>CM053603.1:131112676-131136588 GCA_028646535.1 Procyon lotor | reverse complement strand
TAATCACATCAAAAAATGGGCAGAAGACATGAACAGACACTTCTCCAAGGAAGACATACAAATGGCTAACAGACACATGAAAAATGTTCATCATCTTTAGCCATCAGGGAAATTCAAATCAAAACCACATTGAGATACCACCTTACACCAGTTAGAATGGCCAAAATTACCAAGACAAGAAACAACAAGTGTTGGAGAGGATGTGGAGAAAGGGAACCCTCTTATACTGTTGGTGGGAATGCAAATTGGTACAGCCACTTTGGAAAACAGTGTGGAGGTTCATCAAAAAAGTTAAAAATAGAGCTACCCTATGACCCAGAAATTGCACTACTGGGTATTTACCCCAAAGATACAGATGTAGTGGAAAAAAGGGCCATATTCACCCCAATGTTCATAGCAGCAATGTCCACAATAGCCAAACTGTGGAAGGAACCAAGATGCCCTTCAACAGAAGAATGGACAAAGAAAATGTTGTCCATATATACAATGGACCATTACTCAGCCATCAGAAAGGATGAATACCCAACATTTGCATCAACATGGATGGAAATGGAGGAGATTATGCTAAGTGAAATGAGTCAGTCATTTCATATGGTTTCACTTATTTGTGGAATGTAAGGAATAGCATGGAGGATATTAGGAGAAGAAAGGGAAAAATGAAGGGGTGGACAATCAGAGGAGGAGACAAACCATGAGAGACTATGGACTCTGGGAATCAAACAGGGTTTTTTTGGGGAGGATGGGTTATCTGGGTGATGGGTATTAAGGAGGATGCATATTGGATGGAGGACTGGATGTTATATGCAAACAATGAATCATGGAACACTACATCAAAAACTAATGATGTACTGTATGGTGACTAATATAACATAATAAAAAGAAAAAAAAGACATGTATTTCTCACAGGGCTAATGCTCCAAAATAAAACTCAAACCATAAAAGAAGAAGAAGAAGAAGAAGAAGAAGAAGAAGAAGAAGAAGAAGAAGAAGAAGAAGAAGAAGAAGAAGAAGAAGAAGAAGAAGAAGAGGGAGAAGAAGAGGGAGAAGAAGGAGAAGAAGAAGAAGAAGAGACACTGCTTTGGATTTGTATCTCATAATTTTAATTGCTTGCCTTGTATGATTTGGGTGTGGAATTAACCAAAGGAGAAATGGAAGTGAAGTATGAAATCAGAACTAGAGTGAGCAAAGGAGCCCCTCTTTGGTGCAAAATGTAAGTCAGCACTCACTTTCAAGCTCTCAAGCTCATGCAAGTAAGTGTTCCATCAGCACGTGAGAGTGAGTGCCTCCTTCAACACCATGCCCTGGGTACCTCGCTTGTTGTACCCAGGTCCAGGCCACAGACCTCTGACTTATCTGTGAGCATCACAGGCAGACAGATACCAGCTCCATAAGGAATATCCCATCAGTAGTTGATAGGACATTCTATTTCTATTTTCTCAAAATGCATGGCACTTAAAGAGAAGGATTAGTTTATAAAACATAATGCTCATATAGCTTTATTTCTTTACAGCCATTCCTCATACTGCACTTTGTCTTCTTTCATGACTTTGAACTTACTATATTAAATGATATAAAATCATAACTTCTGTGGGTGAAAAAATTGAATGCAGACTATTTTATGTGGTTGGTTCAACCTATTACTATATGGTTTAATGGAAAGAACATGAGCTAGAGAGTTATATCTGTCTCCAAATTCTAGATATGTTATTTAGCAGATATGGTTGCTGGAAAATTATTCATCTTTTTTTCATCTGTAAAATGAATTCATAATTATCTTTAAGCATTGTTTTGATTAATAAATGAGAAAATGTAGCTATACTACTGCTCTTAATTATTATCTACTACTCCTGAATACTGAAGGAACTCCAAGGGCAAAGTCCAAAACAGTTATAGTTGAACAAGTATTAAGGCATAAGTATGGTGAATATTCTGTGATGCTCAAGATTAGAGGTTTTGAAAGTTGTCTGAGTATCAGATTCTGATACAGTTAGTCTAAGGTGGAGCTTGATTAACTGAATTTTTTTAATTAATTGTATTTTAATGAGCTCCACTGGTGATTGGGACATGCTGCCACATTTGAGAGAGTTCCCTAGATAATAAGAGTTCCCTTCTGGGTTTGTCTTATAATTTTTATCTGATTCTGTTTTAAGCATTTTTTTTCTTTTCTAATATATGCTCCTGATTCCTTTACTCTAATTTCTTCCCAGAGAAGGCCCCAGGCTAACTTGATGTATGCCTTCCTTGTGTGCACAGGGGAAGCCTTTTGTTCTAGGATAGTTCTATGAATCTGCCAGTTTTGCTGTGCATTTCTAGAAGAACGATTTTTTAATTAAAAAAAAAGTCAAACAAGATTACTCAGTTTTCTTCTTTAAAAGTCATCATTATAAGTTTCCATTAAATCCTTTTTTTCTTTGCCTCTCTCTCTTTAAGATATTTGAGTTCAGCAACATCCTGTGTGTCAACTTCTGGATAAAAAAGATGTTTCTCGGCCTGCTTCTATTGTCCATGACTGCCATGGTAAAACAATCCATGCCAAAGCCCAGCCTGCTGGGCTGCCACTGATAAGACCCCCCCTTTCCTTGGTCTGGCCTCTTGTTCAGATACTACAGCAAAAGCTCTATTACTCTCTGGGGAACACCTTGAGTGTCATCTTGGTGGCTCACAGCCAGCATTCTGCCCTGTAGAAGGGGATCCTTGGGCACAATCCAGAATATACTTAGTACAGTATTGTCTAGAGGATCTTTCCCTTATAGTGTTAAAACCTGTATTTTTGACCTTCATTTCTGACAGCCTGAATTTTATTCCAGCAAATATATCCATCTGGATCAAATGTAGCTCATTCCAGAAAAAGAAGCTTTCAAGGAAGTTGTTGGTACTTTAGGACTAAACATTACAGATGAATTGGAGTTTCCAGATGGGGTATAGCAGAAATATAACTTCCACATAATTGAGATTGTTATATTATTCCAAATAATCGATGCTCAGCCACAGAGACATAGTGGAGACTTCAAAGTCATTCTAACATGCATCCCATTGGGAATCTTTTGCTAAAACTACCTGATAGATTGTCATCAAAGTCTCTGATTGAAAACTGATTGATTGGAACCTCACTGTGTTAGAAGGTCACCCTCAGCTTTGAAATTCTCTGTTTTTTTACAAGACATTTCTAAATATTGAATAACCTCTCTAATATCCAACTGTTCATTTTATTTATGCCCTAGAAAAACACACAGAATAAATTTAATTTTTCTTCTTTATGGAAACTCTTCAAATATTTGGTGATAGTTATAACTGCTGATGTCTTCCCTTCTCCAATTAAAATAACCCTAGTTCTCTATCTTTTATATGTCATAGCATTAAAACCCATATAATTCTGGTCACTTTCTCTTAACCTATTTGGCTCTTTCCAGGGCTCAAATCCATGAATATGGTCTAATGAGGGCAGAATACAGTGACATTGCAGTCTTTCGTATATTAGATACTATATTTTATTAATACAGCCTCTTATTACAGTATTTTTGATAGCCTGATTACCCTTTGAATCATAATAAATTTGTATGACTCACAATAAATAAAACCCCCTATGGTTTTTCACATAAACTGATATTAATTCAAGAATTAAAAAGGGGCCCCTGGATGGCTCAGTCATTAAGCGTCTGCCTTCGGCTCAGGTCATGATCCTGGGGTTCTGAGATCAAGCCCCGCATCGGGCTCTTTGCGTGGCGGGGAGCCTGCTTCTCCCGCTACCATTCCCTCTGCTTGTGTTCCCTCTCTAGCTGTGTTTCTCTCTATCAAAATAAATCTTAAAAAAAAAAAAAAAGAAGAATTAAAAAGGTATGAAGGGAAAGGAAATTTAACTGGGTTATACTTTACTCCCAGCTCTGTTACTAATTTATTTTGTGATATTAGGCAAGTATCTGGTTCTGTTTCTTCAACTATAAAATGGAAAGTTAGGATTAAATTATTTTTAAGATCTCTGCTAGTTCTAATATTACATTATTCTAGGGAATACCATGTTTCTCATACAATGGGTTGTTTTTTAACTAAAATATAAGACTTCATTTATCTCAACAAATTTTCACTATTACAGTGATGTTTGTGTTTATTATTATTTCCATTGACATTTACCTTTTAAAATTTGGATCCATAGATACATGTTTATGGAACTCATTTATTCTCTGAGGGTAGTAAAGTGTGGAGGGGAATAAAACAGCTTTCATTCCAACATGGAGTAAAGAGAAGACACTTGTGTCAATTGCAGTTGAATCAGGAAAGCACAACACTACTCTGAGTGAAATGAAATAAGGGATAAGAATGGACATAATTGTGGGTTTTGTGAAGATGTCTATGGAAGGCTGTTTGTGGAAGGCCTATGCATCTGGTTATGGTCCTACCATCCCTGTATTTCATAGGACCAGCTGGCATACACACACACACACACACACACACACACACAAGCTGAACGTGAAGTGAGGAAGAATGAGGGAAGACTAGAATTTGTGAAGATAGATTGGAACCCATGTGGATAAACTGAAACCCACATCTGTGTATCATCACCTCTAACCCTGACAATGTGGGTGACCACAGAAGGAACTAGAGCCCTCTCTGAGTAACTAAATATGCAACTAGCCCAACCAGTTGGAGAGACTGAGGAGGGGATACCCTGGGAGCTAGAAGAGCTATAGGCCCAACTGCTACCCTACACCAACCAAGAAAGAGAACTAGCATATGAGCAACAAATGGGCATATGCTGTGGTGGCAGCTGAACACTACGCAGTGTTCACATCACTGCCTTCCAAATCTTATGCAAGCTTCCTTGTCAGTCCTAATCTAGAACCACACAAGGAAGAGAATTCTGAGAAATTTTCTTCCAGATTAGCCATGTTAACACAGTACAAAAAAGGTAGCAATGATACCATTTTCTGAAGTGAAATCTACTTCTGAATACTTTAAACAGTATTTGAAGATCTAGAAAAAAAAATACACTTAGACAACCATAAAGCAAATGTGAAAACCAAAGGAATTGGTATCATTTGCTTTGATTACATAATGAGATGTAATAATGTAATAAGTGAAAAGTATAAAATAGCATTTTTATGTCAAGGTAAATAAGGAAATATGCTCTCTGTTCAGTATAATGAAATGCATCAACAAATATAAGGAAATATATTTTAGGGAGGCCTGGATGACTTAGTTGAGCATCCAACTCTTGATTTTTGGCTCAGGTCATAATCTCAGGGAACTGGGATGGAGCCTTGTGTGGGGCTCCACACTTAGCAGGGAGTCTGCTTAAGATTCTCTGTCTCCCTCACCTTCTATCCCTTTACCTCTCCCCCAGCTCACACAAGTGTGCTCTCTCACTTGCTCTCTCTTTTTTTTATTTTAAAGATTTTATTTATTTATTTATTTGACAGAGAGGCAAGTAGAGAGAGAGGGGGAAGCAGGCTCCCTACTGAGCAGATAGCCTGATGCGGGCTCGATCCCAGGACCCTGAGATCATTCCCTGAGCCGAAGGCAGAGGTTTTAACCCACTAAGGCACACAGACGCCCCTCTTTCTGAAATTTTTTATTGATTTTTCCCTTCTTTCCCTGAGTGACTCTCTTTTCCCACTTTCAGCTGTAACTTGAACACTTTCCCACTAGTGTTCATCCCATCAAACCTCTGGATTCATAGTTCACAATTTGTTTGGTAAATGATATTATTTTAATTTGTATTCAATATAGATTTTTATATGATAGAGAGAAACATTTGATCTGCTATAGTCTTTCATTGTGGTTTCAAACAAAGAAGAGTACAGTTACAAGGCACCTTCATCTGGAATAGATATGATTATATGTAACGTTAAAAACAATACTATTTTGAATACTCAAAGAGCATTCTGTGGCCTATGCATGGTTCTAAGTGCTTTTTGTTGTTGTTGTTGTTCTAAGTGCTTTTGATTATGCCTCTTAAACACACAGAAATTCAAGGTATTCTGTTTTCATTAAAGGTCAAGGTGAGGTTTAAGATAGTTTGTTCTAAATTTGGTATGTTTTTTAGTTTTAGTTATTCTTCACTTGCCTTCAAACAGCCCAATCAACCAAAACAAAATAATTATCTTAAACTCCACAAAACCATCTGGGGATAATGTAGAAGAAGAATGGTTAATGACTTATTTTTTTATTTACTAGGGCAAAGCACATCTTTTCACTTCTAAGAAACTAATGTTTATGTCCGGTATATACCCTGAAATCTTACTTTGATGCCTTATCATCTCTGGTTTATTGCTAAGTTTTTCCCTGACTGATTACACCACAAGTCACTCCTGGAATTCTAATTGTGATTAGTCCTGATGATTCCAAGACACCAGAACTTTCTATTAATAGTAGGGCAAGATATTGAGCAAGAGAATTGCTTGCATTGCTGTTATGCTGGATAATGATAGTTAAAAGGGGATTAAAAAGTTTAGGAAGCTATTAAGAGAAACTTGTGGTTGCAATATGGTGGTAAAGGAGATTTAGATGTTGGTGACCTATTTAGGCTCCAAGGAGGAACTCTTTGAGCACACTTAACATAAACGTCAGGGAATGTTGGCTTCTGCCTATTCATCATCTATTTAGAGTAAGTAGTAGGCTTGTGCTTTGCAACACCTACCAAAACAACAACGAAGTCAAATCATTTCTGACAGCCAATTGTATTATAAAGCATTTTAATTTTCTTTTAAACTTCTGTACTCTGAATAAACTTTTAGGAGAAGAAAAAACTATCTTTACCCAATTAAGACCACTTAAATTTCTCCTATTAATTAAACATTGAAGTTTCCCTATAGTACAGCTAATTAATCCTTGAAATATGAAAATCATCATGAAGAAGACAGTTTATAGTAATAATTTACATAAATTCAAGCCTATACTACGGTGATTAAGGTAAGAGATACATGAAAATTGAATACCAGTAAGAGGAGAGCGAGAATGTGTATTTTTTTATATCCTTAGCACAAAATGCTGGACTATCCATTGATTTTATTTTTTCTCTAATTATTAAAATCTTTAGCTTGTATATGTCAACTTGTCAATTTAAATTTAAAATTTGGTAGTTCTAAAAAACAAACAAACAAATAAATAAAAAAAAATTGGTAGTTCTATAAATGTAATGATTGAATTCTTCTTGAAGGAAATTCTATTCAATATGAAGTCAAGCTCTATAGATTTTTAAAATATTAAACACTTTACTAAGAATAATGACACATTAACTTAACTTTCACAAAGTTCTGTTATGGTTTTTCAAATAACAAGGGAAAGAAGTTAAGGAACTGATCAGACTACTTAGTGGCTTTCTTCATTGATACTTGAGCCCAAAACTTGAAATGAGTGCTTAAGTAGGTTGCCAAGGTGCTATCCATTAAGGGCCTTTTAGGACAGATAAATCATACTTTATGTCTTTCTCTATTTTAAGTACTTGTATTGTATAGGGGAGATCAGCCTAAAACACACTTTGTGGATAGTATTTAAAGGCAAATATTTTATAACAGTTGAATGGGAGATGAAGATTAATTATATCCACTTTGCCTTGGGGATGGTGCCACCAGTTGCCAGGTCAATAAGTCTCCTTGTTCACCTGTCAACACAGCTTCTTGAAAGCTGATAGTGGGACTGCTGGTCTGAGCTAACCAAATGAAAGATGATTTCTGGGTGTTGCAAAGTCTAGGAACTGGTAGCATTGCTGTTGTTGGCTCACGTGATTCATCAACAGCAATCTGAATACAGATTTGAGGCACGGATGTGGTAGAATGTTAATCTGAAATACACTCAGTTAGAGCTAGAAACCTAATTGTAGAAAACAACACCGATGAGGTTAGTATAGAAAACAACATAAATTAAATCTCACCCTCAAATCTACCCCAGTCAGCAAGAGTATTACTTATGATATTCTACTAAGGATGGGGTGAAAATGTCAAAGAAAACACATGTGCCTGAAAATTTCCTGTGAATTTTTAGCCATGGCGAGGTATTCATATCATTTGGAGTGATATGGAGTGATATACCTGCCTGCTAGCTGAAACAGACCAGAACTAGAATTGGCCCTTATTATTTATATATAATTGGTTCATGAGAAATATGGACCTGTTTTGTCTTTAATAAAGGCGCAGGAAAAATGCTGAATCCATCACTTCCCTGTCCCAAAGGGTGCTTATAATCAGAGGGAACGCAGGGGCTAAGTAGGCATATAAGAGGGGACATTGAGAGGGAAGAGCAAAAGTGATAGTTGGGCTCAGAGAATCTGGGTGGAGTCTTCAAGTCTGACATGGTTAAAGCAACCAGGGCAGTGAAAGGTGAAGATGTGAAAAGTGAGGTCTGGGAATCATGTGGGGAGAGTTTAAGTAGAGTCTATCCTTTGGTCTGGAATAATGAAGGCAGAGAGGACATAGGACAAAAGTTGATACAGTAACTCAGAACATGAATAGCTCTCAGAGACCTCCAGTGAGGCCTAAAGAGGCAAATTTAGGATAAGAACCATGCTGTGCCAATCCACGGCATTTGTCCTGTCTCATATATTGAAGGCCTCTAGAAAAAAGGACATAGAATAAAAAATAACACATTCTCAAGGTGCTATCATTGCTAATAATCCTACCTTACATTTGCATAGTACTTATAAAAGTACTTAACAAATACTTTTATATAAATTAACTTATATGATTTTATGACCCTGTGAGATATGTAGATCAGGTATCATTTTACTGACCTCATAAGTAAGGAGATTGAAATGAGGTTTAGAAATGCTAACTGTCTATCTGTCATCATCCCAATCTGCAAGTAGCTGAACTACCACTCAGACCCCAGTTTTCTGATTAGACCAGAACTGTTATTGATAAATACAAACACACACACACACACAGAGTCAAATTTTGGAAAAGCTAAATACATTTGATGATGTATTTAAATTTTCAAAATCATATAACAGAGGATAATTATGTTTGGGTATTATTCTGTCAGGGGCAGAATCTTGGTCTAGAGAAAGTTTGGGTTTTTGGTGTGATCACCACCATTGTGTGTGATCACATCACAATGTGATTTTGGGTTTTCCCTCAAAGAGGTTGAAAGAGAAATAAAAGGTTAAATAAGTCAACCTGGGAAACCAATGAAAGAAGAGCACA
Source organism: Procyon lotor (assembly GCA_028646535.1). Taxonomy (NCBI): domain Eukaryota; kingdom Metazoa; phylum Chordata; class Mammalia; order Carnivora; family Procyonidae; genus Procyon; species Procyon lotor. The sequence continues at coordinate 131,127,454 of CM053603.1, read as the reverse complement.
GTCAAGCAGGGGAGAAATTACCTTTTCCCTTGGGGCTGTCAATCATTTGAAACCACATCCTGCATGATTTTGGTTCTTCAAAATCCCTGAACTCTTGGAAATAGAAATCTGAGAATTGAAAAAGCTTGTTCTGAGGAATAAAGCTTTGGGATATCTATAGGACTTTTTTTTTTTTTTTTTTTATCTATAGGACTTTTGAACACAATTCAGAACTGAGACTCTGTGACTCTTTCCAACCATGGCCAAAGGTGATGTAAGCTACTAGGTGAACATTGCAGGATAGCACTTAAGATCTAGGTTTAATATGTACTGCCTGTCACTTAATCCTGTTAATACTGAAGTTTACTTGTCCATATAAAGGCAATGGTGCCATCTGCTCCATGGTGCAGTTGAAGACAAAATGATTTCATGTAAGCAAATTTATTTTGCAAGCATCAATTGTTAGAGATGTCACCCTACTGAGAAAATATCCCCTTTGAAGCATTTCTCCTTAAAGACATCTGAAGTCATTCTTGCAGTTTCTAGAACTTCATCACATTGAGGCAAGGACAGAAACTTTAGAAAAACTGTGTGTATAACACTGTCGGCTCTTTATTTTTTCCTTTTCTGTTGGCCCGCTGGATAGATTTTCTGGGCTGGACAAGATGACAGCCACGAGTGAGGAAAAGGAGGTGGAAGCAGCAGCTGCTCTTGCAGCTGCAGAAAGTTGCTGACACAAGACTCAGTTGGGAAAGCACTGAATGGAGTGCGGTAATTTGGTGGAGGAAGGCAAAGAGAAGGCTGAACAGCACACAGTGAAGAATGACTCAGAGAGTTTCCCCTACCCAGAACTTTATTCTGCTGGAGTTCTCGTCGGTGTTTTTGTCATTGTAAATTGGAGGCTTGGAATCAGCAAGAGACAGAAAAGAGTCCCTGATGAACCTCCAGATGGAGGCGCTTTGTTTTAAAAAGTGTAGAAATAGAAAGAGAGGTATACCAGCATACCGAAAAGAGGCAAGAAGAGCGGATGGGCATCTGTAGACCAAAGAGGTCGTTAAGTGACTACAGAGGGAGCAGCACCACTTAGTAGCCCTCTGGATGGTCTTAAGAAATAGTTAAGAAAAAGAAAAAGAAAAAAAGCAAAGACACATAAGGAAACTTTTGGAAGTAATGGATGTGCTTATTGTTGTAGATATTTTTACCTTGATTGTGACGATGGTATCATGGGTGCATGCTTGGTGTACAAATTCAGCAAATTGTATACATTAAATATGTGCAGTTCTTTTGTACATCATTTATAAAGCCGAGAGAGAGAAAGAGAGAGAGAGAGTGAAAGAAAATACTTTTGTTCAAACATATTCATCCTTTAAGAAAGGAGCTAGAACATAGCCCTAAAGAATACAAAAAAAAAAAAAAAAAGTGACTTCATATCCAACATTTAAGCTTATTTCTAGGCCAATAAATTAGAAGAAACAATCTGTTGCTGGCTTTCAAACAACAGTGTCTAGCATGTTATTGATGGGTGACAGTTCAAAGAACATATTTAAAGAATTTAGTACTAAAAATATTTATATTATTCTAAACACCTTTATTGAAATATAATTTCCATACACTGAAATTTGCCAAATTAAACTGTACAGTTTTATGAATTTATCAAATGTGTACAATCATGTATAATCACAAAAACAGAACATTCCATTATGACATAAAAGTTCCCATACAACCCTTTGCAGCTAATCCCTTCTTCTTGTTCTTGGCCTCTGAATAATAATGGTGATTTGTTTTTGTCACTATGGTTTGTCCTTTTTAAGAATTCCACGTAAAAGGTAGTACACAATTTAAAGTCTTTTATTTTGAGATTTATCCATTGTGTTTTCTGTATTGGTTTCTTTTTATTGCTGAGTAATAGTTTTTGTATGGATATACTACATTTATCCCTTCACTAGATGATGGACATCTGTGTTGTTTTCACTTTTTGGCTATTATGGGTAAAACTCCTTTGAACAATCATGTACAAGTTTTAGTAGGGATTTGTGTCTTCATTCCTCTTAGGTCAGTATTTAGAAAGGGGATTGTTAGGGAAGTGTATGTTTATAAGAAACTACAATTGCTTTTCAAAGTGGATATATTGTCTTGGATTCCCACAAGCAATATATGAGTGTTCAACTTCTTGCCAACATTTAGAATTATCAGTACTTCTAATTTGAACTATTATAGTGGCTATACAGTAGTCTCTCATTATGGCTGTTATTTGCATATATTCATTGAGGAATGATAAGGAATATTACCATCTATATATCATATTTGATGAAGTATCTGTTCAAACCTTTAGTCCATTCTTCATTTGATTTTGTGTTGCTATGATTGGGTTGTAAGATACTTTATATATTCTAGACTTAAACATTTAATGAGATATAAGTTTTGCAAATATTTTCCCAGAATGTTGTGTGCCTTTTTATTTTCTTAACAGTGTCTTTTGAAAAACAGAAGTTATTAAACTAAATGAAGTACAATTTAATTTTATCACTCATCCTTTTTCTATCTTACCTAGGAAAACTTTGCCCATCCCAAAGTCACAAAGACTATCTCCTATATTTTCTTCTGTAAGATTTATAGTTTTTAGCTCTCACATTTAGGTTATAATTAATTTCAAACTGCTTTCTGTGTATGGTGTAAGGTTAGAGACAAGATTTATTTATTTATTTGGCATATATTTATTCAGTTGTTCCAGCATTATTTGTTGAAAAGACCAAATTCTTCACAATGAAACACCTTGATACCTTTCCTGAAAATCAACTGACCATATATGCGTATGTCTATTTCTGGACTCTGTTTTCTCTGCCATTCACCTATATGTCTGTATGTATACAAATATAACACTGCCTTCATTACTGTGCTTTATACCTATCTTGATATCAGGTAGATGTTTCCCAATTTTGTTCTTCTTTTCAAAATTATTTTGATTAGTCTAGGTCCTGTACATTTCCATATAAATTTTAAAATTAGCTAGTCAGTTTATTTAAATGACCTACTGAAATTTTTAGATTATTTTGCATTATAGATAAGTTTGGGGAGAATTGACAGTATAATATTATTGAATCCATGAACATGATATATCTCTTTCTTTAGGTCTTCTTTAATTTATTTCAGCAATTATTTGTAGCTTTCAGCATATAGATCTTGCACATATCTTATTAATTTTATCACCAAATATTTTATATTATTGATACTATTTAATTGATTTTAGTAGATTAACTTTACACATGCAAATTTGATGTATTAATTTATTAATTTCTATAGGTTTTTGAAGACTTTGGAGAAGGACTGTCTGCATTTGTCTGGGCATAGTTTTACTTCTTTCTTTCTAAACTCCACTTAATCTAGTTTTATTTCCTGCCTTTTTACACTAGATAGGACCTGCAGTGCAATGTGGGATACAAGTTGCCTTGTTACTGATCATAGGGGGAAATCATTCACCTTTGTACCATTAAGAATGATGTTAGTTGTAAGTATTTTATAGCTATTCTTTATGAAATTACTGTTCTAATATCCTAAGAGCTATTTTTTCTGCTGAAAGTTATTTTCACAAATAGTTGTACATCTATTGAGATGATCATGTAAGTTTTCTCTTTTATTCTTTAATAATGAGGCCATATTTTTGTATTCTTAAATTTTTTTAAATATTAGAGCAACCTGGCATGTATGATAGATTCCACTTGGGCATGCACATTAATCTTTTTATATATTACTGAATTTGGTTTGCAAAAGATATATTTTCTATCTTTGATTATAAAAGATATCAGTTGAGGTTTTGTAGCTTTGCTTTAGTGTTTTGGTACCAGGATGATGTTCTTAAATGAGTTAGGAAGTAATCTATCTTATTTTCTAGAAACATTTGTATAGACTGAGTATTATGTCTACCTTCAAAGTTTTGTAAAATCATCAGCAAAGCCATCTGAGCCCAAAGTTTTCTTTGTGGCAAGATTTTGAACTAGAAATTCAATTTCTTTCAATATTATCTGAGTATTCTTGTTATTCGTTTTAAAAATTTAAACTATAAACAAAAATAAAAATAGTTTATCCATTTTTTTCCACCCCTAATGCGTGCCTTTGGCAAGGGCCTCTCTGTATCTATGAGCTTGTTTTTATTTTTTGTTATGTATTTTTTTAGATTTAATATATAAGAGAGATCATATGGTATTTGTCTTTCTCTGACTCATTTCATTTAGCATAATGTCCTCAAGTTTCATCCATGTTTCACAAATGGCAAAATTACATTCTTTTTTATGGCTGAATAATATTTCAGAGAGTGTGTGTGTGTGTGTGTGTGTGTGTGTGTGTGTACCATAGTTTTATTATGCATTCATCCCCTGGTGGACACTTCTCATGTTTTGGTTATTATAAATAATCCTGCAGTGAAAATGAGTGTACTTCTATATTTTCAAGTTAGTGTTTTTAATTTCTTTCAATAAAAACCCAGAAGTAGAATTGCTGGGTTATATGGTAATTTTATTTTAAAATTTTGGAGGAGAATCTATACTGTTTTCTATAGTGGCTGAACGAATTACATTCCCACCAACACTGCACAAGTTTTCTCTTTTCTCCACATTCTTACCATGCTGTCCAAAGACTTTCAGTTTGATATCGTTCCACTTGGTTTTGTTTTTTGTTTTGTTTTTAGCTTTTGTTGCACTTACTTTTGGTGTAAGTTAAATATCATTGCCAGTGGGGCTCCTGGATGGCTTGGTGGGTTAAAGCCTCTGCCTTCAGCTCAGGTCATGATCTCAGGGTCCTAGGATCGAGCCCCACATCAAGCTCTCTGTTCAGCAGGGAGCTTGCTTCCCCTTCTCTCTCTGCCTGTCTCTCTGCCTATTTGTGATCTCTCTCTCTCTCTCTCTGTCAAATAAATAAAATCTTTAAAAAATAATAATAACTTAAAAAATAAAAATATCATTGCCAAGAACTATGTCAAGGATCTTACCTCCCATAATTTCTTCTAGGGGTCTTATGTTTTCAGGTCTTACATTAAAGTCTTCAATCCATTTTGAGTTCATTTTTGTGTATGCTTTACAGTAGTGGTCCAATTTCATCCTTTTACATGTGGCTGTCCATTTTTCTCTACACTATTCATTGAAGAGTTAATCTTTCCCCATTATATGTTCTTGGCTCCTTTGTTATAAATTAATTGACCATATATGTGTGGGTTTATTTTGGGACTCTCTGTTATGTTCCACTCATCCATTTGTCTGTTTTTATGCCAATACCATATTTTTTAAATTACTATATCTTTGTAATGTAATTTGAAATCAGAGAGTGTGATACTTTCAACTTTGTTCTTTTCTCGAGATTGCTTTGGCTATTGTCTTTTGTGGTTTTATATAAACTTTAGGATTGTCTATTTTGAATGTGTGAAAAATGTCATTGGAATTCTGATAGGAATTACATTGAACCTGTATATTGCTTTGGATAGTATGGACATTTTAACAACATTAATTCTTACAATCCATGAGTATGGAATGTATTTCTATTTATGTGTGTTTTCTATAATTTCTTTTATTAATGTCATGTATATTTTAATACACAGGTATATGCAGGTGTTTCACATCCTTGGTTAAATTTATTCCTGGGTATTTTGTTCTTTTTGATGCAACTGTAAATGGGATTATCTTAAATTATTAATAATTTTTAATTTATCTATCTAATATTTTATTATTAATGTCCAGAAACACAACAGATTTTGGGGTGTAGATTTTGTATTCTTCAACTTTACTGAATATGTTTATTAGTTTGAACAGTTTTTTCATGGAATCTTTAGGTTTTTCTATATATGATATCATGTATATCATACTGAATATGAAAATAGTGATAGTGTTACTTCTTCCTTTCCAATTTAGATACCTTTTATTTCTTTTTCTTGATGAATTGTTCTGGATAGGACTTCAACTATGTTAAATAAGAGTGGTGAGGGTGAACATCCTTGTCTTGTTCCTCATCTTAGAGGAAAAGTTTTCAGCTTGTCACTAGAATATGTTGTCATATATGGCCTTTGTTGTGTTAAAATAAGTTTCCTCTATATCATCTTTCTTGAGAATTTTTATCATAAATACATGTTGGGGCACCTAGGTGCCTCAGTGGGTTAAGCCTCTGCCTTCAGCTCAGGTCATGGTCTCAGGGTTCTGGGATCGAGCCCCGCATTGGGCTCTCTGCTCAGCAGGGAGCTTGCTGCCTCCTCTCTCTTCCCCTCTCTCTCCTCCTACCTCTCTGCCTACTTGTGATCTCTCTCTCTTTCTCTGTCAAATAAATAAAATAAAATATTTTAAAATAAATACATACATACATACATACATACATGTTGTATTTGTCAAATGCTTCTGTATCTGGTGAGATGATCATATGACTTTTATCTGTCATTTTGTTAATGTACTGTATCACATTGACTGATTGGTAAATGTTGAACCATCCTTGCATCTGCTGAATAAATCCCATTTGATCTTGGTGTATGATCCTCTTCATGTGTTGTTGAATTTAGTTTGCTAATATTTTGTTGAGGATTTTTGCGCTATGTTCATCAGGGATACTGGCCTGTAATTTTCTTTTCTTGTGGCATCCTTGTCTAGTATCAGGGTAATGCTTGCCCATAAAATAAGTTTGGAAAAATTTTCCTTTTCTCCTATTTTTTTTTGGAAGAGTTTGAGAGGATTGGTATTTGTTCTTTGAATGTTCGGTGGAATTCACCAGAGAAACCTGATCCTAGACTTCTGTTTGTTGGGAGGCTTTTGGTTGCTAATTAAATCTCCTTCCTAGTAATCAGTCTGTTCAGATTTTCTATTTCATTATGATTCAGTCTTGGTAGTTTCTAGGTTTTTCTCTATCTTTTATTTATTTCATTAATTTTTGCCATCATCTTTATGATTTCTTTCTTTATCCTGACTTTGTATTTACATTGCCCTTCCTAGTTTTGAAAGTAGAAGCATAAGTCATTCATGTAAAACCACTTTTCTTTTTCCATTACAAATCTTTAATCCTAGAAAATCCAAAGATTTTTCTGACTTCCCATGGGATTTCTTCCTTCTTCTTATGTCATTAGACGCATGCTATTTAATATCCAAATGTTTGGGAATTTTTCAGATTTCTGCTTTATGAATTTCTAATTTAGTTTCATTCTAGAGAGAGAATACACTTCAGATCATTTCTATTCTGTTAAATATATTGACTTGTTTTATGGCCAGAATTTATGTTCATAAATTTTCCAGGTGTACTTGAAAAATGGTGTATTCTGCTGCTCTGAGTGTAATGTTCATTGAATGTTAGATAATTTGGTTGATATCACTGTTTAAACATTCTCTATACTTATTATTTTTATCTACTTTCTCTATTAAATGTTGAGAGAGGTGTGTTGAAATTCCAACTATAATTGCGACTTTATTTCTTTCTCCTTTCAGTTTTATCATTTTCATGTGTCTTTTCTTCAGGTATTTTGAAGCTCTATTATTAGGCATATATAGTGGATTATAATGGCTTTTTAATGAATTGATCCTTTTATCATTATAAAATATTCCTCTTTATCTCTGGTAATATCTATTGTTTTTAACTTACTTTTTCTAATATTAATATATCATTCCAGCTTTATATCCTAATTTAGGTTTGTAGAGGTAAAATTTACATACAATAAAACTTAAACTTTAATTTATAATTTATGAGTTTTGAAAAATGTAGACATTTGTGTAACCAGCAGCATAATCAAGATAAACATTTCCATCATCACAAAAATTTCCCTCAGGCTCCTTTGAAGTCAATCCCTTCCCTTCATCTTTTGCCCTTGCAAAACATTCATCTATTTTCTATTTCTACAGATTTGTGTTCTCCAGAGTGCAGTATAAATAGAATCAAACAGTAGGGGCACCTGGGTGGCTCAGTGGGTTAAAGCCTCTGCCTTTGGCTCAGGTCATGATCTCAGGGTCCTGGGATGGAGCCCTGCATCAGGCTCTCTGCTCAGCAGGGAGCCTGCCTCCTCTTCTCTCTCTGCCTGCCTCTCTGCCTACTTGTGATCTCTCTCTGTCAAATAAATAAATAAATGAATAAAATCTTTAGAACAAAACAGTAGATAGTCTTTTGTGCCAGTAATATTAATAATCTTTCCTTTTTATTGCTAAGTAGTATTCCATTGCTTTGATGTACTATTGTTTGTTTATTCATTTTGTAGTCAATGAGTATTTGAATTTTTTTCTAATTTAGAGATATTTAAAATAAGCTATATATGCATTCACATACAGGTCTTTCAGTGCACATATTTTCATAAAGTTCTAGGCGTTAGGATGCATGAAACAAATCTTTACAAAGCTCACAACAATAACGAATTGAGATGGCCAGAGAATTGAAACATAGTGTCAGTAAGCTGAAAATATCTTCAGTGAATCAGAAACTAGAGTAAATTCTACCTTTTGTGAACACAATCAAATAGCAGCTGATTACAGAGAGAGTCAGTTATCATATGGTTTCACTTACCTGTGGAACATAAGGAAATAGATGGAGGACATTGGGAGGAGGAAAGGAAGGTTGAATTGGGAGAAACCGGGGGGAAGCCAGAACATGAGAGACTGTGGACTCTGATAAACAAACTGAAGGTTTTGGAGGGGAGGGGGTTGGGGGTTGGGTGAGCCTGGTGGTGGGTATTGAGGAGGGCACGTATTGCATGGAGCACTGGGTGTGGTGCATGAACAATGAATCCTGGGACATTGAAAAAATAAAAATAAAAATTTTTTTTAAATAGTTTAATAAAATCATGTTAGATAGCTACTAGGATTTGGGGAGGGCTGGATACAGAGGTTCCAAACAAGTTTCTGGGAATAATAATTCACCAAACAAACTGAAGAATGGGAATAGTATAAAAATGCTGAGTTCTCCATGCTATTCCTTATGTTCCACAAACAAATGAAAATGAAACCGTATGGTAATTGACTTTCTCTGTTTGACTTATTCCATTTTGGGGGGATGGATGAGCCTGGTGATGGGTATTAAGGAAGGCACAGATTGTATGGAGTACTGGGTGTTATATGCACACAAACACTACATCAAAAACTAATGATATACTCTATGGTGACTAACATAACACAATAAAAATAAACAAATAAATAAAGACTCTAAAAAAATGCTGAGTTCTCTTACCTCATGAAGCTCTTAGGACATTACTGCCATAATCACACAATGTCACTTTTATTCCAGGAATAAAACCTTACAAGTATTGCCAGACTCAAAGTCAGATATCTCTGCCACATTTGCAAGCAAAATGAATTCTCCCCAATGCCTGCTCCCCACCCCCAACTAAGTGCTTACTACCTCAAGCTATTCACTTCTGTCTTAAGGTTAAGCCTTATTAGTAAAGCCCAGATCACCTGTCTGTGCTTTAACTTCAAAGGAGGCAGGTGAGATAAGTTACCCAGGTTCTATTTTGGAGAGGAATAACTTGTAATATTAGAATTTCTGCAAATTTATTAATATTTTATGAAATATTCTGATCAGCCCGAGATTATGGCAAATATCAATTGTATTCTCTTTGATATTTCTTGTTTAAATAAGATGTGGGCTCAAGGTAGAGTTCATGTTAATAGTGAAAGGAATAAGAAAATTTGCAGAGGATAGTAACTACAGATCTGGTCCTAATGAATTTGAAGTGATGAGCAAAAGAGGACATAAACTAGATGGAAACAGACCATAGGCCCTTTTGTTTGTCCTTTTTTTTTTTTTTTTGTAACCATTATCTTTTTAGGCTATATAAACAAAGTACTGACACATTATAGGTATTCATTTGGCGTATGGAAAAGAAAACACGGCTAAATGCAACTTCTGATTGTGAAAAATAAGTGCTAGTGGGAAAGTGTTTATGTTATAAAAAGAGCTCTTACTTTATAAAATGAATTTTGTATCTTCTATTTAAAATTTTTTTCTCAGTTGAATGAGATTTCAAATGTTTTCATTTAAAACAGCTATTTACACAAAACTCCTCTAGGTATAGTTATTCCATAACATATACTTTATCTAACTACTACTACTACTACTATTGAGATGTGTTACATTTGATTTCACTATATGAATGTAAGAAAATGATAGTCATAGATCTTTGGGAGAGTTAGGATGATTTAGTTCGAGTCAAACTGGACAGAAAAGTAAGGTGGAGTTAAAGAGTAAAAAGGAAAACTAATGACAATTGAGAAGGCAAAAAATGTATCAAAAATAGTATGTATTTGTATGTCCTTTATATACTTGTACTGTTTGGAATTTTTTGCTGAGTTATTGTGATAATCTTGATGTTCAAGTGAACCTGTTATGGGTTGCATAGCTCACTGACAGGCTGCTGTTATCTCCAGGTCCACCATGGATCATGAGAACATTCTCCCAGCCAGTGACTGAAGGAATAGCATCAGGTTATTGCCCCATGTGAGAATCCTCTCACAAGCAACTTTGGCTTGGAGAATCCCTGTCAGCCTGACTGAAATTTTCTTAGAACTGTGTTTTGATATGATGACCTTCCTCCATAAACCTACATTCCCTTCCTTTTTTCCACTAGTGTCAGACCTACTTCATGGTCTGAACTCTCTTCCAATGTACTCCTTCTCCTCTTCTTTATAGGCATTCTGTTTCCTTCAGTAAATCTCTTGCTTGCCTTGTACCCCTTGGTGTCCTGTCTTCTATACTCAGAACATCTCAAATGACACAGTTACATTAATAAGGAAACTTTGTTTTTAATTAAAAAATAAAAATGATACCGTAAGAATATTTGTTGGGTTAAAGTTTTGACTCAACCACACCTTCAAAAGCCTAACATTTAAGCTTACCAAGGCTATAAATGATATGATAGTGTCTCACCTGGCTTATCATAAGTCTTAGCATCATAAATAGGAAGAAATAACCAACATAAGGAGCCCCCATTAGCCCTACAAGCTAATAGAGTCAAACAGGGATGCCTGGGTGGCTCAATCAGTTAAGTGTTTGCCTTCGGTTCACATCATGATCCCAGGGCCCTGGGATCGAGCCCCACATTGGGCTCCTTGCTCAGTAGGGAGTCTGCTTCCCCCTTTCCCTCTGCCTGCCACTCTGCCTACTTGTGTTCTCTCTCTGTCAAATAAATAAATAAACCCTTAAGAAAAATATAGAGTCAACCAACATATACCATTCCAGCAATATAAATAAATAAATGATTTATTTTACAAAAATTAAGGCCTTGTTTATTATGGGAAGTTTTTAGAAGATGTTTATGTGAGTTAGATTTCTTTTAAGATAACAGAATAAGGAGTGATAAAAATGATCTGAACCAGAGATAACAATCTGGAAGCTGGAAGGCTAAATTTGGTCAGAAGATCTGAAGGATCTCCCTACACTTTCTGCTCAGTTCTTCTATAAGACTAAACTGCTTTTAAAAATAAAGTTTATTTTAAAAAGCTAATGATTATGAATGTCCTTAAAAAGGGCTAGCCCATTTAGAGAGACTGAACCCAGCTATTTATGAATGGTACCTTACCTAAGCTACCTCCCTGGCTTTCAAGATATTATAATATAAAACAGACCTTCAATAAATGATGCAAATTGGCCGGAGCAGAGGTTTCTTCAACCTGGATGAACTGGTTAGGCAGAAATTTTTAAGGCCATGAAAGCTAGACCAAAGAGGAAAGTTGTCATTGTGGTTGTGACTGTCTTGGTACACAGTGGGAAGCCAAATGTTTTGAGCAGGAGAATGATATTTAAGGGCCAACAATAAACACACACAAAAGAATAAAACATTACTAGAATGAAAGGCAAAGTTGTAAAGCAATTTAAAAATGGCCTTTAGATTTGTTATATTAAAACATTAAGGAAAATAGTATTCAAAAAGATGGGTTTTATAGCATATTTGGCTGTATCTGGGTCATAATAGCTTTTAAATTCATGACTGATGGATGAATCAAGAGGCGATGGAGTCATTCAAACAAACAAACAAAAAAGAATTAGGCTGATTAGTTTTAGTTGTCTCGTAGTTACTAGTAACTACTAGACAATTAGAAGCATCTTCCCTCTACTGAAAATCAGACTTTCTGTTTAAAGACAAATATGTGAGAGCTACAGGGATTTCACATTTCAATTCTGCAATCAGTCTTCTATCTTCCAGGGTTCGAACTCATCATTAAACCTTTGCTCTGCCGACTATTAAGTGAGGGGGGCTGTTTTGAGACTGTCAGAAGAAGCAGTGCTGAGATGACTTTGAGACATACATCAGTTATCTTGGCCCCAGCCACACAGACTGACATTAAATCGCTCAGTGATGACCCTGAGGATAGCAATGTTCACTGTAGCTCCAGGTCCTACTTCTTGCTCTGTTCCTTTAAAGGTGACTAAAGATAAAGAGGAATGTAAAATCCACCAAATGAAAAGGAAAAGAAGAAAAGTAATGTGAAATCTGTGGAAAGGGCAGATAGGAGATCCTCTCAAAGATGAATTTGTTATGAGATTCAGATTTATGGTTGAACTCAGTAAAAGCCCACAAGGGGAATATGCAGTAAGAACATTGATAATAAACTCATTAGAAATGTCTCCGAAGAATGTCTGAGTAGCGATTCTAATTCTAAAGATGCAGAGGTATCATATTAGCTTCAGATGTGGGGCAATATGTAGGGCATTTGGGGAGTTACCAAGGGAAATTAGATGACAACTATTGGAAAGAAATTGCTCTCGGTAAACCAAGGATTGAGAATATGTGCATGCAGATCTGAGATTAAAAGTTAGCACTGCAATCTATTGTATCTGGTATGATATAGTCTCTGTAAAATAATTTCCTTTATCCTAATGCCTAAAGCAAGTTTCTTATCTAGGAGACAGATAACCCTGTGTTGGTCATTGGTATTAGTAGACTTGCTCCACATTTCATGCATCCACACTAATGTTTCTCTCTGTTGATGACAGAGTTAATTGCATAGAGGACTATGAAGCTGGAGGAAAACAAGCGTATTAACTAATACCAGGATATGGTTACCATTTTTTTCTAGTCTGTACATTTTTAATGGACAAGACCATAAAGTCGAGAAAAAGAATTCTTCAGCTCTAGAGAAAAATCTCAATCTTCAGTTTCATAAATTCTCTTAAGTATGTGCCTAGTTTTAACTTCATGATTGCCTAACTTTTTTTCTCATCAATTTTTTTTTAGTTTTTGTTCCAATTTTTAAATGTTTTCTTTATTTTTTTATGGAATTTATACTCCACCCCACCACGAAGCATTCTTATCTCTCTGTCTCACCGTTTTTTTCTTACTGCAACTTCCCCTCCAAACAGGGAATGTTTATTTAGTTTGGAAATATTAGTAGAAAGGAGTAGAAAAAGGAATAGTGAAAATGCAATTCCAGGACCACATGTTTTCCCCACTGTAATTTGCTTCCCTTAATACTCCCCTGTTTTCTCTAGGATCTTAGTTGCACCTGCTCTAAAATATGGTAACAACTCTGGGAACATTTCCGTTAAGCTTGGCTTAACTTGCCAAAATTCACCTTAAACTATTTGGATGATGAATGTGGAACTAATTCCCTGCCCACTTCCACTTTCATGCCCACCACAAGGCAAAGTTTATGTGTGTTAGTGATCACAAGTACTGTTTATATTGTGTCTTTGCTCCACTGAGCAAAGTACTTTAAGTATCCCATGTACATTCTTGTTTTTTAGGTCTGTGGTACACAAAATTCTAAAGATGTCTGTCCAAAAATCCCACCCCCTAGTTATTTAAAAAATATGAACCTAGGTACTGTAGTGAAGGGGTTTTAGAGATAGAATTAAGGTTACCAATCAGCTGACCTTAAAATAAGATTATTCTGCTGAGTACAATGCAATCACATGGGCCTTAAAAGTAGACAAGACAGGCAGAAGAGTCAGAGAACTCTGGCAGGATAGGAAAACAAAGGAGATAGGAGGCAAAAGGAAAAATTGGATTCGAAGCACAAGAAACGTTCAACTCACTGTTACTGGCTTTGAAGATAAAGAAAGAGGGATATGAGCTAACAACTATAGGCAGCCTCTAGAAGCTGACAATGACCCCTGGCCAAAAGATAGCAAGGATATGGGGACCTCGAATGCAGCCAACAGTTTGAATGAGTTAATAAAGGGATCCATCTCCAGAATTCCCAGAGAGAAACACTTTGATTTTGGCCTTATGCAACGCAGAGTAACCATATTGTGTCTGCACTTCCAACCTATGGAAACTGTGAAATGAAAAATTTGTGTTGTTTTAATTAAGTGTGGGATAATTTGTTACAGCAGCAAGACGGCAGTAGATGAGTTAGGCAAGCAGAACATTACTACTAAATTTCAATTATATTCAAGTATTTGTGCCAGGGGCTGGAAGGGATGGGAGAACAAAGGATAAAATTAGTCTTTGCCCTTTCTGTGCTTTTATTCTAGTGGGTGGGACTAAATATGTATCTATATATGCATGCACACATATATTCAAGTATATCATGTCATTAGCTGGTAATGATGCGCTTGGTGAGTGTTGAGAAAGGAAAAGTCTAGGAAACAGAATAACTTGAGTGGTTGTCCTTCATCTATGGCTAGTGCAGGCCCTTATGTTTTGCTTTCACTTTTACCTGAGAAATAGTACTTCTGTTTAACTTATTGGGTTATGTCTAAAATACCTTAATTAACATTGTAAATATATGCACATATTTTTAAATTTTTATAATAAATCAGAAAAAGGAAGCTCTTTTTTATTTTCTAAAGATTAGACACAGTGAGATCTCCTGGTCAAGAAGAGTGTTAAAATGCTCAGTGTTAAAAAAAAAAAAAAAA
>CM053603.1:131096633-131112176 GCA_028646535.1 Procyon lotor | reverse complement strand
GGAGCAGCAGGCAGAGGAAGAATCAGGCTCCCTGCAGCCTGTTGCAGGGGACTCAATCCCAGGACCCTTGACCTGAGCCAAAGGCAGACACTAAATTGACTGAGCCACCCAGGCATTCTTCTTGGTTGATTTCTAAAATGTACCCATAGCTGTTGAAGTTCCCAGTAGCCAGAGGGAAAACAATAAGTGAAAGGCTTGAGGAACTTTATAGAGATTTTAGCTGCAGAAACAACAAGGGAGATAGAATTTATTAATAGTTTCTATTGGTTTTTATTTTGTTAATTTTTCATCTTATCTTTCTTAATGTACTCCTTCTACTTACTTTGGTATTACATTACTCTATTTTTGTAGCTTCTTAAGTAGATCACTAATTTGTTACCTTTCTTCTTTTTTTGTTAATTTTTCATCTTATCTTAATGTACTCCTTCTACTTACTTTGGTATTACATTACTCTATTTTTGTAGCTTCTTAAGTAGATAACTGATTTGTTACCTTTCTTCTTGTCTAATATGACCATGAAAGATTAACAAATTCCCTGTAAGATGTCCTTTAGCTGCATCCCAACAGGTTTTGTTGTGTTATAATCTCCTTATCATTTAGTTTGGACCATTTTCTAATTTGGCTGTGATTTAGTCTTTGGACCATGGATTATTTAGATAGATATCATTCAATTTCTGAAGGGATTTCCCTAGACAGAATCTTATTGCTATTAATTTCAAATTTAATATTGTTGTGGTAGTAGAACATGCTCTATATGATATTGGCTCATTTAAATTTATAGAGACTTGTTTTGTGGCCCAGAATATGATCCATCTTGATAAATGTACCATGTCCATTTAAAAAGAATATCTATTCTTAAGTTGTTAATTATATAGTTGTATAAATATAAATTCAATCAAAATAATTGACAGTGTTTCCTCGATCTTCTATGTATTTACTGATATTTGTCTAGTATCCCATCAGTTGATGAGAAAAGGATGTTAAAATTTCTGCTTATGAATATGGAATTAATTAGTCTCCTTTTAATTGTCAATTTTTGATTCATGTAATTTGAAGCTGTTATTTTTTTAAGTTTTTATTTAAATTCTGGTTACCTAACATACATGGTGAAATTGGTTTCAGGTGTAAAACTTAGTGATTCATCACTTATATATAATACCAACTTAAAGCTGTTATAAGGTGCATCTATATTTCTCATTATTATATCTCCCTGATGAGTTAGTTCTTTAATATATTCTTTTCTATCTCTGGTAATACTATTTGTCTTAAAGTCTGTTTTATCTTATATAAATATAGTTACTCCAGCCTTCTTATAATTTCTGTTTGTATACTGTATGTATTTCCTATCCATTTTCTTTCAACCTATCTGTGCATTACTTTTAAGTGTATCTCTTTAGACAGCATACAGGTAGGTTTGTTTCTTATCAGTTACGGTAATTTCTGCCTTCTCATTAGAGTGTTTTGTCCAGTAACACTTAATGTAATTAATGATTTTTCTTTTTAGGTATAGTTTTTTTTTTTCATCATGGTAAGTGTGCTCTTTAATCCTCATCCTGTTTCACCCAGCCCTCTCACCCAACTTCCCTCTGGATACTAACCCTTTTTCAGATATGCATTTGCAAATGTCTTCTCCCAATCACTTTTATGTTCTTACCATTTTATTATTTGTTTCTGTTCATCTCTTTTTTTTTTCAAAGATTTTATTTATTTATTTGACAGAGAGAGAGAGATCACAAGTAGGCAGAGAGGCAGGCGGTGGGGGGGGGGGAGAAGCAGACTCCCTGCTGAGCAGAGAGCCCGACGCAGGGCTCAATCCCAGAACCCCGAGATCATGACCTGAGCAAAAGGCAGAGGCTTTGACCCACTGAGCCACCCAGGTGCCCCTATTCATCTCTTTTTTAAAAATCATCCCTTTCTACATTCTTTCAGATCATTACGATATAGTTAGAATTTCATTTTAATTTATCTACTGGCTTTTTAGGTATAACTCTGAGTATTTTCTAGCAGTAGCTCTGTGGATTAAATATACATCTTTAGTTTTTAATAGTCTACTTTGTATAATATTGTACTACTCCATATAAAATGTAGACACCTTGGAATTGTAGAGGTCTATTTACCCCATCCCAACCTTTCTCCCTATCGTACATATTATACCTAAGTACATTATAAAGTACACACAGAATCATGACTTTTGCTTTAGTCATATATATTTTAAACAAATTAAGAGGGAAAAAATCTGTAATGTTTATATATATTTACCACTTTCAGTACTCTACATTCCTTCTTGAATATCTGAGGTTTTGGTTTTTTTTTTAAGATTTTATTATTTATTTGACAGAGAGATCACAAGCAGCAAGCGGGGGGGGGGGGGGTAGGCTCCCCGCTGAGCAGAGAGCCCAATGCGGGGCTCGATCCCAGGACCCTGAGATCATGACCTGAGATGAAGGCAGAAGCTTTAACCCACTGAGCCACCCAGGTGCCCCATGAATATCTGAGTTTTTATTTGGAATCATTCTCATTCAGTTTGAACAATTTCACTATGCGTTTTTTTGTGAAGCGTGTTTGACAAATTCTCTTATTTTTTCCATTATTTGAAATTGCAGTACATTGATCTTTTTTCCAGCACTTTTAAAGATGTAATCCCATTGTCTCTAGCCTCTGTAATTCCTGATAAGTTTAACAGTTATGTAAATTGTTCACCTCCTGAATAAAATGTGCCATCTTCCCCTGCTGTTTGCAAGATGTTCTCTTTATCTTTGGTCTCAACAGGTTGACTATATGCCTAAGTATGGTTTTATTCATATTTATTTGACTTGAGGCTTTACCTAAGCTTCTTTAAACTATAAATTTATATCTTTTATCAAACTGAGGACATTTTGGCATTTTTTCCAAATGTTTTTTCTGCCTTGTTCTCCATTTCCTCTGATACTATAATATATTTATATCAATTTATTGATCTGTTTTCAACTTCACTTTTTCCTCTTAATTTTTAGCGGGTTCTTAAGTCCATCCAGTGACTTTTTCATTCAGAAATTGTATTTTTCAATTCTAGAACTTCCTTTTTTTCCTTTTTCATATTTTCTATTTCTCTGTTGGGCTTTCTCTTTTTCCATTCGTTATGAGCATATTCCCCCTGGCTTTCACTGAGTATAGTTATGAGAGCTGCTTTGGAGTCCTTGACTACTATCTCTAACATTTTGGTTATTTTAACATTACCCTTCAGGGAATATTTTTCCATTTTAAAATGGGTTGGATTTGGTTGCTTGTTAAATTTCAAGTGATTTTGGATTATATCCTGGACATTGTGAATGTTGTGTTATGGTCACCTGGATTCTGTTATATAACTGAGAAGAGTATGAATGTTTTTGTTTCAGCAGACAGTTAACTTGATTGGACTCAAACCGAGAACTCTGACTTTTACGTAGAAACTCAACTCTAAGTTAAATCATTTGGGTTTGTTGTTGTTGCTGTTGCTGTTTTCTCCATTAGCTGGGTTGCTTACCACCTGCAGTGTGTCCTACACATGTATAATTCAGGACTCAGCCAGAGATTTGCTCAGAGTTTATACACAAAATATGACCCCAGGGCTCTCTGTTTTTGTGGTTCCTGCCTCCCCCCACATACCTCATGTTCTAGCAGCTGGTATTGCCCCAAACTCTATTGTCTCTTTTCAGGCCAGAAATGCTGTGGCTTAGACATCCTATAGCCGTCCTTCATGGGGATGTGAGTGTTGTCTGCACTGAGGTGAAAAGCCAAAATAAATAAAACTAACCCTGTGGTGATCCCTTCTGCCAAGTTTTAATTCTTCTCCAGAATCTGCCTCTTAATTTTTATTCTTTTGTGTTTTGGGTTGTGTTTATAATTGTTTTCTTTGGGACAGTTGATATGTATGATTAGGAGTTTATTGGCCCCACCAGATATAGTAGAGGAAACTGTGTTTAGAGTTAAGTTCCTAAAATTCAGGCTCCACCTAAGACCAATAAATTGTGACTTAATTTTAGCATAACCCCTCTATCAATTGCATATGTATTTGTGCTGGCTGTTAATTTATTGCCTTTTGGATAAAAATACACTTTTAATACCATGCTTTGTAATAACGGAGACTGATCCTCTAAGCATTTCTCTTACACAGACAGCAAAATGTTAAACTCTGAGAGTAGAGGGTGCTCGAATGACATTGCAGAAGAAAGGATATTGTCTTTCTCAATTCCAGTGTGCTTCTGTTTTTGTTTCTTCTTGCTCCTATTGCATTACTCCCAGGGTGCATGTAGATAGGGACATTCAGTGCCCCTTTGCCCAAATCATGTGCCCAAGGCCCACAATGCCTTGAACTGTTGGCGTTGGCCCAGGCTTAGTGAGCATCTCACTGTGGCACTCCTGAAAAGGACTCTGTGTTTCTTAGACCTTTTACTACCATGCCTGCAGGTGGCTTCCCTGCTTGACTCCTGCTAAACATCTCAGCCATGCCAGCCTCAGCCTCCATGCACCCCAGCGGAGTGTTTCCTACTTGTCTGGTGATGGTTGACCAGCTTTGGGGGATGCAACTGAATAAGCTTCTCCACAATACAGTCAAATGCAATTTCTCTTTCTGTGATCAGGTCTGAACCCTAGCCTTGGGGAAGAAGCTTGGTTTCTTTCTTTTTTTTTTTTTTTTTTAAGGATTTTATTTATTTGACAGAGAGAAACACAGCAAAAGAGGGAACACAAGCGGAGGGAATGGTAGCGGGAGAAGCAGGCCCCCTGCCGAGCAGAGAGCCCCATGCAGGACTCAATCCCAGGACCCTGGGATCATGACCTGGGCCAAAGGCAGACGCTTAACGACTGAGCCACCCAGGCACCCTGAGGCTTG
Source organism: Procyon lotor (assembly GCA_028646535.1). NCBI lineage: Eukaryota > Metazoa > Chordata > Mammalia > Carnivora > Procyonidae > Procyon > Procyon lotor. The sequence continues at coordinate 131,107,327 of CM053603.1, read as the reverse complement.
GTTTCTAAGTTTCCCTTTTGAACACTGTTTCCTCAAACACAGGCTATTCTGTGTAGTTTTCTTTATCCTTGTAATTAATTTCTGTTATGGTTAATAATTCTTTAAATTTCCTGTGTTCACATTACAGTGATGTTTATGTGCTTGGATTAGCCCTTGATTGATAGTTTGTATCATGAGTGTTTGTAGGAAAATAGACTTGCAAAGATGGGATTGGGGGATTGTTTTTCTGTGTCCTTGGGCTTGAGCAGTGCTGAGCTTGTGGGAAATGGATGATAGTAATCCATGGTGATAAAAGGAAGTCAATTAAATGAAAAAGACAAATACATAATAGAGAAAAAATTTAAAAGACAAAAGTTAAAATTAATTTTATATCCAAGTAAAAACCTAGACAAAATTATCTTTAGTTACTTATATTTGTGTGGGATGTTTTAAGATGCTAATCAATTCCCTGATCTTCTCTGGATGCCAATTCAATGTTCAAAATTCACGTCTGACTACCTAGAGTGAGCATAAGCCTCTACAGGTTTAAGGGCACAGTCTCAAATGACTGTCCTCATTCCAGATGCCAGTTGAAAATATTGGGTCACCCATACTTCTGACTGACCAGCTATATATATATTGGGGTTCCCATAACTTTCTCTTCAGGTTCCGTAATTTGCAATAACAGGTTACAGAACTCAGAAAGCCACGTTACTATATTTACCCATATATTATAAAGAACACAAATGAATCACCAGATGAAGAGGTACATCGGTCAAGGTCTAGAAGGTTCCCTGGTGCAGAAGCTTCTGTCACAGTAGAGCTGGGGTGCTCCACCTCCTTGCATGTGTGTTCACAATTTCAGAATCTCTCCAAAGCTTCACGTTCAAGAGTTTTTAAAGAGCTCAATCTCCAGCACTCCACCTCCTCTCCCTAGAGGTTGAGACATGAAGCGAAAAGTTACAACTCTCTAATCACTTAGACTTTTTGAGGACCAGCTGTACCCTGAAGCAGTCTAGGGGGTGCCATCCTAGTACATATCATTTGTAGAAGCATAGATATAATGCAGAGGGCTCACAATGAACAAAAAAGAAACTCAGCAAATTCCAAGATTTTTAGGAGCTCTGTGCCAGAAACTGGGGAAAAGACCAAATATATTTTTGTATTATACCACAATCTGAAATAAAAAGGGTATACAGGTTATTAATATATAATATATATTAATTACACACACACAGACATACACACACACATATAAATTTCCCATGAAAATATAATGGAAATAAGTTATCTTTGTGGCAGAAGAAAAATGATACCAAAGTTAAAATCTGGATCTACACCAAGGAATAAAAGCATCAGCAATGAAAAATGTGTGAATAAGTATAAAATATTTATTTTTTATTTTTTCAATCTCTTTAAAATATAATTAAGTATCTAAAGTATACAAATAGCCGTATATCATGGTGTTGTAGCAACAGTAAAAGTCAAGTGATAGGAGAAAGGCTCGGAGATGTACAGTGGAAGTATCCAGTTTTAAAGTGCTTATATCCTCCCCCCCAGGACTCCCAGATGTCTCATTTTACTGTCAAATCAATTCTAATTTCAGAATCTTGTCACTCAATTCAGGTCCAGGTATGAATACTGCTCCATCAGTGTATTCCTTAACTATTGCTCCTGGAATACAATTCTTGTCGATCTGTGGACCTGTGAAAATTAGACGATTGGTCTGCCTCACACAAACAATGGCAGAGCAAGCATAGAATAATTGGCAGAGCCATACCTTTTTGAAAATTTTAAAAAAATTATGTATATATATATATACATATATATGTATATGTATATATATCAGGGAGGAAGTTATTTTGTGGGAGGAAAGTAGAAATTTTGGTTAGAGGTTGGACTGTGGTTTTAAAAATATCTCTACAAATTTTTTTTTATTAATTTTTATTAACATAGAATGTATTATTTGCTTAATACTCCTCCCTTTTAGAGACAGATCCTCATTCCCTTGCTGTTGAGTGTGGATAGACATAGTGAATAGAATATGATAGAAACTACGGTATGTCATGTCACATATGAGATTTAGATTATGAGAAGATTACAGCTTCCCCCTGGCATGGACTTTCTTGCTTTCAGATCACTTGCTCTGGGGGAAGCCAGAAGCCTTGTCATAAATTCACTCAGACAGACTGTGGAGAGTATCACACGGTGAGGACTAGAAGTCTCTGGCAAACAGCCAGCACAGAATTAAAGCCTCCAACAACCAAGTGAGAGAGCTTGGAAGTGTATTCTCTTTGAGTTGAGCCTTCAAGTAAGATTACAGGTCCAGCTGTTTCATAAAAGACCTCGACACAAAACCACCTAGCGATGCCGTTCATGTATTCCTGACCCACAGATGCAGAGATAATAAATGTTTGTTGCTTTCAAGTTACTACATTTTTTGGTAATTTGTTACACAGTATTAGAGATCTAGTACAAATATTATATTAGAAAAGTAGAAAAGTCTCAGATAAATAGCCTATGCCTCCATCGTTAGAAACTAAAAAGTGATGCAAAATTAACACAAAATAAGCAGAATAAAGTAAATAGTAAAGAGTATAAGCTAATGTATAATCAGAAAGATAATAAATCAGTAGAGACAAAAGTTGGTTCTTGGAGAATTTCAATAAAGGCAAAAGAAAAAAGTGTCTAGCAAAACTGATAAAGATAAAAGGAAAGGAGATATTCCAATGAGAAGAATGGAAGAGGTAATATTCTTGGTATATTGTTGTTCATGGTACAACTGACCCTTTAATAGCATGAAGTTAGAAGTGCCCATCCTCTGTGCTGTTGAAATCCATGTACAGTGTTTGGCCCCCCAAAACTTAACTACTAATAGCCTACTGTGACTGGAAGCCTTATAGATAATAAAGTCGATTAACACATATTTTATATTATATAAGGCATTCTTACAATAAAGTAAACTATAAAAAAGAAAATGTTATTAATAAAATCTTAAGAAGGAGAAAACACACTTATATATTGTATAAAAAAAATCCAGGTATAAGTGAACCTATGTCTTTCAAACCCATGTTGTTCAAGTGCCAACTGTAGTCCCTTTAAATCCTTTTTTTAAGTTTTTATTTAAATTCCATTTAGTTAACATATAATGTAATATTAGTTTCAGATGTGCAATATAGTCTTACAATATTTCCATATAACACCTGGTGCTCATCATGACAGGTGCCCTCCTTAATCCCCATCACCTATTTTCCCCTCCTCCTATCCACCTCCGCTCTGGTAACCATCAGTTTGTTCTCTATAGTTAAGAGTCTGTTTCTTGATTTGTCTCTTTCTCTCTCTTTTCCCATTTGCTCATTTGTTTCGTTTCCTCAATTCCACATATGAATGGAATCATGTGGTATTTCTCTTTTCCTGATTGACTTATTTTGCTTTGTATAATACCCTCTAGCTCCATCCATGTATTGCAAATGGCAAGATTTCATTCTTTTTATGGCTAAGTAATATTCTTTTTATGGCTAAGTAATATTCCATTCCATATATATATATGCACACATATATATATATTCATTCTTTATTCATTCATCAATCAATGGACACTTAAGCTATTTCCATATCCTTTTTAATTTCTGTAATGTTGGTGGTGATTTCCACTATTTTATTCTTGATTTTTATAATTTGAATTTTTTTTTAATCTAGTCCTATTTGGAGTTTATAGAACATCTTGGATGTATGAATTTTTTCAGCAAGTTTGGGACATTTTTAGATCTTATTTTTTCAAATATTTCTGCTCCTTTCTCATCTCTGAAACATTCATTCATTATGCATTTATTAGTACATGTTAATGGTATCTGAGAGGTACTATTCATTTTTCTTCATTATTCTTTTGCTCCATGTTCTAGACTGTCTCAATTGTTCTCTCTTTAAGTTTGCTGATAACTTTTCTGCCAATTCATATCTATAAAGGCCCTCTAATGAATTTTTCATTTGGTGATTGTATTTTTTAAGAGCTTCTGTTTGGTTCTTTTCTATAATTTCTATTTCTTTGTTGATGTTATCTTTTATCAATGATGAGAATCATTGACATACCTTTAATTCTTTAGATATGCTTTCTTCTAGTTCTCTGAACAGGCTTATACTAGCTGAGTTATGTCTATGTCTAGTAATTCTAAAATCTTGGTCTCCTCAGGAATAGTTTTCATTGATTTAATTTCTTCTTTTGTGTGGGCAATATTTTCATGTTTCTTATATTTTGTCATTGTTGAAAACTGAGTATTTGTGATAGTATCATATGGTAACCCTGGAAATTTTATCATTTTCCTTTAGGTTTGTTGTTACTGTTTTTACTATTTGTTTACTGACTTTTCTTGATTAATTCTATGAAGTCTATATTCCCGATAGTTTGCTACCACTGAAACTACTGTTTGATTAACTTGGTGCTCAGCAGTGATTGACCAGGTATTTCTTTAAATGCCTGAGCCAATAAATCTTTCATCCATTACAAATATACAACCCTGCCTTATCATTCACTTCCTATTTGTATAGTATTTCAAAATCAGCCACATCTGAGACATTGGGGTCCTCTTAGGCCTTTTTTGAGCATGTACATAGCCCTTCACATGCACGAAGATTTCTACAACTACAGATGTATGTCAAATTTCAAAGCTTCCTCTGGACATTTTGATTCTTAAATCTCCCTTGTAACTATTTCTCAGGCTCTTATTTGACTCGGTCTTATAGACGTAAGAGGCTGCAATAGTAAACAATTGCCATTGAGGTTTTTTTCAACAAAGGCCATGAGGCACTTTATAATGCAGTGAGCTTTCAGTCAGATTAAATAATGACAATGCCTTATAAATCAGACTTTTCTAGATAGGTATAATACAAATCTAATAGTGACAATACTCTGGAGAAGGAACTTTTTGACGAACTAAAATCCTCATCTACTCTTTCTGGTTAATCTTATTATTATTTTTTAAAATTTATTTATTTGTCAGAGAGAGCACAAGCAGGGGAGCATCAGGCAGAGGGAGAAGCAGGCTCCCCACTGAGCAAGGAGCCTGATGTGGGACTCAATATCAGGACCCTGGTATGATGACCTGAGCTGAAGGTGTCCCTCTTTCTGGTTTTTCTAAGTCTCCTGGTTTTCACTGCTTTTGTGGTTATGAAGCTACTTGTTTTCAAAGCTACCATGAAACCTTTAATTTAGACTTATAATGAATGTCTGTGGAAAGGGGAGTGGGTGGGAATAGGCCAAGCATAAAAACCAAAACCTTACTTTTCTTACAAAGATATAGCAGGGGTTGTTGTTGTTGTTGTTGTTGTTGTTGTTTTAGCAAACACTCCTCTCATTGTCACAAAACTGTGGTTAATTTTCAGAGTCCTGAGAAAGTTGATTTTGACAACTTTTTTCTAGAATTTTCATTGGTTTTATGCAGGAAAGGATTCGCAGAGTTTCTCAATGTGTCATTTGGGAAGCCCTATTCCTCCAACTAGATTTTTAAAATAGTGAAATAAGTCAAGCGAAGAAAGTCAATTATCTTATGGTCGCACTTATGTGTGGAGCATAAGGAAAAACATGGAGGGCATTGTGAGAAGGAAGGGAAGGGTGAATGGGGGGAAATCAGAGGGGACGATGAACCATGAGAGACTGTGGACTCTGAGCAGCAAACTGAGGGTTTTGGAGGGGAGGGGGTGGGGAGTTGAAGAGGCCAGGTGGTGGGTATTGAGGAGGGCACGTATTGCATGGAACACTGGGTGTGGTGCATGAACAATTAATCTTGTAACACTGAAAAAATAAAAATATTTGGGGGAAAAAAAAGAATTGATTTGAAACTTTAATTAGAAATGGAAAGGACATTGACTAGCCAAAGAAATTGAGAAATAACAACAAAATTGGAAGATTAACAATGCCTGAATATAAAACTTACAATAAAACAATAGTGATGAAGGCTTTGTGGGATTGGTATCAAAATAGACACATAGATTAATGAAACATAATAGAGAGTTAAGAAATAAGCCCACACACATATGGACAACTGGCTTTTGGCAAAGTTGCAAAGGCGGTTCAATACAGAAAGGAATTTTTCAACATTGGCTATTTGTGTGCAATACAGACGAACAACTTTGATCCATACATTACCGTATTTAAAAAAAAAAAAAAAAGGCTAACACAAAAAATATCTTGAACCTAAATATGAAACCTAAAACTTATAAGAAAAATATCTAAGAAAACTTTTGTGATTTGGGTTTAGGGAAATATTATTTTTATGTAATGATTCCAAAAGCAAATCTATAAGAGATTAAATAATTGAACTTTGTAACAATTAGAATCTTTTGTTGTTGAAACATACTGTTAAAATAATGAAAAGATAAGCCACAGACTGGAAGAAAATATTTGAAGTAATATATACATATATATATAAATACATATATTTATATAAACTTTTATAAACATAAAGTTATATATCTGTACTCATATATGTGTATATACATATATATGTGTATATATATACTTATGTACAGAATGTATAAGAATTCCCAATACTAAGTAAAATGATTTCAAGAACTCAGTAAAAAATTTTATTTGAACAGGTATTTAATTATTAGAAATTAAAATAAAAAGTATAATGAAATACCACTACATTATTAGAATCATTTTAAAGAAAAAAAGACCAACCAAATACTTTATTGGCAAGTGATTAGAGATCTGAAGAAGCTGAAATCCTTATACACTGTTGGTCAGAATGTAAAAAAGTACAACTACTTTTGTAAATAGTTTAGCAGGTGTTTTTTTAAGTTAAACATATATATTATATTTTAAACATGTTTAATATATATTTAAGTTAAACATATAAACATATATATTGAACATGATGTAGTCATTTTACTCTAGGGTATTTACTCAAGAGTAATGAAAGAATATGTCTTTACGTAGACTTGTACATGAATATTCATGGTAGCTTTATTTGTAATAGCCTAAAAGTGGAAACAATTAAGTTTCCATCAACAGATGAATGGATATAATAGCATCCAGTAATAAAAAGAAACTATTGATACATGATACAAAATGTATGACTATCAAAGCAGTTACATTTAATGAAAGAAGCTAGACCAAGGGTTGCCTGGGTGGCTCAGTGGGTTAAAGCCTCTGCCTTCGGCTCAGGTCATGAGCTCGGGGACCTGGGATAGCGCCTGGCATTGGACTCTCTGCTCAGCGGGGAGCCTGCTTCCTCCTCTCTCTCTGCCTGCCTCTCTGCCTACTTGTGATCTCTCTCTGTCAAATAAGTAAATAAAATCTAAAAAAAAAAAAAAAATTAAAAAAAGAAAAAAAAAGGAAGCTAGACCCAAAAAAAGATTATATACTATACAGTTCTATTCATATTAAATTCTAGAAAATGCAAACTAATCGACGTGGAAGGAAAACAGATCAATGCTTCTATGGGACATTTCACCTTCTATGTAGAGGAAAAGTCAGTGAGAGATGCAGGAGGATGGATTATAAAAGACATGAGAAGTATTTGGGGAGTGATGTATAGTTTCATTATCTTAACTTTGGTGATTATTTCATAGCAGTACATGTCAACACTTATCAATTTGTACACTTTAAATTTGTACGATTTGTTTTATGTCAATTATACTCCCAGTAAAGTTGTTAAAAAATAATTTCAGCCATTTTGATAAATGAGATATGTATATTTTTAGGTAAGTGAAAAAATAATATCCTTGTATTATAAAAAAAGTGGACAGTATCATTAGCCATCATGGAAATGGAATTTTAAACTATAATTATAGGTGAGAAAACCCTGAACTCCTGGAATTGCAGCCTAGAAATTCTGTGGGCACTATCTCTAGTGAAACTGAGGAGAAATTATAGTGAAAGAATAACTGGGAAATTGCTTTAAAAAATAACTTAAAGTCTCTAGGAATTGTCCTAAGGGCACAGAACAAACTTATTCAAGAAAATCTGCTAAATATCTATAAGAAGAGCAAAAGTCTGTGACACTTAGATACAAACTGCGTCCTCCTTCCATGAGCTAAGCACTGTGAGAGCTCCACTTTAACAGATTTGGACAGGCAGTCTGAGGCCCCTCTTTCTTCAGCTCCCAGTCAAGGGTCATGGTATCTCCCCAGGAGGGAGGGTCATCAGCATTTCTCATCTATACCATCTCTGTGTTGCAGAAGCCAAACTGTAGGTAAAAGTAACCTAGAAAGCATGTATGAGTTCTCTTCCTCCGTTCAGCCTCTAGTAGTAGGACAGAGATTCTACCCCAGAGCATTGAACACTTCTGAGGTGGAGATTTCATGACCAGAGAGGCAAACCATGAAGACTAGAGGCCCTTCCCCTCTCCCAACACTGCACTTTTTTTTTTTTAAGATTTTATTTATTTGTTTGACAGTGGGAGAGACCAAGAGAGAGGGAACACACACAAGCAGAGGGAGTAGGAGAGGGAGAAACAGGCTTCCCGCTAAGCGGGGACCCTGATGCGGGGCTCGATCCCAGGACCCTGGGATCATGACCTGAGCTGAAGGCAGACGCTTAACAACTGAGCCATCCAGGCACCCCTCAACACTGCATTTGTAAAATGGGATTTTTACTCAGAGAAATGGGCCAGATGTACATCCCAGCTCTGGAGCAGTGGCCCAAAGATTTTACCTAGGGGGAGAGATCTTTCATGAAAGAGCTTTGCAACTCCTCCAATTGAAATGTCAGTCCAAATGGACAGAGTGCAGAGATGTTTAAGCATAAGGTACTCTCAAGAACAATGGAGATTTTTCTAAAAAACAGTGTAGGGGAGACTGGTACCTCCATGAGAGCCACAACTAAACTGTTCAACAGCTGGTTTACCAGAGAGAATCATGGAAAGAGAGACAGCTTAAGAGTACCTCTCCCAGGGTCAGAACTAACCTCAAAGAATGACCTCAAAATTATCCGTATAAAGGGGTTCAAATTTAACTAGGTCAGACTGAGGAGCATTTTATGCCCCAGGGCATTATTGAAAACAATAGAGCAGTCAGCTGGAAAGTAGTGGTGAATAACAGTTGGGTATGATACCAGCAGAGGCAAACAGTTTAACCAAAAGATCAGGAAAAAAGACAGTCAAAGAGAACTCTGTCCAAACCACTGTCATCCCAGGTTGACTGTGCCTATGTCCAAGGCTGCTTCCTCTGAAACGTCACATCAGAGACTTCACAGTCCTGGGGAAACAGACTTAAATCCAGCCAAGTCACTAAACATAAAAAAATCAAGCAACAACAACATACCATGGGAGTTTGTTGTATGCAGAATTGTTATAACATATTATTTGAATTGTCTAGTTTTCAACAATAAATTCTGAGATACAGAAATAAACAGGGAAAGATGATAAGCGGGAAGATAAAAGTAGGTAACAAAAACTGCCTATGAAAGAGCCCAGATGTTGAACTTCAGAGACAAAAAAACTTTAAAGCAGCCATTGTAAATACATTTAAAGAACGAAGAAAATTGTGTTTAAAGAAGTAAAGAAATGTATGATGACAGTGTCTCACTAATAGAGGATATCAGTAAAGAGATGGAAATTATGCACAAAAAAGCTATTATGAATGAAAATTCTGGAGTTGAAAAGCATAATAACTGATAAAAAGAATTCACCAGAGGGGATCCACAGATTTAAAATGGCAGAAGAAAGAGCAGGGAAATCTGAAGATAGATCAACAGAAATTATGTAATTCAAAAAACAGAGAAAAAGTAATGAATGAAAATTAACAGAGCTTCAGAAAAATGTGGGACACCATTCAGCACACAGACATATGTGCCGTGAGAATACCAGGAGAAGAGAAAGAGAGAAGAGCAGAAAAAATATTTGAAGAAATAATGTCTGAAAACTTCCTGAATTTGACGATAAATATTAATTTACACATCCAGTAGGCTCAATGAACTTCAAGTAGAATATAGATTAAAAAGGTCCACATGGAGATACTTTATAGTAAAAATGTTGAAAGACTAAGATGAGGAGAAAATCCTGAAAGAGACAACTTGTCATATATACAAACCTTTAACAAGATGAACAGATTTCTTATCTGAAATAATGGTGAAGGGAGTAAGGTGACATATTCAAATACTAAAAGTAAAACAACAATGACAATACCATCAGTGAACCCTGTCAACCAAACATATTTATATGTTTGGAAAATTCTCTTCTAAAAATAAAAGTGAAATTAAGATATTATCAGATAAAGAAAAACGGAATTTGTTTCTAGTAGATTCAGGCTGACGTTCTTCAGGCTGAAAGCAAGTAACCCCAGACTTTCATTTGAATCTGCACAAAAAGCAAAGGAAATCAATAAAGGCAATTTATATAACTATATAATAGTATAATTGTGTATTTTCTCCTTTTCTTAATTTATTAGAAAAGCAATTATGTAAGACTATATATAATAAATAATTATATAAATGATTCAAAATTATATAAATTATATTTTTGAGCTTATAACATTTAGAAATGATATTTGTATTTTATAATAACAGCACAAAGGAGGTGAAGGGGTTGAGAGCCAAGCTGTAATGGAGTAAGGAAATGATACCAGATGGTAACTTGAATCCGTAGGAACTAATAAAGCAAATCAGAAAAATAAACTTCTTTTTTTCTTTTTATTTTTTTTAAAGATTTTATTTATTTGTTTATTTGACAGAGAGAGATCACAAGTAGGCAGAGAGGCAGGCAGAGAGAGGGGGG
>CM053603.1:131084854-131096133 GCA_028646535.1 Procyon lotor | reverse complement strand
TAAATATTTTTTATTGTAGTAAGAACATGCAACATAAGTTCTCCCTCCTTGACAAATTTTTAAGTGCATAGTGCCCTTAAATAATAATAGTATTTTTAACTATAGGCACAATGTTGTATAGCAGATCTCTAGAATGCATTCATCTTGCATAACCAAAACTATATACCCATTGAACACCAACTCTTCGTTTGTTGTTTGCTCTAAAATACTTCTCCAAAAGTGTTGTCTGCTTTAAGGTTTGTTAGACATCATTTAAGTTTGACTATTTTAACAGAGGAAGCTACATTTGAACCTTAAAGTAATTGGCAATCCATGACCATGAATACTTTAGTATTTGCACAATACCTGGATAGAAGTTATATTCTGGAGGAAAACTATACAATATAGAGATGCTGCTACCTAGTAACATAATGTGAAAATAATAGGTAAGTTTTTAGAAAGTCCAATCACCACACTGACCCTGAATTTATGAAACAACAAACACAGACAGTGCACATTTCTTTTCTAGACTTCCTGACAAGTTATCATTTTTTTTCATTTGTCCCTACAGTTTGTTATTAGTGTTTATCTAATATTTTTTTCAAGGAGAGCTACACTTTACAATGTCATGGATTTTCATGCTTAGAGTATTTAGTATTTCTGTACCTGAGGCAACACCTTAATCCAGGTGAGAGTAAGGGTGAACTTGTGCCAGAATGGTGATAATAGAAAGTGGTGGGAAATTTGACCTTTACTGTCACACAATACCCTGGTTATTCTCTCTCTTTTTTTTTTTTTTGTTACAGAGTTTCAATCATGGAAATTTTTATTCTTGTTCTCCACTAATAATTTTAATCTAATATTCATTTATTTAATAGTATAAAGGAATGAAATGAAATGACTTGAATAGATATGTTCACTATCACTTTGTGGCTCCTTGGGTGGCATAAACTTTAGAGACTGATACTACCTTTGGACATTAACCATTTGAAAATTAGCTGACAATATCCGTCTTAGAAATACAGAGTCATAAAGTTTTTAAAAGTTGTTGTCTAGTTGCGTTGAAATATTTGGATTTGTGTCATTAATACCTTATTTCCAGCTTGTGTGTTGACTGAAAGGAGTGTTTGTAAGTAAATCAAGTGTACAGATAAAGAGTAATCATTGCAAATCTGATTCACCCACTTGGAAATGTTTTATTTTAAATTATGATATTTTTTCTCTCGATGCTAAAGGGAATTGTAGCTGGTATACTTCTCTCATGCTTGGTAGACAGGAGAGCATCTTTCCTCAGGAAGGTAGACGTACATTTCACTCATGTTCTTGGAGTAGAAGTGGAATTGCAACATAATATTACAGTGTGACATCATACAGTCAGGCTGGGATTTGGGGCTAGATATTCCCTTAAGAAAGGAAGATGACTATAAGTACAAAAATAGATGGGTTTGATTGTTGACTGTCTTATTTGTGAACTGAGTTTGAGAACATTCCTTAGCCTTTTAAGACTATTTACTCATCTGTTAAAGAGGGTAATATTTATCTCATAGGGTTATTTTGAGGAATACATAGGATAAATGCATATGAAAATTTGACCATATAGGTACTTAACACATTTGCTAATATTATATTCATTTTTTTAAAAAATTATGTGCAGCTTGTTAGCATTATTACCTTGAGAAATTACATTAACATGTCAGATATTCAGTTTACTTATATGCAAAATTCAGTAGTATTATTAAGCCATTCTGAAAACCTTTAATTAAATAGTATTTTTTAAATGAAGACAACCTTTTTATGGAGGAAAGAAAAGAAAAATGTACAATGTGAGTAAAGGTAATAGAAAAGAATGACCAATCAGAGAAAGACAATTATCATACGATCTCTCTGATATGAAGGATTTGAGAGGCAGGATGGGGGAGGGAAATGAAACAAGATGGGATCAGGAAGGAGACAAACCATAAGAGGCTCCTAAACTCATGAAACAGACTGAGGGTGGCTGGGAGGTGGGGGGGTAGGGATAGGGTGGCTGAGTTATGGACATTGGGGAGGGTATGTGCTATGTATGGTAGTGCTGTGAAATGTGTAAGCCCGATGATTCACAGATATGCACCCCGGGGTAAATAATACATTATATGTTAATAAAAAAATCTTAGAAGAAAAGAATGACCAAATCATAATGAAAGAGAAAAGCTGAGCCAAAAAGAAAGAGAAAAGCTAAACCAAATTGGTACAGCAGGTAATTTTAATGAAATATACTGCTGGCTTGTGATCTAGCTGAAAAGACAAGATGAAAACATGAAATAATTAGAGACAATATAAAATCATATTTAAGTACTAGGTATAATTACATGTACATGAGGGGAAAGTGAACAAGTTAAAATTTTTTAAATTCCATTTGTAAGAATCCAAAAGGAAATTTACTATTGTACGAAAAGCTCCAAGAAAAGGTTTAAGATACTGTTCTTCACTTCACTTCACAAAAATCACTTCACTTTGATTTTTATTTTGTTTGGTTGGTTGAATAAATTGCGACACTCGAACGCTTGAGGTGATAGTAGTTTAAAAATAAGACCAGTGGGGCGCCTGGGTGGCTCAGTTGTTAAGCGGCTGCCTTCGGCTCAGGTCGTGATCCCAGGGTTCTGGGATCTAGCCCCGCATTGGGCTCCTTGCTCGGGAGGAAGCCTGCTTCTCCGGCTCCCTCTGTGTTCCCTCTCTCGCTGTGTTTCTCGCTGTCAAATAAATAAAAAAAAATCTTTAAAAAAAAAAAAAAAAACAAGACCAGTATTTGATCCAGTTTCATCTCAACTGCGTTATACTTGGACATTTTAGATGTTTATCAAAGGTCTTTTATGGGGAAGAAAGTAAATGTATGAAATAAGTGTGTGACATTTATGAGTAATGTTGGCTCTGAACAAACTTTTGAAAACTTGGTTGATAAAATTTTGGATCAACTGAAAAAAAGCATGACTTTTGAAATCTCTGAATGCCTTGGTTCTCAGTATTATCATTCTTTATTGAATTTATTTCTTATTAAAATATGTAGTTTTTAAGACTTTTTTTCTGACAGTATTATGTAATTTTTTAGCGCGGGTAGATGGGAGTGTCACTCGTATGTTACCGTACAGCTGACATGTATTTTGTCAATTCTTTATTATCTTAGTAGTTTCATGCTATGTATGTATCATAACCAACCTATTGCCTATGGGAAACATGTAAGATAATGTATTTACAGCCATTGTTACAAGTTTATAATGTATTTTTCTATCTTGTTTTATATGTATGTTATATAACATTCAAAAAGAATTTTTTTCTTGATTGAGAAAAGGATACAAAATGCAGAATCCACAATTTTGATGACTGAAAATTGCCAATTGTTTTGCAGTACTTTATTATATTGGGTGTCTTGTCTTTCTTGGGCTTTTAGTTAGCTAATGAATGAATATGTTAGACACTTTGGGTTTTAGTTGGGATTTTACATAGCTTGCATTTTAATTCTTTGGTTCTTTGCTGTTTCTATTAACCCATAGCATTATTTTAATAAATTTTATAATACCAACCTACTAAAAAAAAAAAAAGTACTATTAATTGGAAGAGAGGATCAAAATGACTGGTGTTTCCTTGGGCATCACCAACTCTAGTGACCGAACTCTCTGAAATGGAAAGCAGAGATGCTGGAAGATTAAAGAAACCAAGTATTTGTAATGTAACGTTAAAGGACGAAATACTAATAATAGGCCTCTTTCTCTAAAGACTGTTTGGAAAAGATGAAAGAGGAAAACAATCTAATCCTTTCTCTTTCTCTCATCCCAACTCTGTGCCATTTTTTAGCTCATACTTTAGATGCCAAATCAAATTCAAACCAGGTTAGTATCTGAGTACATCTATGACAGTATTTCCAATGTGGGATCTACATACCATCATCATCAAAATAATTTAAAATGCTTATTAAAAATGAAAGTCTTTTTCCTGATGGTACATGGAAATGTGCTCAACAACATTAATCATCAGGGAAGTGCAGATCAAAACCACAATGAGATAATACCTCACGTCTTTTAGAATGACTATCATCAAATGACAAGAAATAACAAATGTTGGAGAGGATGTGGGGAAAGGGAATTCTTGTGTACCATTGGTGGGGTAGTAAAGTAATGCAGCCACTATGGAACACAATACGGAGGGAACTCAAAAAATGAAAATAGAACCATCATATGATCTAGCAACCCACTTCTAGATATGTATCCAAAGGAAATGAAAGCAGAATCTTGAAGAGGTATCGGTACTGCCATGTTCATTGTAGCATTATTCCCAGTGGAATAATGGGAAATAACCTAAGTGTTTATCTACAGGTGAATAGATAAAGAAAATGAATAGATAAGGAAAATGTTATTTGGATCTGAGAAAGAAGAAAATTCTGCCATTTGTGACAACATGGATTGATCTCGAGGGCATTATGCTAAATGGAATATGTCAAACAGAGTTAGACAAATACCGTACAATCTCACTTTTATGTAGAATTAAAAAAAAAAACTGAACTCACAGAAACAGAGACCAAGATGGTGGTTTCCAGGGATTCTGGAGGTAGGGTAAATGGAGAGATATTGGTGGACAGATACAAATTTCCAGTTATAGGATGAATAAGTTCAGGGATCTGAAGTTCAGCATGGTAGTTATATTTAACAATATGGTATGCTATACTTGAAAGTCGCTAGGAGAGTAGATCTTACATGTTCTGGCCATGATAAAGGTAATTATGTGAATTGATGGAGGTGTTAAGTAACTACCACAGTAATCATTTCACAATATATGAATGCGTCAGATCTTCATATTGTGCATCTTAAACTTATACAATGTTATCTGTTAATTAAATCTCAATGAAGTTAGGAAAAAAGTGTAGGTTCCTGTTCCCACTGCCAGGTTTCTTGAATGATCTCAAATTTTGATAGTGACACCTAAGAATCAGTATCTTTATTACCTGAATTCCTATTAGTAATAAGTTTAAGAACTCTACTCTAGATCTATGTGGAGGTCAAATCCCTAAAATTTTCTTTAAATAAATCAACTGAGATAATACTTACTGATAGCTATATAGGGTTAGTTAAACTATAGCCAAAGACCAGAGGGGGGGGGAAGATTTAATGTATTCAATTTCACTCCAAAATAGCAGCTCTTATTGGGGGACAGGACAGGGAGCACAATAGGACTCTTGGCACTTTTGGTAGATGAAACGATTCACAAGATTATGGATGCTCTAGGTTTGGACTGAGTCATGAGCATCTATAGGCCTGTAAGTGGCAGCATTTCTCCAGTTCTCAACCCTTTGGTGCAGGCAGCATGCCTGAGCTTCCCTCAGTTTCTTGATTTTCTGGATGCATCCCTGTCCTAAACTACAGACTGACTAAGTTGGCTGAAATCAAGAACCTATCCTTCAATTGACTCTTCGAGTGTGCCTGTCACCTCCTGCAGGAACCATGTAAGATTATTCTATAATTAGAAATGTGATCATTAAAGTACTTGAAAAATATAGGCAATAATAGGAACATATGTTGGGTGCTTACTATATCTTAGGGGTCATTCTAGGTACTCTCACTTGGTCCTCACAGTAACCTTGTGGAGCTAATATTACACCCATTATGCAGATGGGGAAAACTAAGGCTAGAGAGGATAGGCAACTTATCCAAAGTCACCTAACTGATTAGTGATAGCACAGATACAAAAATCCACATAGTCTAGTTCTTCAGCCAGCACTTTGAATCAACATCTCAGATTGCCTCTTCAATAAAGTATAAATAAGAATTGTTGAAAATGATACAAAATTGCAATGAGGAAGAGCTCTCTCTCTGTGTGGCACCAAAGGAGGAACAATATAAGAATATATAGATGGTGTGGAAATAAATGAAAACCAGCCAAATGAGAAAAACAAAGGCAATTTATTACGAACTAGTTATAGCAAGAGGGTCAGGAACCACTGTCACTTGTGTTTTGTCAGAGACTCAAAGGCAGGCAGAGGAGTGGGAAAACTTTATGGTAAAGAAAAGGGAAGCTGAAGTTGTGTCCTCATTGGAGGCTGTTGGCCTGGGGAAGCTGTAAGCAGGGCATTGTGGAAGTGAGGCATCCTAGATGATTGATTAGGCGTGCATATTTGGCTTACTCTGGTTGGCCCTAAATTGGAAATGGGGACAGAAATTAGGGAAGTTGTCCATTAATCAAATGCTGGCCATTTCGGGCTGATTGATACAGAGGCATTGTGTAGTTTCCTGGATTGCCACTAGAGATAGCAATCTGGCTTCCTGGAAGTCTGACTCATAGCAAGCAGACTTCCTGGTTGTTTATTGTAGGTAAGGGGTTTTTTTTTGGGAAGGCTACTGCAAGCTTTGCATCAAAGTTTTATCTTTATAGATGGGCTGGCCATTGTCCGTTTTTATATTCGGTCTTTCAATTGATTTGAAAAAAAAAGCAAAACTTCCATATCTATGGGGAAAAAAGAGAATAAACAAAGTTGAGATGAACACTAAGCTAGGAAAGATAAGTACAAAATATATGGAAAAATGTATTAACACATGTTAATATACTTATATAAAGAGCTTTAACAAATTATGAAGAAATTGTTCAGCATCTCATTGGAAAAAATAATGTGGACAATAACAAGTAATTCACAAAAGAAAATATGTTTAACTTCAAAGAAATGCAAAAAAAGAGATTTAATTTTTGGCCTATTACATTGACAAATATCAAAATGACTGACAAAATTGAGTGACAGCATGGATTGGAATAAACAGACATTCTGATACACTGCTAATGGTAGTCTAAATTGGTCCAACTTTCCTGAAAGGCAATTTGGCAACGGCATTAAATGTCTTAAACATATGCCTTTCCTTCGGGCCAGCAGGCTCTTCTAGGAATTCATCCTAAGATATGAGACAAATACACAAATTTGAAAGGAAAAGGATGGATTCAAAACAACCTGTGATTCTAAAGTAATGGATTTATTAAATAAATTATGATACATTACATGCAGTCCTTAAAAAAAGGTGATGCAGAAATATATTAAGTAATGTGATAAGTTCTATATTAGTTGCTATATTAGCATAATCTATTTGAGAAAATAATCTGAAAGAAGCGCTAATAGTTGTCTTTGAATGGTCATGGGTTTTGAAAGGGTTTTCGTATTATTATTTTTGTTTATCACTGATTTCTAACTTTCAACAGTGAATAAGTCAAAAATGAGTGTTGGTGAGGAATGGCATTAGTGCTGTTAGTATACAGAAATTTTAAAAAAGCATATAGAGTTTATAATCTCTACCTGAAAAATACCCATTGACACTTAAAAAACTAATCCATGCACATTTTTGGAATATTCAACTAATTGCTCAAAAAGTTTATAATGAGAATCAGGGCTTTCCTCTCTGCTCACCTGTCCCTCTTCCCCAAATTATTATTGTTAACAAAAGTTTTATGTATTGTTTGATCACATTTTTATGGAGGGGGAAACATCCATACACCAAAAAAGAGAGAAAAATTAACTAATGATTCTAGCCTGGCATTAGTTGGCTCAGGCAATAAATCCCACCTTCTGTCTCCCTTTAGCTCTTAGCTGAATTCCCAAGTTTCCAACTCATTGGCTTCATATGAAGATGACCTAAATTATACCTTACAACCTATTTTAGAATAGATAGCTTTTTATAAATCTTTGAGTTCAAATACCCATCTTTCTCTTCCACTCAAATTAAAGGTGCATTTAAAAAGGCTCAGCATTTCCTATATACTGACTATATGTTCATTTTGTTGTAGTCCCGATGCACAGTTGCATCGTTCCACAGATTATACACGATGCTAAAAATTCTTCCCACACTTGCATTTGACACAGGAATTGAAATAGAAAACTGAACCCATTTAAACAAATTTAGAGCTGCAGTTTCAGTGCTAAAAACAAGTTTTGATTTTTTTTAGTGTTGTTTCCTCAAGAGAAATGATCATCTCATGTCCAAAGCACAGACTTTCTCATAAAGAAAATTTGGAGTGGGCTCTTATTTTCATGATGAAAACATTCAGATATGAATTACTTCATCAAAAGGAGGAGATGGCTCATGATCAAGGCAAACACAAAGCACCCAGAACAGTACATGGTAGAGTTTCAAAAAGAAATTACTTCTCTCTGTATGTGAGAGCTCTTGTATTCATATTTAATTCTTCACAGGTAAACTTACTGACTACACAAACTGATAAATAGTTACTTTGCAATGTGTATAAAGCTCCTGCTGAAAAACTTAATATTGATTTTTTTCACCAGGAATTTTGGAGTTAAAGAAAATAAATTTGACTGATGGAAGATTTAAATTCTCAAATACTCTTTACCTTAAAAGAGCTTTGCAAAACAAATAATACATTATATGTAAATAAATTTTAAAAATTTTAAAAAGAGGGTTACAAATGTCAGCACTAAACAAGGATCCAAGAACTGCACGTTTATCTGAGAAAAATTCTGTGTTCTTGCTACAGGGTTGTATATGGCCTTAGGCTGTGTATTCAGACTGGGAGGTGTGGCCTCCTTTGCTGCATTATAAAGAGGCACGATTTCATTGATCAAATGCTTGGAGATTCATGACTCATCAATTCCATTATACAAAGTGCTCTTGACTTTGACTAGAAAATCTGAACCTCAGCTCTATAGTACTTTGTAACTCTTGTCATATACTGCCATATCTGTCATTCTTGTACCCTAGATTCTGGATTCATATGCTGTCCCCTAGCTTCCAAAGGACAGAGATCTTGCACAATATATAGATAACACATCAAAGTGGTCCTTATTAAGGACATTACCTTCTACTACCAGGACTCCAGTTTCACTAGAAATAACCTCTGCCAGTACTTTTTTGGCCTCCAATATGTCACCACTATGACTCTTCCTAGTTCTGATGGTCTGAGGTAAATCTGGGGCACTGACTATGGAAATCCGTATTTGGAAGCCCACAGTCTCAATATCCAGAAGGTACTCCATCCACCACCACTCTTTACTCAATGGACTACTAAGTCACCGTGGTTTGGCACCAGCTTATGTCCTGATTTGGCAGCACTGCATAAGTCTTTTGCAATTCCTGCGTTCATTCTATTATTCTTTTTTTGATGGGGTAGCTATTTATCCAAAGCTAGAAGACTACTTCTCCTATACTGCCTTCTAATGAAACATCTCTCCATAATTTAGGTCAGTTATAATCTTTCACTGCCTTCTTGAGAATTGGCCCTTTAAAATAATCATGGCTGCTTTTGCCATTATAAGAGCTGAGTTGCATGGATTATATGCTAAACAATCCAATGGACACCATTTGCATGGTAATCGAGTGTCACCCCGGGGTTGAACAATATAGTCCTCTCACAGAACACTAAGGAGTGCCACATCTAACCAAGACATAAATGGTCAGAGATGGTATCCCAGAAGTTATGTGAAAGGATCCTTATGATAAGCCCCAGTTCCACTTAGATGTCAGTTATTTCCCTATCTGTGGAATTTATCACACAATGGTATAATTGGTTATTTTATTTCTTTGTCTCCTCAGTTATACCATGAGCTTCATGAAGATAGATATTACTCACATGGTATCGTCAAGTGGATAGTGAAGCACCTGGCACATTTTAAGACTGTTGAAAAAATAGACTCAAAGACATTCAGTGGTGTGCCAAATAGTAAGAAAAGGAAGTAAATTTGGGAGTGGGTGAGACTCAAATGGTAGGTGTCATATAATTCTTGCCCCAGCAAAAGTCATATGCTTATGTTAGCATCTATAGGTCTGTATCTTAGAATTGCTAAAGGTGAAAAAGACCACCAAACCTCAAAATTTCAAGTCCAGCCACCCCCTCTTTGTGCAGTCACCACATTTTCTATAGCTCTCTAAGATGCTTAGCACCTTGAGGCTGCCATTCTATCTTTTAGTAGAATAATACACAATGAAAATCATGATGCACACTAGTAACACCATGGCTAGCATTAGTACTTAGATCTGCTGTATAGGCATATGGCAAAGGATCAGGCACATAAACTTGATTTTCACTGGGAATGCACCTAAGACTGAAGAAACCTTTGCTGGGAAAATCTAAAAGATCTAAAAGAAACCTTTCCTGGGGAAATCTAAAAGTATGCCATAAGAAGTATGAATATACCCTAAGAAAGGAGAAGGAGGAGGCAATAATATGCATATATTAGTAAAGCTCAACTTAGACAAAGCAAAAATTTATACTCAAGCTATACTATTAAATCTTCAGGACCAGTGTCATCTACAGCTTTAAAAATAATAAAAGAACAATATGCAATGAAAATAGCTGCATATTAGCTTCATAAATTAACCCAAACTTTGACTATCTATTCAGATCTCTTTTTCTCCTTGGTCCATGTTTTTTTTTTTTTTTTTTTTTTTTAATGGTGGGACTCAGACAATCAGCCCTCAATTATCAGATCACCAATAATTTGTCTATTTTCAATAGACATCTACCAGGATGTAAAAACCATAAGTGCAGGGACTATGCTTATAATTTGTTCATTCTATGATTCATTCATGCAAATCTATATTGTTTAACTTCTCTGTTTCGAGCATTATAGTAGATTTAAGTATCCACTGATATGTTAAATGGGCATAGTTCCCACCCACATAGAACTTATGGCCCAGTAACCCACTTCAGAATACAGATATTGAACAAATAACTATGCAGTTACAAATTTCAAGTGCTACAAGGAAAAATAATGTAGTGTCATGGATAACAGCATGACTAGATTTATAGGTTCAACAAAATGTCAATTAAAAAAAGGTGAAGTGAAGACATGTTTACTAAAAGAAATACGGGAGAAAATTAATCACCAAAAGTCTGTTAGTTACTGAAAACTCTGGACAATAATCTTCAGATCCAAGGAAAGTGATCTCTAATTTTTGAAGTGAGCATCAAAGAAAATGGTAGATGAGTGGGCAGTATAAATATGAACACTGAGTCTATAAATCAAAAGTAATAACATCTGTTGTAGTAAACATGAAAACAGAAAACTGACTTTAAAATTTCAGATAAAAAAATCATAGAACCATAATGTATCAGGTGAATGAGTGGTTTTAATGAGGTAAAAGTTCTAGTATCCTAATATTTTCAAAGAAGAGAATAAAATAATTGAATAATTATAAACTTTAGTAAGTTAAATATGAATGTTATTTCTAATATTACCACAGGAGCAGAAATAGAGGGTCTAGATTTTATACTAATAATGGATGAAAGCATCATTTAAAATATTCAATAATCTGAAATAACAAAGAAAAGAGATAAAAACA
>CM053603.1:131055015-131084754 GCA_028646535.1 Procyon lotor | reverse complement strand
AAAAAAATTTACGTAACTATATTAATAACCAACAAAAGTAGACTTCATGCAAATACAATTAGCAGAATTAAAAAGAATTCCTTCAGAGCTCAGTAAAGCAGAGGCGGGGGAGCAGTGGGGGGGATGGCGGTGGCTGGCCCACAGCGGGTCTGGACTGTGCAGCAGCTGCGCAGCAAGAAGCTACCCAAGAAGGACATTGTCATGTTTCTGCAGGACCATGGCTCAGATTCATTTCTTGCAGAAGATAAGTTATTAGGAAACATTAAAAATGGGGCCAAGACGGCTAACAAGGACCATTTGGTTATAGCCTACAATCATCTTTTTGGAAGTAAATGTTTCAAGAGTACTGAAAATATAAATAAAGTATTTGAGCAGGTGAAAAATGTGGAGCTTAAGGAAGAAAAACCCAAAGAAACCAAGTCTGTAGAGATTCTGGATGAGGGTCCACCAAAATATCTAAAACCTGTTCTTAAAAAAGGAGGTAAAACCAGCTTCCCAAAAAGGAAGATTTTGTTCACTCCTGGTATACAGGAACACTACAGGATGGAACTGTATTTAATACCAATATTCAAAAGAGTTCAAAGAAGAAGAAAAATGCCAAGCCTTTAAGTTTTAAGGCTGGAATAGGCAAAGTTATCAGAGTATGGGATGAAGCGCTCTTATCTATGAGTAAGGGAGAAAAAGCTGGACTAGGAATTGAACCAGAATGGGCATATGGAAAGAAAGGATCACCTGATGCCAAAATTCCACCAAATGCAAAACTCATTTTTGAAGTGGAATTAGTGAATATTGACTGAAACAGCAATGCTTCAGATGTAAAGACATCAGCAACAATAAAACATGGCCTTGGAGAAACTCATGTAACTAATTAGAACTGGTTACTCTTTTTTTTTTTTTTTAGATTTTATTTATTTATTTATTTATTTATTTATTTGTTTGTTTGTTTGTTTGAGAGAAAAAGAGAGATCACAAGTAGGCAGAGAGACAGGCGGGGGTCAGGGGAGGGAGAAACAGGCTCACTGCAGAGCAGAGAGCCCGATGTGGGGCTCGATCCCAGGACCCTAAGATCATGACCTTGGCAGAAGGCAGAGGCTTTAACCCACTGAGCCACCCAGGTGCCCCAGAGCTAGTTAGTCTTGTAAGGGAAGAGTCAACAGGAAAATTGAAGAACTCAGATACTGTTTACCCAATCCCCAACTTTTAATATATGTAATCTGTTATAATTCCCTAAAGTTTTAAATATCTTACTACAGCTGTGTAAAATAATGGTTAAGGAGAAATGACTTTCCTTTTACCTCATGTTGTAAACTAAAAGGCTCAGTAAAAACATATTCAGTGTCTTGCAAAAAAAAAAAAAAAGAATTACTTCAAATTAAAGATTCAATTAACAGAATGTATAGCAATTTAAAAATTACACACACATATTAGCAAAGTCTCAAATTATTCAAAGCAAAATTTGACAAATACAATGAGAACTTGATAGATCTCTAAAGTCAGAAAGTTCAAACACTCCTCTCTTAGGAATTGATAGAAAAGCATTTAAAAATATGAGGATATAAAAAAATTGAAAAACATAATTAACAAAGTTGACTCATCAACTGCAGAATGTACATTAATTTCAATCATGCACAGATCATTTATAAATATTTAACACATACCAGGCCATAAAACATGTCTAAACAGAAATCCTTCCAGATAATTAAAAAGACTCTTTCCCAACACATTTCACAAGACAAGCATTATCCAGATAGCAAAACTAGACCAATATGTTGCAAGACAAGAAAACTACAGAACAATATCCTTCATAAACATACGTATAAATATTTTCAACAAAATTTTAGCAGATAATATCTAATGGTATGTAAAAAAGATAATATATTATGACCAATTTTGAATGTTCTCAAGAATGCAAAAATGGTTTAATATTTAAAGATCCAAGTAATTCACCTTATTCATGAACAGACTGCGTGCACACACAGACACACACACACACACACACACACACACACACACACACACAGTAACAACAATGAAACACATAGATCAGTAGATATAGGGAAAAGCATTTGACAAAACCTACATACATTTCTAACAGAAGTTTCCAAGAAAACAAGGAATTAAAGAGATGTCCCTAATCTGATAAATGTCATCTATGAAACTTTCAGCTAACATAGTTCTTAATGGTGAAAAGTAAATGAATGTTGTCTCTTAAGATCAGGAAAGTAAGTGTATTCTCTCCCACCACTTCTATTTGACATTGTCCTAAAGATTCCAGTCAGCCCAGTAAGGTAAGAAAAAATTAAACGACAACATTATTGGGAAAGAAGTAGTAAAATAATCTTCATTTACCAAAACCAGAATAGTTTCTGTAAAATATCTTCTAGACTCTAAAACAAATAAGCTAATAAATCTAATATGTGAAGTTAGCAAGGTTGTAAGATATAAGATGAATATACAAAATCAATTGGGTTTCTGTGTACTACCAATCAGTAATTGAAATACCGAAGATACCATTTACACTGTCATTAAAAATATTACTTACAGGGGCACCTGGGTGGCTCAGTGGGTTAAAGCCTCTGCCTTCGGCTCAGGTCATGATCTCAGGGTCCTGGGATCAAGCCCCACATTGGGCTCTCTGCTCAGCGGGGAGCCTGCTTCCTCCTCTCTCTCTGCCCGCCTCTCTATCTACTTGTGATCTCTCTCCTCTCTGTCAAATAAATAAATAAAATCTTTACCAAAAAAAAAATATTACTTAGAGATGAATCTGAGAAAAGATATACAAGGCCATTAAACTGAAAAACAGATAATGCTGAGAGAAATTAAAGAAGCCCTAAAAAGATGGAGATGCCATGTTCCCAGATTAAATGACTCAATGTTGTTAACCTTTCATTTCTCTCTAAATTGACTTGTAGATTCAATGTAACATCAACCAAAATCCCAGGAATTTTTGGTAGGCTTATATATGAACAGGCTGATATTAACATTCATATTGAAATGTAAAGTATTCAGGAGGTCCCTGGGTGGTGCAGTCACTTAAGCTTCTGACACTTGTTTTCTGCTCAGGTCACGGTCTCAGATTTGTGAGGTCAAGCCCCGCCTCAGGCCCTGAGCCTAGGGAGGAGTCTGTTCGAGTTTCTGTCTCCCTCTCCCTCTGCCCCTCCCTGTGCTGGTTCTCTCTCTTTCTCTCTCAAATAAAGAAAGAAATCTTTACAAGAAATGTAAAGTATCCAGAATAGACAAAACAACATTGAAAATAAAAGAATAAATTTGGAGGACTTTATAGTACCTTTTATTAAGAACATAAATTACCATGGGGCTCCTGGCTGGCTCAGTTGGGTAAGCATCAGCTCAGGTCTTGATCTCAGGGTTGTAAGTTCAAGTTCCACTTTGGACTTCACTCTGGGCATGGAGCCTACATATATATATATGGTATATATTTTTATATATAAAATATATTTATTATATAATTTATTTATTTATTATGTAAATATACATATTTATATATTTATTAAATAAATATAAAATTTATAATTTATATATATAAATTAGCACACTCTGCAAACTGTTATAATGTTATGTGGTAATGCTATAGTTAAGAAAAAGCTAGTAAACTTGAAAAAACATGCATATCTTCTGACTTAGTCTTTCCATTTCTAAGAGAATTCCTTATAAATCTGCATGTTTATATGCGACAAGAAACAAAATGCAAGAATGTTCAAAGCAGCATTTTTCACATTTTCCAAAAACTGAAAAGAGCCTTTTAATGGTAAAATGGATGAATGAATTGCCATATCAATAAACCATAGAATGTTACACAGCAATGAAAATTAATGAACTAGTTCTATGTACAACGATATGGCTGAAACTTACAATCTTAATAGTGAATGGAAAAGAGCAAGTTATAGAAAATATATGCAGCATAATTGCATTTATGTAGTATTCCAAAAAGGCAAAACTCAAGTATTCTGCTTAGGGATGCATACACAAGAACTAAAACTAAAGAAAAACAAGGAATTGCTCAAAATCAGTGTCAAGGTAATGATTACCCCAAAGGAAAGGGAATGGTGGGAGGAGCCACATGTGGGAGTTCTGGAATATTGCTAATATTCTTTCACCTGACATATATAATATTTCCATGAGGGTTGCTTATAGCTGTTTATTAAACTGAAAACACACTTTACTAGATGCGTACATTTATTCTATTTTATAATATAAGAGTTTAGAAAACAAAAACCACAAGGCTCTGTAAAACCTAGGGAGAGGTGTTTGGGTTCCTTTCCTGGCTTGGGCCAGACCTTGTGATTTTAAAGCCTAAGTATTAGTCTCTTATGAGGTGTCATAGGGCCTAGCAGCCAAAAGAGTTGGGTAGGGGGATGGCACACGCATTTTTAAGCTTATTCCAGCACCACTCCTATGTCAAAAGTTGCCTCTTCAAAAATCTCTGTTCCTGCTTCTTATACTCACCCATACCTGCAGGCTAAAAACTCAGGCGTCTAGACTATGACTCACAAGCGTTAAGAGAAAATGTAGTGCTACCTGGAGCTGGAGGTAAAGACTCCTAACTGGAGTGTAACCAGTCATGATGGAACACTTCACCTACTCAGTGGAGCCTGCAGATTGTCCCTTCATGCGAACTGACAGCACCTCAGAACGCTGGATTGGTTCAGCAGTGAAGCAGGGAAAGCTGTGTCCAAGTGAAAATAATCTGATACACAAAAATTCTCTAAATTGTTATAATGGTAGAGAAATGTTATGGTTGGTGCAAAAGTAAGTCATTACTGGAGGCAAATGACTGAACTAAAGAAATTTGATTTCCCTTGGATTTTAACTTCATGGGTGGCTGCCTGCAAGAAAATGCAATATATCTGTAAGACTTCTGCCTCTTTGCCAATTTGACTGAAATCAGCCTATAAAAGCCCAATGATTTCATTCCACAAGAAAGTAGGAAAATATTGGAAGGGTATGTTTTTAACAAAAATTCAGAATTCCTTGAAAGCTATGGTTTCTTTGTCAAATTAGTTAGTGGAATCATAAATATTTCAGTTTCTAATGCGTGCAAAGGGGAAAATTTGATCCCCACCCAAAAGAGGTCAGTTTAAGATAAAGCTTACGAAGTAAACATCCCAGGAGAATTATGTCTGGTCACCTGAAAAGTGCTTGATTAATGTCCACAATAGCCAGACTATGGAAAGAGCCAAGATGTCCATCAACAGAGGAATGGATAAAGAAGATGTGGTATGTACATACAATGGAACATTACTCAGCCATCAGAAAGGATGAATACTTACCATTTACATTGACATGAATAGAACTGGAGGGTTTATGTGGAACGAAATAAGTCAGTCAGAGAAAGGCAATTATCATATGGCTTCACTCATAGGTGGAATATAAGAAACAGTGCAGAGGATCTTAGGGGAGAGGAAGGAAAACTGAACGGGAGGGAATCAGAGAGGGAGACAAACCATGAGAGACTCTTAACTCTGGGAAAGAAACTGAGGGTTGCTGGTGAGGAGTTTGATGGGGGATGAGGTAATTGAGCGATGGGCATGTGATGTGATGAGCACTGGGTGTTAGATGCAACTGATGAATCACTGAACTCTGTATCTGAAACTAATGTTGTACTATATGTTGGCTAATTGTATTTAAAGAAAAAAAAAAAAAGAAAAGTGCTAGCTTCTGCAATTAGAAAAAGTGACATAAAGAGAAAAACTAAAGGAAGATTCCAGTACCCATTCTGGTTTTAATTTCAGTTCCGGGCTGGCAAAGTCATGGGTTTGTTGAATCTAGGGGAAATGTTACTGTCTGGAAAGGATCATGGATCGTTGGTGCCACTGTGGTGTGCTCTGGCTCAACGTTCTAAAGGCAGAGTCAATAGGATATTAGGGGAGATCTAGACATGACTCCCTGAGCTTTCTTCCAAGGGAAAGCAGTCCACAATTTCAGAGAGAAAGTGAAATGTGGGGAGAACGGCTCAATTAAAGAGGAAACTGCTTGTCGCCACAGACCATGATTTTTTTTCATTCATCTGTTTCCTAACCAAACATACACTTCCTAATACAGTGTTCCCGTGAATCATTCACTCAACAATTATCAATTTGCTGACAAATAGGCAACTTGCTTATTGTGGGAGAAAGCAACAGTATGGGATATAAGTATTTTATCCTGTAGTCATGATATCGGTCGACTCTCTATAGGTCCGAGAAGCTAGCACTTCCATTTCAAACCACAAAAAGATATCTTACTTACATTAAGATTTAGCCTGGTGGTGGGTATGGTGGAGGAAGGCACATATTGCATGGAGCACTGGGTATGGTGCATGAACAATTAATCTTGTAACACTGAAAAAATAAACATATTTGGGGAAAAAAAAAAGATTTACCTGAATCTAGGAAGGTGATCATGAAAAATTATTACCATGATGCTTCAGTCCACCACAAATAGAGAATCGTTTTCACATCTACCTATAACCACTTGACCCAGGTTTAAGACCTGGGCAAGCGAGAAGAAAAACAGAGCATGGGGGTAAATCTGTTGTAGTACCTCAACTACATCCCCACCCAATTGACTTAAATAAAAAGGCGCTTTACTGACTTATCTAACTGCAATCCTGAAATAGGATGGGCTTGAGGATGACCATCAACTCATGGCTCTGTCTCTGTTTCTCTGCAATTTCCCTGGCTGTATCCCCTTCTAAGTCATGATTTCATCTTTGTGCTGCTTCTCTCATGGAGAAAAATGCATGGTTCCTGGCTTCACATCCATATGCCACAAGAAAGAAAGAAGAAAGAGGAAGAAAGAAAACATTCTTATCAAACGCTTCTAAGCCATTGTCCCAAGATCACCCTGACTGGGTTGTTTATATTACTTGTTCATCTCTGGACCAGTGATTGTGGATGGAGGAATGAAGTGGATTAATTAACACAAGCCAAGAAGGCTCAGCCTTGAAGGCGAGCAGAGTCCATTTTCCTCACAATTTGCTAAATGAGTAAGAGCAGAAGCCTGAACCAAAAGTTAGATGTCCAGGAAAGAGAAACATTATTCTGGGTAGGCAACCATAAAGAGAAAAAGAGAGAGAGAGACTAAGAAAGAAAGAAAAATAGCAATAGTTCTCCAGTTTGGCTGCACATTAGAATCATCTGGGGGCATTTGCAAATCCTCATGTCCAGATCCAAACACTAGGCCAAATAAGTCAGAATCTCTGGAGGGAAGGGAGAGGGCAGGAGTTCTTAAACCTTCACGGTTGATTCCGGTGTGACTGCAATGAGACCATTGTGTTGCATGGGAAGAGTTTATTACAGGAAGACAGAACTAATATCTGTCAGCTTCTCTCCTCACGTGGGGATTTTGAAGAGAGATGAGTTGGTTTTATTCCCCAAGCTCTGGCAGCTTAAAGCCACCTGAGCTGACAGTTGTATTTCCCCTTACAAAGGGGCTTACACATAGTGGAATTATACTTTTCTAGCCTCACAATGAACAAGACAAAGGTTACAACAGTGGCTAAATCCCACGTGGGAAGCACAGAGAAGGCCATTGTAAGCACTGCTTTTCCAGAGTGGCAGAAAATAGAGAGGGATTACAGATGGGTTTAAAATACTGTTTCCTTCCCGCCACCACTGGCAGTGTTTGTAGAGTGTGCAACCCTGCATCCCTGAGCCCAGCACGGTCAGCTGGGGCATGGCTTTGTTTTGTTTTGTTCTCTGGTTCTCATCACTGTCCTTTCATCCATTCACTACTCATTTTCTCACTCTGTTTGCTGTTCTCGATCCTGTGGCTTCCCTCCTAAGAATTTTCCAGAGCAATTAGGCTGAATTACAAGAGAGAAACCAAAACCCCCTTCAGACTCTCCTGCTTTTCTTTCTTCTTTTTTGGGCGGGGGGAGGGAGGAGTTGTTAGAAGAATGAAAATTTCCTTTCTTGTTTGACTTCTAAAACTGCTTGGGCTTCTTGTTGGAAAGTCTTACCTTCTCTTTCAATTTGTTTTTAAAGAAAGATTAGCACAAACAAAACTTCATGACGGAGGACACAATTTTCCAGAATGCAAGAGTCACTCAGACAGTAATTTTTCGAAGGCCTATGCTGGAACACATTGTGATGAAATTATCAGAGCACTAGGAAAAGAGAAGACCCTCAAAACTTCCAGAGGGGTAACATAGTGAGTCTCAAGCAAAAGATAGGGAATCATTGTGGCAATGGACTTCTCAACAGCAACTTTGCTAGCAGGAAGATAATGTTCTTCCAAATACTGGAGTGAACATTTCTCAAAATTATCAGTAAGTGTGAGGTGTATTGTAAGCAGGTTTGGAAACAAGAACATAGAAAAAGTCAAATGATTAGAAAGCAAGAAGAACACCTTTAGGAGAGCCACCTTAATGAGTAAGGGAACCAAATCCTGGAGCGCCAGTAATTCTCAAAGGAAGTTTAAGGGTCTCTAATCTAGTGCTTCACCATCAACCGAAATCAGCTGCTTCCTACATTTTGCTATATTCTCTCTCCTCTTCTGATCATCCATCTTCTTTTTCACTCCTTCCTTTATACTTCTAGGTTTTTCAAGTTCTTTTCCTTACATGAGTTGCTGGCCTTTTAAACATGCAGTGGTTCAAATTTTTGAGAGATGAAACTTGATTCCTTATGTTTCTCTTTTCATACCAAGACATTATAGGTTGCCGTGGATTAATTGGGTTCTCACCGCTAATTATCAACTGGAGAAGATGGGAGGATATAATATATTTAAAACTGTGGCAGATTTGTCTTGTGCGGCAAGGGGTATGAATAAGGCATTTTTACTTTGAGTAGTGGTCCTTTATCAGTATCACCTGAGAGCTTATTAGACATGCAAATATGGAGGGCTTCACCCCAGATATACTCATTCAGAAACCCTGAAGGTGACTGTCAGTCATCTGTATTTTGGCAAGCCCTATGAGTGATTCTGATATACACTAGCATTTGAAAACCAGAGCCTTAGCAGGGGCTATCACAATATTATTAAATATTTCATTTACATAATCTCTCTGTATCTAAACTTTTCCAGTAGTAAGAGGCAACATTACTTCCCTTTCGTTACTTTTTCTGAAAATGTAATGGAACTTTGTATATTATCTTTTTTTAGCTATGGGTTGTACCTGGATGGAAAGCAGGTGTATAGTTAGGTGAATGCACATTCTCCAGTAAGACAACACTAACACACAAAACTTCCAGCATGTTATAAACATGCTGCAGGTAGCAATAAAAGTTTCCTTGCATGTTTCCAGCCATGAGAAACTCATTCTGTTTGGTTTAATTTGACCAGCTCTTCCGGTCATACATCCATACTCTTCCCACTAGAGTAAGACAGAATGAATTTAGATTTGACTCTCACTTACTGAGAATCTAGTATATGCCTCATTATCTCCTTTAGATCTCCCAGTTACTCTTTGTATTAGGCATTTCTACACGCTTTCTGTGTGTAAGTCCTTGGAACATTTGTAGACACCCTTATGTATCTCTTTCCAAGCAAAACAACCCTAGTTCTGTCAGTTCCTTCTTATATGATGCAGTTTTAAAGCCTATCAAAATTCTCTTGCTTCATATTTCAATATTTAAATACTACACATGTAAGCAATGGTCTGACACATGTGGCATATTACCTCCTTTATTCTGGACACAGTATTCCTATTAGAGAAACCTAAAATTATTCTCAATTCCCAGCCATCTAACTGTGGTTCATATAAACTGGTGGCATCACAGGTCTCCCCTGACATGATTTTTTTTAACTGAAGTGTATTTTACATCTGTTCCTATTAAATATCATTTTAGTTGTTTTAGTCATCATTCCAATCTGTCATGGTTTCTTTGAACTTTGATTCTATCTTCCTTTCTTTTTATTAGCTATTCCTCCCATATGTCTATCATCTGCAAAGCTTATAATCGTGCTTTTATGTCTTTGTTCAAGTTGTTGATAAAAATGTTGGGTAGAACAGATTCCCATAATAATGCACATAATACTAATATTTTATATTTGCATGGTGCTAAAGCATTCACAAAGCATATTCATATACATAATCTCATTTGATACTATAATCCTGGATGGTAGGAAGGGCAACCTTATTTGCTTTTCCTCTCATTATGGATAAAGAAATGATGCTAAGAGAACATGAGTCACAGCACTACAGGTAGAGTTAGTAGTATAGCTTAATTTTTTTTAATGACTTAAATGTTTTGAAGAAGTTTTTGTTTAAGGAGGCAGCAGGAACCCAAACATGAAGGAGAGGCTTGGGGAGTCGGGGACAACTAGCAGCCAAAATGAAGGTGACGATGCTGAGCCAGAACCTGGACAACCATGTCCGAGAAATCAAGCTGGACTTACAAAGAACTCCAAGAAACTGTGACCCTACTTACATTTTTTAGGTCCCACGAGAATACTTAAGAGCTTTAAATGCACCAAAATGGAATGTGTATTTGCAAAACCATTCTTTGCTTTCCTGGATGGTCACCGAGATGGAGTCAGTTGCTTGGCAAAGCATCCAAAGAGCATGGCTCCTGCCCTTCCTGGGGCATGTGATGGAGAGGTTAGAATTTGGAACTTGACTAAATGAAAATGTACCTGTACAATACAAGCACATGAGGGTTTTATACAAAGAATATGTACTTACCTCTGTGGGACTTCTTTTTCTACTATTGGTGATGACAAAACTGAAGCAGTGGGAAATGGATGGACCAGGCAATGGGGAAGAGGAGGAACCATTGCATACCGTATTAGGAAAGACAGTTTGTGTGGAAATTGATCATCACTGGAAAGAAACTCTTTTTGCCTCATGTGGACAGCAAGTAAACATTTGGGATGAACAAAGAGCAAGCCCTATATGTCCAATGACCTGGGAATTCAACATTATAACTAGTATTAAATTTAATGAGATGTTTATCATAGAAAGTTGTTCTTCTAACAGGAATATAGTACTTTATGATATGAGGCATGCTAGTGTTCTGAAAAAGGTCATCTTAGATATGGGAACAAATGCAACTTGTTGGAGCCCTATGGAAGCTTTCATTTTTATTGCTTAAAATGAAGATTAGAACTTCTATAGTTTTGATATGCATGTACTGGACATTCCCCTAATGGTACATATGGATCATTCATCTGTGGGGCTTGATGTGGATTATTTTCCCACTAAGAAAGAGTATGTCTGCTAGTTTTGATAAATCTATTTGAATCTTTCCTGTGGACAAAAGTAGAAGCAGGGAAGTTTATCACACAGAGAGAATGCAACATGTTATCTGTGTAAAATGGACTTCTGACAGCAAATACATTATGTGTGGATCTGATGAAATGAACATTTGTCTATGTAAAGCTAATGCTTCTGAAAAATTGGGCATGCTTCTATCATGAGAAAAAGCAGCCAAAGATAATAACCAGAAGTTGAAGAAGAAATTTCAATATCATTCTCATATAAAACACATTGCTTATCACTGACATCTACCAAAATCTGTCTACAGCCAGATTCAGGAACAGTGGTGCATCATGAAAGAAACTCATCAGTGAAAGGAAGTGAATGGTCTCAAACATAGCAGGACTGAATTTGTGTTAATTTTGTCGGAGAAAAAGAAACATAGTGGCAGTTGTGAAATAACCCTTGATATTCCTACCAATCCTGATATATAATTGTTGCATTTTAAAAATTTATTTATTTACTTGAGAGAGAGAGAAGAGGGCGAAGGAGCAGAGGCAGAAGGATAAGCGGACTCCATATTGAGTACAGAGTCTAATGAGGGTCTCAATCCCACAACCCTGAGATCACGACCTGAGCCAAAATCAAGAGTCAGAGGAAGCTTAGTCAACTGAGCCACCCAGGCGCACCTATTTGTTACATTTTGATTTGCAAACTCTGCAAGTAAAAGTACTGGCTTTTCTGAGCCATTAAGGGTAATGGAGGAAAGATGGGAGCAGAGCTGAGTTTTCTAGGATAAGTGTGAGTTAGCCAGATAGACATGAGGGATAAAGGGGATTCCAGGCCTGAAGAGTAATTATACAATGAACAGAGGTATGGGTATGGGGGGTCTGTTGGAAGATGATGGAGATTTAGAAAGACACACACAATTTAGAAATATTTTCTTTTACTGATAGTATCACCCTACTTGTAATGTTAATTAACCATATCCTGATGAAAATCTTAAGTATCTTTAATTTTTTTAAGAGGAAACATCAACACTTCAATTATTTCCTTTTGACTTTTTTCGCATTTAATTTCTCTGGGTTTTAGATTTAAGAAACTAAGATGGTAAATTAAGGGGGAAAAAAAATGTTGTGTCTTGATTGAGTTATCTAACTTTATTTGCATAGCTATGTACCTTTTAAAATAGAGCACAATATCAAAACAAACAATAATATGCAGAGGTATGATTATACAATTTAAAACTCAATTTTGTTGTGCATACATGAAGACTGGTTTTTGATTGCTCAGTTTTTTTCCCAAACTCATAATGATTTCATTCTTCATCTTAAAGTTCTAAGGTTCAACTATATTTGAATTACCCATAAAAGAAATCATAAGTATTTTCTCTGTATGAAAATTTCCTCCCATACTTCATAACCTGAAAATGACTAAAGCAATTTGTGCGCTAAAAATGGCGGGGGAGGGGGACCTTTTTGTTCTCAGACAAGGGCAAGGGAGCTTGAGAATCAAAGGATAATTTCTTGAAAGAAAAGGTTGAGCAGGTCAAAACAGAAGGTGATAGTGGATGTTGTTTTGAAATGCTAACAATAGCATCCCTTCCTACTTACCTCAGGTTACATGGTCTCAAATAAAACTGTCAGAGGCTAGCATCCCAGGATCTCTCTGCAGACCCTCTTTAAGAGCCATAAAGACCCAGTGTTCTCCATCGACTTGCTTCTACTTTAGAGTGAGAGAAACACACACGATGAAAGGAAGGTTAAAATCTAAGGCAGACAACAAGGAAGCGGCTGAAAGGGCTTGTTCACCCTGCAGTGTAACGAAAGATGTTGGTTCTGAGGTGGAAGTTATACTTTTTCAGAGACTTCTGGTTGCCTAGAAGTTTGCAATCAAAGAGGAGTCAGAGTCTGATGTGGTTGCGAGGGAGTGGTGCCCATGTTGCATCACTCCCCCATGATACAAGGGCCATACCAGGCACATGTATTGAATTGGGAACCTCTGGGAAGTCCCCCAACAGAAGGTTTCCAGTTGTGTTCTCCTGAAGCAGTCAACTCCAAAGGGACCTGACATTCCTATATAAAGAGAGTGTGAGTGAGACTCGTGGACTTTTCCTGCCACTTCTGTTCTGTCCTTTGCCAGACAGCTCTAGCAAGCCATGTCTGTGTACACAGAGCATTTTACCACATTGTGAGGAAACCTCGAAGTCTAACTGTCTATGAAATGGGTTTGGTTAAAGATCTATGGACCTCCTAATCATAATATATGAGACAGTCTCATCTAGAAAGTGAGCCTACATTTAAATGGGACCTCAGTTAGATATGAATAACAGTGTAGATATTGAAAACCAGTAACACATTTCAAAATGGAAGTGTTTGGAAAGAAACTATAGTGTTAGGAAGATATGGACACTAGATACCATGCACTGAAGTATTAATAGACTTAAAGTTAAGATGATAATAGGTATCATACAGCAAAGCTGAAAATGAAGACAGACAAGAACCTGGTGAAGAATCAGAGTTCACACAGTCACTGGTTGATTTATTGCTAGTAAACTGACTGAACTTAATTAAAATGGAGTAGCTTTCTTTAAGTGAGAAACTTCTCTGTTTCATCACCTTTTCTTGTGTTTTGAATTGAGACCCTGACATTTATTGTAGATGAGATCACAGTGTTGAGCAAAACTGAATAGTGGTTCTATGTCCATCAGAGACCTCTGTGCAAGAGGAAAAATAGTGAAACACCAGAGGGACACCAAAACATATCCTTTACCTAGATCCCCCCTTTTGCTAACATTTTGCTGCTTTTGCTTTATCTCTGAAGATATTTTGAGTAGAAGAAAATTCAGACGATACTGGATGCTTGAATGACTTTCCAGAAAATCTAAAAGAGATGCTACTCTCCACCCATTCCCATTTCTTTACTTCCTTACTTGCTCGTCAGACCTGGGGAAGCGTTCTCGCTCTCTGCTGCACTGGCAGGCTCTTTTCTCTCTGGCCATCTAATGGAAACTGCTCTCCCAGGAGCCCTCAGCATCCCAACTTTATCTGAGGTTATTTCCTGAATTTGTTTCCCTCTTTACAGAACCAGTGCATCATTATTGAGTTCTCTACAATTTGGGTCCTGCTTCCACATTTTCTGCTCTTTAGAGCTTTATTCTTTCCCTTCTGTCTCCATATGCTTGCTCAATTTTCACCTCCAGCTCCCACAAACATCTCTCTACCGGCTGCCCCTCCCATCTGGAAGCAGTCCTCCCCCAGTTCCATTCGTATTAAAAACTATCTTTATTCAGTCCACACTTCTGACCTGTACTGCATCATGCTCTCTCCCACTGGAAGCTGCACATTTGCATTTTATCACATCCACCCTGGCCCAGATGGGGTCACCCTTCAATCTCCAGTATTTTTAGAGAAAGGGAGGGTTTCATTACAATTATTAATCTGATATTTATGGCTTTTCAGCTAAAAATTTGGCTTTCTGTTGTCAAGGAGAAAAAGTATTACTCAGGATTTTAGAAGCCTGTAGCCTCCTCTTTTTCTTCTCTGTATTGAAATGTTAGGTGGAGTGTGAAATTTTGATGAACATGGCTGAAAGGAAGTAATGTGTCAAGGAAAGAGGGAACCAACCAGATGCAGTTTGGGTTAGACTCTAACAAATGCTCCTAGTTTCTTCATCACTTAAAATTCTTGGGGGACAAACAAATAACTTTCTTTGCCAGGAGATATTCAAGGAGTTACTTTTCCCCTTTCATCCTAGATGCTTAAGTGATACAATGAGAATGTGGAATGTTGTGATAAGCCAGTTGAGTTGTTGTCTATTCATATCCTTGAATAGCTCTTTAAATTTAGGTACTTCTGGCCATCAGTTTGCTTGCCTGCAAAATGGGGACATTGGGTTTGAGTAATTCAAATGTCTAATTAGTTCATAAACGTGTGCATAACCATTCTGAAGTATGTTGGAGGGTAGAGTTAGGAACTCTTTCCTTGGAAGAGGAAAGTGTCAAAATGGGGTTAGGAGGATTTAACACTCCTTGTTTCTACCTGGAATTATCTTACTGTAACAAAGAGAAGGCAAGTTATTATTTAACACCCAAAATGACTATAGATACATCTGCCTTCTAAGTGAAATGGGATAAAATAATTTCTATATACTATTTCTTTCCTCTCATGAAGATTGGTTGAGATGATAGAAAGTAAGGAAATCTCAAAGTTTCTTTCAGGTCATTTGTGTTCCTTGAGGGGAAACATGGAAAAATCTATTGCTTGGCACTATCCCCTTGTGAATCTTTGAGTACGCAAATAGCAAGGTCTGAGCTGGATAGGCTGCTGTCCATAAGAAAGTGAAGGGAGGTGTCCTCCCTGGAAAGCTATAGGAAGAATCCTCAGAAAACAATGAAGCACGGAATTCTTAGACAGCCAAGCGGTAGACTGAAGCAGACATCTGTCACGTCAACACTTAAGAAAAGTCTGCTCCATGCAAATGCCTTACGTGAGAAGATTTGAGTAATAAAGGAAAAAAAAAAAAAAAACAAAAACAGCTAGCGGAAGTGAGACCCGAATAAAATCATAGTTATCCTGGAAGATAGGACTCAAAAGTAGAAAGGATTATTTGCAAACATTTTTGACGTGAGTTTTGGAAATTTGGGATAATGGGATCAAGACACATAAAGACCATGTCTTAATTACCTATTTGCCTATGGTTTATAAAGAAAACTACCACCCACGGGGCACAACTTTCCCATTCCTTATGTTCGTGTGCCTAAAAGTTGTAGGAAGCCCCATATATGTGAACGTGTTTGCCTTTTAAATGAGGCATAATCAACTGCAAAGGGTTCGTGCTCCAGTTTGTAAACTGTGAGGACTAATTTGGTATGATCCATATAATATAACACATTACAAAGGGAGACATTTGAACATCATAACTTTTATCTATAATAGAGACTTAATCCCATTTTATTGTATTACTTTTTCTCAGCTATAAAGTTAAAGTCACTATAAATGTTCTAATCTATCAGCACACCCTCAAACATTTTTCATTCCTTTAGAAACTTGGGAGCTGTTGCAGGTGATAATCAATACTATATGGGACTGTTGAGTTACTTGATATCATAGCTTTTGAAAAAAATACTAAGTTTATTGAAAACATTCATGATGCTCTAGTACGGTACCTAGCACATAGTAATTGTGCAATAAGTATTAGGTATTGCTAATATTATTATGTTTGCAGTTATTATTGGATCAACAAGCACGATCTTTTTTACAACTATCATCTCATTAAAACCAATCAGCACTTTAAGATAAATACCATTATTCTAGTTTCATAGAAAAGGAGCTTAAAGTTCAAATAACCCAAGTGTTACTTATGTTCCTATATTTTAATAAATAGAAAATGGCAAAGTGACTATTCAAACCCAAAGCGCATGTTCCTTCCATGATACACAGTTTTCAAAATTCAGGCTGCCTTCACTAGAGATGAAGGGATTATTGATGGAATGCAGAATAACATTAAAAATATTTAATAGGTTTAATTAATTTTAATATATGTAAGAAAAATATTTGTGACCAGTAGTTACGGATTTGGGGGTATAGCAGTGACTATAAAAATATTCTTAAGAATTTTTTTATCAGTGTAAAAACGCACATTAAACTTAAAAATATGTATTCTTGATAATACAACTCTAGAAAAAGTCACAAAAGAGGCATTTGAAGAGCTGAAACTTATTCTTTTATTTATTTTTATTTATTTGTTTT
Organism: Procyon lotor; assembly: GCA_028646535.1. Classification (NCBI taxonomy): domain Eukaryota; kingdom Metazoa; phylum Chordata; class Mammalia; order Carnivora; family Procyonidae; genus Procyon; species Procyon lotor. Next base: position 131,067,864 of record CM053603.1, on the reverse strand, counting down.
GAATGGCTGAAACTCCACTAACACCACAGTGAATCGCATTTCCTGGACTTTTCAAACTTCTCTCTTCAGGAATTCACTGACGGCTTGGGAACTAGAAAAATCTACCCACACACGTACACAAAACATCTTATCTTAAAATATCCCTAAAAATTCTGTCTACTAAATTGTTATTGTCAAGGAAACACCATTCCAAAAGCAAGTAAAGCTTCTTATATGCTGTAGCATCATCATTCTCTCTTTCCCCTCACTTGCTACTTCTTACATTCTTCTCTAAGCTCCTGCCTCACTGGGATGACTCCAGGCATCTGAGGAAGGTGGTTTTCTGAGCACCTGAGGGTCTTGATCCACTCCAAATGTTGACTTTATTTGAGCCATTACTCTCTAGGGAGAACATCATGCCAGAGTAGCGTGGGCAAATACCTGCCCTTGTTTTTCTGTCTAGAGAAGGCACGCAGAGATCCCCCAGCTACCCCTTCAGTGTAGGCTGGACCTGGTGATTTGTATCTATTGGATAGAATCTGACAGAAGTGATAGGATGTCACTTCGATGGAATTAAATTACAAAAAAACTGTGACTTCCATCGTGCTGCACTCTCCCCTTTGACTTCTCCATTTGTACTTTGATGAAGCAAGCGGCCATGTTGGAGAGGCCCACCTCATAAGCGACTGAGGGCAGCCTCTCCCCAAAAGCCTTTAAGGAACTGGCACTTTCAGTCCAACACCCGTGGTAACGGTGGCCTGCCAATAGTCATAGGAGTAATCATAGAGTGGATTCTTCTCCAGTTGAGACTTAGATTCAGTAGGCAGGGCCTGTACCTGGATTGCAGCCCATAGGAGGCCCTGAAGGAAAAGACCCAGCTGAACTGTGCCTAGAGTCCTGACCTACAGAAACTATGAAAAATAAATGTAGTTGTTTCAAGCTACTGAGCTTGGGAGTAGCAATAAATAACTAATATACTGCCTTTCTAAATTAGATTTTAAAAAGGTCACATTGTGGACCTTCTCTGTACTCATGGCTATATTTTACTCACTTAGGGAAAATTTGTCATCAGATACATTTTACTGACCTTTAACTTCCTGCAAGATATTCCTCATTTCTAATCCCACCAACCCCACCTCCAGTTATTTCTGGTAGGTACCCAGGATGTTTTTTTCTCTCACATTTTCTTATGAATAATTCTCATTAGCTACAGTGAGGTTTCTGTCTTTTCTTCCTGTCTGCCCATAGCCATCTGCTGCTGAGCCCTCTATTTCTTATAAAGCTGGGGAAGAACTTGTCAGCCCTGCTCCCGGTAGAGAACAATCCAACTGCCCCACTTCAGGAATTTCTACCTTCTCTGCGCACTGACATAGAGGTTCTAGAGCCTTCCAGTGTGACAGGGCAATATGGGAAAGGCTCTGGGGTCCTTGACAAGCTGAAACAGTTCCAATTCCTGGGCTGAAGAAGGAAGAAAGCCCATTTCCCCATTGCTTACTTTAAGATTTTCTTCTTTATTATACAGACATTTAAAACCATAAATATGCTTTTAAGCACAGCCTTAAAGACATATCACAAATTTTGAGGAGCTTTGTCTCTTTTTAGCTTCACTCTCTTTTCTCTTTGTGATTCAGTTTGGATAGTTTCTGTTGCTATGTCTTCAAGTTCACCATTAGTTTTTCTTCTGCTCTAATTTCAGTGAGTTTTTAATTTCAGATATGGTGTTGTTTTAGCTTTGGGAAATTATTATTTTTCATATGCCTTCCATTTCTCTCCTCATTACACTAATGTTTTCTTTCAAATCCTTGAACATATTTATAATATCTCTTTTAAAATTATTGTCTGCTAATTCCAACACTTCTGATTTTTTCTGACTCTGTCTCTACTGACTGGTTTTCTTCTTCTTTTTTTTTAATTAACATATAACGTATTGTTTGCCCCAGGGTACATGTCTGTGAATCGTTAGGCTTACACATTTCATAGCACTCACCATAGCACATACCCTCCCCAATGTCCACAACCCAGCCACCCCATCCCTACCCCCGCCCCCTACCTCCCAGCCACCCTTAGTTCCTTTAGTGAGTCTAGGAGTCTCTTATGGTTTGTCTCCCTCCACGTCCCTTGCCCACATCTCTGGGATTTGAATGGGGGTCGTGTCCCATTTTACTGTCTTTTAAGTTTACATTGAACATGTTTCTCTTCTCTGCTCCCCTCACCCACTGGGGACTCCTCTTTGGCTCCTTAAAGTTTGCTGCTTAGAGTGTAAGTTCAGCAGGCAGGTGGTCACGCTGCAAGTTCTTTCTGGACCTCTGGCAAAGGGAGTGATCAGTGACGGCCATCGCGACCTTGGGATCTGCAAGGCTGGGTGTTCTCGGACTTGCTGTCCACCGCCCTCCACTGCTATCAGAATACTTTGCCAGTACACTCATCTCTTTGGAGATACAATTCGTTAGTGTGTTACTAAATGTTAATTTTCTTTTGCAGAAGATACAGTACTGTGTCTGAAGTAATTATTAATATTTAAAATATTTCATTCCTTAACTCTTCCTCATTTGCTTTGCCCCTAGCCTATTCAGTTCCTTTGTTTGGCAGAATTCTGAAAATGTGTGTCACCCACTACTGAGATTGTTTAGCCCCTGATGTATTTGTATCGATTTGTTTCTGGTGGTAGCTTGTCCTAAAATGTGTGTAGAAAGCAGATATTTTATGATAAAATTGTTGTGTAGTGCATGCTCTGTGTGGAATTCAGAGGAAAACCCAGATTCAGTGATTAACAATGCCAAAAAAATGCAAGTAACTAGCCATTGTTCAAATAACAGTGGTGCTATTTCTCTTTTGTGGCCTTTTAGACTTTTGTTGCCCTAAAATTCCATTTTATTGGGAACCCATTTTCCACCTGGTCTTTCTTGACAGGGTTTTTCTCAACAGTTTCCAAATAAAATTCTGTATTTCAAGAGAAAAAAAAAATTTTTTTTTTTCATTTCTCTCCCCCACGCCCCCCACAAACCCCAGCCCTGCCTCTCAAATTCTTCATATCAGAGAGATCATGTGATACTTGTCTTCTGATTTATGGGTACATTTTCTTGCTTCTTTCACCCTAGTAATTTTTGAATGCCTATTAGATAATATAGAAATTAAATTGCAGAGTTTCTGGATTCTGTTGTCTTCTTTTAAAGAATATTGAAATTTGTTTAGGCAGGTATTTAAAATTACTTGCTAATCAATTTGATCATTTTAAGGCTTGCTATAAGCATAAACCTGGTTTATTAGCTTAAACCTAGAGTATCCTTTAATCTACCTTCACTACAAAAGCAGGACTTTCTGGGACTTCTACTTAATGTTCTAAGGAGGACTCTTCTCTCTATTTGTTTGCAAATCAATTGTGTCCAAAACCTGTGTGAGCTTTAGGAATTGTTTAGATTACAGCTCTTTAGTACCTGTTCTTTTTCTAGTGGTTGTTCTTTGCCTAGTCTTATGAAGACCTATCTATGAATATTTAGCTTATATTCAGCCAAGGCCTCAAGGAACCCCTGTGCAATTTCTGGCTAGTACCCTCCTCTCTGGTACTCTCGCCTGCCAAATCCAACCACCCCAGGCCCCTCAACTCTGATCTCTATCACCTCAACTCTGCAAAATCACTGTGTCTCCTTGGATTTCTCTTACCTGTGCGTGGCTATCATTCAGCACCCATCATTCGTTTACCTTTTCTCAAAGGCTAAAGTCTAGCTTGAAAATAGTCTAGTTTGAAACCGTTGTTTTCTATTTTGTGAAGTTTTCTATTTTATACAGTTTTTTTAGTTGTTTTGGCAGGAGGGTAAGATTCTGCCACACTGGTTCCTAAACAGAGCTTTTCTGTGTCCTGATATCTTAAAAGAAATGAACATCAACTCGTTTATCAGTTTTCATTTCTCTTCTCCTTAGAATAAGTCATAGTTCATTGGGATTCAGCTGGAAGGCAACTCCAGCAACAGGCACCAAGTTATATTCAGAATTACTCCTCTCTTTTACAACAGTGCTTTGCTATTAGTCCAAGCATTCTGCCTATTCCTTCCTTCCTTTAAAATATGTCTCCACTCAAGAGTCTTTAGTATTCAAGCAAATAGACACAGGTCAGGCCAGGGCCACCAGACTGCCAGATTAGCCCAAACGTGCTTGCATCTAAGCATGGAGTGTAGCTCAGGCTTAGGAGTTCTAGCCTCACTCCTAAACCTTTTTATACTTATGAGATGCCCTTTATTTTGATCAGATATATAATGATACTCTGGTTCCTGCTTCCTCCCATTACACATTTGAGGTAGGCAAAAGAACTCCTTTTCAATTATTTTCTTTAGAAACTTGCCTATAGGAGATGGCCAGTTTTGATATTCACCTCCTGTGTGTATGTTAGGGAAAATATCCTGACTATAGCAATAGTTCTGAAGAATCACATGAGCAGTTGTCAAAGATTCATATGGGCGGTCTTTATTTTTCTATTATCAAATCAAATCTGACACCAAATCCCTCTATTTCCTTAGGCTAATGAGAAATTGATTTTCTGTCATTAATTGAGATTCTTCCCTTCAGGGTATGAAATGATTTGAAGGGTCTTACTCAAAGTATAACTTTTAGGGAGATAGCTCCGGTTTGGGGACATATATGTTGTTTTTCATTTTCTAAAGCTGGACATGATACCTGAAGGAAAGTGGCCCTATGGTTTTTGTATCCCACTTGAACAGAAGGATCACTGTGGCACCTGGAAGATGCACTCATGTGGTTTAATCTCTGGAAGAGTGACATACTCTTCCAGTCTGTTTCCAAGATTTTCCATCTCCCTTGGCTCTGTCAAGGAGTAGTGCAAGCACACCTGGTTTTTTCAGGGCCCCTCTCCTCTCCTGGTCTTGAGGAATCTCTTCTGTTTCTAGTCTCTTTTTCTTCACCAAGAACTTGCCCAGCTCCCCAGGGGCACTGCATTATTTCCCATCTCCCTCAGAAATAGGTATTGAGGTGGTAGTAGCAACAATCTCTCTTTACTGTCATTAGTCCTGAGGTAAGAGGACACTAACATCTAACATTTATTTCCTAAAAAGAAAATTGAGAATTCTAAACACACACACACACACACACACACACACACACTTGTCTCAATAATTTACCCCATTTTTTGGGGGGAGGGCTTAAGTTCAGTTAGCTTCTGGTGGTCTCATACATAGTTGCTGTGCTGTATTTTCTAAAAACTTTTAACTATTTTAATACCTACTAGCTGTTGTTTTGGAATCCCTATTATTTTAACTTTTATAATATGTATGTTTACAGCTTCTTGAGAAAATGTGTTTCATTTTCTCAGTGGGGATAGAGCCTGAAGGAGAAAGACAGACAAAGGGTAATTTTTTTTAAGAAATTGAAATGTATCCCTCTGATGATTTTGGCAAAAGAGCCAAAAGATCTCCTAATGTGGCAAGTTTTTTATGTCAGCAAATATGAATTTAGCATCTACTATGGGTACAATACATAACACACTGTTTTAAATATCAGAGATAGATTCAAATATGGTCTCCACCCTTCAGATGCTTGTATTCTGACAGACTACTATACTGCATTATGCTTGCCTCCTAGTCTTCAATTCTTACTCCTTTTTTTCCTCCTATCTCTCTCTCTCTCTCTCTCTTTCCTTCTTTTATGACTCTGCCCCCCCTTCTTCATGGGTCTTCTCCTAACATCTCTGTTTCATTCTTCCTGTGTGCCAAATTTTCTCTTTGTCTCTTAATCAAAGGGTTTTTTTCCCCCCCTTATAACTTGCCCATGCTAGCATGATGGCCACCTGACCCCATTCTAGCTAATTTTCAATTTTTTTATTTAGCTACTTTTTACTTTAATTCTCATTCTTAACTGCTTCCATCATTCAGATTTATAATGTGTAACTCACATCAAAGTACATGAACCCATGTGTTCTTCACCGTGTTCTGTAGTAGGCAAGGCAGCATGTTACAGATACATTTATTAAGACACAAAAAGATAATGTTATAGCCATAATTTAGTAAGAGAAATTGAAGAATAGAACAAAGGCCTTCCAACTCTCAATACCAGGTTCTTTGCAATGTACCACAAAGTCCTTCAAGTTTCTTATGCTTACAGTATAACCTTGGAACACATGCAAGGTTGTGTTGTTTGGTGCCACCCAGATTGTTTAAGCACTCACCATCTTGAGATGGGGGGGCGGAACTATGTCTTACTCATCTCTCCTCTCCGAGTGCATTCTGAGGACCTATTAACTGTTTAATAAATAGTTGATGATATGGGGCACCTGGGTGGTTCAGTGGGTTAAAGCCTCTGCCTTCGTCTCAAGTCATGATCTCAGGATCATGGGATCAAGCCCCTCATCAGGCTCTCTGCTCAGTAGGGAGCCTGCTTCCCCCCTCTCTCTTTGCCTGCCTCTCTGCTTACATGTGATCTCTCTCTGTGTCAAATAAATAAATAAAATCTTTATAAAAAAGTTGATAATATGATCCTAAGTATGCCCTTCAAAAAGTAGTGTACTGGAGTTGGGCATGCAGGGAGAGCTGAGTGGGACAGTGGCACAGTGAGATGTCATCTTGGAGATCTTTTCAATTGGGTTTGCGTATTTTGTACATTTCTACACTGATGAAATATGATGGGTTTTGCAAATGATAAGCCAGTGTTGAATCTCTCTTCTTACTTGCATGGAATTTTAGGTTGTGGACTTCATTCAATGAAGATAGAAATGGAGTTCCAACTTTGGGAGGGAAAATTACCATTTCCCCCAGAAACAGATTGATCTGACATTTAACACCAATGTTAAAAAGCATGGAGTTTCCTCCCCAACACACATTGCTGCCCTTCGATTCTGGGAAGGTTATCAATTTTTCTTCAGCGACTCACTTCTGTCTGTCTGTTTTATGTTGCTCTTGGTGGTGGGCTATAGAGAATTTTAGCTTGAAGGGAATGTTGTTCCTCATTATGTATATCATGTGGCCATAGGCTTTATGCCTTAATGAGATGGTTCTTAGTTTGTCTATGTGACTTTTTCACTTCAGAAGGAGTCCATGTATCACAGTCTACTTGTGTAGCTTCATGACATTAACACCTGCCTTCTCCTTGCTGCAAAGAGATGTATTGAAGATTTATGTTTATAAGAAGGATTGAACTCCTTTGAGCTAGTTGCCACCAATGGAAATGTTATTACATACAATTTATGAATGGAATAAGGAGCTCAGATTGATTTGTTCAATGTTGTACATTTACAAATATAGTTATTGAAAAAAGAAAGAAGGAATGAGTGCAAAGAAACTGTCTCCAACCAATGGTGGTATTTCATTGTTCAAAAAGAACTCTAGAAAAAAAAAAGCCTGCATTGTGTGGAGAGTTCTTGTTTTTGTTTGTTTGGTTTAAGATTAGCAGCACACCTGGAACATTCTCTTCATCTCTGTCTGCCATTGCACATAATTTTACTTCCCAAAAAGTCCTATTCCAAACTCACCTACTTCCCAGATTAATCTCAGTTCCTCAGATTCTAAAGGAAGAATTCTGTAGAAGAAAGATCAAGGGCTCAGAACCCCAGTGTGGCCACAGTAATGGCAAACTCTGAGTCCCAGTTTCTTCATCAGAAAGATAGGGATAATAAAAAGCTAGTCCTTTACTTGAAAGAGCTGTAGCTAATGACATAAGGCAAGAGAGGTATTTATAAATTAGTAAAGACTATATAATTCTAGTTATTATTTTTATGATCCTTCCTTTGCTTTGTAGATTCTGCCTGGCCTTAATATATTACTCTGTTTGCACTATATTAATGTGTCTATTTGAAAATTACTTTCTAAGCCTTTCTAAGCCCCTTTTGTGGCTTATATATTCCCCAAAGACAGGACTATCTCTTCTGTTTCTTTCTATCCAGTGCCTCCTGCTTTCACACTGGTGCATTGTCAACTGATATCATCTTGAACATAAAGTTCCCTGAGAAGCAAGTAATGGAAAATGACTTTGGATTACCCACAGGCTATGATACCAGCAATCTAGACCATGTGCTTTCATCAGTAGAATGAGAGAAGGAATTCGACAGTGAAGTTTTAAACCAGCAGCCTTGACATAAAGCATAGAGCAAATGCTTATTAGTATATGTGCTGCCGAAGCGAGCACGAGCAAATGCTTATTAGCATTAGCCACAGACTTTAGTGTGTAAAAGGCAAGAGAAGTTAAAAAAAAAAAATACTGCTTTATGGATAAAGCATGCAAACTTTGTGGCTTAGCAAGTGGAGAGCTGAGGCCCCACTTGGAGCCCCCATCTCTTTTCTATGAGATTTCTCTTTCTCTTGGGCACTTCACTGGGAATCCATTGCCACTAGCTATTCCCTAAGGACTCTGATCTCTCCCTTAAAAGCTCAGGCCCAAATGTGGACAAAATCCCTTCAGTACAGTAGACAATGTCAACAGGTTCCCTAAAAGCAACAAAAGGCAAATGAAAAAAAAAATGCAAGAAATCTCAAACCAGTACATTTTACAAAGCCTAGGTTCATACCCTGTGAGAGATGCCAACTTGTTTCCAAGGTTCACAATTTGGTCCAGTTGTGAATAGATAGATGCCTTTACTTTTTCCATCAGGAGCTGCTACAATTTTAAAAGCATCTTACCTATTTTCCTGCTTCCAGAATACCTAACTAAATATGGGGTTGTCATCATACCTCCCTCTTTGTCTCTGCTCCTTGGTTATAAATTGTGGAATAAAGACTAGAGGAGAATTTCTGCCTCTCCACTCCCCCCGCAACCCTGAACTCTATTACTAAGTTTTTAATTCATGAAGGCAAACTTTTGCCCTGGCCATTGCCATAGTTTGTATTTGAGGTTCCACATATTTTACAAATAAGAAATGGCTTGCTCTTTTGCATAAGGGCATCTCATTTTTGCATTAATTATGCATATGAAAAATAAGGGCTCTCTTCACACTGGAGAAAACTGATTCTTAGCTTTTGAAGATTCCTACGTTAATTTTCAGGAAAACCCATGGATTTGAGGGGTTGGGTACCATATTTTCAATTTCAATTCCTACAACCCACAATAAGGTAATTTCTAGTTATTGCTCAATGTTGCTTTTGCTGAAAACTGCCTATATGCCCATTGCTGGTGTATTAAATAAGAAATCATTTGCTTTCATCCTGTAGTCTATTGGAAGGTTTTATGTGTAAAAAGTGAGTCCCTAATGGAGACTGTGATGTATCTAAAGACTGAAAAAACAAAACAAAACAAAACTGAGTCAAAGGAATGCTCTTGGAAAAAACTGGGACACTTTCTCCCCATGGTCACAATTTTCAAAATTACAGTAATATCACAACCATGATATATTCACTTTATTCAGATTTCTCCAATTTTACTAGACTCATGTATATGCACGTGTGTGTGAGTGCATGTGTGTTAATTACTATTTATTTTTGCCATTTATGATGACTTGTATATATACCAACACAACCAAGATGTTGAACTTCTACAACACCACAAGGAGCTCTTGTACTATCCTTTTACAATCACACCTATCTCCCTCCTATATCCCCTTTGCCCCCAAACCCTGGCAACCTGTTACCTGTTCTGCATTTCTAAAGTTGTGTTATTTCAAAAATGTTATAAAATGGAACAATACAATCTATAACTTTTTGAGATAGGCTTTTTTTCCCACTGGGCATAATTTCTTAGAGATCCAACTTGTTGCTTTCAGGAATTCATTCCTTTTTATCAATCAGTAGCATTCCGTGGTATGTATGTCCCCCAGATGGCTTAAACATTCACTTATTGGAGAATATATGGGTTTTTGAAATAAAGCTGTAATGAATATTTTTTGGGGTTCTCATTTGAATGAAAGTTTTCATTTCTCTGGGATAGATGCCCAATAATACAATTGCTAGGTCATATGGTAATTTCATGCTTAGCTTTGTAAGAAACTGTTATACTATTTTCCAGAGTATCATTTTAAATTCCCATCAGTAAAACAGAGTGAGTCAGTTTCTCTGAATAGCCTCACCAGCATTTAGAGTTGTTAGTACTTTTTAAAGTAACCAGCTTGGGAAGGTGTGTGGTGATATCTCACTGTGACTTTGTATTTCTGTAACGGCTAATGATATTGAACACCTTTTCATGTTTATTTGCCATTTGTATACTCACTTCAGAGAAATGCCTATTCATTTCTTTTTGCCCATTTTCTAATTGGGTTGTATAATTTTATTTATTTTCATTGTTCAATATTGAGAGTTATTTATATATTTCAGATACAAGTTCTATGTCAGATATGTATTTTGTGAATATTTTCTCCTAGTCTTTAGCTTGTCTTTTCATCCTTATAACATAGGCTTGCTTTCACAGAACAAGTTTTAAATTTTGATGAGGTCCAATTCTTAAATTTTTCCTTTTATGGGTCCTGTTTTGTGTCAAGTATAACGACCTTTGATTAGCTCTATAGTCCAAAGAATTTTATCTTATTTTTTCTTAAATTTAATTTCTTAAATTACCTTTTGTTGTTTTATGTTTTACATATAAGTAACTTGACTCATTTTAATTAATTTTTGTATAAGTTGTGAGGTATAAGGTTTTAATAGAAGTTTTGTTGTTGTCGTTGTTTTTGTCTTGCCTGTGGAGATTGCATTGCTTTAGACTTTTAATTAAAAAGGCTATCTTTCTTCCACTGAATCACTTTCACTTTAAAAAAAACAATTTGATTATATATCTGTGGGCCTATTTCTGGGTTTGTTGTGTGTTCAATTGACCTATATGTCTATCCTTCCACCAATATCATGCTGTCTTGAATACTGTAGAGAGACAGTAAGCCTTAAATTGGGTAGTGTGATTTCAATTCCTAATTATTCTTTTACAAGCTTGTTTTAGCTATGTTCTATGATGTGTGCCTTACAGCAAACTTGTCTACAAAAATAACTTGCTGGGATTTTGGTAGGAATTACATTTATAACTCAATTTGTTGGAGAATTGACATTTTCACCATGTAGAAACTTCTGATCTATGAACATGGGGTATTTCTCCACTTAAAGATCTTCTTTGTTTCTTTCATCAACATTATTAAAGATTTATTTATTTATTTGACAGAGAGAGAGAGAGAGAGCTCACAAATAGGCAGAGAGGCAGGCAGAGAGAGAGGGGGAAGCAGGCTCCCCGCTGAGCAGAGTTCAATGTGGAGCTCGATCCCAGGACCCTGAGATCATGACCTGAGCCAAAGGCAGAGGCTTTAACCCACTGAGTCACCCAGGCGCCCGCTTTCATCAACATTTCGTAACTTTTAGCATACAAATTCTTTGAATGTTTTAAGTATATCCCTAAGTATTTAATTTCCTTTGGACCATTTACAATTGGTATTGTGTCTTTGTTTAGTTTCTATATGTGTTGAACTTCTATCTATGACCTTACTAAACTCAATTGTTAGTTCTAAGAATTTTTGTAAACTCTGGGATTTTCTACGTAGACAGTCATGCCATCTGAAAATAGAGATAATTTTATTCCTTCCTTTCCAATCTGTATGCCTGGTTAGAACTTCGAGTTCTATATTGAATAAGACCAGTGAGAATAGACGTTGCACCTAGCTAATAAGTTTTAAAAGCACCCTGAAAAAATGGGGTATATTTAGAGGAACAGAACTTGTCTTGGTCCAGCTCATTGGAGAAGCCTGGATTGTTTAATGTGTATAACCTATCTCCTAATATTTATAATATTATAAATATAATAATATATTTATTTATATATTGATATTTATAATATATAAATATTATATTTATAATATTAGGAGATGGGTTATTTATTAATATTACTTTATTAATATTAAAACCTATCTCCTAATATTTGCAAACTCAGTATGGAGGAAAAAGTTATAACAATTTCATCTTGCTGCATGACACTGGGCAAGATTTGGAAAAACCTGCAATAAGGAAGATTTGGGCTCATAAGAAGAAAAAACATTATAGTAGAAATATTCTCTGATGTCCATGAAGGCTATCTCATGAAGATTTAGTTCTCATTTCTTTTTTTTTATTAACATATAATATATTATTTGCCCCAGGGTACATGTCTGTGAATCGTCAGGCTTACACATTTCACAGCACTTACCATAGCACATACCCTCCCCAATGTCCACAACCCAGCCACCCTATCCCTATCTCCCCTACCCCCAGGCACCCTCAGTTCGTTTTGTGAATTTAGGAGTCTCTTATGGTTTGTCTCCCTCCCCATCCCTTCCTGTTTCATTTCTCTCCCCCATCCCCCCCACAAACCCCCGCCTTGCCTCTCAAATTCTTCATATCAGAGAGATAATGTGATAATTGTCTTTCTCTGACTGACTTATTTTGCTTAGCATAATACCCTCCAGTTCCATCCACATAATTGCAAATGGCCAGATTTCATTTCTCTTGATGACTGCATAGTATTCCATCATATATATATCCCACATCTTCTTTATCCATTCGTCTGTTGATGGACCTCTTGGGTCTTTCCATAGTTTGGCTATTGTGGACATTGCTGCTATAAACATTCGGGTGCACGTGCCTCTTCGGATCATGACGTTTGTATCTTTAGGGAAAATACCCAGTAGTTCGATTGCTGGGTCATAAGGTAGCTCTATTTTCAACTTTTTGAGGAACCTCCATACTGTTTTCCAGAGTGGCTGTACCAGCTTGCATTCCCACCAACAGTGTAGGAGGGTTCCCCTTTCTCCGCATCCTCGCCAACATCTGTCATTTCCTGACTTGCTGATTTTAGCCATTCTGACTGGTGTGAGGTGGTATCTCACTGTGGTTTTGATTTGTATTTCTCTGATGCCGAGTGATGTGGAGCACTTTTTCATGCGTCTGTTGGCCATTTGGATGTCCTCTTTGCAGAAATGTCTGTTCATATCTTCTGCCC
>CM053603.1:130892292-131054515 GCA_028646535.1 Procyon lotor | reverse complement strand
TCAGAGCAAAGTTCTATCAGCACAGATCATGCTCTTGTGTGGAGCCCAGCTGCTTCAGTATTTCTCCATGATTGATCGCCAATACCTTAAAACAGTTTTCCAAAATTTACCATTGTTTTCAGTGGGAGGGTTATTCTGATTCAAGATCCTCTGCCCTAACCAGAAGCTGGAAGTTCCCAATATAATTTTTATCCTTCGACCAACCTAAGACAAGCATGTAGATAAGTGCTTCTCAAATTTTAATGCCCAGATGAATCATCTGGAAATCATGCTAAAATGCAGGTTCTGAATTAGTAGGTCTGCAGTGTGGCTTAGGATTCCAGATTTTTAACAAGCTTCCAGTTGATACAGATGCATTGTCCACAGACTGCTTTGAGTAGTAAAGTCCTAGACTACTAACATAGTGAAGTATTTCACAGTATGATATAACAAAATCTTAGAGTTTGAAACAATGAGGGTTAACACTGCTGTTAGTGAAGAAGTGTTAGTTGTGATTGTAAATTCTTAATTTCCTGGGCCTAGGGATCTGAACAAGTGCCAGTATTGATAAAACCTACCCCTACCTTGTTAATGCTAATGGATTAAACAGCACCATGAGCCTGATTATCTGTTGGCCAATTAAGATAAGCATTGAACTTGTCTTTATAGCATATTTATTGTGATTGGAAATATTGATGTGTTCTATGTTAAATACTGGCCAATATATCAAGTACACGATTTTGCCCTGGGAACACTCCAAAACAACCAGTGAAAACATATTTTAAAAAGGACAATTCCTAACTTTTGTCAATTTAAATAAATAGATGATAGATAGATAGATAGATAGATAGATAGATAGATAGATAGATAGATAAAAGGACCGGAAACTCAATGGGTGATAACAATGACATTCCTTCCAAGGATTTGAAAGGAAGTTATCCCCTCCTTCTTTATAATATACATTGGCAGTCACTCCCACATGAAGTTCACTTTAGATAATCCCTCTCCCTTGGATCATCAAACCCAATCATTAAATTATACAGATTTTATCTTCTAAATAATACACCAAACCAACTCTTACCTTCTCCACCTTTTTTTTTTTTAAGTTATTCATTCATTTTTGAGAGAGAGATTGAGAGAGAGAGAGAGAGAGCACACACATGTGCGGGGAATGGCAGGAGGAGGACAGAAGGAGGAGGAGTAAGATTATCAAACAGACTCTGCACTGAGCGCAGAGCTCTGTGGGGGCCTCTATCCCATGACCTTGAGAACAAGACGTGAGTGAAACCAAGAGGTGGACGCTTAACCAACTGTACCACCCAGACGCCCCTCTTACCATCTCCATCTTTGCTATCACTACTCTAACTTAAGTATTGAACACCTCTCCTGCTATTCCTTTTCCCTTCAGGTCCATATCTAACACTGCCACCCAACTAATCTATTTACCCACTCCTTAAAACATCTGCAATAGGGGTGCCTGGGTGGCTCAGTGGGTTAAAGCCTCTGCCTTCGGCTCAGATCATGATCTCAGGGTCCTGGGATTGAGCCCCTCATTGGGCTCTCTGCTCAGCAGGGAGTCTGCTTCCCCCTCTCTCTCTGCCTGCCTCTCTGCCTACTTGTGATCTCTCCTCTCTCTGTCAAATAAACAAACAAACAAATAAATAAATAAAATCTTTTAAAAAATCTGCAATATAATATTCAAGCTATTCATTGTGACATAGAAGACACTCCATGAGCTGATCTCTGCCTATCTCTATGGATTCTTTTCTCATGAGTTCTTTCCTCCAAAATTATACTCCAGTAACAACAGTCTGCTCTACTTACACTGGGCATGCTATTTTTCTTCTTTATCCTTTGGCTCTACTTGGGGTATTTTCTAACCAAGGCGATCATTCTTTTCATCTTCTACAGTCCTTGCCTACACACACACACACACACACACACACACACACACACACACACTAGAACTAGAGAATGCTGTTCTATTTGTATCTGCGTCCTAATCTTACTTCTCATCTCCCTCCATATTCTACTTTATATCACTTTTGAACCACCAGCCCTAGTCCAGCTGGTGCAAGAAATGCTCAGAAAGGCTGGTCTAGAGTTTCCCTGAAATGCAAATGAATCTTCTATCTGCCTTTAGTGTATGGAGAGATTCCACGTGGATATACAGAATAGTTCTGCCCTTCAAAATCTAAATAGAAACCCTAAAGAATAAACATGTATAAGAAAGCTCTCTCAAAGTGTCTGTGATAGCTTCAGGTGTAGAATCTTGAATGGTAACTGTGTCATTGTATTCTGCTGGGAAGGAAATTTATATGTTATAAAGATGAGCAAGAGTGCTTACAGAAGGGAGAGGGGACAATCAAGCAGATAGTTAAAGATAAATAAATTCCCCATGAGCCCCCATGCTTTGCAGTTCCTGAGCTTCGTGAGCTTTATCATTGAAATTCTTCAACTGTCAAGCTCATCATCTCCTTATATGCTCCTCTCCATTTCTGTTTCATTGATTATCTAAGACTTACTTTGCATTTTTCTGTGCCAGATTCTATAGGAGCTGTGGATACCATTGTGAACTGAATATAGTCTTGCTCTAAAATGTTCAGTATACTAGGAGAGATACATAAACTATTAAATATGGTTATAAACACTGCCAGCGGACTAAACACACAGCTCCTTGACCCACCCACCCACCAGTGAGGAATGTATAAACAAGAGTTTCCCAGAGAAAGTAGTCGATTTTCATTCCATCTGTGCATTTATTGTGATCATAAATACAACTCATAATTTCTTCTTGGTGGACTCCTCTGATCCTACCACCCACCAAATACATGGTTAAGGAAAAGGAAATGAGTCATTTCCATTGCACTGTGGATGAGCAGTGTTCCTGCCATCTTAAAATAGAACCCAGGGAATTTTTTTTCTCAGAAAAAAATTTTCACACATAAAGTTTAGTTCTATAGTTATATTTAAAATAAATAAAAGGTTATACATGATTTTTTTTATTTAATTTTTATTAACATATAATGTATTATTTGCCCCAGGGTACATGTCTGTGAATCTTCGGGCTTACACATTTCACAGCACTTAATAGCACATACCCTCCCCATTGTCCACAACCCAGCCACCCTATCCCTACCCCACCACCACCCTCCGGCCACCCTTAGTTCTATACATGATTTTTTAAACTGGTTTTAGAACTTAAACACTACTCCACTATGACATAAAGAAAAGACATCTTCAGTTCCAAGTAAATGGTTTACAATGCACTTATTATACCAACTTCTAAGTCAGATACTTTTATATGTTAATTTTACATACTAGGAAAACTTAGACTTAAAATTATCAAGTGACTTTAGACATTTTTAATATTCTTTATTAAAAATGTAATTTTAAATTGCTTATAAAAATGACTGGATAAAAATGAAATAAATTTAAAAATAAGGGGTAAAAGAAAAAAATTTGTTTCATGAATTACCTAGAGCCATCTAGAGGAAGGAAGATTATTTCACCAGCTATGACTCAATACATCCTCACAGTGACAGCACTTAAGTCCCCGACACTTTTTCACATTGATGAGAAAGTCAAGCCTTGGGAATGTGAGTTTAAAACAAGAGAGGGGGAAAAAAAAAAAAAAACAAGAGAGGGAAGAAAGCATGGAGTACCCTAATAGACCAGATAATTTTAAAAGAGATTGTGAAATTGTGGGGCCCTAGGAAAAATGCTCATGTTACTTCTAATGAAAATCAACCAATTCTTCTTCAAACTGTTTCCCAGTCAGGGTCATAGTTAAGTAGTGGCAATTGGAGAAATGTTTGCTTCCCTATTCTTCTTTAAACTCTGACATGGCAGTAGGGATGTTTGGAAAGTGACTGAGATAACTTAACCTGTCTTGTTTGGGTTTCAAAGTCAAGACATATCCGAAAGGTTAAAATTGATGGCTCATGTAAATAACTCTTAGTAATGAGT
The DNA here is from genome assembly GCA_028646535.1 of Procyon lotor. NCBI lineage: Eukaryota > Metazoa > Chordata > Mammalia > Carnivora > Procyonidae > Procyon > Procyon lotor. The sequence continues at coordinate 131,050,567 of CM053603.1, read as the reverse complement.
TCATCTACCCAGCTACAAAACCCAGATTTGCATTGACCCACCATTTCATGTCACCTTTATTTTTCCTTATTTATTTTTTCATTATGCTTCATATGCCTTACTTGAGAAAGAAGGAAATTTCACTATGTGAAGAAAATTCTGGGAGAACAAAGCACTAGGATACTTTACTGTACCCACTATTACTGTTACAGAGAAAGAGACACAGAATCATTCAGAAGTAACTCAGAAGAAATAATACATGAAGGAATGCTGAAAATAACGCTGCTTTTCTGGTTTTGCCTACTCAGAGCACTAGAATCTCCTCTCTGAATATCAAATGTGGTCCAGATATTTATATACAAGAACAATAAGAGTGCTTTTTTTTTAAAACTCAGATATTTAGGTAGATAAGAGATTTGCTGAAAATGCCTAAACCCATAATCTGAAATGAGAACTGTACAATTCCTCACATACATGAAGAATAGGAGCGTATCATGCTTTCTGAAGTTATTTCCATTCTCCCAGAAACTGGGAATGAGCCTTAAATAGTATAGCTGAGGGACCAACATGGTCCAGCTAGAACGCTCCCTAGTGTAACAGCCTGCAGCAATCCATTCCTTAATTCTGAGCTCCAATTACCACTTATCTCTTCAATACATAAAAAGTTACATTTGAGGGGCACCTGAGTGGCTCTGTTGGTTAAGCCTCTGACAGCTCAGGTCATGATCTCAGGGTCCTGGGAATGAGACCCGTGTCTGGCTCCTTGCTCAGCATGGAGGGTGCTTCTCCCTCTGCCTCTGCCTGCCACTCCCCCTACTTGTGCTCATGCTCACGTTCTCTCTGTCAAATAAATAAATAAAATCTTTTTTTAAAAAGTTACATTTGATGATTAAATATTTATTGAATTATTTTACAGAAGGCTTTGCCCCGCTTCAATATGCTCTGCAGAAGAAAAATGTAAAGAAAATGCTGACTTTTCCTATGAACATTGAAAAAAATTGTATCTATGTCCTCTTTTGCCATAGAAGGTATTTGTGTGTGTGTGTGTGTGTGTGTGTGTGTGTGTGTGATCTTTGGTGATGAGATGTATGTTTTATACCCATTTTGGAGGAAAAGTCCTTTCTGCTTGGAGTCATTGATCTAAAACTTATGCCACAATATACAATCATCAGCACCATTTGTCACCCCCATAGCACACCATTACTGTTTATTGTGGCAAGCCTATGTAGACTGGGTTACTGAGAGATGGAAAAGGTGTTTTGTAGAGGCAGAGGGAATCAAGAGAATGTCAAATCTTCAGAGATCATCAGAATGTGATGCAGATGTGAAAGATAAAGACAAGAAATTTTGGAGCCAAGTTAAATGTAATCCTTGTGATGAATATACATTATGCCACATTTTGTGGAACATAGGACAGAAACAGAGGTATTCTAAATAAGTATTATAAATCCTTCTACAGATTTCAAGAATGTTGCGATAACAATTCGTGATACTTTGCTTCAAAAGAATAAACTTGTTTAGGGGCACCTGGGTGGCTCAGTGGGTTAAGCCTTTGCCTTCAGCTCAGGTCATGATCTCAGGGTCCTGGGATCGAGCCCCGCATCGGGCTCTCTGCTCAGTGGGGAGGCTGCTTCCCCCTCTCTCTCTGCCTGCCTCTCTGCCCACTTGTGATCTCTCTCTCTGTCAAATAAATAAATAAAATCTTAAAAAAAAAAGAATAAACTTGTTTATTAGTGATCTATTTTTCTTGATTTTGTTAACTTGCTTTCCCAGAACCCCATCTCCTTTCTTTTGATAATAACTGCATCTTGTCTTGGTAAATCACCGCCTCTGTCCCTTAGTCTGGTAATTCAGGTACAACTCAATTTACCCTCTGGTTCCAAGGATGTTCAGACAACAGACATGGTCAATCATCACATGGCATCTACTGGCTACATGCATCACTTCTTGGGACTTTTACTAGAATTATTAGGAAAGAGGGATGCTCTCTTTCTTGAAGGATTATGTTAGGCTGGAATCCCTGTGAGTCCTGGTGGCTACCAGATGGAGATAATCTGCTGAGCAAATCTGAAGAGTGGCTGGAAGCCAGATGTGCCACGTTCTTTTTTTTCCAGAAATAAGTAAACTCCATTTATTATGTTTTTAACTTGAACTAGCTGAGCTGGATTTTTTTTTTGTAACTTGCATCTGAAAGATTCACGGCTAGAACATGTTATAAAGCCAATACAGTTTTTTCCATTTAAGTGTATCTTTGGAAGTATTAATAAGTCACTCAAAACTGTGAAACTAAGGAGTGGCTCAGGCCAAATTAGAACTTTTTAAAAATCATAACTGAATTATTGGCTCTTTGGGAACACATACATATGTGCTATCCCCTGAGGATCCTTTCTGTATTTATTAACTGCTACCATATCTGCTGGCATATACGGGGAATAATAAACAATATTAACATTTTTATACAATAACACTTTCACAGTCATTAACTTATTTTGGTTCTCAATCTCACCACTTCTATTCAATATCAAGCTGGAGCTCCTCATCAATAAAATAAAACAAGAAAATCCATGTCATAAAACTGGGGCAGAAAGAAGAAAAACTGTCTTTATTCACAGATAACATAATCGTGTATGTAGAAATCAACAAAGATTTTTGGAAAAGAGCTATTAATATTATTAAGTTAGGCAAAAATGCAGAAAACAAAGTCATTTCACAGAAATCATCTGTTTTCTACATGTTGGCCACAAATAATCAGAGAATTAAATTTACAATGGCCACTTATGATCATATCCCAAAAAATGAAATACATTGGGATAAACAATAAAATATATAGAGACCTGTACAATGAAAGCTACAGTGCTGAAAGAAATTAAGGACCTCAATAAGTGGAGAGATTTATCATCTCTATGGCTTAGAAGACTAAATATTGTTAAGCTGTCAATTCCTTCCAAATTGATATCTACATTTATTACAACTCCAATCAATTTCCAGAAAGCATTTTTTTTGGTATAAATTAACAAAATGTTTCTAGTATCTGCTTGGAAACATATAGACCTAGAAGAGCCAAAATAATTGTTGCAGTGAACACCAGAATTTTGAGGACTTATATTACCTGTTTTCAAGACTTATCATAAAACCATGGTAATTAAGAAAGTGTAGTATCAGTATATAAATATGTACATCAATGTAAAAGAGAGATAGTCTCAACATGAACCCACTTTTATATAACCAATTGTTTTTTGACAAAGATACCACCACAGTTCAATGAGTAGAGGATAGCTGAATAGTTTTTCCAACAAATACTATTGAAAGAATTGCTTACCATTTGGAAAAAATAAACCATGATGTTTACCTTCTACTTTACACAAAAAATAACTTGAAATGAATCAGAGTCTTAAATACAAAAGCTAAAGCTATAAAATTTATGGAAGAAAATATAACTAAGAACCTTCATAACCTTGGGAGAACAAAGATTTCTTATAGATGACAGAAAAATGGTAAATCATAAAAGAATAAAAATAATAAACCAGACTTCATAAAAATTTAAAATGTCTGCTCTTTGAAAGACACCATTAGATAAATGAAAAGACAAGCTACAAGGCTGGAGAATTTGCAAGGTTTGCAACATTTGCAATAACCATAGCCTTGATATACATTGAAAACCTTCCTATGTAGTTTTCAGAAAATATTTTCCCCCAACTCTTTCCAACAAAATAGTTTGGCCTTAATACCTAAGATACGTGTTCCTTTTTCATTCACCCTGGTATCTGAAGAGGACTTAAGTACTTCTTAATATTTCAGATTCAAAAGGAAAAGTCGAGAAGGGATATCTCGAAGGTATACCTGAAACACTCCTTTGTTTTCTAAGGTCTAGTTCAACGGAAAAAAAAAAAGAAAAGAAAAGACCCAAAACTTAGCTGGATAGTCTAAGAGTTGCACACATGCTTCTGAAAATTAGTCCTAGCTTTGATACTGGTTAGAGAACCCCTAAGGACAAGATTGGCAAAGAAGGAATGGAACTTCCAAGTGGTCAACACAAATTTTAATGACCTGTGCAGAAAGGTGTAGGAGTCCAGGTAAGCATGATCCTGCTTCTGGTGAGGCAGAAAGAGAAGGATGGGAGAGGACAAGCATGTTCTGCAGCTTCCAGGTACAACCTAGAGCTGTTTATGCAGGCACAAAACCCTAGGTGCCACATATAACCTCAGGAAGGAGAAGGTAACCAACATTATGCTTCTTACCAACCTTGGAAACTGAATTTACAGTCAAGATTTAATCTGATTTAGAAAAATTAATTTGGCACGTCTTATATTCAAAGTGTTAAGGAAAAAGTCAGAAGCTTGCCATTCTTTAATGAATTCCTCACAAAGTATTATGTGTGATTATTTAAAACTTAAATCTAGAACATGACATCTTGCTAAGGATCTTTCAATACCTTTAAGGCACTTGTCCAAATCCATAGTTTGACCCACAACTCCCTCTAAGATCTGGCACCTGCTGATTTCACTATGCTTGTCTCATGACTCTCTTTTTCTTGATATCTGAGAAACACCAAACACAAAAAGAACTTCTTAAAGAATGTGAGAAAATATAATTTTTAAAATCCAGAGATTGATGTAATAATAGCTTCAAATTTCTGAAGGAAATAACTGTCCATCTAGAATTTTATATCCACAAAAGCTATCATAAAATCATGAATAAAAGACAAAAATATTTTTAAAGAATAAGCTATCATTGAGAAGCTTACTTCAGCAAAAGGGAAAAGGAGTCTTGGCTAAAGAATCAGATGAAAAGCAACAATAAGGGGGTGGTGGGGGAGAGAAATGAAATAGGAGGGGATGAGGGAGACAAACCATAAGAGACTCCTAGACTCATGAAACGAACTAAGGGTGGCTGGGAGGCAGGGGGTTAGGGATAGGGTGGCTGGGTTGTGGACATTGGGGAGGGTGTGTGCTATGTTAAGTGCTGTGAAATGTGTAAGCCTGACGATTCACAGACATGTACCCTGGGGCAAATAATACATTATATGTTTAAAAAAAAAAAAAGACTGAAAAAAAAAAAAAGAAAAAGAATAAAGCTTCTGTCTCATACAAAAAAAAAAAAAAAAGAAAAGCAACAGTAAGTATATAAGTCAATAAATTAGTAAATATAAATAAGCATTGACTATGAGAGAAGCAAAAGAAAAAAAATAATTTTGCTGGTTTTCAAAACCAGGTTCTAAATTGCTCAACAAAAATGTGTGTAGGGGCCCTAGGTAGCTCTGTCAAGTAAGCCTCTGACTCTTGGATTTGGCTCAGGTCTTATCTCATCCATCAGTGAGAGGGAGCCCTGCTTTAGGCTCCCCACTCAGCAGGGAGTCTACTTAAAGATTCTCTCCCTTTGCCCCTTACCCCACGCACTTGCTCATTCTCTCCAACACCCCCAAATAAATAAATAATCTTTTTTTTAAATGTGGATGTAGCAGAGCTTGGGAGCCTGTAGCTAAAATAAGTTTCTTTTTCTGTTGGGATGAAGGACAGAGCCATTGATCATCTACTATGTTAGTATTTAAGATCCTAGCAGGAATTGGTCTGTTTGTATTGTGGCCTGTGGTAACTATGGCATCTAAATGAATGCCTGCCATGTATTGTTTGCTTTGTTTTTAACCAGTGTGATTTTACCTTTTTTTGGATGAACTTTATCATTTATAATAGTTATAAGTTTACAGAATTCTTGCAAAGATAGTACAGAGGGTTTCCCTATACCCTACACCCAGTTCCTTATTATTAACATCTTACATTATTAGAATACGTTTGTCACAAGTAGTGAATGCATATTGATACATTATTATGAACTAAAGTCTATACTTCATTCAGATTCTCTCAGTCTTTTTCCTAATTTTTTTTCTCTTCTGGGATCCCATCTGGATACTGCATTAAATTTAGTAGTCTTCTCATTTTAGACTCCTCTTGGCTGTAAAAATTTCTTAGACTTTCTCTGGTCTTGATGATCTTGATTTTTTGAGGCATATTGATAAGGTGTTTTGTATAATGTCTCTCAATTGGGAGCTGTTTCCTATTTCTTTTTCCTGATTAAATTGGAGTGATGTGTTTTGAGGAAGACAGACCACAGAGGTAAAGTGCCATTCTCACCACATCAAATACAGGGTACATAATATCAACAGGACTCATCAATGTTGCTATTACCCTTGATTACCAGGTTTGATCACTAGAGACTGTCAAGTTTTCTCCACCATAAAGGTATTGTTTTTTCTCTCTTTCCGTACTGTATGCATTAAAAGAAATTCACTATGCACAGCCCACACTCAAGAAATGGGGTTGGCACCCAGGTTATTAAAAATAATAACCTTGTTATTAAAAACACAAAAAAGCTTCTTTATTTAACTTTTGAATACATAAAAATATAAAGGGGAAAATAAAACAATAACAACTAAAATGACTATTTGGGAAATATTGCTTCATGCATTTCTTTGTTAATACACACACATATATATATAATTTTATATGAACAGGATCATATCACACTAGCTGATTTTTATTATATATATGTACATATATATATTATATACATATATATATATATGCTGTTTAAATGCAATTCCTTGTCTTTTTGTTTTGCTTTGGTTTTTTGGGTTATCTCTGCTCAACGTTCTCCTATCTTTCCTAACACAACCTCTCTCCATTCTTCAAAGCCAAGGCTTCCAAGTTGTGCTTAATTTTGGCCTCTAATACACACACACACACACACTTACATATATACTTATAAAATTATATGTAATTTTACAAAAAATAGGATGCTATTATATACTTCTCTGCCCATCTAGTTTAAACAGGCAGCAGACTCAGTTGTTAAATCTCCCGAGACAAGGGAAACAAAAGCAAAAATAAACTATTGGAACTTCATCAAAATATAAAGCTTCTGCATAGCGAAGGAAACAATCAACAAAACTAAAAGGCAACTTACAGAGTGGGAGAAGATACTCGCAAATGACATATCTGATAAAGGCTTAGTATCCAAGATCTATAAAGAACTTATAAAGCTCAACACCCCAAAAATGAATAATCCAACTAAAACAGGGGCAGAAGACATGAATAGACATTTTTTCCAAAGAAGACAAAGAGATAGATGGTCAACAGCCACATGAAACTATGCTCAACATCACTGATCATAGGGGAAATGCAATCAAATCTACAATGAGCTATCACCTCATACCTGTCAGAATGGTTTACATCAACAACACGAGAAACAAGGGCTGCTGGGGAGGATGCAGAGAAAGGGAAATCTCCTCATGCACTGTTGTGGGAATGCAAACTGGTGAAGTTACTCTGGAAAAGAATATAGAGGGTTCTCAAAAAGTTAAAAATAGAACTACTCTACTATCCAGCAATTGCATTACTAGGTATTTACTCAAAGGATACAAAAATTCTAAATCAAAGAGACACATGCACCTCAATAAATATAGCAGCATTATCAATAATAGCCAAACTATGGAAAGAGGCTGTGTCCATCAACTGATGAATGGATAAAGAAGAAGAGGGGTGTATATGTGTATATGTGTGTGTGTGGTGGAATATTACTCAGCCATAAAAAAGAATGAAATCTTGCCATCTGCAACAACATAGAACTAGAGAGTATTACTTGAAGCAAAATAAATCAGTCAGAGACAAAAACCATATGATTTCACTTGTGTGTGGAATTTAAGAAATAAAACAAAGGGAAGAAAAGCAAGAGAAAAAGAGACAAGCCAAGAAACAGACTTTTAACTATAGAGAACAAACTGATGGTTCCCGGGGGCGGGGGGGAGGGGGGGTGGGAGGATATGTTAAATAGCTGATGGGAATTAAGGAGGGCATTTGCTGTGATGAGCACCAGGGGATGTATGGAAGTGCTGAATCCCTGTATTGTACACCTGAAACAAATATTACATTGTGTATTAACTAACCGGAATTTAAATAAAACTTAAAAAAAAAAAAGAATATAAATTCTGGAGTCAGACTGAGACCATTTTAGGATTCCCTGTTAATTACCTGGCTGACATGGGACTAAATTCTCTGTACCTCTTCTTTGCCATGTTTAAAAAGGAATAATAGAAACACTTACTTGACTAAGAGATTTAGAAGACTAAAGGATTTAGTAGAAATGTAAAAAGATTCAAGAAATGTTAGCAGTTGCTGGTTTTTGTTTTTGTTTTTTTTTCAAATAACAACACAAAAATCCCTCAGTCCCTCCCAGTCAACTAGTATAGGTGTAACTGCATAAAATTCCATGTTACAAAGACAAATCTCATTTTATTCAGTCATTTCTCTATTGATGGACATTTGCCTTCTCATTTTTTTGTTATTACAATAATACTGCAATAAACATCTTTTCATACAATGAACATACATTCATACAATCTTTCTGAGCTTGTATGGTCTTTTACATGTAAGGAACAGATTCACTGGGGAAATATTGCTGGTTTGATTTGTATATGTATTTTTGTATTTTCATTTTTAATGGATTTGCCGGCATTGTGTGTGTAAAAATTTCTTAGAATTGTTAAAAATTGTTAAAATAATTAATTGTTAATTGTTAAAATAATTAATATTTTAGTAGTAATGTATAAGAATACACATTTATAATATCCCTATGAACTATATATTTTGTCACTTTTCTATTCTTTATAAGTGGTGAATATAATGTGGTATCTCTTTGTATCAATGAGATATCATAAAGTATCACTTTGACTTAAATCAACTTCCTGTCACAGAGATTAACTTTTTGATAAATGTTTGTGGTCACTTGAATTTTCCTTTTTGAGATTTTCTTGTTCATATCCTTTGCTCATTTTTCTATGAAGATGTTACCCATTTGTAAGATTTTTTTTTTAAAGATTTTATTTATTTGACAGAGAGAAACACAGCGAGAGAGGGAACACAAGCAGAGGGAATGGTAGTGGGAGAAGCAGGCTTCCTGCCGAGCAGGGAGCCCAATGCGGGGCTCGACCCCAGGACCCTGGGATCATGACCTGAGCCGAAGGCAGACGATTAATGACTGAGCCACCCAGAAGCCCCTGTAAGAATTATTTTTATAGGAACTTTATCTGTGAAATGGATACCAAATATTTTTCCATAATCCATCTTTTATATATTAAGTTTGTTTAGGATAATTTACATAATTTCTGAAAATACATAATTATATAAATTTTTTTTCCATTTTAAAATGAGTTTTCTAAGTTTTCTGTATTGTGTATCTTTTTTTCATCCAAGAATTATTTGGGTCATGTTTCTTAATTTCATAATGGAAAGCTTAATGCAATCTTTTTACTATTCTAGACTATTAGGTTTGTTTTTTTTTGAATGGAGGTCTCAATCTTCTAAATTCATTTTATAAACAAAAACAGTGGTTTTCAAACCACTATGCATTAAAATCACCTGGAAGACTTTCCAAAATATAGATGGCTAGACTGTATCACCAAATTTCTATTTCAATATCTGTTGGGGGCAGACTACTAGGATCTCTAACTACCTTCCAGATGATGTTGGTCCTACTGGTTCAGGGTCCACAATTTGAAAATCACTAAAAGCTAACAACACAGAGTTTGAAAACATTAGTAAAAAAAAAAATACAGAAAACTTTCAGTAGAGACTTAGACATCGATGTTCAGCACCTTTTTCAAGGTCACACATTTAAAAATGACAGATCACTATCTCCTGACTCCCAGAAAAGCATTGATTAAACCACATCATACCATCTTGCTAAGTTCAGTAGAAGACTGAATATTCTATCAATCAGATCTATGTGAGTGGACAGGGCTAGAAGTTCCATGTTCAGCAGAGACCAGAGAACCAATTAGAAGAGAAAATCCTGAAGAATTTTATACATAGAACTGGAGGTTAATCTGAACTACTTCTATGATTTGAAACCTCACAGATTTAAGAATGCAAAGGCAAAACTGGAAATAGTTCATGAAAAAAAAAACAGAATAAACACTAGGCTTAGAGTACAGAAAGAAGGCCTAAGTAAGAATAGTTACTTTAGACTTGTTAGAGCTGAAAAAAATGTTGATAATAAATTGATCAAATCAAGGAGTCAGACTGAGAAGGCTGGAGGTTAATATGACACTTAAGATTTTAAAATGTAATAATTCAATTAGCACGTATAAAACAAAAAATATGACTAATAAAAAGCCACAAGGACCTACACAGTTGGCATAATGCAAATTGTGTGTGCTGATTACAATCTGGCTCCACAAATTAACATTTTGGATGAGTGTAATAATAAGAGATGGTAAAACTGGAGCTCATTGGACCTAAATAACTTGACCAACAACAATATATCCAGTAAGCCTCCTATCTACTAGTGGGCCTTGTGAGTCTAAAACTGCTCTGTTCACTATGCCATAAATGAATGGTTAGACCTACAACCCAGGGGACCATCTATATTTCTGTGCAAAGCAGGACCTTTTGTTAGTGAAATAGCCCCTCATTAATAGTAGTTGTGGGAAAACATAGTGGGTGGCTTTTTGCCTGGGACTCTAGCCCATTGGACAACCCCAAAATGAGGCAGGGGCTGATGGAAATACAGCCACATCTGCAATCTCATTCCATTTTGAGACCCATCTTCTAAGTGACTCAAATGCACCTGGATACAACACAAATGGATTTTTATTTTTAAGATTTACATACATTTTTCTTGTGCATTCCAGAAACAGCATCATCATTTTCCCCCTTTCATGTGACTGAAACCTACCTACTTTTTTTGCCCATGCTTTTTATGTCATTTGCTACAGTCGTTTTGAAACATTCTCCTCCACAGCCTGCCAGCTGGAACTGTCCTTCAATGTCTAACCCTTCAGATCTCTACTTCTGTATGAAACACATTGCAATAGTATAATTAAAGTGGTTCTGTTCTGTTGTATGTTGTCTAACATTTTGCTTTGTGCCTGAGAGAGCTATTTATTCTAGCAGCCACAGAATCTTTGGGAATTGGTAGCTCCCAATGAGGGTCAGTAGGCAGCATGAAGAACAGATGACAGCCTGCAATGCCTCCTTCGCATTTCTGTAAAGAGATCTGACATTTACAAAGAACTGCATGTTGCCTTTCCTCACAAATCTCCAAAGACTCCACAAAAATAAAAGCCTTAATGATTATTCCTTCACATTCGATATGCTTTTAAAAGTGCAAGATAAGCTATTCTTGGTTAAACTGAAAGCCTTACCATTGGAGGCATGGTGGAACCATCTCTAAAAATTCCTATCAGAATACAAGAACAATACATGTCAGAGAACCCTTTCCCAGAAATTGCTCCAGTTCTGGAGCTAAGAATTGCTGTTCAGGGCAGGTTGTGGGTTCTAAAGAGTCAATAGGCTTCTTCCTACAGTTCTCTTAAATTTAGATCTGGTAGAATCAGGTAGCATTTAAACTACCCTAGAGTTAATTATACTTCCATTTCCTCTGTTCACGAAAGAAATTTGAAAGCACCTGAAGTCCATCCTTAAGTAACTGAGATAAACTTCCTTCAATGATAGATAACACCTTAAACTAAAGATTCAAACAAATTCCAAAAGTTAATCTCTCCTTGGATCTTCTAAATTGCATATAAAACCTGCATGCATTAATAAGAAATGACTTCACTTTATTAATACTACTTTGTTTTTAATTTTCTGATCTAAATACAGATTACTGAAAAAGAAATTTTCTGTAATATTTCCTTCATGCAGAATTTAGAGAAGTGCCGAGATTAACTAATCTTTTTTATGGTAAATAATTTAAGAAGGGAAAAAGTTAATCAATAAAAAGTAAAAGGAGCTTTCGTGACATTTTAAAGTAAAACCCAAGGACAGTTGTGATGTGAATCAAGTGCCATTTCTCCCTCTGAGTCACATACAAAGTATGGAAACCTGGCTTAAACAAATCAATGCTGGATTTGGTAGAGCAGGGAAGAAATGACTTAAGTACATGAGCAAGAGAAACAGTCATTTCCAGAGGACATTCACTCATAGTAGATAGAGCCACAAAGAGTGGAAGGGGAAGAACAGTGACTCCTTAATCCTGCTTCCTTTCTCCTATCTATCCTCTGTCCCAGCCACTCTCCATCTAAATAATTATCATTACAGGAAAAATGAAGCACATAGTATTCTCTTGTAAAAAAAAAAAAAAAAAGCCCTTTATGGTAGAGCCCCATGAATCACATTTTCTTTTCAAATTGTTCCATTCTCCAGAATTTCATGTAATTCCTCAATTTTCACAGAGTATTATGAAACATATCCCTACATTAAAAAGTATTTAAATGGACAAATAGTTTTGTGTTTTTAAAAGATTTTATTTATTTATTGACAGAGAGAGACACAGTGAGAGAGGGAACACAAGCAGGGGGAGTGGGAGAGGGAGAAGCAGGCTTCCTACTGAGCATAGAGCCCGATGTGGGGCTTGATCCCAGGACCCTGAGATCATGACCCGAGCCGAAGACAGACGCTCAACCTACTGAGCCACCCAGGCACCCCTAAATAGACAAATAGTTTAAAATAAAAATAACAAGAACATCCACATAACTCACCACCCAGCTTAAGAAATAGAATTGCTGCCTGTACCTGAGATGTTTTCCATATATCCCTGAATAAATGCATTACATTCTTTCTGTTCAGCATTGCCCTGCTTTTCTTTTTTTAGTTTTATCATGTTAATATACAGTATACAGTTTATTTGTTTTTGAATTTTATGTTAGTAGACTCATAATGTACACACTGTTTTGTGACATTTTTCTTGTTGTTTCTTTTTTAAAGATTTTGTTTATTTATTTGACACAGAGAGGAGAGAGATCACAAGTAGGCAGAGAGGCAGGCAGAGAGAGAAGGGGAAGCAGGCTCCCTGCTGAGCAGAGAGTCCAATGTAGGGCTCCATCCCAGGACCCTGAGATCATAACCTGAGCCGAAGGCAGAGGCTTTAACCCATGGAGCCACCCGGGTGCCCTCATTTTTCTTGTTTTTATGATTTGTCCATGTTGATGCTTTTGCCTATAATTTATTTTTACTACTATATATTGTATCATTAAATGATATACCACAATTTATTTATCCATTCTATTGTTAGCAGATATTTGGGATGTTTCCAGTTTCTAAAATCTATTTCCATTTTTACCATCGATTTTTTTTTAATGTTAAACCTCAAGATTCTCAACATCAATAATTACAAGGGGAGTGCAAATCAAAACCACAATGAGATATTACCTGTCAGAATGGCTAGAAGCAAAAAGACAAGAAATAACAAATATTGGAGAGAATGTAAAGAAAAAGGAATCTTCATATACTGTTGGTGGGAATGTAAATTGGTGCAACTACTGTGGAATACAGCATGGAGATTCCTCAAACAATTAAAAACAGAAATACCAGATGATCCAGTAATTCCACCACTGTGTATTTACCCAAAGAATATGAAAACACTAGTTCAAAAAGATATAGGCATCACTATGTTTATTGTAGCATTATTTACAATAGCCAAGATATGGAAGCATCCTAAGTGTCCATTGATAGATAAATAGATAAAGATGTGAAATATCTATCTATCTATCTATCTATCTATCTATCTATCTATCTATCTGTCGTGGAATATTACCCAACCATAAAAAAAATAAGATCTTGCCATTTGCGACAACATGGATGAACCTAAATAGGGTATTATGCTGAGTGAAAGGAGTCAGATAGAAAAACACAAATACCGTACAATTTCACTTATATGTGGAATCTAAAAAATAAAACAAATGAACAAACAAACAAAAAAGCAGAAAAAGATTCATAAATACAAAGAACAAATGGATGGTTGCCAGAGGGGAGGGAGGTAGGGGATGGGCAAAGAGAGTGAAGTAGAGTGGGAGATACAGGATTGAGGTTTTGGAATGAATAAGTCATGGAGATGATAAGCGCAGCATAGGGAATATAATCAATGGTATTGTAGTAGTGTTGTATAGTAGCAGATGGTAGCTATGATTGGCGATGGGCATAGCATAACCTAAAGACTTGTCAAATCACTATGTTGTACACCTGAAACAGTTTGTGTGAACTATACTTCACCAAAAGAAAATTAAGGCCAGACCTCCCTATAAGTTGAAAGAAAACTACAATATAATATACTCTTCACCTACATTAATCAAAGTAATGACATTTAGCCATATTTGTAGGCTTTTTCCATATTTTTCCCCATATCCATTCTTTCCATATTAAAAGATGTGGGATACAGAAAAATCTGTGGTTTAAGTCAAATTTAAAGCTCATGGATTCCACCAAGAATTTCAGTAAGCTGCTATGTATCATTAGTGTCTTTTATTCTAGAATAGTTCTTCGGCATTTTAGAGAATGCTTCAGAATTTTGATTTGGCTAATGGTTTCCTCATGACCACATTTACATTAAAAATCTTTATAAGAAATACCTCACAGGTGATGCTGTGTGCCATCTTATGCATCCTGTAAACAGGCAAAGCTTATCAGTTTCTTCCATTATTAATGATGTTAAGATTATTCAGTTAAGACGATGCCCACTGCATTTTTCCACTGAAAGTATACCTCCCAACTTCACAATTAATAACTAATGTGAAATAAGAGTTGGAAACTCTATAAATGTCTTATTCCCCAACAAAATTCCACCCAACAATTTTAGCATTCATTGATAATTCTTCCTTTATTCAGTCACTACTATATTGTTTGTTGAACAGTGACTTAAAATTTCTACTATTATTTCTGCATTTAGTAGTTGGCATTCTTCTGTTAAAAAAAGGAGCATTTCCTTTCCATCACACCTCTTTTAAATTTGTTTAATTGTATAATGTTCACATATTAATCAAGATAAAACTTCCATAACTATAAAAGTAGTCCACAAAGTAGAACTGAAGGCATAAAAGACTAAAAAAAAATCCATATTTCTTAAAAGCAAAAGAGTAATTTCACTGGGAATGTTTAACAAATTTAAATTTGTATGCACCTAATAACAGTCTTAACATTTACAATACCAAAATTCAAAGAACAGAGAAGAGAATTACACAAATCCACAGTCACTGTGGAAAATTGATAGAGCAAGCAGGCAGAATATCAGTAAAGATTAAGAGGATCTAATAACTCCATAGCAAGTTTTACTTAATTTAAAACACAGAACTAATTTGATGTAAAATACTGATCATCTGTAGAATATACATTATTCTGAAGTGCACCTAAAACATTTACCAAAATTCAGCAATACATGGGGTCATAATACATTTTAAAAAAGACCTCAATAAATGTCAAAGGATCAAAGTCATACAAACTTGTATTATCTGATCATAGTGGATTTAAGTTAGATATAAATGACACAGATATAACTGGATAGTTCCTAAACATTCCAAGTTTCAAAAATCACTTTTAAATACCCACCAGCCTAAGAAAATCATATATTTGAAAATAAGAAAGGTTGAAATCAATGAGCTAAGTATACAACTCAATAAGGTAAAAAGGAGTAGTAAAAAATTCCTAAATAAAATTGAAAAAAAGGAAATAATGAAGATAAGAATTGAAATCCATGAAACAGAAACCAAAGAGAAAAAAGAAAAATCCAATATTGATTCTTTAAAATGACTATTAAAATTTGCATAACTCTAACCATCCAAAAAAGTACACAAACGGCTAATATAAGGAATGAAAAGAGGTGATCACAAATACATGCTTCAGATACTAAAAAGGTAAGAGGAAATTTGAATAACTTCATACCAAAATATGTGAAAATATATATAAAATAGACAAAATCCTTCTATAGATTATCAATCTTATACTGAAAGACAAAAATCAGAATGTATATATATGCCAAATATATATTTTGCCAAATATATTATGCCAAATATATATCATATGTACATGACAAATATATATTTTATATATATGACCTACATGACATATATGTTATTTTTTTGGAGAGTGCTCTCAAGAGGAGTGAAGAAACTGAGGTAGAATGGGGAAAAAGCTATACAAGATTGTGGTCTCAGCTGAGACTTGCTTCAGTTCGATCCAAGAGAGAAGTTCTGGCACAGAATCTCATCCTGAGGTAAGGCAGTGGTGGACAAAGTGGGGGTGGGGGGCTGACTTTTGTACTTATGTCACTTAGCTTGATTAACAATAGTTATTGTCTATCTCAAAGCAAATGGGATGGGAGTGTACTCTACCAGGCAAGGTGGCTTACACTGGCTAAAGGTAATGCTCTGGCAACTGTAAACAGTTAACAGGCAATCACAGCAGGTGAGTGATGGGTACATCAGCCAGTAAAGGGGATCTGGCTATGGCATCAATTCATCCACTGTGGTCCATCCTTGGCACTATTGAGGTTCACTTATTTATCACAGTATACACTGTGATACAGTGTATACACAGTGTGATACACAGTATACACTTTATACAGTCAGTCTCTTCAGGATTCTGGTTGGTGACAATTTCTGGAAATACTGAGAGAAGACTTAGCAGGACAAATCACAGCTCCACTGCTATAGTTAGTCCTGCAGCCATAGCTGATAATCATCATCTCCCTCTTGCGCCACCCATTTTAGATTTCCCTCAACTCTGGCTGCCACTTCCTCTAATCTAGATAGCTTGACTGGGAGACTGACCTAGATCTATGACTCCCCAAGGGTCTGGCCAAGCCTGGGGCCAATTTTGGTTGCAAAACAGGAGGAGGTGCTATTGCCACCTAGTGGGTAAAGGCCAGGGATGCTGCTAAATATCCTACAATGCATAGGACAACTCCCTCAACAAAGAATTATCTAGCCTAAACTGTCAATAATGCTGAGGCTGAGAAATCTGCCTCAGAGATTTAGTGAAAATGCTTATGGTTTGGGGAGTTTTAGGGTTTCCTTTTATGCAATGTGCCAATTCTAGTGCCATCTCACACATCACGTAAATAGGCAGACAGGCAACTGTGGAAACTGTCACCCAGACCAGCCTCCCAAATGCCTCTTTATTTCAATACAATCCCACTGGAGAGTGAATCAGGAGAATCAGTTTGAGAAATGGCTCTTCTAACTCGTACTGTGTCCTTAGACAAGTCTCATCAACTCTGGGCTTAGATTTTTCTCATTTATCAAAGAAAAGGGGGGGAATTATCTGATCTTCATATGGTCCTTTCAATTCTGACCTTCAGTTCTTTGTGGCTAAATACTTCTTGGAGGAGGGAGATTAACATTGGAAAACCATAATCATGTATTTGTGTCTTTGTAATCAGCTTCATTTATAAAAGACAGCTGCACAGGAGAGCAGACAATAATGGCTCTTGTAGGAGGGGAGTGTGTGACCCTGATAAGTGGAAGTCAGCTGGACAGGAAAATTATGGAGGGAGGGGAAAACATTGAATGTGAAGGCAAGAAATTCCAGAAATAAAAACCACCGTTAATCTAAGGCTGATCTGGTGACCACTACAACCACAACAGCAAACATTTGCATGGGGTTTTATGTTAGATACTTTAACCCTTACAGCAGCCTCATGAGACAGGAAAGGATGACTTAATTATCCCCATATTACAAATAAAGATCTTGAAGCTAAATAAGACAAGTGGATGCTTAAGTTCATGTGCTGATTGAGAGGCAGAGTTGGACTTAAAGTGACATCTTTAAGTGATGTGAAAGCCTTTAGACAGATGGCCAGAAGAAAATCGGAGAGTCTGAAGACCCTGGTTTTAGTGTTGTTCTGGCCTTCTCCAGCTATGTAAGAGCTTGTTTCTCCATATCCAAATTATTTGATTCCCAAGCTGGGGGTGGTTTCACCATCTTGTCTGCACTCATTAACTACATCCCCCTGAGCCTGAAAGGGGTGATTCACTTTCAGCATTTCTAAAAAATAAATAAATAAAATCTTGCCAAAACACAAACATTAGTTCTGCCACATTATTCTTCAGGTCCATAGGCCATGTCTCAAAAACCCAAGAGAATAATGCTTATAAATTAACTCTGGCTGTGAAAGGTTTTGAAAGAATTATGTTCCTGTAAAAGCCTTAGAAAGCATGGGTTTTGTGTCAGTATATTTGTATGACCCTTACTGTGTGCTAATTATCAGTTATTTTTAAAGTTGTTTTATACTGAGTTTTCCACACAACAGCTTAAAGAAAGATTCTTGGAAAATATCCTGGATTTCTATCTGCAAAACCTTGGAAAGCTCCATCACACATTTAGTGATATTACAAATACTATGGTTTTAAATTCACCCAAACTAAAGAAGAGATTTGGAGATACTAGAGTTTTGGGGGTCAAATTTTTGTTTTGGCTCATTGGAGATATTATATGTGATAATCTGATAATTTGACTTTGTGAAGTCAAACAAGTTTATGATCCTCTATCAATATTTCTTGTGCCCCATTGCATATATTTATGGTTTTACCATTGATTCTAGCTATAGCTACAACATACTTTTTCAAGTAGGCTCTGACTACTTTGCATGCCATGCCATGCATCCTTGCTTCTTGCCCCATGACTTCAATGCCAATGCATAAGTGGGCCTACAGTAGGAACTTTTTCAGCACAACTCATGTACAGCTACATAATGTGGGGGAATTATCTCTGGGATATGCTCAATCAATCTGGAATGGGAGTCAATGGATGAATATTCAACACTGTCAATCCTTGGATTCACGATTGTGTGAGGCATTTCATATGACTTCAGAAGGCCCTAGCAGGACTGAACTTCTAAGTTTCCATGATGGTAACCAACTCAATAATGATCTGTTTTATTGGTTTTTTTGTCCTTCCCTATTAAATTCTATGCAGTTACTTCCATTCCCTGCAACCACCTTTCAAATAAACAACCAGTTCATAAGTTGTTGTTGTACACTCTACTATTCTGGGGACAGGTAGGTATATGGGTAGAATCCAGGCCAAGGAAATTAATACTAAAAGTAGCCCTAGAGATTACAAATGTCCAGGATGAGATTCTAAATCTCAATCACTCACCAACTACTGGTGACTGACCATGATAGCACCAGGCATGCTGTAACATCACAATTAGAAATACTGTCAACTATGGTGTGTTAGAATGATACACAGGTGGAGAGTGAAGGCTGGGGTAATTGAGCTATTGAACAGAATAGGCGGCACTGGAATTATAAAGCAGATTTCTGTTGGCCACATTGGAAACATTAAAAAAAAAGAATGATTGGTCTGGTAAGCCAACCATCAACCAAGAGTGAGCTATGGAAGCCATAAAGGCCTCCACAGAAGAATCTGAAAGAAAACCACTTCTCCTGCTGCAACAGGGAAGCCTAGGTTGAATATCAAATCCCATATTTATTTAAGAGAGTGAATTTAAAAGGAGACTAATGTGCAGACTCAATGTGACTTTTGGGCAAAAGAGCCCTAATAGACGAGAGATGTGACCCTGACACCTGGTATGGGAATATTTGGGTGGACAAGCTTAAGAAGACACAACTCCCAAATTTTCCTAATCCTCTAGGCCAGCAGAAGGAAATTGTTTCCCACTTTGGGGATTTAGGAAGGACAGTAGCCTCATCTTTCCTGAAAACCATCCAAAGAACTCACAGAAGCAAATGCCTTATAAGGTTTTGTTTGCTTTCCCCATGATCTATCACACCTCTACTCATTCACACAAATTGATAAGTAGAATCACATCTCTTTAAAACCCAAGCAAGGAAACACGTCTCTTCTTTGGAAAGGAATAGCTAAATCCCTAAAAGAATTGCAGATTTTGGCTAATGTGTACAACGAATCATGAGCATTCCCCTTAGATTGAGGGCAGAATACAAGACTAGATGAAAAGGCATTATTCACATGGATGTACTCTCCCATGACACAGAATTTAATATTCCAGCCTGAACACCTAGAGCTAATTCTAATACACTGCTGGAATGGTTCCTTAAAGCTCTAATATTCTGAGAGTCTACAGTAATTGAAGTCAGATATGGAAATTGCCATGGAAGTTTTAATCAACCTTATTGAGGTACAATTTACATACAAGAAGTGCACACATTTTAGGTGTACAGTTTCAGGAGTATTGACAAATGCAGACACCCATGTCCACTCTAATCATTATAAAAAATGTTTTCATCACTACAAAAAGTTCCTTTGTGCCTTTTGTAGTAAATTATCCCCTCAGGCAACTGCAGATCTGCTAACTATCTCTATAGACAAATTTTCCTTATTCTAGAAATTCATATGAATGAAATCATATGGTATATACTCTCACATGTCATCTTTTCTCCTAGTATCTTTGAGTTTCCTGTTGGCTTTTCTCTTTTTATACTCAACACGGTATCTTTGAGTTTCAAACATGTTATCATATGTAACAGTAACTTATACCTTTTCATTGCTATTATCTCACTTTTCTTTTTTTTTAAGATTTTATTTTTTATTTATTTGACAGAGAGAGAGACATCACAAGTAGGCAGAGAGGCAGGAGAGAGAGAAGGGGAAGCAGGCTCCCTGCTGAGCAGAGAGCCCAATGTGGGGCTCGATCCCAGGACCCTGGGATCATGACCTGAGCCGAAGGCAGAGGCTTTAATCTGAGATGCCCAGGCACCCCCTCACTTTTCAAATATATCAAAACTGTTTTATACATTCACTTGCTGGTGGATATTGGGTTGTTTCTAATTCAGAGATAATTTAAACAAGTCGCTATTAACATTCCTGTCAAGTCTTTATGTAGACGTATATTTTCATTTTTCTTGGCTAAAATACTTAACAGTGGATTATAAAGAAAAAGGTATATGATTATTTTTATAAGAAATTCTGTTCTCCAAAGTAGTTGTATTATTTTTACATTCCTAGCAAGAATTTGGGAGAGTTCTAGTTGCTCTTCATTCTTACCAACTTGGTATGATCAGTCTCATTAATTTTAACTTTTTTGTTTTGTTTTGTTTTTGTTTTTTTTTTTTTAAGATTTTATTTATTTATTTGTCAGAAAGAGAGAGAACACAAGCAGGCAGAGACAGAGGGTAAAGCAGGCTCCCTGCCAAGCAAGGAGCCCGATATGGGACTCGATCCCAGTACCCTGGGATCATGACTTGAGCCGAAGGCAGCTGCTTAACCAACTGAGTCACCCAGGCGTCCCTCATTAATTTTAACTTTTTAAGTTCTTAATTTTAACTCTTCTAACAAGTGTGACATGGTAGTTTCATGAGGTTTTAATTTGCATTTCTCTAATAATAAATACTCTGGAAGGTTGGACCTTTATCATGTGCTCATTGGCCATTTGTATATCTTAATTTTTGAATATCTGATCAAATATTTTACCCATTCTCAAAACTGTTATCTTCATATCATGAAAGAGTTGTTGGGCTTTGTGAATGTGGGTCTAAGTTATTTCTGACTATAGAGTGTAAATTTTATTCCTAAAGGATTCTTTCTAGTGTCTCAACTAGGTGCTGGAATTGTTAAGGAGGTATAAATGAGTTCTTCCCATTCTGGCTGGTCTGAAATCCCAATGCCCCCTAGCACACTTGATCTTGATCTATACAATCTCTGTTTTCTATGCCCTATGGATGCTATTCCATGGTAAGACTCCAGTAGTCTCAACTTGCTGCAATGTGAAAAATTACCTGCATGCAAGGTAGCCTCTAAATATACTACCAAGTTATCTCACCAAAAGGTCATAGAACAGAAGGGCTCACAGAACAAATTTAAAGGGTTTATTAAGTTATTTTGGAACACACTGCAAGAAGGAAGGGGATAGAAGTGGAGTAACAACATTTTTAGAATAGGTTACAAGTGGAGTTATGTAACATTCATTTATCCTGAGGTCTCAGCTACATCAGCCTTCTTGCTATAGTGTGGTTATAAGATCAGGAGTTGAAGTTAGAGCAAGGGATTCACAAACAGAGATATCCTGGGCCAATGACTCATGCTTTCTCTGTCAGAAAGATGCAGAGGCAAGTATACCTGGCCAGAGCAGGAAGATGTCTATCAGCCTATTGAACAACCATGGGTTTTATTGCATTTTTTATGTAGAGTACATATGGTGTTATTAATCCAAAGGAGGCATAATCATGACTTATTCTTTCTATTCCTTTCTATCTATAAATAGTATTCATATTTGTTCTATCATCTTGACTATTTGTTATATCTATCTTTGAAGTGTCTTAAAGGTTACTAACTCATTTACAATCTACATCTAACATATCTCCCAAATTTTAACTATACTTCACAGGCTTCTTGTTTACTCATATTTGACACCTACCAGGAGCTTTACCTGTGTATCATAAGCTCCAGGCCTACTTACTATCTATGTTAAACACTTCTAGGTTTCATCATCCCACTAACTATCCTGTCCTCTATGGAAGATTGAATATTCTCAAACAATACAGTAGACTCACATTATATCTGCATATGCACAACTCAATCCTCCACAAAGCCCTCAACAAGTCCCTAGATCCAAACCAGCACCCATTGATTGATGGGGAGATTGGGTCCCCTTGAAGGACTCTGGAATGCCACTAAGGTATATATGACAAATATTCACCTAATCCTTCTCCCAGAAGTACTTATGGTCATTTATGAGAGTAACTCTGTATTAGGGAAAATAGTATACCCAAACACCTTGAGGGCTATTGGAAGCAAGATGTAAGCTAATATTACAACAAGAGGACCAAAATGCCAGTTAGGGGGTTAATGGAGGGCAGGTGATTAATGGGGTATAAGAGTGAGTACAGACTAGTCTTGCCAATATACCTGGAAGTAGTTAGAGTAATAGAATAGAATGACCTATTAAAGCCTCAGCTAAGGTGCCATCTAAGAGTCAATATCCTGCAGGTTTTGATAACTGTGTAGTTTAGGAGGATGCATATAAAGCAAACTAATAACCATTATATGGTGACTTATTCCCAATATCTAGAACAAATACTTGGATCTTAAAAGCAAAGGGCGGAAAATCGGCACTTATCACCACCATTTTTAATGATCTCTTTGAGGAATTTACCATTTTTCATTCCTAAAACGCTAGGGTCTAATGGTATAAAGATCCTGATCTCCAGAGAAGAAACAATTTTCAGGGGAACCCAAAAAGTGTTCCACTCAAGAAATGCTAGAGTACCATCTGGTATCAAGGGCCAGAGGCCATGAAAGTAGTTACTATAGTTAATGAAAAACTGATCCTGATTATTATGGGGAACAAAGGTTGCTCCTCCAGAATAGGAACATGGAGGAATATGTCTGGGACATATTTATTGGGACATTTTTTTGGTGCTTTCAGGCCTGATAATAATGGTGAATCCACAGTTGCAGCAAACATAGCCCAATAGGGCACAGAACCTTCAGGTATGATGACCTGGGTCACCCTACCAGGCAAACAACCTATACTTGCTAAAGTGCTAATGAAGGACAGAGAAATCTAGAAAGAGTGGTGGAAGAAGAAAAGATAAATGTTACTTATGGCCTTGAGACCAGTAGCAAGTAGCTTGTCCCATTAAACATTGAATATTATCTTTGAAAAATAATTTATTGAGGTATAATTGAAATATAGCATATATTAGTTTCAAGAAAATACTAAATTTTTTGCAAATTTCAATTAGCTACTACCTTGAGGAAGTCAAGATTTAGGTTTTATTGTAAGGCATGAGAGGTTCTTAATAGTGCAAAGTGTGAATTTTATTAAATATGTCCTGTGTCTGACCTAACATCCTTTCAACCTTATCTCTGATTTCAACTCTTACTTGATAAACAAATTCTTTGTGGACTTTGACTTGTCCTCCACTTTTTTCTCTTTGACTTGGGCCTTCTCCAATGTTAAAGTATGGAACTCTAGTTGGAACTAAGTAGTGTGAGTAAGTGTGTGTGTGTGTGTGTGTGTGTGTGTGTGTGCACGCGCACGTGTGCGCATGTATGCATGTATATGCTTGGGGTGGAGATTAACAGTCCTTGGAGTTATCCTCAATGAAAAGTAATGGGAGCCCATGGATATATGATTGCCCCTGTCAGTTTTTTGATGGACAATTCTGAGAATTATTTGACTGGTTTTCTTCTTTTAGAAGGCCCTGACAGGATCCAACTTCACCACGGTGGTGACCATATTGATATCAGGCACCCAAGCTGACTTTTAATCATTTCAAGTTTATTGGAATGATTCCTCATCCTCCCAATTATCACTCTGAAATCTGGGTTACCTAGAAGAGGAACCTAGACTAAGACACATACTATCCCTATAACCTTCTCACTGTGTGATGGTAAGAAAATTACTCAAATTCTCTGTATCTCATTTGTCTTACTTATTCAATGGCAACATTAATCCTAGTTACGAGGATTAAATGATAAAGTATAATGACTGGCACATAATACAAAATAAACTTTAGCTGTTTTTAATATTGTTATTAAGCTTTCCATGAAACACAAAATTAGGGTCCTATAGCTCATTTAGGAAAAATTCAGCAGAGCTGAGGTAACAAAAGATAAGTCTGATCAAGACATCCTCACTGGTTTTTTCTACCCCTTGAATATGTAAAGCATCAAGAAATTTCAGGGTCAATAATGGAGTCTCAGTGTTTACATATACTTTAAGAGGTCTACATGAAATTGATATTTCCAAAGGCTTTAACACTTAAAAGTACATATAATGAGTTATATAAACCTTATGCTCTATTTCTTAGGTAGTTTGCTCAAAATGCCAATCTTAGCACAAGTTTAGCTTACAGAGAGATTCATATATAATACTTATAAATATATATATGTGTGTTATGTACATGCATGTGACATGTATATGTGTATGTATATTTCAGTTTGAAAGTGTTAAAATTACAATATTAAGGAAACATTTCATTTCACTTTGAAACACAATATTTGTAAGAAATTCTGCATTGAGGAGCACCTGGGTGGCTCAGTGTGTTAAAGCCTCTGCCTTCCACTTGGGCCCTGGTCTCAGGCTCCTGGGATCAAGCCCTGCATGGGGGTGGGGGTCACTGCTCAGCAGGGAGCCTGCTTCCCCCTCTCTCTGCCTGCCTCTCTGCCTCCTTGTGATCTCTCTCTGTGTCAAATAAATAAATAAAATCTTAAAAAAAAAAAGAAGTTCTGCATTGATACTGCAGTGTATCAGTTTCTATAAAATCTCAGATTACTTAAGCTCTCTAAGTAATATCTCTCTGACATATTATTCTTTTAAAAAAAATGGGTAAAACTAACACTATCTCCATGAAAGTATTATCAAGTTTCAAAGGAATGTATATGAAAGTGCTTTTAGAACTGAATTTTTTACAAACATTGAGCATTAATAAGTTTATTTGCACTTATACACACAAATAGTTCCTCTTGGATTTATGTTCCTAGAACTAAATTTCAAAATGGAAGAGCCTTCTTTCCTTTTTTCCTTTCAAATTCTCCAGTGATTTTTGAGCTCATGTCCATCGGTTGGAAATGCAGCCATCTGGACTATGTGCAAGGGCCAGTCTCTCTTCCATGCGGCCAGAAGTGTAGCTGCAGGGAACTGAGAGCCAGCTCTGTGGTGCCTAATGGGCACTAATCGTCCTGACCTGTTACCTTCCCCCATAGTAGAAGAGATCTGTGGCTCCCGGAAGGCAGTTACATGGTGGTCTTCCCCACCACCTTGATATTTCTTCTCTGGGCTTGGAGGCTTGTGGGACCCATGCTTACTTTAAATCAATAAGCTCTCATAGATTGAGAACATTTGAGAGTGAACGATTCTTTCCAGACAGGGAATCAGAGACAGCTTCAAGGAAGAGGCAGCATTTGAGCTGGGCTACATAGACTTTCAAAAGATAAAAACAGAATGAGGGCATTCCAGACAGTGGAAAGAGTATTAGTAAAGATACAAGGACATGGAATAATATCCAAAAAGACTGATTATATAGGGTGTATTGGGTATTAAGGCCAAGAGAGAAGAACAAACAGTATAAATAGATTAAGATCAGGTAATGAAGGTCAAATATAAGAAGCACTTTTTTTAAGATTTTATTTATTTATTTGAGAGAGAGAGCGAGAGAGAGACAGAAAAAGTGAGAGAGAGCATGAGAGGAGAGAAGGTCAGAGGGAGAAGCAGACTCCCCACGAGCTGGTAGCCTGATGTGGGACTCGATCCCGGAACTCCAGGATCTTGACCTGAGCTGAAGGCTCAGCTATTGCTTAACCAACTGAGCCACCCAGGTGCCCAAGAAGCACTTTCTGTGCAATACAGAGTCACTTGGAATTTAAATTGGGTTGAGGTGGCATAATTAGAGCTGAATTCTAAATAATTAGGGCCTGAATGGGCCAGTGTCATTGAGATGGGCAAAAAAAAGGAAGCTTTTTGAGACATGGTAGAGGGAAAAGATGGACTTAGAAATATTTCCATGAAGATTAGGAATATAAAATATATTTTAAAAAATGACCAAAGAGTGACTTCTATTGAGGTATTTTTTATATATATATATAAACTTATGTTGGGCTCGATTCACTGAATGACAGTAATTTTTTCATTCACATTGAGGTATAACATATATATATATATATATATATATATATATATATATACACACACATAAATGTGTGTATATATGTGTATACATATATGTATTTATATCTAGCTAAGTGCATAAAAAGGCGTTAATCTTAAGTGAATTTTCACATTTATTATTTTTTTTGAATTTTCATATTTAAATAAATACTGAAGCCATAACCCAGATCAATACAGAATATTTCTAGCACACCATAAGGTTTCCTCATCCTATTGCTAGTCAACAAACATCTCCCTTGGCCAATTTTGAGTTAGACTCATTTTATATCTTTTTGTTGTTGTAGTTAAACAAATATTCACTGAGCTCATAACGGTACCAGGATTATATGGGGAATAGACACAGTTGCTTTCTTGTCCCCAAGAGGGTTCTTTATACATGGTCCAGTGCAGTGGTTCGTATTTTACTACACATAAAAGTCACCTGGGACTATTGTTGAAAATGTGGATTTGGCAGACCCTTCCCCCAGATCCTAATTCAGCCCTTTTAGGGTAGAATTCTGCAATGCCCATTTTCCCCCTACTAGAGGGTAACTTCTTTTCCCCTTTCTTTTTTCTTTCTTTACTTATGTTTCCTTTCTTTCCTTCCAGTATAATTGACATAGAATAGTATGTTAATTTCAGGTGCACAACATAGTGATTCGACAATTACATACATCATGAAATGTTCACCATAAGTGTGGTTCCTATCTGTCACCACACAGAAGTATTACAATCTGATTGATTATATTACCTATGCTGTACTTTTCATCCCCACAACTTATTCATTTTATTACTAGAGGTTTGTACTTCTTAATCCTCTCACCTGGTCACTTATGCCCACAATTCCCTCCCCTCTGGCAACCACTACTTTGTTCTCTGTATTTATGGGTCTCTTTTGTTGTTGTTGTTGTTTGCTTAATACTAATTTTTTTTAAATGCCCTGCTTTCCTTTAAAGCAGATGATCTTAGGGTCACACTTGAGAAACGCAAACCTATTGAATGGAACAATAAGGCCTTGTAGTCCATGCTAAGGAATGTGGACAAAATCCTGTAGATTTTAGAGAAGAACTAGAGCAGTTGACAAAGGAATAAAAAAGTCATGGTTTATGGACTTGGAGATGACTCTGGTAGCAGAGTGGAGAAAGGACAGCCTAGAGGGAACAAGACTGCCATCAGAGGGTCAGTAGCATGCAGATGATTGCAATAGTTTAGAAAAGGCAAAAAAAAGTCTGACTTTCTTCTGAAGAAAAGGCAGATTCAAAAGGCATTTAAGGGAAGCACTCAAAAGCATGTGTGACCAATTAGATGTTTGTATGTGGGGAGAAAGGAACAGGGAAATAGGGAAAATGACTCGTTGTTTTTAATAATGTAGATGAGAGGATTCACTCAATCTTGAAGCTGTCCTGACCTCATGACTACTACTAACATTGGAGTGCTGAACACAAAACACTAACCCATTTGTCCTAAGTCATAGAGGGCAGATTTCTAGTGCCAAACACTGACTGATACTTATCCTAATACATAAGGCAGTGTCAGAACACTAAAATGTTGAGCATCCACTTAATGAAGCCTTGTCAGACTCTCAAAGATTTGGTCCTGATGGCTTTCAGGAATTCAGTTCCAAGAATGCTCCTCCTGCTGGGGAATTAATTGGTGTTTTCTCAACTAAGTTTGGGGGTGGGGTGGGGTGGGAATAAAACCAAAGAAAACCTTGTGTTTGACTTTGGGAAGCAAGCTTGAGAGGGGAGTGGGGTAAAGACTAATTGTCAAGTATCCTTTCCAGTTTGTTTTGTCACAAAGTCTTTAATGGTGGCAGCTGAAAGGTGACGCAGACAGGATATGGTAAGTAGAGGCTGTATCTCAGCCTTTGCTGGCCAACCCTGTCAACTTCTCAGGACAGGCACAGAGAGTAAGGACTAACCTGTAGATGGTATGCCTCTTCAACCCTAAATTCCCTTCAGAGGGACTTAGAACCACAGTGAGGACACCAAATAAGGTATCAGCAACACTGTAGCTCATTACAGATTATTAAGAACTTTCCTTAAGCCACCTATTTTGAGTCCGATAACAGTCCTCTCTCAAAGCCAGAAAAAGGGAAGATGTTTATGTCCTTTTGCAGATGACAACATAGAGAGATAAAGCATCCTCCTCAAGGTCCCGTGCACATATCCTGTTGGAACTGAGACTAAAGCACTGAATATCAAAAGACCTGAGTTATTTCTCTAAAACTGGGCAGAGTCCCAAGGACCAAGGGCAATCTGCTAGCCTATCTGTGATCCGCTTTTCTCTTCTGAGATGCCAGTATCTCTCCACTGAGGATGTACAAGGGCAGAGACCCCTGGCACATTAAAGTGAGGGTAGAAACTAGCCAAGGAGCATACCCCATCATCCTCTCCCCCTCCCCATTCACAAGGTATGCACATCTTCCAGATGCCAGTGACAGACATGGAAGCTGAACAGTGGAGACTGCTTTCTTCCTTGTGCCCATATTGATAGTAGTATCTAATAAAAAACACCAGGAGAACCCAGGTGAGTAACGTGTATTTTTTTTTCCTTAAGGATTTCTTTACAACTGATTCCTAGCTTGCTCTTAGCACTCAAATGGAATTGGAAAAAGAAATGACAATACTGATTCTTGAAAAATGTTTCCTGTTTCAGATATATAGCTGCCATAGCTGTCAGCATTTGGCTTTGCCATCTGTCGTTTGTCACAGAAATCCAAAGCTCTTCTATCTAGAACTTGCTTAAATGAAATTCACTTGAAACAATTCTAAATATGAAGAATTATTTAATTTAGCAGCAAACTCAGCCTATAGGCCAGAAAAATTCAAAATTAAAAAACTAAAGAACTGATATTATCATGCCTGCCATCTTGATGCTGCTTAGTCCTCTTACTACATGAGTTTGGATAAACTCCAGAAATGAGCAAATGTTTAAGAAAAAGAAATCATCATTGAAACAGTATGCTGATGTTCTAACATCTTACAGTTAAACCATTAGGTATAGACTTTCCCATCACGAACCACACACCAGTCATGGCCATGAACTGGGGGGTGGCGGGGGGTGGGTGGGCAAGGGGCAGACTCAGAGGCTTTGTCTCCTATGATAGGACAGGCACAGCTGGAGCAGATACAACTCCAGGCTCTGGGGGTCACCTTGTCTGACCCCCAGACCCACCTTCTCTGAATCAGAACTAAGAAATGGAAGGGGTGGCAATGGACCTCAAGGATATCCAAGTAGGCAGACAGGGCTGTTGAATGGGCTAAAGGGATCCAGAGGAGACAGAGAAGCATGGACAAGTAGGTTTTACATGAAGCCCTCTGGCAGAAATGTAGAGCACAATGAGAGGGAATCCAGGAACAGGCCACCTCACCTTCTAGCCAGAAGTATTTTCTCCAACTCTTTTTTTTTCTCTTGTTTGTTTTTTTAATGGTTTTTCTCTCCTATTTCCTATTTCAGTTATTTGCCTAACACTTGCATGCTATCATTTCACAAGTCAACAGACTACTTGTAGCTTCAGACAATCACTTCTGTTACAAAGCTTTCATTTCATAAAGAGACGATGCCCTATCTGGCTTCTTGTTCTAGACATGCCCGACCTTTGAGAATTGGTGAGTGTAGAGAAAATACCTCAGCAGTAGTACTGCCTGCACCATGTTTAATAAAAATTGACGCACCAGAGAAGCAGGAAAACAAGCTTATGGTCTACAGTTTCCTCTACAAAGCAATGCTGACTGTGTGACAGAGCAGGAGAAACAACTGTGTATCAGTGACACGGGTAGGCATCTCTGTGACCATCCATCCTGCAGGATTAGCTCAAACTTGGAGTTAGATATTTAAACGAAACTCCCCCTTCCACAAATCTCTTCTCTCTAAAACTTATATACATATATATTTATAAACGCTCCTGCCTGTAATCCCTTGGGGCTGTCTTATTCTGGGACCCTGGTATGCAGGTACTTCCGGTTCCATTTGTTATCTTGACATTATAATATGGAGAGTGGTCTGGCATCTGAGGCTACTTTGTTTGGTGCCTGCGCAGTCCTTTCTCACTGATAACCCTAATGTAGTTTATCTTCCTCTCAAGTGTGCTAAGTCAGTAAAATGCTTCTACAATCAAAACTATTTTAGAGGTAGACAAATTTTTCCCATTACATTTTATTGATGCCAGCTGGTGTTAAACTGTCTGTTTCCCATGGTCTTTGTATTTGGGTTCTGCTTTTTAACAACATGTTTTATTTGGCTTTTATATCTACCTATATCTAAAGTTTATTAGGATTATTTTTATATTTTGTTATGTTCCCCAACAAATCATATACCCTTTCCAGTTATAAAACTAAAGTTACTAGAGTATTAACCTAGAAAAAACATTAAGTGGACTACAATAGGATGTTAAACCTAGATTCAAGGTAAATAAACACTATAGCTATTCCTGATAGAAGTACTGACAGAATTTTTACATTGTAAATTTCTATAAATTGAAGCTCATTCCTGGTTTCCCCTCAATAATTTTAAACAAGCTAGGCTACCATCTCTCTATCTTTCTGGTAAGATAATCAACTATTAACACAAGCTAATATTTCCCTATCCTCTCCTTCCCAGTCTAAACACTTATTCCTATATTTACTCCTGATTTTGCAAACAAACATTAAGAATCACCCTCAGAATTCTCCAAATATGCTTCTTCCAATTCAGACCATTCTGAGCCAAAATCAGGTTTGGCCTTACAACCAGAACTCTTATTTTCTGCTCAAAATGTTATTCTTTTGCAAATATTCTTTGTGCTTCCAGTCTTCCTACCTACCTGTCTCTGCACTCCCTCCTCAAATCCCTCTTTCCATATTCTCAATCTGAGATGACTCTTTGTCTACACACCCATCCAAACATTCTCTGTGCACTCTCGCAACTTCCTTGTACTCCCATATTCTGCCCCCTCATCCCTATCTAATTTTCTCTTCATCTCTTTCCAATGTGGCGTTACCTACTCTGTTTGGAACTAGGTCTTTGGCAATTATAGAAGGTATGTTATTAACTCTGCCAGCTGCTTCATCACCTGCACTCACTGCAAGCCAATTTTAAAAATCTTTGTTCTTGGATACTCCGCATATTCTAATTAGAGAGCTTATCATAAGGCTGCAGCAAAATTCTGCTTTGACAATGATCTTTCCTCCTTACTTCCATAATATAAAGAAGCAAATTGTGTTTCAGACATCAACCTCTAGCCCTCATACTATTAATTTTTCTTAGTATGTGCTAAGTTTGTGGCATCTACTTACTCCTTGAGCCCTTTCTTCCAGACCTTACTATATTTATGAAATTGTTTGAGAGTTCTGGACATTGAAGAAGGTGTGATGGCATAAAATACCTATTTTTTTAAAAAAAATTTTTTTTAAAAGGGAAATCAGAGAAATACATTTTGCTACTTTTTAGCCACGTGTTCTCTATTTTATTTAAGAAAACTTTTATTCTCTTGTGTTTTTCCAACTCTCACATAATTGGACAGGAAGCTGCGGTTGCAAATTTAACTTAAAGTGTGACACGGGAAGCAACCATGGCGGCGGTGGGAGTGGGGGTGGGGGTGTGTGCAGGGGCCAGGGCACTACAGAGCAAGGGCAGGACCACTGACCTCTGAACAGGGCCGGGGTTAGCTTGAACCTCCACACAGTTGCAAATCTGTGTATAACTTTGGACTCTCCTGAAACTTAACTACTAATAGCCTAGTGCTGGTTATACAAAATATGTTTGTTGTATGCTTTATATACCATACTCTTACAATAAAGTAAGCTAAAGAAAAAAGCTGTTAAGAAAATTATAAGAAAAATACATTTATAATACTGCACCGTATTTATTGAAAAAAATACTCGTGTAAGTGGACCTAAGCAGTTCAAACCCGTGTTATTCAAGGATCAACTGTAGTGTCTCTTCCAGACATTGCTGAATCAAGAAGTTTGTTGATTGATTTCTTCCTAAAAACAAAAAGTTTTCTTTTATTTTTTAATTTTTTAAAAAGTTTTCTAAGTCTCCTTTCATACTAAGCCTACTTATTAGTATACTATCCTTAATATAGTAATTCTTTCATATATTCTTTTATTCATGCATATATAAAATCATTTATTTATTTGTTCATTATTAGAAACCCAGATGAGGAGTTGCACTGAATGCTGAAGACTCACAAAAAGGCAAGATGTCGGCTTGCCAGAAGCCTCAAACAAATAAGGGAACCAAATAAACAAAGAGACAATATAATATGTCATGAGCACTGTGAGTACTATCAGTGGAGCTGGGAGTAGTTGCCTTTTCAAGTCTTAAAAGAAGTATCATTGTGAAGTATGAGAAAGCTTTCAGTTAATATACCTTTTTACTGAGGAGACTGAAGTAAAAGTTTAACATTGCACAGATCTGTATAGAAACTAATTTTTTTTTTAAAAAAGGTGCAAGTAATCCTGGGAAGTATTGTCACAGTGAATTATTGCATGACATTATATGCCAGGAATACATGTCAGGCATAGTTACTAAAATAGCCATTGTGAAGCAATCACTGTAATTATCTTTCCATGGCCAGACGTATTTATAATAGTCAAAGGAAAATCAAGTTGGTCTAAGCGGATTGCAAAACTGGAAGAAACAGGGGGAAATATTCTCACTTAATTGAGCATTGATAAAGGAGAAAGGAAGTTGAATGAATTAGTAATTCAGTTACAAAGAGGAGCTTTTTTTTCTTCCTTTCTTTTTTTTTTTTTTCCTGGTGGAAGGTCATGAGTTTAGGAAAAAAAATAAGCAAATTGATGAAAGAGACACAGAATCACCTTTTTTCATCTGCAAAAGAAAAGAACAAATCTGGAGAAAACGTTATTTCAGGCCCACCCCAAGACTAAAGAGAACTTTCTTTTTAGGAGAGGGACTGTCTATCTAATGAAGCTGAACAAAACCTGCAGACACCATGCCGTCAATAATTCTTAATAACTTTGACAGCAAGAACAAGTACAGTAAGGGCTTGAAGGGTAGGAAGCTAAGGGTCAACTGAGATGTTAGAACTTTCCACTGTCTGAAAACACCATGGAAAATATAACAGAGAATATAATGGGAAAAGACAAAAAGCTAAGTGCAATTTAAGAAATGACAATTATAGAAACAATTAGCATATATTTTATTTATACTTTTGTTTCGTCAATCTTGCTGGATGTTGAATGTAGCCTTAAACATATTTACAATTCAATAATGGTATAATTGATCAAATGGAGTCCATTGGCCTTTACTCCAGGTAAGCAAACTCAGGTCTGCATCTCTCTGGATGTACCTGGCTCTCTAGATTTTAGGATGTCAATCTACCTTGTGATCTAAGTTCTGGGGCAAAGAGAAGTCACTGATTTTTAGTTTGTGCAGCTTTTTTCTTATGGGACAGGAATGGCAACTTCCAAACATTTTCCACATTGTATCTAAGATCTAAAGCTTTTCTAAGGGTTTTAAATAAGAAAATGGTGTGATTTTATTTATTTGTTTGTTTATTCTGTTTTAAAGGATTACTCTAGTTTGCAGAGTAGATTGGAGGACAGCTGTCCTGGAAGCAAGGAGATGGGTTAGGATTGGTTTCTAATGACAGCATAATCTGATGTTATTAAAGAGATGTCAGGGACAAGGCTACGAGATATGAGGACATTGAAGAACTGAGATGCCTCAGATGCATGGGTCCTCTGCCATGATTTTGAAGTTATTCAGCATGAGCGTAGCACCTGGTTTGAAGATAAAGACACTTAGATCAGGAAAGAAGTGCTTTGATAAATAAGGGCAATGAGGAATTATTGGATGACAGGATGAAGAAAGGAAGAGCACAAAAAAGTCATGAGATTGACTATAATTACATTTTTTTACTTTTTAATTTATTTTTCTCTGTTATTGAGATATGGTTGACATACAGTGTTGTATTAGTTTCAGGTGTAGTGATTCCACAATTGTATATACTGTGCAGTGCTCACTGCAATAAGAATAGTTACCATCTGTCACCATACAATGTTAATATAGCACTATTGACTACATTCCCTATGTTGTAATTTTTATCTCCATGACTAACTGATTTTATAATAGGATCCCTTCACCTAGTCCCCAGCCACCTCCCCTCTGGCAACCACAAGTCTGTTCTCTGTATTTGAGAAACCAAACCATTAGTTTGGTTTTTATTGTTATTTTTTTGTTTTGCTTTTTCAATTCCACATATAAGTGAAATCATATGGTATATATCTTTCTCTGACTTATTTTACTTACCATGGTGCCCTTTAGGTCCATCCAAATTGTTGCAAATGGCAAGACAAAATTCTTTTTTATGGCTGAGTAATATGCCACTGTGTGTGTGTGTGTGTGTGTGTGTGTGTGTGTGTTTCATGTCTTCTTTATTTAACCATCTACTGATGAACACATGGGTTGCTTCCATATCTTGGCTATTGTAAGTAATGCTGCAATGAGCATAGAGTGTGTATCTTTTCAAATTAGTGTTTTCATTTTCTTTGGGTAAATGCCCAATAGTAGAATTATTAGATCATATAGCATTTGAGTTTTTGAAAAGTCTTCATATTGTTTTCCACAGTAGGTGTACAAATTGACATTCCTACCAACAGGACATGAGGATTCCCTTATCTCTGAGTCCTCACTACCACTTGTTCTTCGTTCTTTCTTTCCTTTTTATTTATTTATTTATTTATTTTTTTGGAGTTTCAAGTTTTTAATTTAAATGCCAGATAGTTAACATACAGTGTAATATTAGTTTCAGGTGTAGAACTTAGTGATTCACATTTTGCTTATTTTTTTTAATATCAAGCTGAATGTATAAATGCTTTATACTGAATCGGAGAGAGAAGACACTCATTCCACTTTCTTCCCTTAAAGCTTACATGGGATGAGGGAAAATGAAGAAAAGGTGGCAAGTGCAGACTCCAGGTTTCAGGAAGGCTCTTAAAGTGGATGAAAAAGATGGAAAGGTTTAAGACTTCAATTGAGTTGATCAATCCTGAAATAGATTCAGAAATGTTAAAGATTTTTGGTTTTGTTTTTGTTTGTTTTGCTTGTTTTCAGAAATGTAAAAGAATTTTGAGAAGAGCGAGGAGTGAAATATTTGGTCAGATATAGGCAACGGAATACCAAAGGGCTACTTGCAAAAGAGACTTGAATCTTTCAAAGCATATGAGAAGCAAGGGAAACAGGGATGTGAGCAAGGTGACTACAGCCCAACAAATCTTAATGTCCGTGGACCCTCTGACCTCACCAGATTCCACTGAGTTTTGGTATAGCCTGGGTGGCTCTGGGGATCACAAGGCAGGCAAGTGGCAGCCATGCTGGGCAAGAAAAACTTTTGGCATGTATGTTGCAATCTGAAGGCAAGAGAAACAAGCACAATAGGCAGAGGCAAATGGCTAGACAAACACCTAGTGGCCAGTCACCAAAACAACAACAACAAACAAACCAGCCAGAACAAAACCCACACACTTAGTGAACACTTATGATAGGAGCAGACGTAAGTGGTAAAGAATATTCATCATTGGACAGAAATAACTGACACTGAAACAAGCTATTCATCTTGTGGCAGCCACCAAAATTGAGATAATATAAGCATTTGTTCTCCTTGTCTTCCCTTTTTTTTTTTTTTTTTTTTGGCTTGTCACATCGTACCCCCAATCCTAAATTACTTATGGCCCTTTTTCAAACTTCTCTCACTGAAGCTGGTCTCCTTACTGTCCAGCACCTCACCAGAAGCATCACTCTTTGGTTTTCTACCTTTTGTCCATTTCTCCAGCCCTTGAAAACTCTCACTTTTGTATATAACCGGTGCAGAGTTCCAAAGGACAGAAATTTAGGTCTAGTTAATAAGATTTTTTATTCTAACTTTGTTTGCTCAGGCAAGAACAAAGCATTGTCTGCAGAGAGATATGTCTGATGGTAGTAGAGCACTAATTACAATTTAATACATTTACTAGACCAGAAGTCTTTCTTGGGAAAAACTAATTTTTTTAAAAATTATTTTTTGCCGGTTTCTAGGGGTGTTAGGGCTGCTATTTAAGAATGGGATCATGAATGAATTACACTCAAATTAAGATTTCTTAGAAGACCCAGTATGGTAAATTATTTCCTGACAAGGTCTATAAGTTGATTCTATTTATACAGTGCTGCAAAAGGTAAATTTTCTTCCTTATAAGATGCTTTCATTAGTTAACCAACACATAAAAGAGTAATTCACCTATTTTCAATCATTTCACAGGAAAACCCACATGGCTTCCAGGAAAGAAAGATTTAAAAATACTTCTCTTATGACAATTTATTCTGCTAGAACCCTTCTAAGTGCCAGTGAAATAGGGATGTGAATAGAATAAAAAAAGTCATTAAAACTAGAGTCCCTTTTAACATATAATTTAAAAGTCAACTGATTAATTGGCTTCAAGGTGTATTTATTTTTAAGCACAATAATGTCACTACTGCAGGATTATACAATTCATCAGAAAGATCTATCAAAAGCAACTTCACACAAATTAAGGTGACAGGGTACAATTCTTTGTCAGCAACCTGTAGTGGACCACATGATGGAATTTAAGGTGTAGAACTCTGGCTGAAATGTTTATGGCACAAACTTTGGGTTTTTATCCCATTCATTATGTATATCGAATTTAGCTTGATATATTAAAACTTTAAAGAACTGTTTTTCATAGTTAATAATCATCTAATCTGAAAATCATGAAAAATATTAAATAAAATAATTGATCATTATTAAAAGAGAATATATTATAGGGGTGCCTGGGTGGCTCAGTGGGTTAAAGCCTCTGCCTTCAGCTCAGGTCCTGATCTCGGGGGCCTGGGATTGAGCCCCGCATCTGGCTCTCTGCTCAGCAGGGACCCTGCTTCCTCTCTCTCTCTGCCTCCCTCTCTGCCTACTTGTGATCTCTCTCTCTCTGTGTCAAGTAAATAAATAAAATCTTAACAAGAAAAAGAGAATATACTATAGGCCACTGCATTAGTTTTCTGTTACTCCTATAATAAATTACCGTAAACCTAGCAGCTTAAAATGATACAAATTTATGATTTCTGTTCTGTAGGTCAGAAGTCTGACCCAGCTCAGTTAGTTTCTCTGCTCTGGGTTTCATAAAGTCCAAATCAAGTTGTCGATTGTCTGGTTTCTTATCAGGAGGCTCTGGGAAGAATCTACTTCCGGGCTCATTGGTAGAATCCAGGTCCTTGCAGCTCGAAGACTGACATCCCTGTTTCCTTGCTGGCTGTCAGCAGAGGGTCACCCTGGGCTCCTAGAGGCCTCTCCCTAGTGCTCGAACAAGAGCTACTACTCAGAGCTAGCAACAGCATGTCAAATCCTTCTCATGATTGGAATACCTCTTCGCTTCTCCTGCCAAAGTTCTCTTTTGCTTCCAGCCAGAGGAAGTTTTTGGCTGTTAAGGGCTCATGTGATTACACTGTACCCACCTGAATAATCCAAGATAATCTCCCTATTTTAAGGTTCTTAACATTAATTACATTTGCAAATTCTCTTTTGCCAGGTACTATAAAATATTCACAGATTCGAGGAATTAGGCATAGATATCGTTGGGGAGGGGGCCTTATTCTGCTTACGACACTCACCAAAATTAAAAAAGACATGCAAAATCACAAAACAGATCTATGAAAAGAGTGTAATACATGGTACTTGATTAAAAAAAAATTCTGAGGGAACAACAAAATAAATCATGATGTGTTCAAACTATAGAATATTATGTGGTCAAAAAATCCTATTTTTAAAGTGTATCTAATCATATCGGAGATTTATGCAATAAAATTTAAGCAAAACTAAAGTACAATTATGTATATGGTATTATAACCAATATTTTACATATAGGGATATATAAACATATATGCATACATATTTACTTTCATTTATGTACACATTTATAAGTGTATATGTATAAACATTGCCTTACATGTATATAATTTGTGTGGTACATACAATATCTTTATATACTAAAGTATAGCAAAATATCAGTATGGCAATCTCTGGGTAATGATGTTTCCTTCTTCATATGTCCCATGAAATCTTATTTTCCAAAACATTATAATCAGAAAATAAAATATTATGTTTAAAAAATGATATCATGCATGATTTCTCACATAAAATGAAATATTCTAGCAAGAGATTCAATGAGTCACATTATAGACAGATCTCAGTTTATTATGAATTAACCGTAAATGAAGGTCTGGTAGCCTGAGACGGGGGCGGGCAGAGGGGAAGATGATTCATACCTTATTGATAGATCAATCACAGAAAATCACTGAAGGTTCACAAAAACTTCTCTGCTAGATGAAACCTTTTCTGAGTGCCCTTCTCTCCAACTCACAGTATAAAAGTTAGTAGTTTCTTGTTTTGTTGTGTGATTTATCTTGATTTTTGTATGCCTGTGTATAAAGAACTCTCAGGTTGCAAATGACAGTCTCCACAGTTGTTTCAAGTCCCCACATAGAGTTCTGAGGCTCTTGCACCACTAGATCTCCTGAAGCAATATCATTGTCCCTCTCCTTTGATAAGGGACAAATCAGACAAAGGAAGCAATGATCCTTCCCTCCCCCTGAATGTCTGGTAACTCAATAGGAGTTGGGAGAAAGAGCCATAGCCCTTTGACAATAAAGAACATTTACCTGTGCTCCTCTTACATTCCCAACGTCAAAAACATTTCAAATGAATTTCTACCATCATCTTTTTCTTAGAACAGTAAATCACTGCCAAGACAGTTGAGCTCATTTCCAAGCCCTTTTCCATGCCTTCATATTTTGTTAATATCAACCAGGCTGCCTTAAGTGGGGGAACACTGACATACGTCATTACAAAGGGTTATTACTGTCATTGCTCCATTTTCCTGAATTTCACGGAGAAAGCAGTCACTCCCCTTTGGTCTGAACAGTGCTCTTCTTCACAGAAAAGTTAGCATGCCTGCAAGCCTATAATTGGAAAAAAAGGTTTTCTGGAGGTTGAGTACTTTTAGGTATGATAGACAGGCCATATGCCACCGAGACTCAAAAATAGCAGGATAAAGGAACAGAGGATTCAATTGTTCCCCATCTTCCCTTAGGAAATGTGACTTGTAAGAATTGTGATGATAAAACTGTCCACTTTATGTGTTTACTTTTTGCTGATTCAGTGTTCAAGACAGGCAAGGACTGCATAGAAATTACTCTCTCATTAGAATGTATTGTGATAAATTGGAGATGGTATCTTGGTCACATGCTGGAAAATTGGAGGTCTGGGTCTCAGTTGCCTGTGCATCAGCAGTGTGGACATCTACAGCAATGGGCTGCAGTGGCAATTTAGCTTTGAAATTAGGGAGAGCCAAGACAAGACTGGAAATGACATTTATGAACAGAAGGGAGAAAAATCTCAGGTAGAGACCAAGAGAGGAGAGTAAGTCTGATGACATATATTTCAAATTTTGGTTTGGCAATGTGGTGCATTTGATGCTGGGGAAAGTAAACCGATAGGCCTTACTTCAAAAGGGGCTCTGACACAACTGAAATATATCCACAATAATCCACTCGCATGATGGTACCTTATTACTTCGCCTTGCCTCTTCAGCCAGGCCCTGCCAGTTTTAACATACCATATTTCTTCATATTTTACATGGTATGCCATTTCCTGCCCCAAAGTGCGTCTTTTACTATTATTTTGCTATCTAACTGCTATGTCCCAATCCTGACTTCAGGTTTGTTGCCCAAAAAGTAGTATTTGACATCCTCTCCACATTGCCTTTTGTATATCTTCATGAATTCTGCTTTATTTTTGACCTTGCTGACACTGTGAAAAGATAGCCGAATGTATCCTCTGAGGGTCAAAGCACTAAAGACGACCTTCAGGATCAAGAGAATGTATTACTAGAATATGCAAGATGGATTGGATAATTTTCTAATTTCTCCATTTCATATTATACCAATCTCTGGTTGTACCTGGGATTGTTCTAGAATAAGTCTTGGGGCCGGGGGTGGAGGGGAGTATTTCCATCATCTCTTCTTATGGACAATGGTTCTCACACTTTGGTATATATAAGAATTACTAGAAAATTACTTATAAAATTGCTTCCAGGACCCAACCCCCAGATCTATTGACTTGGTAAGTCTGGGATGGTCCCACTGAGCTGTATTTTAATGAGCTGTCTTTACATCAAGAAGCACAGCTGTAAACAGGGTGAGAAAGGAAGAACATAGAGGTCCTCTAGAAACTTGGAAGAAAATAAAAACATTCTCTGGAGTGTAAAATATGAAACCATCACCTAATGTATCAGAGTAAAGACAGCCAAAATCTTCAAATAATCTTCTGACTGCTCATCAATGTTCCATGTATCTCCTCTTTAGGGAAAATATTCTACTAGAGAGCAGGAGTGTTTGTTTCCCTGACAACTGTATTTTCTGTTGGTCTTCCCGATTAGAGTCCATCTCTGTAAGGCCAAGCTATGTGAGCTTACTCTTCAGAGACAGTCCTGTTCATGGTGGGCTCAGTGGTTGATATCAGGCCTCGAGACTACAGAGAACAACAGAGCCTAGATCACAATGTTAGATCAAAGTAATGAAAGCTGGGAGTTTGGGGGAGTGGGGGAGAGAAATGAAACAGGAAGGGATGGGGAGGGAGACAAACCATAAGAGACTCCTAGACTCATGAAACGAACTAAGGGTGGCTGGGAGGCGGGGGGTAGGGATGGGGTGGCTGGGTTATGGACATTGGAGAGGGTATGTGCTGTTAAGTGCTGTGAAATGTGTAAGCCTGACGATTCACAGACATGTACCCTGGGGCAAATAATACATTATATGTTAATAAAAATTAAAAAAAAAGAACTGAGAGCTATAAATACATGTAGTTTTACAAGCGTAAGACATCTGTTAACAATACAAATTCTTTGTCTTATAATGTTCTACAAGTAATACTTTTAAAGTCTTCAACAACTATAAAGGAGCTGACATTTTTATCATTTCCAAATAAATACTAATTTTTGTTTTATTTGTTCAAGAAACAAATAAAAAATAAGTAATGAAAGCCATTCTCTGGGGACTTCAGGCAAGGTGGCAGGCCTACCTACTTCATGGAGTTACCAACGTCATTTGCTACACTGGGGTCACTTTTCTCAATCTTCCAAAGTGACTCTTTCCTTAAAAATAGTTAATTGAATAAGTGGTTGTTCTGTCATCTGTGAGTTTTTGAGACACTATGTCTCATCTATCTTGTCATTAAAGCCTAGCACAGTGCTTGATAAGGAAGTGTTGAATAAATAACTAGATGAAGGAATGAAAGAACCAAGAAGATAAAACAGGGGTAGGGGGCATGAAGGAAGAGAGAATGTTAGTGCTTGAGGGAGAAATGACCTCATCCTCTACTCCACCTGATTTACCCCAGACTTAGACTGCATTTTAGTACTCTTTCACGGGGTGGGGAGGGGGATAGTTATGTAACAAAAAACAAACAATTTGCAAGAACAGTTTGGTTTATACCATGAAAAATCTTATCTATATATTTTTATTTATCATTTTCTAAAACTTATATTTCTTCTTTAGAAATCACTGGTGAGTCAGTGTTAAAGGGCTAGGAACAGAACTGCTTTTTTGAAGTCTAATATATGTTCTGTTTGACAAAACTGCTTCTCTTGTCCAAGAATAATTAACAACACACTTTAATTTATGAATGTCTGTGCTCAAAGGGCTTTCATCCGTGGGAAGGGGAGAGAGAGAAAAAAGACTGAGAGCCTAATGGAAAACTCTGGTGTCCTTGTGCTCAGCTAGGGTGAAACCTCCAGGAGCGGTTGTGAGGGGCCAGAGGAATCACTGCTGAGCTCTGCTTTACACATGTGCATTAGAAATGGCTACCCTCCATATTTTAGGTTTTCAACAACCCTCTCTCCCCTCCAGTGGCTATGATTTAAGAATAACAATGTGACATGAACATTGAGATGAGAAGATAAGTGAATAAAGGAAAAGGATGGTGGTGAATAATTAAAAGGAGTGGGGGAGCGGAGGGGGAGAAAGAACTGACTCATGGGGAGCAAATGTATTCATCGCCTCTTTGTCTCCTCCATATACTGTACCTCTCGACCAGGAAAGCAGATTTCTTGACTCTCAAAGGAGATAAAGGTGGCAATTAAATGCT
The DNA here is from genome assembly GCA_028646535.1 of Procyon lotor. Classification (NCBI taxonomy): domain Eukaryota; kingdom Metazoa; phylum Chordata; class Mammalia; order Carnivora; family Procyonidae; genus Procyon; species Procyon lotor. The sequence goes on along the minus strand of CM053603.1, from coordinate 131,008,053 downwards.
GACAAGAAAAATAATAAAAATAAAAAGGAAGAAAAGAACAGGGAGGAAAGACCGCCTCCTCCCTCAACTATATACTTTGATCCTGACAATCTTCTCCCCATCTGTCAACACTAGAAAAGTCAGAGGAGTCGATCTGAAGGGCTTGGGGAGTGGGTTTTTGAATCATCCAACAAATGGGTCTAGTTCTTCTTTACACCATTTTCACCTGTCCTGTCTTCCCTACCCATCCCCATGAGTCAGTTGTTTGTCTTCTGTGAACTCACATAGCCCACCATACCAGTCCCATGCGGGAGGCCACTCCTACTGACCAGATCTGTCCCAGCCTCATGACCATGGCCTTCTCTTCATTGCCAACTGCCTCAGCCATTACTCCCATAGTCTTTGACTATTTCTGGATACTGTGTTACCCTAACCTTGAGTGGTTAGGTCTGAGTGCTACTGGGGAAAAATGCCAAATCCAAAAGACCCAGTCTTTCTTTATTGACTTCACTGGCTACTTCCTGGTAAGATTTTATTCTTAGTCACCTCCGGTAATACTTCAAGCAGCTCTTCTCAAGCCCCTGGACCTCAGAAGATACCCTGGCCCTCAAAAGATGACTGTTTATATGGAAAAGTCAAAACCATGTCATAGGTATTCAGGGAGTTGTCCTAATTTCCTGTCTGTCCAATTTCATATCCTTTATTCCTAAAACAAAGGATGAAATGTCCCATCCTTTAAACTCAACCTTTAACTCATCCACCACACCACATTTCTGCCTAACTCCAACTTCAACTTTAGCTGATAAGTTCTTACTTTCATCCAGTTACTTCTTCCTACAGATGTTGAACTTAAGCCCCTGGTTAGTATTAATTTCATTTCCCCTTCCCATGATGAGGCTTCTGAGTAACAAGAATGACCTCTTTAAATTCATTGCTAGCATGAAGCAGTCTACCTCCTGTCATCACTAGGGTTTAGAATTCACCAGTGAACCCCACTCCCATGCCCCAAACCCTGCCATTTTTTGGCCAGAACTAATAGTGATCATTGTCTCACATTTGACACTATTGAAACCCTAACTACCATTCAAGGCCTGGTACAATTTTTTCCTACCCAGTTCTTCCCTGCTTTCTTTCATCCAGTGCCTTCTACTACTTCCCTTTCCATAGTCCCTCAGCACCCTGTTTATGCTTCAGTGTTTTGCCTGCCTTTTTCTCTTACTGGGTTGTAAGCACCAATATCTCAGAGCTAATGTACACTGCTTTCTGCAGCAAAGATTTTCAATATTTAAGAGAAAATTGTTTTCAATATTCCTTTCTTGAACTTCCTTCCCTCGGCTGTTCCCTTGGCTGACTAAGTCTTTTCCTTCACCACACCGCTCCCTCAGTAGTCAGTCATAAGTTATGAAATATTTTTCCTTTAGGTCAAATGCCATGAATCTGTGTCTTTCTCTCCATTTCTATTGTCAATACCTGGTACAACCTTTCCCCTTTCTGTGGCTAGATTATAGGGGCAATGTCTCCCACATTAACTTTGTCTTTCCCCTTCCAACTTCTCATCATAGTACTCATGTTTAATCACCACATCTCATAAAGTCTATCTTAGATCTAAAACATTCAGGGGTTCTCAGTTTCCTACTATGTCAAGTCTAAAATCCTCTACGAGATTACATGCAGACTAGAAAGTAAGCAATGTATTTCAGTGCTGCCCAATTTCTGCCTACTTCCCACAGGCTACCTTCTTCTGGTCAACCTGGTTTCCTCCTGAATCATGTAGATGCAACACACATCCTTATCATAGGGCCTTTGGAGTCACAAAGCCTGGGATTTGAATCCTGGATTTTCCCTTTACTAACTGTTAGCTTAAAAAGTTATTTATCTCAGCACACTTATCCCAGGTTTAAGCCTCAGCATCAAGAACTAGTTGGTAAAACGAGTAATATAATGGAACTGTATCTAGCAAAGCAGCAATCTGACCTGTTTTTACTTTAAAAGAAATAATTTCTTAATTATTAATTAATTGGTTATTATTAATAATTTCTTAAATATGGATCATTTAAGCCTTTTTTTTTTACAGACAGTATTAATCACTGTAACCTAAGGTGATTTATGCAAACTCACCTTCAGTGACCCTCCGTGTGAGCTCCTTCAAAGGTAGGCATCTGCTTAGAGCTATTTTCAGACTAAATCAATCTATAAACCAGATTACTTAGCTTAGCACTTCAAATTACATATTAAAATCTTGTTTTAAGGTGAATATACAAATAAACTATGTACATTAACAAAAAAAAGTTATTTATCTCTTTAAACCTCAGATTGCTCATTTGTAAAGTGAAGGCAATAATACTTTCCTCACAATCATACCACAACCAAATGGTGAGCTCCTTATACTCCTTCTCTAATGGTACCACATCTAGCACAGAACTGAGCACAGGACAGGTGCTCAATAAACTCGGGTGGGTTAATAGTGCTTATCTCAACAATGAGAAAGGACCTTCATCAGAAATGATGAAGAGAAATAGGATCAAATATCGGAATAAAGGAAACACAGCTAGAAGGTTGAAGCAGCTCTTTATGGAGATTAAAAAATCAAAGACCTCAAAAAGTAAAAGGCTCTGTTGTAATTCTAGTGTAGTCACAAAGGCTTACATTAAAGTAGCATAAGATGAGTCAAAGGAAAGTTTCCGGTGTTATAGGAGACGTTCGGAAGGAAGTTAGGCAGGCCTTGCTGCCATCTATTATCTACAACTCAATTTTATTTTTCTTGCCCCTTTATGGGGAGTAGGACCATTTTCTGCATCATCTCTTTAGTTTCAACCCTGATGATCAATGGGGTGACAGATGTCGCAGCCAGATCACCCTCACATCCTATCTCTTTAGTTTCAAATGAGGCAAGGACAATGTTATGACAAAGAAGAGTGCTACCACTGTTTTCTGTTTCCCACAGCTTTTAAGCCTATAATTGTGATCTTTATCACTGCATAATTATCATTATATTGGATCATCATATTATCCTCACTTCATAAATGAGGAAACTGAGGTTCAGAAGATTATGTGACTCACCTCCTTAAGAAGTCCTCTTAAGATATTAATGTGATTAAATCCTTTTTTCTACAATGGGCCAATTGTAAAAATCTCTTGCATATCAAGTTCCTATGACAGATATGTATAATTCAAAATCACTATTAGAAAAAGCATCTAGATTTGACAGTTCTAGATAGTATCTATCTGTCCCCCTGAAACATCAAGTTCTTTCTGTTGGTATGGCTGAAATGTGGCTGAAACATTCTTTGTAGTGCTATCTTCCATCTTGCTTACATTTTTTTCCCCCAGCATCTAAAATGATTAACTATGCTGTCTCAGCTGTGATGAATTGAGGGATCTCGAATGTGAATCTCTAAGGAGAGAATCTGACAAGAAACTAGAAAGACTAGGGCCAGGGAACTGAACTTTTCAGGTTTGATCTTAGTGGGATTAACCAGATGTCCAGTGTTCAAGCTCCTAGATAGTCTGGAGTTGGCTACTAAGGGACTCTGATATTTGTGGCAAGACATGGCAGTAGGTTAATATGCAGAACGTGGTAAGATTTAGCATTAAATGTGTAGACAAACCTGAGTGCCAGGGACATTAATCACTTTAAAATAGGGTCACAGGGAGAAAGGAAGTTATCAGGGACTCAGGGAGAGAACTGATGCTCAGAAATACTTCCATAGATGAAAGAAAGTATAATGTGAATTAAGAAACTGAGGCACATTAATAATAATAATAATAATGTGATTTAGTGAGGACTATATCCTGGGCACTATTTTAGACATTTTGTACAAAAATATAAATGAATTCTTCTATTCAGTCACTCTATAAAAACAGTAATATAATCCTCATCTATGAGAGGTAGTAAATTTTTAAAGCCTGACTGCAGAGTAAATTTTAGTAAAATGAGGATAAAAAAATTAACTACTTCAGATTGTTCTCATAAGAACTGCATGAGTGAAAAACTTTAAAGAACACCTGGCACATATTAAGAATTGAATGAATGCTAACTCCTATTTGCGAAAAATAAATAAGTACACATTAATAATAAAATAAATCAAGACACAAAATGATTTGATAACTTGCTTAAGGCGATATAGCTATTTACTGGTTTGAGCCAAGCTATGAACCCATCCCCTATCTGTCCCAAATGCTGAACTCATAAATACTGGGCTATGGAGCAGAAATCCAAACATACCCATGAGGCATACATACTACCAGTGTGGGCGGCAGGGGTTGTGGCCTGTTGGACATGGAACCTAGAAGGTCATCCAAACACACAATGAATAGTGATGTTTCACATCACACACAATGATGACTTTGAGCATCAAGACATCTGGGTTCTAATCACACTTCAAGATGGTACTTCTAATACTAAAAACATTTGATTAAGCTAGGCTCTGGGTCAGGTTTACCAGACTACTGAATGAAGTTTGGCGGTACCTGTAGCTAAGAGGACATGAGCCATCAAAAGTGTCTGAAGGAAATATGGAGAAAAGGAAGGTAGTAGTTCCAGACTTCGCCTTGTAGGTAGTAGTGGATGGGAGGTTTTGAAAAAATAATTGGATATTTTTATGTACTCAAAACAAGCTCTCTAAACCAGACTTTATAAATTATTTCCAGGTGCAGATGTTGACATAGTCCTGGTCTATTGGCCAATCTTTAGTCTTACAGTAATTGGTAGGCACAAAAATGGCCACTGTTAAGTCTGCCCACTAACCCCTACTGGTTAATAGTTTATGATGTTATATGACCTAAGCTTCGTTTTTAAAATTTTGCATCCAACTTTGCAAATGCTTAGCTTGACCTGTTTCTGTGAAAGTGTCTAGTACAGTGTTGTGCCTGATCTGCCAAAGAATTTTCCTTTATTAATTATGAGTTAAGGGGTTACACAAAAGGAGGTAGGTAGCTCTATCACTTTGGCTTGGAAAGGCCAAAGATATGAGTGGGTATTAAATCAGGCATTTAAAAAAACCAAACAAGTGTTTAAAATACCCCAAAATGTAAAGACTTACTCTTCATGCTTTACTCACCCATTCTATATGGTGATAGATACAGCATCAGCAATACAATAAAGACAGCAGGTTCAAACAATTCTGTAATTGTTCTGATACTTATCTAATTTTTTTTCCTGCAAGTAATCCTTGCTCAAATTCTTTGAGATGGAAGTTTAAAAAGTGACAATTGCATTAAACACACACACACACACACACACACACACACACACACACCTTCCATCACCTCCCATGAAACATAACAGACTATAAATAACCTATATAAGTATTAAAAACTTGTAAAACTGTATTCTTATATCAAATTAGATAAAAGTCAAATTGTTTTAGACAAAGAGTTTCTCTTTCTTCTTCTTCTTCTTCTTCTTCTTTTTTTAATTCTTGACAGACCACCATTATATCAGGTGAGCATTGCTGCAGCAATGATATTTAAAATTAAGGAAACTTTTCCATTTCACTGATGCTAATTTTAACATCGCACAATGAGTCTTTTTGGCATTCTAATTATTGTTCTAATTCTATTAATGCTTTTTGTATAGGATTATATTGGCTCCTCTTCTAATGATCACTAAAACTTCATTTGGAGTTGTATCACTTCATTAATCTTGATTACCTATAATTAATCAAAACAGTCTTTTCTTCACAGTTAGGTCTCAGAAATGTTTATCAATATGTATCTTATGAACACTTGACTGAATTTATGTTGGCATTTTAAAGAAAATCTGGAAACTCAATAGACTTCCTCACTGAGAGATAGTATAGCTTAACTATTAAAATCTTGGATTTTGAAAAAAAAAAATCTTGGATTTTGAAGTCAGACTATTTGGATTCAAAGCCAGTTCTCCCTCATTTCAAATAGGGCAAGTTATTTAACCTCTTTGTATTTTTTTATTTTCATCTATAAAACGAGAATCATAGTAATAATACCCAACTCATAGAGTAATTACAAGCATTTAATAAAATAATATGTGTAAAACAGCTATAAAAAGGCCTGGTACATAATAAATATTTGTCAGGTTGTATTTTTTTATTTGAAAAACAGAAATAATCAGTAAATTGTGTTGTGCATTGGCCTTTAGAATCAGACAAGCCAAGGTTTTATTTCTTATTCTGTTTTTCTAATTGCATGGAATTATGTAAATTATTTAGCTCTCTTGACTTTTCTTATAGATGTAGAAACAGATATATAAATATATATGTATATGTATGTACATATAGATACACATACATACACATATATACGCATTATATATCTATAGATACCGATACAGATATAGATAGATACAGATATAGGTATAGATATAGGTATAATCACCTCCCAAGTTTGTTAGGAGGATAAAATCTTGGAAAAATATGATTAAAAGTTATTAGCACTTACTTTATATTGGTTGTGTTTCATTTAAATGGGAACACATTTTGGTTTTATTCTATATCAAACTAAAAATTATATAAAATGCTATCTGAAAGCATTTATAATATTTGACTTTGATATTTTCTTGTAGTATAGATAAACAGGCCTATAAACATACCCAGTTTTCATTCATTCATTCATTCAAAAATATTTGAATGGCTAATATATACCAGGCACTGTGCTAACAACTGGTGACAAAGTATTAAAAGGCAGAGACCCCACCTTCCAGGGAGTTCTATGACCAATAAGCAAGGCAAATAAACAAGAGGCAATGAGGAAACTGCCTATGTACTATGTATACAATAGAGGCATTTGTAGAGGGCACTGGAAGAGTAGAGGAAGAGCAAGAAAAGCTTGCTATACAGGTGGAATCTAGGCTGATTCTTGAAAGAGCAGATGTTAGCCATAGAATATAAAGAGGAAGAACATTCTAGTTGGAGAGAAGAACTTGTGAAAAAGAATTTGGGAATCATTTTCTTAAGCCTGCAGGTGTGGTGCAAGGAGAAGAGATTAAGATGAAGAGTTGGCTATGGGAAGCACACAGGAAATGGGGATCCTGGAAAAAATTCAGTGAGGGGACTTATATGAATTGATTTCAGTTTAAGAAAGATTACTCAGGCAAAAGTAGAAAATGGCCAGAGAGGAACAAAAAACCAAAACAAAATAAAACAAAAAAGTGGACACAGAAATTTCGGGGGCAGATAGTTGAGCTCAAATTAAAAGTATTTATTTATGACTATATTTATATTCACATTAACATATTTAGTAGAACTTAAAATTGGAGATACACCTGAATAGTTGTGTCACATGCTGCTTATTATAAGCTCTCTTCAATGTTGGCAAATACTCTTCAAAGTACTTTTTAAAACTCATTTTGTGCTGCTGTCAGAATCTAGTGCGTACTAGAGTGGCTGCTGTGACCCACATAGGTGGTTATGATGCAACAGAATACCTAATTGTGAAGGACCTAGACTTGGTTGTTATCCTCAAGGCATTCATAGTCTCGAGGAAAAGACAAACTAGTCAATAATGCATTATGTTTCAGTGTTCTGAGTGTTCTGTGGTGGCAGGAGGTGATATGTAAGCACATGAGAGACTGACCACAGCCACTGGGTTTAGAGAAGACTTTGGGCAGGAATGGATGTTTCACAGACATTGGACCTAGCTTGAGGACTCCACACAAATTAAAGTGTTGCAGGCAAACTTAATATGTGAAAGTTCAAAGGACAGAAAGAATTTGGCTCCTTTGAAGAAAGGAAGAGTTCTGCATGCGAGGAGGGCGATGGACCAAAGTCAGGGCTGGAGTGCAAAGTAGGAACCACAGCACCAAGGGCCCACACATCACGTTGAAGAATGTGGACATGGACAGATTTTGAATTGTAGTAATATCATCCTGGTCACCTTACAAAGAAATGAAATGTTGAACCTCTGGGTATGCCCAATATCTAAGCAAAAATCTAGGTCACTGGACTAGACTTTGATTCCTGAGAGCTAGAGATGGTTTGTTCTCTGTAATACTATCAAAAGCCAGCAAAATGGCTGCTAATAGGAAGCACTAGATGCAGACATTCAAATGACTGAATGGATGACAAGAAATTAAATGCCTAGTGGGAAGTTCATTTTCCATAATTTAACTCTCTATTCCTGGAGAGTTCTTTGTAATCTCTCTTACTTTAAATAACAGTGAAGTGATCCCTGTGTTTAAATCTTGAACTACATCTATGTTTACTTATTTAAAATACAATCTTAGCAATGGAATTACTACATAAGAGTAGGAATATATTTAAGGTTCACAATACACTGATCTGGAAGGATATTCCAAATATGCTCTAACAAGCAAATATTTGAAAGTGCCTGTAAACTCGAATCTTCAGCACAATTGGATTATCCATAACTTTGATAAGGATTTACAATTATTGCATGAAATACTGGGGAGGAGCGAGTGTCTCTATTATCTATTTATATTTCTTTTGTTAAATCCTTGAAATCATGTCTTCTTCCCAGTACCTGAAGGGCTTATTGATTTCCTCTTTCCTTTTAATTTGTGGTGAAAACGGTTAGGCCATGAATTTACCTTTGAGTTAATTTTGGCTAAATCTTATAATTTACTGTTTCAATTGTCATTTTCTTCCACAAAGACATGTAGTGCTAGATTTGGTGTTTAGAGTAAAATTAGCATATCATTTCTTCAGGGTAGTGTATTATTACTGAATTGTAAGCACTTTTTATAAATTAATATCATCATTCTCTTTGTCTTATAGATTTCAAATATATTTCCCGTTCAATATCTGCCATTACTTTTATTCATAGAAACTGACATTCATTTTTTGTTTTAAACTTCGTTCCTCCTGCATTCCATAGCTTCTTTAGTTCTTCTGACTTCATGACATTAATGTACCATTTATCACATTTCATTTTTAATTAGTAATAAAAACATTTAAGCTATGGCTTTCCTACGAGTCAACTTTGGCTAAAACTTTAGGTTAATTTATTGTTTGTTTTTTTTTTTAACTATCAATCTATTCCCAAAATATATGTAGTGCCAGGGTTAAGAGCTAGAGTTAAATAAGCCCAAGAATTCAAACTCTGGTCTCTCAACAGCACTGTGACATTTGGGTAGTTCATTAATCCTTCTATAACTTTATCTTCTTATCCAACAATTTATTTTATTTTTCTTATTTTGTTTTTTTAAAGATTTTATTTATTCATTTGACGCAGAGAGAGAGAGAGATCACAAGTAGGCAGACAGCCAAGCAGAGAGAGAGGGGGAAGGAAGCAGGCTCCCTGCTGAGCAGAGAGCCCAATGGGGGGCTCAATCCCAGGACCCTGAGATCATGACCTGAGCTGAAGGCAAAGGCCTTAACCCACTGAACCACTCAAGTGCCCCCTTATCTAACAATTTATAATAGCATCTAGACCTGACAGAATTTAAAAATATCTATGAAGGATCTAGATCTTTAGAGTATGAAGATCTAGATCTAGATCTTTAGAGTATGAAGTATGGACAAAGGAACTAGACAACATTCCTACCATCATGGAGCTTACATTCTAGTGGAGAATGGACACAAAAACAAATGAACAATAAATGAGCAAATAAACAAATGAACACATAAATAAGTCATATAATGTCAGGGAATGAATTAGTGTTGGGAAAAGAATAAATTTGAGCTGCTAATATAAATTGGTGTGAGGCTATAATATGTCATTTATCTAAAATACTTTTTCCAGGGGTGGAATACAATAAATATTTAACAAGTGTTAGCAATTAATAATTACAATCTAACTTTCCTCTTACCTCGTAAGTTGTGCATAACATTTTGTGGGTGTGTTTAATTTCAAGTGACTTGAGTTACATTTACAGTTTATTTTTTGTTTTTGTTTACCTATTTGTTTCTTTTAAGTAGAGACTATGGCCCATTTATTTTGAGCCACTTATTTTCTGCCTTTTGGAATTTTTGAGTATTTACTGTTGTCTAACAGAAATTATTTTAAAAAGTAGATTAGAGGCTACAAATTTATATTTTCTGTTTAAAGATATTCAATTAGATATCTATATATTTATTTTTAATCCATAAAATTGCCCTCATTAATTATATTATCTAGATTATTATCTTTTATTTTTCTTTTTTGTCCATAAAGGACTTACAGAAATAAGCTATTGCCAACTTCTTTTTATTTATCTAATAGCTTTTGATTTATACATTTTCATATAATGATATTTAGGACATAAATCTTTATGACTCATATCTTTACTGTGGATTGTATCATTTATCAGAATAAAATGACATTCTATGCACTTTACTATTTTTTGTTTGGGGTTTGACATCCAATGAGAATCCCTTCGTGGAATTTTTGATGTTGTATATATTATGAAGAAATTAACATTTCTCCTCTTTCTCAGTTTAACTTTTAAGATCTCTCTTTCCTTTTTTGATTTTGCCTGATAATTAGTTTTTGCTTTTGTCTTTTCAGTATCATGATGTTGTAAGTGTGTCTCTTTTAAGGAACATAGTTTTATTTAATTGTCTTTACTATAATTGAGAGCATTTCTTAAAAATGTGGTATTAGGGGCACCTGGGTGGCTCAGTAGGTTAAAGCCTCTGCCTTCAGCTCAGGTCATGATCTCAGGGTCCTGGGATCGAGCCCCGCATCAGGCTCTCTGCTCAGCGGGGAGCCTGCTCCCCCCTCTCTCTCTGCCTACTTCTCTGCCTACTTGTGATCTCTCTCTGTCAAATAAATAAATAAAATCTTTAAAAAAAAATGTGGTATTATTTTCATCAATTGTTACAACTGAAAAATTTGGTTTTTATTAATCCATCTTGTTCTATGTTTGCTGATTTAATGGGAATTTTTTAGTACCATATTGATTCTCTTTACTTTCTCTTTGTGAATTGGGATGTATTCAATTGTTTTTAAATTCAGCTAATGCTTCCTTTTTTTTCCATCTTGCTTACTTTTAAGTAAGCACACACGCACATGCATGTGTGCATGAGCGCGCACACACACACAACTCACATTTTTCTTTTATCATTATCATGAAATAATCCCTATTTATCCTTTACCCTCAGGCTCTTCTTGTTCTCTCTGCTCCAGTAATAGCCTAATCTCAGCAGCATGATTTTGTCCAGTATGTGCTAAATGCAGGAAGGTATTCTAGCTTGGTCTAACGGATACCATCACAATGACCTTTTCTCTGTAACAAATTTGCTTCCATGTCCCAGATGCTTGCTAATACAAGAAATTTGCTTATCTGGTGGAAATGTAGTGACTTGGTGCAAATATTCAATAACAGCGATTATTAGGCCACACACATAGACCAAATAATTATGAATGTAAGAAAATATACAGATAGTATTCACTGCATAAGGATATGAGCACAAAGTAATACCGATAATTTTTTTTAGCTGCCCCATGATACAGTTCCCTGGCATCTCAATACCACCTGGAAATACTAATGGGGACTTAGCTCAAAAACTACACAAAAAGGTAAATCTTATTGAATCAATAATGTTGATAGAATGTAGTAACTCACAGCCCATCTTCCTAACAATTAATTTTATGCCCAGCTATCTATAATTCAACTTACTAGCAACTCCTACCTGATACAACTAACAGAAAATAGAAAATATCTTAAGTCGTATTTGCACATACACAACTTATATATCTACTCTTTTCATCCCTTTTAAAAAATCAGTATTTTGGCATCTCATACTTAAATTCCAGGTAAATACAATCTAAATCGAAGTCAGTAAGAATAATGTTCACCAAGACAGACATAACATAATGATCTGAGCCAAATCGCAAGAAATAAACCTCCAGGTTGACAGTAATCTATTAATCAACGGGTTTGAGATAATACAGTTGTACACTATAGTTTTGAATTTACCCAACTATGGTCAGGAGTAGTTAGGAATCACTAAGAAGTACTGAAAGTACTTCTTCTATGATTACCCTATCTTTTATCCAACTCTTTATCTGGATAGCAAATTTCATCACATTTAGTGTTGTGTTCAGAGAGAATATTTTTTGCTATCAAGTGTATTGTGGTATTTCTAGCATTTTCATGGAATGAATAACCTAGATCCCTTCTTACAGAAAAATAAATAAAACACATTGGTCTGACTGTGACAGAGGTTAAGAACTTTCAAATGAAGAGAAGTTATCCCCTAACTTCTAAAGCAGTGCCCAAATGGGAGCTCTGAAGGCTCTAAAATAACATGGAGTTAAGGATGACAAAGGTTAATTTTGTAAGGAAAAGATGACTTTTCCATCATTTTATATATGTCACTGAGCCAGGTACTGGGGATAGGTTTTAATATGTCCTATAAGAAAGGAGGTAAAAATCTAAGAAAGTAAGTTCAATTTAAAAAATTGTAATTCTGTTTGTTCTATGTATTTATGGGTCTGTTTCTTTTTGTTTGCTTATTCATTTGTTTTGTTTTTTAGATTCCACACATAAATGAAATCATATGGTATTGTTCTTTTTGTCTGACTTATCTCACTCAGCATAATCTAGGTCCATCCAAGCTGTCACAAATGGCAAGATTTTGTTCTCTTTTTTATGACTGAGTAATATTCCATTGTGTATACATACCACAGCTTCTTTATCCATTCATCTATTGATGGATACTTGTTGCCAGAGGGGAGGAAGGTGGAGAGATAGACAAAAATGGGTTAAGGGAAGTGGGAAATACAGACTTCCAGTTATGGAATGAAAAAGTCACAGAAACAAAAGGCACAGCACAAGGAATATAGTCAATAGTGTCATAATAATGCTGTATGGTGACAGATGGTAGCTACACTCATGGTAAGCACAACATAACATATAGACTTGCTGAGTCACTATGTTGCACACCTGAAACTAATGTAACATTGTGTGTCAACTATACTAAAAAAAATTATAACTCTGGAAGTACTTAACCACTTTTCTGGTCCCTCTTCTGATAGACTAAGAAGGACTGTTAACAGTGCTGGTAATGGGGGTCTCTTCTATCTCAGTGTGACAATATACCATGTTAATGGAGAAAGGAGGACCAACGGCTTCAGGAGGACCAATGGCTATCTGTAATAGCTAAAAGGAGGAGTCTGTGTGGGTATCCTGGGACATAAGTTTGCCAGATCATATATAGGACACTAGGTTAAATTTGAATTTCAGATAACAACAAATAATTATTAGTATAAGTATGTTCTGTGCGATTCATAGCTCATCTGAAAAAAAATTTAACTGGAAATCCTGTGTTTTTTATTTCTGGAAACTCTAGTCAGAAAGTTCTCATAGAAAAAGAAACCTCCAATAGCTTAGAGTCCTCATTATTCTTCCAAATAAAAGAATATTTTCATTACCTTATGTATTTCCAACCATATATCTTAACTATCATTATACAGTTTGTCTTGGAAAAGCAAGTTTCCCCCCTTCCCAGTTGATAAAATATTCTTAAATGTTTCTGAAATTCTCTTTTATTACGCTGGATTATTACTTAGTCTCTCATCAATATCTTAATACAAGCACCACTGCCAGAACTTAAATCCACTGAGTTCTCATGAGTATCAAATGCAAGCTCCCTTAAAAGATATTATGTATAAAGGAAGAAAACACTGGCTAGTAAATGACCAAATATGTAAGGGAAGACAGGAAGAAGGAAAAAAAATCTGGTAATTTTTTTTAAAAAAGAAAGGAAACAATAAGTATTTAAATCTGATCATTATAGTGTTTAGTTTCTCTTGTAAGTAAATTAAAATTGAGTAAACTCACTGAATTTGCATATTTAGCTTAATCTAAGGATTTTCATGGCTTCTTTCTAATTCTGACAGAGCCTCATTCCCTTGTGTATTTCTCAAGCTTTAAGATGAATGTACCCGTTTATCTTGTCACTTCGACAATTTCAATTGAAAGGCCTTTTAACTGATGTCAGTAAGAAAACTACTGCTATTTGTAAAAGGAATTTGAGAGAGGCAGTTTGGAAGTTAGAGATATATTTCTCCTACCCACTCTTTCCCCAAAAAGAAAATAGTAGCCTCCATTTTTAGAAAAGAAAGAGCAAACAGCTCCAAGGTTCATAATGCAAATTTGAATGTTGGGCTCAAATACGTGTGTGTGTGCACACATGTGTGCATGTGCTGAGAATTGGAGCACAGACCACAGCATTAGACTTCTTAAGACTGCATAAATATAAAAAAATATCTCACTAAATATTCCCAAGGCAGAAGTGATAGGTTCCTTTTAAAGTCCCCATGCAGCAGCTCCTTAAGTGGTAATTATAAGAGGAAGTGAAATGTCTAGATAGGGTCTCCTAAACACCAGCCAGCCAATTAACTTCCAGCCCTCACATTGGGGATTCCATCTCAGGATGCTTGTGCTGTGTTGTGCTCCTGGTAACCCAAGGCCATCTATTATTTCAAAGAGCATCTAGTGAGTATAAGGCCAGCAGGTTTGCCAGTTGCTGCTCCTCCTGGGAAATGGACGGAGACTACCTGGTTCCCCTAGACTACTACCTTTTCCAGTTATTAGCATACACAGGAGAGAGTCTCCAAAATTCTAAGCTTGTCTCTTGGCAAGGCTGTCCACAATTCAGTGCTTCCAGGTTTGATTCTTTTTAGAGAGCATAGGGAATGTCAACACAACTGGAAGTCAATTGACTCTGGCCTATGAAATTAGAAGTGCCCAGCATGCTGAAGGTCATATTCACATGGGCAGAAACATACTGTGAATACATGGTTTTGGAGCAGAATGTAGCTGTGATATGAATCCTGTTCATTGTTGTTGTTTGTTAGGTTAATTCACCTATCATTCTATGCTCCCAATTCTAGTATCATAATGCTCAAAGGGTTGTTGAAACCTCCAGCTGCTTGATCGTAGGCAACATCACTTTACTTCTCAGAACTGTTGCTTTCTTCATTATAAGATAAAGAGGAAGAGGTTGATTAGGTGATCTCTAATGACCTTCCACTACTTTCTTAGCAAGGTGATGCATTTGTAGCAGAAGTCCAACTACAGGGGTTGAACCACATGCAGAGATTTATTTTCCCTTAATAATAAGAGGTATGAGATTTAGTGCAGGGCTGGTACAGAGGCTTCCCAATGCCAACAGGGAATAGTATTCTGTGTTCAGTGATGGTTCAGTGATGGCTTTTGATTTAATGTTTTTCACCTGCAATTTCAAGATGGCCACTCGCTCTCTAGCACTTCTATCTAGGTAGGAAGAAGGGTAAGAAACATGGAAACTTCGAAAGTTTACCTAAAAGTTCTACCCAAAAACTCACATATAAGTATATAAGTATAAAACTGCATCATAGATTCATACCTACCTGCAAGAGAGGTTGGAAATTGTACATTTTTAATTGGGTACAGTGCAACCAACATGAACACTGTGTTTTCTTAGTAAGAAGGGGAAATAGAAATTAGGTAGTCAATTCAAGTAGAATATACTGTAATCTCCAAGATTCTATATTTCAGTCATTTTAATGTTTTTATGCAATGAATCTTTTAAATCATTGAGAACAGAGGGCAAAAGTATCAAAGTAAATTTTGTGAACAAGGAATCTTTGCAACTTAGACACCAGTTACCACGAATTGGAAGTATGGCTCCAGAATGTTTACCATCTGACCCTCATAAAGGTTGTTTCAGGGTATATGTCACAGGTACTGATTGTCACTTTCTAGACCAGTTTTTCTTACTCTTTCTTCTTTCCTTTCTATGCTTATTCTCTAAACTTCTTTCCTTCCTTATCTCTCTTACCAGAGTTATGTTTGCCAAAGAAACGTTTTTGAGGGCAATTAAAAAATAATTTATTTATTCATATCATAATTGGCTCTGTCTTCTGCATAAGACATCCTCCTTTTAATCTGTCTCTACTTCCCAAGACTGGATGACTTACATTCTCATCATGTGTAATTTCATTTTTTCATAATGAATCTTTTCCCCTATTTCAGGGAGTTCCCCCTTCCTGTGTTCTTCACTAGCATGACCTATAAAATTATTATTTAATAACTCTTCATGACCTTCCTATATTAAAATTACTTATGCATGTCCTTTGCCATGTGATTTTGTGGCACCATCCTCTAGATGGAGATTATATTTCCTTCTCCACTGATACTCAAGTTCAGCTACATGTTGGCTTTTGCCAACAGAATATAGGTGAAAAGTAAATGTCCCAGTTCTGAGGCGACTCTAAAAAGTTACTACTTGCCCTCTTGCAATATAGCCATTCACCATGAAAATATTTCCTAGATAGCCCTGTACCCAAAGAGAATGAAGAGACAAATGAAGATAACCTGAAATCAATCTAAAGCCTGAAATAAAATCTAGCGGACTTCACCCCGAAACAGACCTACCCCAGCTGGCCCACAGGATCTTGAGTAAGTAATATAAAGCTTGTTTTGGTGAACTATTGATATTTGGGGATTTTTCTATTACACAGCATTATTATGGAAATACCTAATACAATTGGTCCAATAGCAATTTGCCTACTTCAGGGTATTCATGGCTGGAATTAGTGGTAATAAAAGCTGGGAGGTGCCTGAGTGGTAAACAGCCTTTAAATTCTGTAGTAATGCCAAAGGGATTTGCAAGATCTCTCTTAATTCCAGGCTTTATTCTAGAAGTAACACAAAAGGCAAGGAGGGAAAAGGAAAGGTTTTTAAAACCTCTATCAGGGGCACCTGGGTGGCTCAGTGGGTTAAAGCCTCTGCCTTCGGCTCAGGTCATGATCTCAGGGTCCTGGGATCAAGCCCTCATCGGGCTCTCTGCTCGGCAGGGAGCCTGCTTCCCCCTCTCTGCCTGCCTCTCAGCCTACTTGTGATCTCTCTCTCCATCAGATAAAAAAATACAATCTTTAAAAATAAATAAAATAAAACTCCAATCAGCTATACAAAGAGAACCATTGCCCAGATTTTTTTCACTGTATTAGTTTAAAGTAACTTATCAGGTCCATGTGTCCGGTCTCCTATTATATGGGACACCTATGCTTACTCAGCCAGCAAAATTCAAGTGTACAAATATGGCAATGTTTTTCAGAACCAGTGAGCAAGTCTTCAAAAGAAAAGCCTTAAAAGAGAGAGGGTTTGAGGCATTATAATAATGAATAATTCACCACAGTACTTAGCTTCCAGAAAAGGACAGTTGAGGACTCAGGAGAAAATTGGAGTTGCTCTCATCTCTGTAATTGACAAGTGCACCTTTGAACAAACATAAGCATCTTCTCTATTAGCCAGGGCCTGGATTTAATTCTGGGCACACAACAAAAACACTACCTCAGCCCCTGGATCCTTGCCATATAGAGCAGAAGTCCCAGGGGAACAGATACACCATCCTTTCCAGGGTCCACAAGCAAGGCCCAAACAAGTTACTGGCAGAAGCCTGGGAATACTTGAGGAAGAGAAATTTCCTCGGGAAGCACAGGTTTGTGCTGCCTAGGTTTGTGGCTGTAGGCTGCCTAGGTTTGTGCAGTAAGGGAATCCTGAGAGACACCACAATGCCTCATCACTATCTGAAGTAAAACAAACTAGACAGCAGCTGCCTCTGATCACCCTCAAAGGGGGAGTGGCTGCAGCTGGTTTCTCTCCCACAGGGCTCCACAGTTATAAGGTACCCATTCTGGCGTCTCATCAGCTGGCAGCTCTGAGGTCTTCTGAAAATCCTATTTTCTGGGCTCTGAATATTTGCTGTTGTTTATAATCATCCAGTGACCAGTGGAAGCTATAGCCAGGGAGTAGATGTGGTTCAGTAAACCCTCTATAAGCATGAGCTCCCCTCAAGTGAAATGCGGCTTGCATGGATATCAGGATGACTTAATGAAAAGTTGAGGTAGTTGGACTGCCTATGGAGAAATTGCCTTACGCTGTCTTTTACCGTGCCAGGAGAAAACACAACAACAAACAAACATGGAAACCACAAGGAAGTCAAGCTTCTTTCCTCCTATGATCTGGAGGGGGTGGGGGAGACCTGTAATTAGCCTTGTGTTTCTAGACAAAAGAGAAGTTGCTGAGTAAATCTGAGTTACTGATGATGATAAATAGGCTTATTTGCATTGATGGTGTAGGGCCAGAGTTCACAAACTCAAAGCCTTTGTGGGAAGAGGCAGACCATAGAAATAACCAATTCTGACCCCATAGGATAAATTCAAGCTGACCCCTGGCTCTTCAGAAGACAGTAGGAAGTAGTAAAGTCCAGGCAAACTAGCAAGTTCATGTCCTGCCTAAAGAAGGAAGATACCACTCAGTTCCAGCAGACTGCTTTGTTTGGGAACAGAGACCTCTCTTCTGGATTAAGGAGCAAAAGCACCTATGGACATAGAAGGGCACATATTTCCTCTTCTCCTGTTTGGGACTAAAGAGGCCTCCCAGGATTCTTTTATGTGAGAATTAATGCATAGAAAATCTCTGCAAAATAAATGATATTAGATGGTTCTACCCCTTGGAGACATCTGAGGACTAGACTAGAAACTAATCATTACATACAATAAATTCTAGTGATCTGCGTGAGAATTTTAGGGAACATTATTATAGCGAATTTTCAAAAATGGAAATTACCACTCTAGGATACTTAAATGATATGAGTTTTGAGTTGCTTCTATCAAAGAAAATTATGAAAAGAGCAATTTGGGAAACAGGTATAGAAAAAAGGAGATAAAATGGGTGGTAGAAAAAGAGTAAAATGTTCTGTGATGCTATTTTAGAAAAAGCAGAAGATAGGAGAAAACAAATCACTATGTCAGGTCTGTATTATAATGGTTTTGTAAGGAGGGAGAGAGCTGAAAGAATGTGTAAGAAGTAGGTATGGATAGATGCTTAGTGAAAAAGACATAGGTGTCAAAAGCTCCAAATCACACAATCAGGTGGCTCTTGAGTATTTGGTTGGAGAACTAAATGAATGGAAAAAGTCTTGCTTATTAAAAATAAATATATGAATGAAATAATTCATTATTTAAGAGTTTCTAATGTCATTAACTTTTAGAGAACTATTTTTATTGATTTTTTTATATCGGCAGCTGTGGCAAACCACAGAAACCAAACTATAGTAATTTTATTAGAAGATAATTTATTTGAAGGATATTGGATAGCTCACAAATTATCAGGAATGCCACAGAGACAAATTCAGAAAAAGTATAGGTAATAAGGGGAGGTAAGAAACAGCCAAGATCCTACCATAGCAACACCACCCCTGGATACCACTGCCCATGAATACTCATTCTTGGGACATAAGGCTTACGATTCCATAGTAGTCTCCACATATAATCTCTTGGAATATCTTAACTTTGTTTCACTTCCTCAAGATCCAAAGTGTTTGGAAGCAACATCCAATTGGTCAAATTTTGGGTGAGTTCTGCATCTTTGCTGCCCTCCACCTGTGGATTCCATAATGGAGGGCCAACTTCTCATAAGATTCCACCAAGATAGGAAGGTTGTTCCAAAATGAGCACACAAGAAATGACAAATGCCTTTTACATTTTTTAAAGGATACTTAGGTTATATAGTATCTAGTAACCTCTTTCTTACAAAAAAAAAGTTCGTATAAAAACATTTTATCAGTTATAAATTCTTGTATTACGAGGGCTCTCTATTATGTATGCCACATGACAAGGGAAAGATTATCATTTATTTATTTTTTTAAAGGTTTTATTTATTTATCTGACAGAGAGAGAGAGAGAGAGATCACAGGCAGAGAGGCAGGCAGAGAGAGGGGGAAGCAAGCTCCCAGCCGAGCAGAGAGCCCGACGTGAGGCTCCATTCCAGGACCCTGAGATCATGACCTGAGCCTAAGGCAGAGTTTTACCCACTGAGCCAACCAGGCACCCCAAGATTATCATTTAATTGTGGAAATCCAGGTGAAACCTATAAAAACGTAGTGAAACTGTTGTGTATTTAGTGACAGCTCTTTCTGTCTAGGTAAAGTCAATATCAACATTAATGAGTCTAAATTACTGAGCACCACTGTAGCAATGGAAAGTAGAGGAGGAGAGAAGTTGAAAGAGAGGGACAAAGAGATAAAGACAAACAGGTACATAAAAGACCTTATCTCTATCTAAAGGAATAAACAGAATGAAATGGCTTAACAATACTCATAATACATATGCCTGCAACTGAGCACATAAATCATGAATTGTGTAGACTACTCTCATCAGAGTCACTACTGACATTTCTGAATGGGGTAACTTTTTGTCTAGCTCATAAGAAAAAAAACCAATCTAGAAATCCATTCTTATCAAGTCAGTCATTTATTCATTCACTACTTCAACAGATATACATGGGCACCTACTATGAAAAGAAGTTCAAACAACTGAGAAAAAGGAAGCATTGATGAGCATAATCAGGATAAGTAAACAGAGTAAAGACAGATAATTTAGGAATGAAAATTATGTATTAAAATATTTTAAACTCGTCTCATGCTTCAGAGAAACTCAAGAAGCAACAGTGAATGGACAAGCTAATCCCAAAATCCTTATGAAAATTCAAGGGATTATGAAAATAATCCTGAAAGAAGTGAAAAAATTTGGAGGCTTCCCGACTTTAGAAATTACTACAAAGATATAGTAATCAAGAGAGTATAATACTGGCACAGGATAAACATATAGGCCAATGGAATAAAACTGAAAGTCCAGATATAAACTCATGCACACATGATAAATTGATTTTCAATGAGGGTACCAAAACAACTGATTGGGGGAAATAGTCCTTTCAAAAAATGGAAGCTAGAAAAATGAGACGTCCACATGCAAAACAGTGAATTTGAGCACTGCAAAACTATAAAACTCTTCAAAGAAAACAAGTGTAAATCTACATGACCTTGCATTGGGGAGGGTATGTGCTGTTAAGTGCTGTGAAATGTGTAAGCCTGACGATTCACAGACATGTACCCTGGGGCAAATAATACATTATATGTTAATAAAAATTAAAAAAAAAATCTACGTGACCTTGGATTAGACCAGTTTCTTATATGTAATACCAAAAGCACAGTCAACAAAAGATAAAATAAAGTACACTTAATAAAAATTTAAAACCTTCATGCATGTAAGGATACCATAAAGAAAATGAAAAGACAACCCACAGAATGTTAAAGCATATATTAGACAAACATATAGCATCCAGAATATATATAAAAACTCTTACAACCCAATAACAAAAAAGACAAATAACCCAGTTGAAAAGGAGGCAAAAGACTTAAGCAGACATTTCTCCAAGGAAGGTATACAAATGGCTATTAAGCACGTAAAAAGAAACTCAGCATCATTAGCCATTAGGAAAATGCAAATCTTACTGGAATCCACAGGAGGGAACTGAGAACACCAGAAATGTCATTCGCATGTTGGTAAATATAAGACTGTTTATATATATAAACATGTACATATACCCAGTACATATATTCTATACTTATATAATCAGATATTAAAATATACAGGTAGTTACATCAAATAAAGGTAAAAAAACATTCTATTAAAAAAGCAAATGCTGTCAGACTGGATAAATATGAAATCATGATCTCATGATATATTGTCTACCTTTTCTACCTATGATACACTTCAGACTTAAATACCTAGCTTGAAAGTAAAAGAATAGGAAACTATATGGTTTAGAAATAGTAACCAACAGAGAGTTAGAATGGCTAAACTGATATCAAATATAATGAGTATTTATTTTTTAAAAAAAATTTTTAGAGATAGAGAGTGCACATGTGTGCAAGGGGGCAGAGGGAGAGGGAGAGACAGAATTCCAAGCAGGCTTCACATCCAGCAAGGAGCATGCAGGGCTTGATTACATGACCTTGAGATCATGACCTGATCTGAAACCAAGAGTCAGATGCTTAACTGACTGAGCTACCCAGGCACCCCAAAATGAATATTTCTAGAGGAGAAAGTCATTTTATAAAGACTGAAGTGTCAATTCATCAGGAAGATGGAACAGTAATAAATTATATGCAAATTAAAAAAAAGGAAAATGCAAACAAAAAACACAGTGAGATACCACTTCACACCCACTAAGATGGCTAGAATTAAAACAAATAAGCAGGGGCATCTGGGTGACTCAGTGGGTTAAAGCCTCTGCCTTTGGCTCAGGTCATGATCTCAGGGTCCTGGGATGGAGCACCACATGGGGCTCTCTGCTCAGCAGGGAGCCTGCTTCTCCCTCTCTCTCTTCCTGCCTCTCTGACTACCTCTCTCTCTCTCTCTCTCTGTCCAATTAATAAATAAAATCTTTTTTAAAAATAAAAATAAAAAAATAAAACAAATAAGCAAGCAAAACAGTAAGCTAGTGGTGAGGAGGATGTAAAGAAAATGGAATCTTTCTATACTGCTGATGGGAATGTAAAATGCTACAGACACTGTGGAAAATAGTTTGGAAGCTTGTCCAGAAGTTTAAAACACCATATGACCCAGCAATTCCACTCCTAAATTTAAGGCCAAGAGAACTGAAAATACATGTTCACACAAAAATTTGTACACAAATGTTTGCATTAGCTCTATTCATAATAGCCCCAAAATAGAAAGAACCCAAATGTCCACCAGCTGAGGAATGGATAAATGAAATGTAGTATATTCAGGTAATGGAATATTCGACCATAAAAAGGACTGAAGTACTATCATATGCTACAGTATGGATGCACCTTGAAAACGTTATGTTAGATGGAAAAAAGTAGACACAAAAGGCACATTATTACAATTATGTTTATGTTTACTAGATTAAGTAAATTCACAGGAATACAAGGTATATTATTGGTTTTCAGTAGCTGGGGAAGGGGGGATGTTACTGGGACTGACTGCTAACAAGTGTAGGCTTCCTTTTTTGGGGTAATGTATATGTCCTAGAATTATATATTGGTGATGCTTATACAACATGGTAAATATAGAGAAAAATACCCCACTGAATTGTACAATTTCAAAATGATAGATTTTACATTATGTAAATGATACCTCAATTTAAAAAAAAAGGGGGGGGGAGAAGCAACTGTAGCCATAAAAGAATATGGTGCTATGAAAATGGTATACAGAAAGTAGGAATCTGTTCGTAGAAATTAAAAACACTGACGAAAGAAAACCAAAAATTTAATAGTTTGGCAAATTAGTAAACTAGACCTAACTTAAGATCTATTTATTGACACATAATAAAGTTAAAAATCCCTCTCTGACTCTTAGACATTAGACTAGTTTCTTAGCAAAGCTGATGCAAGCAGAGGCTTAAAAATGCATTTTGCCTTTCCCTTTCTCCTCTTGCTTCTAACTGTCATGAGAACATGCTCTGGCTAGCCTGATTCACCAATTCCAACCTACTACCTCAGGGTTCTTTTTTGCTTTCTCTTTTTCCATTTGTACAGATTTCTTCTCTGCAGTGAGTGATTAATTCCACTGTATGTATCTCCAGACCACATTGGATATCTCTGCAGCCCTTGGACCTGAGGCCCCTGAGCACCACCCTCTCCTCAGACCCCAGCACTGCTGTCTGCTTCACCCCTAGCTCTGCCACTAGCTCCTTAGGTATGACTGCTCCCCTCAGTCCCCACATACCACCTGCCACCTTCTGACCTCCTCAGGCCACACTGCTGCCTCCTAGGGCAGAGAAAGAAATGTAAGAAGAGAGGAAGAGTAAGAGAAACCCCAATAAATTTTCTATTTAAAAGATTTTATTTGGTAAAATTGTAACTTAGCAATTTTAGAAAAGGCTCTCATTTCCCTTCCCACTTATTGGAGCTAACAGAAGAGGGGAAGAATTTCTTAAATCTTAAAATCAAACTCTACTTTTTTTTTTTTTAAGATTTTATTTATTTGACAGAAAGAGAGAGAGAGATCACAAGTAGGCAGAGAGGCAGGCGGCGGGGGCGGGGGGGGGGGGGAAGCAGGCTCCCTGCTGAGCAGAGAGCCCGATGTGGGGCTCAATGCGGGGCTCGATCCTAGGACCCTGAGATCATGACCTGAGCCGAAGGCAGAGGCTTTAACCCACTGAGCCACCCAGGCGGCCCCAAACTCTACTTTGGATGTCTCACTATTGGTGATACTCTTCTATAGAGATCATATCTTCTCCATAATATGCATAAGAGCTGAATTCTGGTATTGAATGAAATATTCAGCAAGGACACCATGAAACATAACTGTTTGTCTAATGTCTACCATATTTTGAAGATATGGAAAGAACTTAAGTCAATAAAATACCATTCCGCAAACATCAGATGGGCAAATCTTACATTTTTTGACAATGTCATCATTGGCACGACTACTGAGACTCTCATATCATGCTGGCAGAGAATAAATTGGTACATTTTGGAGAACATTTTAAAAGTATCTACCACATTTAAAAATGAGCATGTTTTTTGACTCTGCACTTTTACTTTGACGTGCATTTCCTAGAGAAAATTTGCAGATGTTTCCAAGGAGACATGACAAAAAAGTTCATCACAACCTTGATAGAGAAACTTTGGGAATCACCTAAATGTCCATCAGCAGGACAATAAATACAGACAGTATATTTATCAAATTTCATACATACATTGGTGAAAATGAACTAGAACTACCGATAGCAACATGGCTCAACATTTTAAAACATAAATACACAGAAAAACAAAAAAAGGATGAAAATAATACTGTAGTATGTTACAGACACTGTGATAAATCCTTTGAAGTTTACAAATGAGCTAAATAATACTACATATCTTTTAAGACAGATTCACCTGTAATAATAATATAAAAATGTTAATGGGGATAATAAATACCCAATTCAATAAAAGAACTAGTGTGAGAGAAGTCTTCAACTATATCTGATTTTTTAAAGTTAAAAAATGTAAAGAAGGGGCACCTGGGTGGCTCAGTCGTTAAGCGTCTGCCTTTAGCCCAGGTCATGATCTCGGCGTCCTCGGATCAAGCCCCGCATCGGGCTCTCTGCTCAGCAGGAAGCCTGCTTCTCCCGCTACCATTCCCTCTGCTTGTGTTCCCTCTCTCGCTGTGTTTCTCTCTGTCAAATAAATAAAAAATCTTTAAAAAAAAAAAACAAAAAAAAATGTAAAGAAATATGGCTAGAAATTGAGAATGTTATATAGTAAGTACACAGGTATTTAAATTTTCCATTAAACTTTTGTATGTTATTTACAGCAATCATAACAGAAATCCTCTCTCACACACAGACATGTATGTATGCGTGTGCATGCACGCACACATGCACGTGTGCCCGCACACACACACACACCTTTCAAGGAGGTTCAGACTCTTTGGGAATGGTAGAATTTTTGAGGAAGGATGCCTATAAATAAATAATATTCTTTCTACACCCCACACAGAACAGATACAGTCTCTACTCTGATAAGGTTAGCAGTATATAGGAATAGGCAGATATTAAGCAAATAAACATAAATAAATACATAATCAGTACCTGTGGTAAGTGCTATGAACTATGGATGGCATTTCCTGGAGATAGGGAGGCTGAGGGAGCGGTATAGTCAGGGATGGCTTCTCGGAGATAAAATATTTAAGCTGAGGCCTAAGGGATGAATAAGAATTAACCATGAGAAAAGTAAAAGATTTCTTGCAGGTACAGGGAACATCATGTATAAAATCCCCGATACTATGAACAGATTGCCAAGTTCAAGGAAGTGAAAAGATGGCTGTATTGCTGAGCAGCATGAGTGAAAAAGTAGAAGTCGTAAGACAGGGCAGAGGCTAGATCAGGAAAGACACTGAAGCTGTTTAGAAAGAATGTATTATGATCTGAATTTTGTACTTAGAAGATTATGTTGAATGCTAGGTAGAGAGCTGACTGGTAGGGACAAGACATTCAGCACAGCAGTCTCAAACCACCACATTCGTATAGCATGGTGTGTAATTGCTCACATATCTTCTTAGGCTAATGACTCGTCTCTGGATGCATGGTACTGTAGAGGAGGGAAAAAAACCCTTTACTCTGTTAGGTTCAGTTACTTAGGCCTTGCAAATTAAACTGATGAAGACATAGTAACAGAAGAAAAGGCATACAAGTTTTATTTGATGTTCACATTTTTATGTAGCATGGAGGGGTGGTGGTGGAATCATAGAAAAGCAGTGAAAATCTCTCAAAGGTGGTTAGGCCTGAGAGCTTATATATCATTTTAACAAAGAGTGATAAAGAGTGTAGAGATATGACAAAACAAAGAAATAAAGGTTGAGCTTCTAGGATGGTAAATTATGGGAAAGTAAATATATGGGGGAAACTGATAGAAGATAGGGTTATTTTAGAATGATTTGTTTATACAGATTTAAGTTAGTGTCATCTTCGATGATAAGAATCATCTCTTTCTGGTATAGGAAAGGGGAGGAAGTCACCTTCACAAGGGTAATTCATTTCCTGCTTTTAACAGAAAGAAGGAAGTGGTGTTTTGTTTTTTTGTTTTGTTTTTCTCCTGTGTCTGCTGTTTCTCAACTGCTTTCAACTCAAAATAATCCTTATGCCAAAGTAGCATATTTTGGGGGCAACATATTCTGATCCCCTTCGTTACACTGGTTAAATTATGGACTTTAGAGACAAAGAGAACTGAATTCAAATTGTAATTCCACCACATACCAGCTCTGTGATCGTGAGCAATGATAATAATAGACAATATTTACTGAATTCTTATTATATACCAGGTACCATTCTAGTAAGTTTTATATTCATTATTTCACTGAATTCTCAGAACAACTGTATGGAGTCACATATTATTTCCATCCAGTACACATAAGAAAATGGAGACTACACGGTTTATTAACTTACCCATGCCATATAACTAAGTGGTAAATTCAGACTTTGATCTCAGGCCATCTTGAAGCCCCGTGTTCTGCTGTCACCGCATTTTCATTTCACCTACAAACTAAGGTTAAGGGACCAATTCACAGGACTAATACAAGATTAAATGGAACAATCTATGTTAAGTTATAAATGTAATATTAGCACAAAGTTGCTATTTATACATTTATTTTATTTTACCTTAAAATTTTTTTTTTACTTTTAAAACATTTTTAAAGATTTTATATATTTACTTAAGAGAGGACACATGTATGTGAGTGGCGGAAGGAGGAGTAGAAATAGGGAGGGAGACTCTCAAGCAGACTTCAGGCTGAGCTGACCCCAATGCCAGGCTTGATCTCATGACGCTGAGATCATGGCCTGAGTGGAAACTAAGAGTCAGATGTCTAACCGACTGAGCCCCCCAGACACCCCATACATTTATTTTAAAAGATAATACAACTTTGCTTAAAAAAGGTTTTAAAATTTCAAAGTGCTTTAGGTGCTCATGAATTTCATAGTCCAGTAAGTTAAGAGAAATTGAGAACATTAATGTCATGCACCATGGATCATTTCCACCTGGCTAAAGTCATAACTCTCCATTGACATCAATGCTTAGAAATCAGTCATCAACAATCTCAACCGGAAAACACAGAGTAGAAGCAAGGAACTGATAACCATTTTGGCAAATCTTTTAAGAGCCATAATATAAGACCTGGAAGGAACTGGACAAACTGAGCAGTTGACAAGATTGAGGCTTAGAAAGGTAAATACAAAGTGAGTGAATAGATATTTTCTTAATGCAATACTGTGATTGAGAATAGATTCATAAACACACACACACAAATATCATAAATTGATTTTCTGATCAAATACAAGTGGTGGAGTCAACCTTTCCCAACCAAAATACTGGCAGAACAAAGCATGGTAACCATCCCCATAGTCTCTAACTTGATTATCTCTGCAGTAGAGACCACAACCAAGATATATCACTTCTAAAAAGATGCCACCGACTCTTATCTGCATATAATTCTTGTGAATGATGGAGCACCTCAGAAAAGATGCTGAAGCTTTAAAATGATGAAGCAATAAGTATCATTTCATGAGCATGAAAAGCATGTTAACTTATGAGTATATCTTTCTGTAAAGAGAAATTAAAAGTCAAATAATATAGCAGTCAGTCCAGCACAAACTGCGGCCCTACTTCCTGGACCATCCAATCCCAATGGCCAATCTTGGGGTCTCACAACTGTCAGATAATTTATAGAAACCCATTTTCTATTCTGCATTTTCACAAATGCTATAGTACTGCGTTTACTCCATATGTGAAAAGATGAGACATATACCAGAAAAAACAACAACAACAAAAAAACCCCAAAAACAAAAAACTCACCCTAATTAGCAAAAGCACTAAAGATTTCTAAAAAGATATGGAAATAAGTTCTCCTGAGGCTTAGGTGGGAAAGGTAATTCTTACTTCAACCTCACCCTTGCTTCAAGCAGGGTGGGGTGGAGGAGAAAGAGAGAGAGAGAATATTACTCTTTAAAAAAAAAAAGAGAGAGCTTTTGTTTATTTATTTATTTTAGAAAGAGAAACTTAAGCTTTTTAAAAGGAGATTTGTTTGTTTGTTTGTTTGTCTATAGAGAGATCACATAGGAGCATAGGGGAATAGAGAGGGAGAGGGAATGTCTCAAGGGAATATCTCAAGCAGACTCCACACTTAGTGGAGCGTGGTGCAGGGCCTGATCCTAGGCCTGAGATCATGATCTGAGCCAAAACGAAGTCAGACACTTAACCAACTGAGCCACCCAGGTGCCCTGAGAATCTTACTTTTATGTACATTAATTCTAATTTATTGCATTGCTTAGATAGAAAAGTGAAAACGAAGATGAAGGATGGAGTAGGCACACCAAGTTTAACCAAAAAAAAGCAACAGGAAAAAACCAGTGGAAGCAAGTGGGGGACACAGATTTTATACCAGATAGGACTGCCTTTATATTTCATTCTTCCTAGGTTAATCCTCTTTTTTTTTTCAAATATTTTATTTATTTGTTTGCTTGTTTGTTTATTTGACAGAGAGAGAGAGATTCTAGTTTTTACCATAAGGATTTTCTGTTCTTACCTTCTAGCTGTGTGTTTTTAAGTCCATTCTTTCTTCTTCTCTAGTTAAGTTCATTTCTAGGGTCTTTCAAAACTATAATCACACTTTCTCTCTCCATGATCTCCTGCGTGTAGACCTGCAATCTCAAAGTAAGGTTTCTGGTCTCACACAAGACGTAAAGAACTGGGAACCTGGGAAAGAGGCATGGTGATTTGTGTGTTAACAAGCTCTCTACTAGAGCCCTGGTCCTCAAACTTACCACGCTTCCGAATCACCTGAAGACCTTGTTAACACACAGATTCCTGGGCTCCACCCTCAGAGTTCCTGATTCAGAAGGTCCGGGGTGGGACCTAAGGACTGGCATTTCTAGCAAGTTCTCAGGTGATGTTAATGCTGCTGGCCCAGGAACTGTACTCTGAGAAGCATCCATCTAGAGTTCAGACATAAATCTAGAGTTCTCAAACCTGACTATATATTTGAGTTCTCCAGGGATTCAATGCCTTGTCTATACTCCAAAACAAATCAGAATGTCTGGGTGTAGATCCACATTTTCTTAGGTTCCCCTAGAGAACCCAAATGTATAGCCCAAATTTGAGAATCACTTTTGATACCAAATCAATGCTTCTCAAACTTAATGTACACAGTGTTGCCTAAGGTCTGGGCAAACCCCAAATGTGGTCTCCTGAGCAGGAGTCTGAACATCTCCTGGGGCTTATAAGAAATGTAGATAGTTGGCTTCACCTCAAACCTCTGCTTTAGAATCTGCTTTAACTAGACCTTGAGGTGATCTTTAACCACATTAGAATTTAGACGTGTATCCATGCACACACAAGAGCATGCTTTCTCCAAGTCCTCCTGTCCTTGTTCTATTATGGGCCACATTTTGCCCTGAATTGTACATCATACCATTCTCCTTTCTATCCATTCAAGGTCTTCAGACTTCCTGAACAATAGAAAATGTGCAGTCTCTTTGTGGCTATATCACAGAGTGCTGTGATTTCTATAATTTTCGATGAGCAGGGCATCCCAGGGAACGAGGTACTGGGTGGATGCACCCAAAGGGGAGGCAGATGTTTTTAGATGGAATGGGTATTCCTTCCTAATTCTACTAATGACTGAAGCACAAGAACCACCAGGCTCTTTATGCTTTTAGAGCAGATGGAGAAAAATTTTAAACTGCCTCTGATGAGTCAGAAATCCAAGTTCTATTCTGGGTTCTGTGACTTTGGAGAGCTTGTTTATCTCAGCTCCAGCTAGTCAAGTTGTGGAATAACTTTGCCTTTAAAAACAGAGAAGTCATAGAAAGCAGCAGTGCCAACAGCCAACTTCACATTTCCCCTGTTACTCTGGGGGATAAAAAGGGCTGGGTTGGCATCAGATCAGCCTCCAGCTTTGGAGAAGAGGATGGGATGGTGTGTAGAAATTCTAAGCATTCCTCTTTGGATTAAAAAAATTATGAAAAGAATAAAAAAGAGAGTAGAGTTTGTGCAGCCTACACACACACAAAGATTATAACTGTGTTGCTAAAATGACAGAGGGAAGGAGTAATTGAAGATTAATCAGAAAGCCATCCTTAGATAATTGAAGCACCAATAAAGAAAGGATAATAACATTTATGTGAAACTTTGTTCTTTGGCTCATTCAGCCTCACAGTTTTATGAAGGCCCTAGAGGGTAAATATTCCCATTTTACAGGTGGAGAAATCTGAGGCATAGAAGGTCGGTATGCTAAGCAATGTTATATAGATGATAAATGTTGGCGGCTGACCATGTCTTATGGCTTTTAAATTCTACAAGGTTTCTTGGAAAATTTTCTTTCATGCTTCAAAGATGCTAAACGCTCCCTATTTTTACTAGACCTTTGATGATATTTGCTCAAAATCTTTCACTATGGGGGCATGAGGACTCTCCTAATCGGAGAGAAATCCTATGAGGATCCACAGTGAGGCACGAAGGACATGAGCGAGATTACCAAGTGGCCATCCAATTCCATGTTTTCCAAACATCATTTGAAAATAAAAATCATATGGGTGCCTATTAAACATCTAGTTTCACCACAGGGTATTCTGAAGATTCTAGTTTAAAATATCTTGAATGGGGCCTCGAAACTTATATTTTTTAAGCATGTCTTTTATTAGAGGAGATTGGGGAGAATGGATTTTCTTAACTCAGGATTCTGCAAGTGGGCTTAGAACAATAATTAAATGGAAAAACATGCCATTTTAATATTTCTACTACCTGCCTCTTTAATCCAAGATGGATCCAAGCAGCCACCACTCAGTTCTCTATCAATTCTATTTTGTTGCTTTTATTTTAATAAAATGATCTGGCAATTAAAATTGATATGATATGATCTGTAAGGTTCCTTGCTCATTGTAGGCTGGAGTTTTCTGAACTATGCTAACATACCACTTGGATACAAATATGTGAGCCTAAAGCTCTGATTTTAGTTGGAACAATCTGGCAAGCCTCTCCAGCATTCAATAACTCTTGCACTCAAGAAAAGAATTTCACATACAATCTAAATCTTTAATATGGCAATTTAGCTCCTTTTGAAAGTGTTGCTAGCTTTCTGTTACTAATGTTTACTGCCTTAAATCCTTTTTCTTTCTCCTTGAATAGATAGGATATAAATTCCAGTAGATAAATAACCAAAAAGTTGGAAAGACTCTATGGAAAACCAGATGGGCAAGACATAGGAATCTATGCTGTTCACTGATGAGGATTTATGGGTCTTGGATGGAATTGATGCGATGTATAGGCACTGAGTGGGAACATATGCAATCTTAAATTGCAGCATATGTGGATTATAGAAGTTGTCAGAGAAAGAAGTGGTGATAACATAACAATTTAGAAATAATATAAAGGAGCTGGGGCCAAATAAATCACGATAATAATTTAGTTAGGTTAGCTTTAGTAAGAGATAACAAGAATGAATTGCATTAACAATAATAGTAACAAAAATACTAATGGGTAACATTATTCAGCACTTACTATGTGCCACGAACTATGCTAAGCACTTCCCATGAAATACTTCAATTAATCTTGAAATAAACTATTGCTATCCTTATTTTACAGGTAAAGAAACTGAGGCAGAGAGAGGTTAATACATTTGACTAGGATCAAACAGCCTACATGAGGGGCTGAAGCAAGAGGATTCCTAGAAAAGTACAAGTGATTTGGCATGGTACTTCAAGGCAGCTGAAGTCACATACAGTGCATCCCTGTGCCTGTCCCAGGCCCTCCAGCCTTGATCCCTGCCATTGTCTTAGAGAATCATCTCCCACTGAAATCTAGTTTCCATGTGACTGCTCACTTGTAGTTCCCCAATGAGGTCTCTTCTGGTATCTCCAGCCTACCACTGTGAAGGGAGTTCAAGTCCACTGATGATAGGACAAGGTAATGGAAATTGTTAAATCACTCAAACATACCCCAAATTAAGTAGCGTGATGACACATTTCTACCAAATTCATAAAACATAAACAACCAGTCTTTACAATTCAGAGCCAAACAACTCTATGTCCTTCATAAGTTACAGTGATTAAATTTAATCAAGGGTAATGACTACATAATCCCAGGCATAGTTCATCTGCATTTTTTGAATGTGTTAACATCTTATTGAGAAAGGCTCTTGAGCCCTCTAGGGATTTCTGTCCATGTCCCGGATGCTGCTTGAAAATTAATACAGGCCTGTGTAGGGTTAGTTCATCCAAGGTCAGAATACGGATCTCCTCTTACACAGGTAGTCAGTGCCTATGATATGTAGAGCCTATCCTGCTTTTCTGTTCACATCCCCACCTAGTTTGAAAAGGAGGTAAAGAAGTCTGGTAAATAAGGTACCCTCTTTACTTATTACAGAATCTCCTTTGCAACCAAAAGGAAATCCCCCATGGAAATAGTTATAATGGGATTTGAGCTATAAGATATGCACATTTATGTGGAGGAGTAAAGATTGATTGACTCTTTTACTCTACGAAGAGAACAAGGTTATTTATCGATTAGATGTTTTATAGCATCTTTCCTCTGAAAGGTTCAACTTATGCACAGTTGGGGAAAAGTTTGTCCAAGGGAAATAATTTATGGGAGGTGAGGGAAGCAGGTGAGGGAAATAGTAAAAAATCATTAGGAAATATACAACCTCCTGAAAGACCAAGTATAGGAAAATGTACGTGCCAGGGAATACGCTAGCAATGGACTTGGAAAAAAAAAAAAAAGCTGACTCCTAGTTTATCACGAGGGAAAAGAGAACTAAGATGTGTGTGCACATACACGTACACTCTCTCTCATACACACACACACACAGCATTTTAGAAATAATTAACTAAAAATATTTTTAATTAAAGTGATACAGGCACATGGAGTCTTATGATTCCCAAGAAAAACTGCCAATGAGCAGGGCCCAGACCTCCAGGGCTCTGTAACTCAAGGTTCCATTTTCTTCTCCTCTTAGCACAGATAAATCTCTTTATAGATGAGAGAAGGACCAGCAAGGGCTTGATCAACCTGTCCTTCCTGCTTCCCCCAGATACTCTGCTCTACTTGAAAATTTTCTCCCATTCTGAGCCTTTGGCTTTGGTAAATAAAGGCTAAGAGGTCTTTGAGGTCTACCTGTAGTTTCTTCTCTGCCATATAACTCCACAAGGGAATGGACAGAGCATCAGTTACCTGTTTAAGTGGGGGTGACAAAGAGAGAGAGGGAAAGGATGGGGAGCAAGAAATAAAAATTGACAGGTCAAAATATTATCCATCCACATATGTGTACCATCACAACATAACACAAATGAAAGAAATTGATAGAATGTACTAGCCAAAAGCCAAAAGGCTGAGGAAGGAACAACTTTCTTTCTTTCTTTCTTCCTTTCTTCCTTTCTTCCTTTCTTCCTTTCTTCCTTTCTTCCTTTCTTCCTTTCTTCCTTTCTTCCTTTCTTCCTTTCTTCCTTTCTTCCTTTCTTCCTTTCTTTCTTTCTTTCTTTCTTTCTTTCTTTCTTTTTCTTTCTTTTCTCTCTCTCTCTCTCTCTCTTTCTTTCTTCCTTTATTTTTATTTGACAGAGAAAGAGACAGCAAGAGAGGGAACACAGCAGGGGGAGTGGCAGAGGAAGAAGCAGATTCCTTGATGAGCAGGGAGCCTGATGTGGGACTCAATCCCGGACCCTGAGATCATGACCTGAGCTGAAGGCTCAGCTTCACAACTGTCTTTAACTGAAGGATTTCTTTTTTCAACAGTGCACTGAAAGACAAATGCCTTATGATAGCCAAAACTTCTCCAGGGGTTTATTCATCTTTATATGTAAAGAAAGAGCAAATCATCTGTGGCAAAAATGCCACTCAGTGCCTAGCAATATATTTAAAGTATTGTAGGGTTTTTCCTCAATTAATTAATTGACCACAGCAACACAAAGTACTTCTCTTCTTAAATTTTTATTTGTTTGTTTGTTTGTTTGTTTGTTTATTTAACTATGTTCTAGAAAACATGGACTTAATTTGATCCTTTGGTAATTATAGCTTACATCTTTCTCAGAGATAAAATAGGCAAAAGAAAACCCAATTGTTAAGTTTGCCAACAGGCTTAAGATGAGAAACTACATATAAAGTTACTTTGTAAACTGTAAACTACTACAAAATGTTATTTTTGCCTTTCTTTGCAACATCTCCCTAATGTGTACCTATTGACTACCAGCCCCAAATTTCACCCATACTCTCTGCCCCTATAAATTTTTCTTACCCACCTGAAATTCATGTATGCTCTGTTATTGTTATCAGGTGAGTTGTCTCTCCTTGATGCAAGCCTATCATTGCCATTGCTTCCCTCTGCCCACATGATTGTTCCATCCTTTTGCTGCTGATTGGCTGCTGTTACAGGTGATGGGGGCTGATGCAGATGGATTCCAGCAGTTCTCATGAGTATTTTATGTGCTTTTGCTGATTTACAGCCAGTTCAGCATTCCTTTAAATGGCCATAAATTGGATTGATGTCATAAATCATATCTAGAGAAAGTGCCTGAGTCCCAGCTCAGGCAGCTATGCTAATGTCTGTGAAAATAACAAAGAAACATCCTCATTCAGGCCTGATTCTACGGCATTAAAAGGCCAAAATGTAAGGAGCTGTCAGTTACTGAGAGGGGAAAAGGTAAAAAGGGGAGAAAGGTCTTTGTAGGGATTATTAATAACACAGCCAGGAAGAATGTATAGATGTGTGCCAGCGAGAATAAACAGGGGTGGGGGTAGAAGAGGGGGCCGCTGAAAGAGTGATAAAAGATAGTGCCGTATATGGAAAAGATAAATGCAAATGAAATATACTGTATGGCAATGGATTATATCAGTGGTTGATATATGGGATTGAGTATCAAATTGTTGAGCTGGCAGCCATTAATATGATATAGTGGATGCGATATGCCGGATGACGGCAGTCCTGGTGCAGGGGAAAATAAAGAATACACTGCAGTCTTTCAAAACAATAGTTCAAAGAAAAGACAGAAAATTATAGCACTACAAGTTTATAAAACTAAACTCATGTGAAATAATTATGGATTCTGATAGGGTTCATTATTCTTTATCAGCTCGCCAATCTCATAAGGAAAACAGAGGACTATCTCTTCTGCTCCTTGGGGAGGGGGATTAGGATGGGGAGTTTCTCATTCTATGAAGGATAGCAAAATTGACATTGATGTTTTCTTTGGTGAAGGCACTTCCCTTTGACAGTTTTGCCAAAAAGTTTGGTATCCCCAGACTTCATCAATAGAACTGTTATGAGCTGACACTCATCTCTAGGATTCCTAGGAATTTACTCCCAGAAATTGTCTGAAATCTTTAATTCATTTACCAATTCCTTCATCAGATCTTTACTGATAATCTACTATGTGCCAAGCACAGTAATGAGGCTTCAGAAATCAATATAAGGAAGTCTTTAAAATATTTCCTATTTTTTATTATCTATCCCTTGACTTTGCATTTGAATAGTTCACCCACACAGCATGCTGCAGCCCATGTAAAGCCCATGCTTTACAGGCCCATGTAAAGAAAGCCACAGGACAGTGTTTACTCAGATGTCTTTAAACCCAGTAAATTCCAGGTCCACTGCTAGTTCTCATTCTGCTGGCACTTGAGTCCAGACTCTGTACTCTGGAACCAAGGTTTTCACAATTGGTTAGAGTCCTCTTCTTGGTATTGGACCTTAGTTTCCTACTCAGCTTTTGGCTTTGTCCACTGCCCTAGGCTGGAATCTCCCATGGCTTAAAGCTAGTAGTAGAGAAATCCTCATCTGAGCACTCCTACAACCCCCTTCTTCTTCATCTCAACCACCACCATATCCCAACCCCATGTCAGCATTATAGGAACCATCAACCACTACTCCACCAAGAATGGAGCATTCTGGAACTTCCTTAGAATTATCTTTCTTTTTGATGGCCCCTTGACCTATACTTCACCCTTCTTCTGTGTGCCACTGTTTCCATTCTGGAAACACTCCCGCTGAGGCATCTTATCCATTCCCCCATGGTCCAGTTACCCACGTATCACCAATCTGAATCCTTCATTTCCACTTCCTCCCTCCTGAACTCCAGTCCCAATCACCCTGTTGAGCCGCCCATGGAATAGGTCCAATTCCGTGTCCCACACACATTCAAGTTCAGGAAGGAAAAGCCTAGTCTTCTCAATGTGTTATCTCTCAAGCATGATCACTTCCCCAGCCACTCAAGTAAAACATCAACATCTGAGTCATCTTTAATTCCACCTTCTCTCTGACCAGTCTCTCTATGTGTCCTACCTAAGAAATGACTTTGAAATCTATTCCTGATTCTATATTCTGATGGCCTTTGCTTGAGTTTCACTTTTTTACCATGATACTGGCTCCCAACTGATCCCATTTCCAATTTTTCCCATTCCAATTGATTCCATCCCATTCATTTTTATCAGGATATCATCCTAAAGGATATACCTGATGATGTCATGTCTCGGCTTGAAAATTCCCCACTAACTGCACTCTAAAGAATAATATTTTATAGATGCATATGTGAATGTTTACTTTTTCAAAACAGAAAGATCACGTTACTCAGCAGGCATTCAATATGGCACTAACATATTTTCTATCTCTACCTTAAAGCACATAGCCCTAAACACACCTTATGTTGCTTTCACCAGCCTAGAATATTTGCCAATCCTGAACACATCTTACAGTGTCCACTGGGTCAGTGAAGCCAGTTTTCTCTCTCTCTCTCTCTCTCCCTCTCTCTCCCTCTCTCTCTCTCTCTCTCTCTCTCTCTCTCACTCACACACACACACACACACACACACACACACACACACACAGAACTTCCCAGAGAGATTCCAGAACACATCTATTCTCCTCTAGATCTACAACTCTACCCAATGGTCTCCATAAGGTCCCAAAATTTCCCTAGCATCTGTAGAAGGAGATGTGTGCTTCTGCCATGGCCCTTTGTCATTCTTTGGCCTGCTGGCAGCCTCAAAGTTATCAATAGGGACACCCTCTACATCCCAGTTTGGACACTGGTCAGATTGAGAAGTTTTGAACTTCAGTTGTTTCCAAACACAGGTCTACATAGTAATCACTGGAGAACTTCCTAAAATACAGACTTTCATGGCACACTCTTGAAATTATACTTTGTAGATCTGTAGCAAGAATCTGTATTGTAAACAAGATCCCCTGGATAATCTTCAGGCTCAGTCAAGTGTGGAAACCAATGGCTTATATTAGCTGGATGGTTGATAGCGCCAGCATGAATAACAGAGACCAGCTTAATTAGCTGGCTTTCCCATTGGAGCAGAGCAATTCAGACCCACAAAAAGTTGGCTGGGGGTGGGAGTAGTGGGGATGAGAAGATGAGGAAGAAAACTAGAGCCACCAAAATCCTTTTCAAATCCCAGAGATGATAACATTTTATTTTGAGATTGATAAATAAAAGATGGCCTCTCCCATCTGGCTTTATGATATGGAAGCATTGTTAATGAGACATTTGTAAAAGCGCTGCACAGTTGTTAAAGGACCATGACTATGGCTCTTAAATTGTGAAATATGGGCACCAGGCTTCTGTGTATTCAGTCTTACACAAATGTGAGAGTCACTAATGTGGGCATCTGACATTTCCAAAGGGTCATATTTACATTTCTCACAAATTAAGCTAATGCTATTTAAAACCAGTGCAAATCGCACGTTATATTTCAGTTTTCTTGCTTTTAAATTTTTTCTGTTCTAACCATTTACCAAACCTCACTGTTTAACTTGGCAGCTGGTTAAATAGGCAGCAGAACCTGTCATGATGGTGGCTCTTAAAGACAGCAACAGTGCTGCTTCGTGTCCAGGCTGTCAAGAGATGTTGGAAGAGGGTGTCTGGGCGGCTCAGTGGGTCATAATGTCAGGGACCTGGGATTGAGCCCCACATCGGGTTTTCTACTCAGCGGGGAGCCTGCTTCCCCCTCTTGCTCTGCCTGCCTCTCTGCCTACTTGTGATCTCTCTGTCAAATAAATAAATAAAATCTTAAAAAAAAGAGAGAGAGAGAGGTTGGAAGAACAGCATTGCCTACGTGGCCTGTGGTCACCATGTACTCCTATTTCACATTCTTTCATGGGTTGATTTGGTAAGTGCCCTCTCTTGAAATTGCTTTGGATGCTACTGAGAG
Organism: Procyon lotor; assembly: GCA_028646535.1. NCBI lineage: Eukaryota > Metazoa > Chordata > Mammalia > Carnivora > Procyonidae > Procyon > Procyon lotor. The sequence continues at coordinate 130,969,675 of CM053603.1, read as the reverse complement.
GTTCCAGCTTTAGTAACTTTCAATAGACCTAAGTAGATCTTATTGTACTTAATGTATGGGATTCTACCATAATAGCTAGCTGGTTTTCATAAAGACCTTTCTGGATTTAAGTCTCTCTGTTGGCAAAATGATAACAATAACTTTTCACTTCTGCTCCTTATGGATGGTCAGGGAAACAAACGATGTGTTTGCATCTCTGTGCATGCGTGAGTGCTTGAGTGAGTCACTGACTTCTGCTGGGAAGGAGCTCATGCAGACTTGGGGTGAGGAGGAGTGTGGGCTCTGTAAGATGTTCTAGCAGCTCAAGCAAGAAGAACAAAACAAAAGAAGGGCTGTGAGAACGTAGCACACTAGCAACACACAAACCGGTAAAGTGACAAAACCAACAAAAACAATGGCAAGAAGCAGGAAAACGGCATGGCTGAAGTATGCTAAGCCCAGAATGTTTCTTTCTTAACCTCCGTTCAGAAGCAAAAAATAAAAGTATGACCTTTTTTAAAATTTTATTTATTTATTTATTTTTGGTTGTTGTTGGCCATACGGGCTCCAGGAAGAAGATAAGGCAAGAGAGAAGAAAACCTTTTCTGCTTCTGGAAATTAGAAAAATCTCATCAATAAACAAACCAACTACATTTTTTTTCAACCCAAATATTTTTGCCTCCCCAGCCCTCAGGCTGTAAAATCCGATATGCAGTTAGACCGTCCATCCTCTTGACTTTGCAAAGCTTTGGCTTTTACCAGCTTTCCTTTCCAAAATGTTTCTGGGGAATGTGACAAATTTGGCCCATTTGCTGCTCGCCACGCCTGCCAGCTGTCTGGCTCTGTTCACTGCTCCTCTCACCCCCCAGCTCTGCTCATCCTGCTGCAGTTACCCCCTTCCTCTTCAGAGGGGCTTACCCCAGGCAGCTGCTGCTGGCTCTGTACCCCTGCACCCTCGGTATTTTCGCTCCTAGCTTTCCCCTGTATCCCCATGGTAGAAGCAGAGAAAATTTGCAGTTTTAAAGAAAATGTTACAGATGGTTCGAAGATAATGAGAGAAACACAACATCAAGAATAACTCCTATCCAGCACTAGCTGTATGTATACTCTGAGTACACAGACTTATGCATACACTTAAGGGTCTTTGATAGTTCACATAGCTCTGACTTACTCCCCATCTGCCTCCTCAGAGGAGAAGCCAATGCACGCCCCTCACCCTGAACAAAAGAGCCGCAGACATCTCAGTGCCCTAGCACCCAGGGGTCAAAAGACTGTAAGAAATGTGTAAATGGCCTCCACCAATGTCAATCCAAGGCCCTCCTTCTGAGTGCTCACTTCTTCCCTGGGGACTGACCTCTCAATGAGAAGACTCTCCCCTTCAGGGGAAACTGTCCCAACCATTGTGTGTTATCTTTGTTATCTTACCTATCTGCCCAGAAATGACCTCAAGGTATTATATTTCACAGACCTTTAAAAACTCTAAGCGTAGGTAATAAGTACAAAACCCACCAGACCAAATACACATCCCCACAAGGACAAGTACATCAACATGGGGCCAGGTCCTTTCCCAGCCCCCTCCTGTTCAGAGCTGTACCCTCTCCAACCCCCGTGCAGAGCACTGACCTCAGGCTGAGATCCTGACATTATGCTAGGAACTTGAGATATGCCCAGCACATGGTCCAGTTCTCACCTGTTATCTCTAGAATACTTTTAAACGCACCCTCTAGTTTTTTCAAAAGTTTCCCAATTTGGACAATAAATTATATGGTCTCCCTAATTTGAGGGGGATTAAACATTTCACTGAAACAAAGCATGTTAATAATTCCTTAATCATTACTTTCCCAGACCACTGTATAAACATCTAACCTGAAATATCTGCCTCCACTCTTAGCTGCTGCTCATTTATTTAACAAATATTATTAGGCAGCTACTATACGTTTTGATTATTCTGGAGACTGTGCATATACGAACAAAACAAACAAGGTTACTACCTTCCTGCAGCTTATATTCTATTTTTAGAAAAATTTTGAAAACAAAGACCTGGCCATGACACTTCCCTGCCCTAAATCTTTTAAAAGCCCCTATTGCGGCCAGACCCCGAAGTATCCCCCCATCCCCAAGCCCCCCAGGCTCTCTAATTTTGTCTTTTAACATAATTTAAATTTCACCAACAATATCCACTATCCCCCACATCCCTTCCTGCTTCAGCCATTTGTATATGCTCTTTACCTTTCTCACAATATCTCTGCTCACTTTGTCTCTTGTGGAATCCCTTACTTATCCGTCAAGTTTCAACTTGATGTCATTTAATTCCTACGGTTTTTCCTCAGACTTGAAGGCAGAATTAATCACTCCCTTATCTGTGAGCCCAAAGTGGTTTATAAACACATTTGTCTTAGCACATATTGTATCACGGTTTGGTTAATATGTTTATAGGTCTTTCTCTCCGACTAGACTGTGGGCTACCTATGGCAAAAAAAAAAAAAAAAAAAAAAAATCCAAGTGGCTCAACAAATATTTGCTGAATTTCTTTGGAAATTTTAGCACATTATTATGTTTAAGTACAACATTTCTGTAAGAATCTTTGATAGAATGTTGGTAAGAATATCAGAGGATATGATAAAGAATGTGCAGTGATTTTCACAGAGGGCTGAAAAAATCTAACAGTGTCGTGAATATAATGTAAATAACAGAAAATGTCAAAGGACAAAGGTGAAAATAATATGTATTATGTTTGTATCAAAAATAAATGTTTACGTTAAGAATAGCAACAAGAGGTATGTGTTATTTTCCTGCCCAGAAGAACTCTGCAGAAGAACTACCTGCAGGCTCGGCAAAGCATTCTCCTTTGCCAGTCTTGGCTTGCTTGTCTCCAGCATGAGCTTCAAATAAAATATTCTTTTTTTTTTTGTAAAGATTTCATTTTTATTTATTTGACACAGAGAGAGAGATTACAAGTAGGCAGAGAGACAGACAGAGAGGGGGAAGCAGGCTCCCTTCTGAGCAGAGAGCCCAATGCAGGACTTGATCCCAGGACCCTGAGATCATTACCCGAGCTGAAGGCAGAGGCCTTAACCCACTGAGCCACCCAGAGCCCCTAAAATACATATTCTTAATGGTGGAATGAGGCAATAGATCCAACAAGAGAAGCAAAGCAAAGCTCAAAATAACTTTGGAACTTCCACATAGATATAAAAAAAAAAGAGAGAGAGAGAGAGTACTAAAGACACAAAAGAGAAAAAATGAACAAATAGTATTGTTTTGTACATCTTTAGATTTTATATAAATGGATTTATTATTTTATACATTCCTAGATTTTAGATAAATGGATTTATTCTGTCTCCACCACAATTTACTTTTTAATTCAATTTATTATTCTAAATATCCATTTTTTTAAAGATTTTATTTATTTATTTGACAGAGAGATCACAAGTAGGCAGGGAGGCAGGCAGAGAAAGAGGGGGAAGTAGGCTCCCTACTGAGCAGAGAGACCAGGACCCTGGGATCATGACCTGAGCCGAAGGCAGAGGCTTTAACCCACTGAGCCACCCAGGCGCCCCTAAGTATCCACTTTGATAGAGTATATTTCAAACCATTGTCTCTCTAGATCTCCAGTATTGGTTAAAATGCCTGCTTATGATATCTCATTCAATTTCTGTGAGTTGGCATTATACATATAAATTTATTTATAACAATGCCATGCACGTAGTTAACACTCGATGAAAGTTACCTATTATTATTATTTTCATCATATTGTCATTTATTCATATGAATATTCACAATTTATATATCTATTCCCCTTATGATGAACTTTTACATAGTATGCAATATTTTACTTGTACAAAAAATGTTGTAATGGATGTACATGTCACCTTGTACATATGGGTGAGAATGCCTTATACCTGGATGTGAATCGCTGGACTGAAGGATATGATGGGCCATTATAGTAATTAATAAATCATGTCTCCCTGTATCCATGTCCCTGTATTGTCTTCTCCCATACTGACTTTAGACTTGTCCATGTGACTCTTCAACCAAGAGGATGTTGTTAGAAGGTAATTCTCTATTGCTCTCTCACATTTCTACACCTCTTATAAGCGAGGCACTAACTGGCCTTTTGTTCCAGCCTATTTTTTCAAGGATGTTAGTATAGCAAGTAGCCTTAGAGGATAAAGAGAGTATCTCTCTGCAAAGGACCAATTTCCTTAACGTCCTACATCATGTATCATCCCACATCAAAGAGATGATGTCTTCCTCTGGTGCAAAGGCAGATTTGCTTATAACAGGTCATAAAAGATTTAGGTTCTGTAAGCTCAGAGTTCCTCAGCTATGATTGAAACCCACCACACTTGAAGCATCCACTCCTGTGTCACTCTCTTGACTTGAGAGACAAGAAAAACTGTTGTGGATATGATGCACATGCTATTTACTGTGCTATAAGAGGATCCTTTAGATCTGGTCCCAGAGACTGGTATCTTCCTAATACCTTCCAGAAAGTTATAGCAGGCTAATCTGTTAACTTGCAAGGAAAATAAAATCTCATATCCTCCACATTTCTCAATAGATAATAGCAAATGTGATAAAAGAAGAGGATTAAAATCTGCTTGCAAGTTGTTGGTTGCCTTCTCTTGATTCTGGAAACTCTTTTGACAACATGTGAAAAAGTTCAGGCTAACACGTAGGATGATAAAACGCTTGAGGAGAGAAGTCCCTCATATCCTAGTCAAGACCTAAAATCGTTAGCGAGCCTAGATGGCATCATAAGTAAGCAGAGATTAACCTTCCAAACCTAAGTTGGTGGCCCACAGACTTGTGAGCTATAAGGTGTTTTAAACCACTAAATTTGGAGACGGTTCGTTATATGGCAAAAGATAACTTTAAAAAGATTACTGATTTTAAGATAGGTAGTCACTTAGAACCTAATATATCAGGTATTGATACACGTACCAGAGCTAGGGCAATGAACACAAATGAGATACATTTCAGGGGATAAATTCAGCACCAGCTATTTTGATACTAAAAAAAATGATCCACAAAAACTTTGTACCAATATTCACTTGAAGCAATTCACTTGAAAGAATGCATAAACATTCCCTTTTATGTTTTTTTTTTTTAAGATTTATTTATTTATTTGTTTGAGAGAAAGAGAGAGAGAATGAGAGTGAGAGAGCATGAGAGGGGAGAGGTCAGAGGAAGAAGTGGACTCCCAATGGTGCAGGGAGCCCAATGTGGGACTCGATCCTGGGACTCTAGGATTATGACCTGAGCTGAAGGCAGTTGCTTAACCAACTGAGCCACTTAGGTGCCCCCACCCCCTTTTACGTTTTCTTACTAATAGTTGTCATTCTAGGAATTTTTCCCCAATCTGATAAATGTGAAATTGTATATAATTAGTTTTAATTATCATTTCCCTGATTACTAGTGATTTGTTTTCATATTTTATTGTATATTTAGGATTCCTATTCAGTGAATTTCTGGTTCATGTCCTTTACCCATCTTGCCATAGAATTGTCTTTTTACTTATTTATTTATCATTGCTCTTCATATATATAAACACTAATGCTTTATCAATTAAGTGGATTGCAAGTAAATCTCCCAGCTTGATCATAAACTATTTGTTTCCCCTCTCCCTGCATCAAAAGCACTTTTTAAATGTTTCCTCCAGCTTTGTAATAAGTCTTAAAATCTGGTAGAGGGCAAGTCCTCCTTCTTGATTCTCATTCAATTATCTTAGCTAATTCGATTCTTATATTTGCCCCTGTATACATATATCTTGTCAAGTCCCACAAAGATCACTGCAGTGTTGCTTTTTAAACTTTAATTACCTTGGATTTACTGTTAAATTTGAGGTTAAATGACATCTTTTAAGATACTGAATCTTCCTGAGTTGAGATGCCCTTCAACATATGAATGGATAAAGAAGATGAGGTTCAAATATACAATGGAATTTTACTCAGCTATCAGTAAGGATGAATACCCACCATTTGCATCAATATGAATGGAACTAGAGGGGATTATGCTAAGTGAAATAAGTCTAGCAGAGAAAGACAATAATCACATAGTTTCACTCATAGGTAGAACATAAGGAATAGCACAGGGGACCATAGGGGAAGGGAGGGAGAACTGAATGGGAAGAAATGAGAGAGGGAGACAAACCATGAGAGACTCTGGACTTCGGGAACTAAACTGAGAGGTAGAAGGATGGGGTAACCAGGTATTGGGTTTTAAGGAGGGCTTGTGTTGGGATAAGCACTGGGTGCTATATGCAACTAATAAGTCATTGAACATTACATCAAAAACTAATGATGTACTACATGCTGGCTAATTGGACATAATAATAATAAAGGAAGGAAGGAAGAAAGGAAGGAAGGAAGAAGAAGGAAGGAAGGGAGGGAGGGAGGGAGGGAGAGATATTGAGTATTCCCATCTATGACCATGATACCTCTCCATTTTCTCTGCAATGATTTCACAAATCTTTTACTGGGTTTACTCTTAGACACAGACAAATAGGCAGAGAGATATTTACTATTGTGATTGAAAAGTTTTTTCAAGTTTTTTTAAAAACTTAAAAAAAAAGTTTGTTGTTTTTTTTAAGTTTTTATTTTCTTGGTTATCACAGATGCCTTTGGGGTCTTATGTCACATCCTCTCCACTCACCTCTGATTTCAGCCTTAGTTGTGGCAGACAATTCCATGTGAAAGACTTGCTGAGCCTTCCTTGAATCCACAGAAGCCCTCTAGATGCACACCCCCACACACAGCAGAGAAGTCTGGGAAAGTTAATGCCATCAAGAACGAACTCCAACCAATGCGGGCACAGAAGCCATGGATAAATGACTCAGAGTCCTCTCCTTTCAACCAATAATTTGAAACTTTGTGTGCTTCTCAGATGTCACAGTGAAATTAAACACCCATCATCTATAGCAGTGACTTCAATAATTCACCTGTGTATTAATTTTTGCTTCTCTCCTTGTTCACTCTCCTGCTTCCTAACTATTGCTCCTTGAGTTCATATCAAAAATTAATTAGCTCACTCAAATTCTAGTTTTAGTTTCTGCTTTCAGGGGAAACTCAAACTAAGAGATTGACATATAGAAATACTATTGATTTTTTGTCTATTGATTAATTTCCAACAATGTTACTTAATTCTCTGATTTATTCTAATAGATTGGAATTGATCTTGGATTGTCTATGTACTTAGTCACATTGTCTCTAAATAATAAGAATGCAGTTATTCCTTTCAAAACCTTACTATTCTTATGTGTTATTTCTTGTCCCATTACAAAGACTAGACTTGCAATACTGTTTGGAATAAGAGTACTATCAGGTATCTTTAAATTCTTTTTGACTTTATAAAGAATGCTTCTATACTCAGTTGTGCATATTTCCTGTAGGTTTTTGATGGAGACACTTTATGAAGGTGAAGAAGTTTTCTTCTATTATGAATGAGTGTTAAATGAAGTTGAGTGCTTTTCCCTGAATCTACTGATAAAATAATATTTTTTCTTCTTTTAATCAGTGTTTTATAACACGAACCTGTTTGTGCATTTCTGGGAACAATAGTATTTGCCAGTCTTTTTATCCAGTTTTTTTTTTTATCCAGTTTTGATATCATTTCTGCAGCCTCCAAAATGCATTGGAAATGTTTCCTGTTCAGCTTTTCTGTGTAAAAGTGAATATAAGATAGGTAATAATTTCACTAAAAATTTGGTAAGCACTTGTAAAATTGTGTTAGTCTGGGGCTAAGTTGTTAATATTCTTTTACAAATGAATAATGATTATACGTTTTTTTCAGTTTCAATTACTTTTTAAATTAGTACAATTTACTCTATATTATCTATGTTTTAAACATTAGTATTGAAGAATTGATATTATGTCTTAGGATTTTAAACCTCTCTACATACCTTGTTATACTCTTAATTCCTAATACATACTATTATTAGCTTATTTTATCCCTCTAATTATATTGCCAGATGGCTATTTCACTTGTATTTTTTAAAGATTTTATTTATTCACTTGAGAGACAGAGGGTGGGGGGAGAGAGAGAGAGAGAGAGAACAAGCAGGGGGGGGAGAGGCAGAGGGAGAAGCAGACTCTCCAGTATAAGCCAGGAGCCCAATGTGGAGCTCGACGTGGGGGTCTATCCCTGGACCTAGAGATCATGACCTGTGCCAAAGGCAGACACTTAACCCTCTGAGCCACCCAGGTGCCCCTTATTTGTCATTTTTTAACAACTAGTCCTTGACTTTGGTTGCTTCATTCTTGTGTTTTTTTGGTTTTGTTTTTGTTGGTAATGTTTTCTATTTCAAAAATCCTTACTCTTCTTTCTTTTTAACTATTTGTTTCAAGTTTACTTGGTTATTATATTTTACAGCTTTATTGAGATATACATGACACAAAATAAATGGGACACATCTTAAGTTTACAATTTGTATAAATTTGGACATATCTATACACCTGTGAAACAATCAGCATAATTAGGATAGTGAACATTTCTCTCACCCTAAGGGGTTCCTCACGCTCTTTTTTAACACATCCATTACTCTTTCTTCCTACTGCATAATCTCCAGACAGTCACTGGTATATGTCCCATCAATATAGATTATTGTTCACTTCTAGAATTTTACATAAATTAAAACAGAGTATGTGCTTTTTTGGGCCTGGTTTCTTTCACTAAAGATACTTCTTTTGGAATTCATCTATTTTGAGGCATGTGACAGTAGTTGTTCTTCTTTTTGCTGAATACAATTGTACAGATTATATAAATTTATTAATCCATTCAATGTTGAAGGATTTTAGATTGCCTGCAGTTTTTATTACAAATAAAGTAACTAGAAAGATTGGTGTATTGGCTATTTCTCTTAGTTATAACTACCTTCAAATGGAATGGCTATTTCATATGGGAAATCTATGTTTAAATTTTTATGAAAATGCCAAACTCTTTTCCAAAATAGTACCGTTTAACATTTCTATAAGTGCTACATGAGAATTCCTGTTGCTGTGTTCCTTGCTAAAACTTGGTAGCAACAACCTTTTTGAATTTATCTGTTTTATAGGGTGTGTAGTTATCTCATTGTGATTTTAATTTGCATTATCCTAATGATGTTAAGCATCTTCTCATGTACTTCTTTTCTATCTATATACTTTCTTTCAGTAAGTGTCTATTAAAATATTTTGCCCATTTTGTTATTTCTCTATTACTGCATTGTAAGTGTTCTTTATGTATTCTATACACAAGTCCATCTTAGATATGTTTCATAAATATGTTTGTACAGTCTATGGTTATTCTTTTTTATTTCTTAAATTTCCTTTGAAAAGCGTTATTTCATTTTGATGAAAATGGATTTTTTTCTAAGATTTTATTTATTTATTTGACAGAGAGAGAGAGATCACAAGTAGGCAGAGAGGCAGGCAGAGAGAGGGGGAAGCAGGCTCCCTGCTGAGCAGAGAGTCTGATGTGGGGCTCGATCTCAGTACCCTGAGATCATAACCTAAGCCAAAAGCAGAGGCTTTAACCCACTGAGCCACCCAGGTGTCCCAAAAATGGATTATTTTTATAGCACATTCTTTTTACCTCTCACCTAAAAATCTTACCAAACTCAATGTCATTTAGCTCTTACATTTAGATCTGTGATCCACATTAATACATTTAGTGTAAGAGTTGTTTTCTCTCTTGCCCTCTTTTTTTTTTTTTCATTTTTCTATCCAGCACCATTTCATGAAAAATTGTTTTTTCCTCATTGAATTGCCTTAACCCCATTATAAAAATCATATGACTATAGACAAATCAAGATGGTGCACAGAGCGTCTGGGTGCCTGGTCTGGGCCTGTGGTGTACACCAGAGTGGAGAAGGCAAGGAGTTCCAAGTCTCTCTCCTCAGCTCATCCGTGTACTCATTTTAATTTTTCCAATCATTCCATGAGTTGTATAACTTTGGCTTTCAAGATCCTCTTTCCACCAACCCTCTACACACTCAGCTGAAAAGAACTGTGCCTATTCCAAAAACAGCATCATTAGCCTGACATAACACAATTCAGCCATTGGTCAGAAACAGATCTGCTTCGTGGACACTACTTCTCCCAGAAAAAAAACCTGTTCTGTCATCCAGGAAAGTAATCTAAGACCATGTGTCACCTGTCTTGTTTTATTGCCAGGGTCACAGACGGAACTCTGCAGTGGCCCCTGTAAGACAGCTGATCAATGGTCTGTGTGAACTGTGCCAAGAGTGGCATGGCTTGTTGCAAAAAATAAAAAATAAAGGAAAAGACTGTGAAGAGTGTACACCCATCAGCAAAGTGGTGCCAATGCCCATCCCTTCTGAGTCCAGGGGTGATATGAGAGAGTGGTATCATACTAAATGCATGTTTGAGAAACTGGAGTTTCTGGCCCAGGCCACCACAAAAGATATTAAGGACCACACAGAGTGGAAAGCTGGGAAGAGTTAGAAGGTAATGAGAAGGAACAGATAAGCCAGAACATTATAGATCTGTCTTCTAAGGCAACAAGCACACCAAAGAAGAAAGCCATTGTCCAGGCTAAGCTAATAGTCACTGGCCAGGTGACATCTCCAGTGAAAGATGCTTCATTTGTCACCAACACCAATCCCCGGAAATCTTCTGGCTTTTCAGTCAAGCCCAACAACTTTGGGGAAGCCTGCTCAAGTGCTACCCCTAAGGCAAGTCTCTCCTCTGCACATATGACCCCAAGCACAAGTATTGTCTGCTATGTGAGCTTTGGAAGTTATGTGACTTTGTGGCTGAAAATCTTGGCTACGACACCAAGACACAGATCATCCAGGCTTCCTTTGGAAAGGTTCAGTAAGAAATAGTTTCCACAGTGATGTGTACCTAACAGTGAAGCTGCTGCCACTTGTATTATTAAAAGTGTATTATTAAAAGTATTTACAACTTGAATAATAGGTATTATTAAAAGTGTTTACAACTTGAATAATAAGTAGATTGTGAAGTTTTTCAGTCACATTCTTGACAGGAGACCTGGAGCAGGGTGAAATGTCAGAGACAATCAGAGTCTTCTCTGAGCAGAACAAGTCTTCCCCACTCCCAGTTGCCAAGAGCCTCCTTACCACCCAAGAAGTGGGCAAATTCCTCCTTCAGCTCTCCGAGCTCACCAAGGAGAATGAGCAACAACAGGCCCTGCAGGACATCGCCTCCAGGTGTCCAGCCAATGACCTTAAGTGCATCATCAGGTTGGTCAATCTGAAGATGAACTCAGGTGCAAAACATGTTAGATGCCCTTAACCCCAATGCCTATAAAGCCTTCAAAACCTGTGAAACCTGAAGGACCTGGTGAAGGAAGTCTTCTGCAATAAGCAGAAGGTGGAGGAGGAGCCAGGTCGGAGATGAGCTCTGAGCATCCAGGCTTCACTGATGATGCTAGTACAGCCCATGCTGGCTGTGGCCTACAAGTCCATCAAATATGCAATGAGGAAGTGTCCTAATAGCATGTTCTCTGAGATCAAGTATGATGGGAAGCAAGTTCAGGTGCATAAGAACAGGGAACATTTCAGCTACTTCAGTTGCAGACTCAAGCCTGTCCTGCTTCCCAAGGTGGCCCACCTTAAGGACTACCTCCTCCAGGCTTTCTGTGGGGGCCACAGCATGATAGTGGACTTTAAGGTGCTCCTGAATGACACTAAGTCAGTCAAACCACTGCCCTTTGGGACTTGGGGAGTGCACCAGAAAACTGCCTTCCAGGATGCTAATGTCTGCCTCTTTTTTGATTATATCTACTTCAATGTCAGCTTCATGAACAGGCCTCTGTGTGAGCAGTAGAAATTTCTTCATGATAACAGGGTTAAAATTTCAAACCAGATCATGTTCTCAGAAATGAAGCAAGTCACTAAAGCTTCAGACTTGGTTGACATGATAAACCTGGTGATCTGAGAAGGGTTGGAAGGGATAAAGCTGAAGGATGTGAAGTGTACACATGAGCCTGGAAAGCAGCACTAGTTAAAAGTGAAGAAAGACTATTTAAATGAATAGGCCATGGCTGACATAGCTGACCCAGGGGTCTTGGGGCCTTTTATGGGCATGGGAGTAAAGGTGGCATGATGTCCATCTTCCTCATGGGCTGCTATGACCCAAGTGGCCAGAAGTGTGGCCGAGTGTTCACTAAGTGTGCAGAAGGCCATGATAACATGACATATGCCCACCTGCAAAAGGAACTAGATGTGGTGAAGATCAGCAAGGATCCCAGCAAGATATTTAACTGGTTGAAAATCAACAAAAATCTTCATTATTGTCCCAGACTCAAAAAAAGTTGCCATGTGGAAGATCACAAGGGCTAAATCCCTCAAATCTGAGGCTCACAGAGCTGATGGGATCTCCATTTGATTTCCTCATGGTACCCAGGTCCAAGATGATAGGGGTTGGAAGTCTGCCTCTAACCTGCCCCAGCTGTCCAAAGAGAGGGCTGGATTCATTTTGGTAGCTGGAAAGGAGAGGAACTCCACTACAGGGGGCAGCAGTGGAGCGAATGAGGGTACCTTGGGGCCTGCTGGATCTTGCAAGCCTCCCCAAAGCAGCCCTCCACCAGCGCCAAGAAGGCAGGAGGGAGACTGAGTAGCCACAATAGCAAAGGTGGCAATAAGCTGACAGCAAAACCTTCCCCTATGAAAGTGGGAGAGAAGCAGAAGGCTCCCAATGAGATCCCAGGCCAACCAAAGGTGTTACTGGACATCTTCTCTGGGGTGTAACTCTACTTGCCACCCTCCACACTAAAATTCAGCTGCCTCAGATGCTCCTTTGTGGCAGGCATTCAATTGGGACCTGGTGCAGGAATTTGACATTGCCTCAGCCACACAGGTACTGAGTATCAGGGACAAGAACTCTGATGCTCAGCAGGTCTTCCCAGAGTAGGTTTGGGCATGTATCTGGAAGCAGAGGCTGGTAGCTCACTGCTAGATCTGTGGCCCTCCCTCTTCCTCACAGGATTAGGGATGGGGGGATGTGTCGGGAATGGCCAGCAATCCCTGTACTGACAGATGAAAGATCACTCCAACACTCCAAACTTTGCTGTGAAAGAGAGGAGAAGGCAAAGAGGTGAATGCTTAGAGGCAAAGACCCTTTGCTTCTCTTTGCTCCCCCTTTTATTGGTCCTTCATGATAATCAAAAATCCTTATCACTGTTCTCAAGCAAGTGATGTGTGACAAAGGGTCTTACTGAAACTAAGAGAATCTGTTTACAGGAAAGATATGATAAACTAATCTGCATGTTCTACTAAACATAGCCTAAGGGACAATACATACATCTCTTAGATCACATGGTGGCTGTTTGAGCTAAGAAAGCTTGGGGCATTCCAAGGGCAGGATGGGCACACGGGCCTCAGCATGCCCTTCTCCAAAACCTTCCCTGCCCTCCAGCATCCTCTGTGTTAACATTTTAGCAAGCCAGGTATTATGGCTGATTTCGTGCTCTACATTAACCTAAACAGGGACAGTAGCCTTTCTTCAAGCAGTCTTCCAGAACTCACCAACTGTGCTTGGTCTCTTCCAGCTAGGAGTTAGTTGCTATGGATGCCATCAGTGAAGTCAGTTTCTTCTGCTGGTTTACATAGATCTTTTGGATCTGGGTGCTGGCTTGGTCTTCTTTTTGTTTTCTTTGAAAAGAAGTTTTTTTGTTTTGTTTTGTTTTTTAAATAAATAAAATGTCATGCAGTTCAAAAAAATCAAATGACTGTATATGTTAGAGTTTATTTTGGGATTCTCTATGCTGTTCCAATGACCTCATATTCATTTATGCTAACACCATGATGTCTAGATAACTGTAGTAGTCTCTTAGGTCTTCAGTAAAATACTGTAACTCTTTCATATTTGCTCATAATTTTCAAAATTGTTCTAGATATTAAAAGTCTTTGATTTTCTACATAGCTTTTAGAATCAGCTTGTCAATTTTTATAAAATAAAACAATTTCTAGGATTTTTAATTATTTTTTTTCCATGGACTCTACAGATAGAGTTGTAAAGAACTGACATCTTAATATTGAGTATTCCAAATCATGATCATGGTATGTCTCTCCATTTATTTAAGTTATTTGATTTTCAGTAATATTTTGTAGTTTTCAGTTTGTAGGTTTTACACATAATTTGTTAAAGTAGTCTTTATTTCATATACTTACAATATTTTAAATGGTATTTTTTTAAATTTCAATTTACAATTGTTCGTTGCTACTGTACATAATGGTTTTTTGTATGATAAACTCATCCTGCATCTTTACCAATTCTGGAAGCTTTTTGATCCATTACTTAGAATTTTCTATGTGGAAGATTATGTTGTCTGCAAGTAACAATAGTTTAAATCTTCCTCTAAAATCTGAGTGTATTTTATTTTATTGTACTGTTTATTTTATTTTACTTTATTAATTTCACTTAATATTATATTATTTTGTCTTATTGAATTGGCTCTAACCTCCAGAACAATGTTCGATGGAAGTGATAAGAGCAGTCATCCTCGCTTGTCACTGATATTGGGGGAACACATTCAACTTTCATCATTAATATGATGCTAGTTGTAAATTTTACATATATGTTTTTTATCTGGTTGAAGAAGTTTCCTTTTGTTCCTGTTTGCAGTGAGGTTTTTTTTAATCAAAAATGGATGTTTAATTTTTTTAAATATATCTTTATTTCTCAAACTCAAAGCTTTATTTCATCAACTTCTAATACAGTTTGCATTGTAAATGATTTTTCTGCATCTATTAAACTGCTCATATGATATTTCTTTTTTCATAGCTTAATATAGTGAATAATATACTGGTTGATCTTAGAATACCAAGGCAACTTTACCTTTCAGTTATAAGTTATACTTAGCCAAGACATATTAGCTTTGTATATTTTGGGGATTATATCTGCTAAAATTTTGTTAACACTTTGTGTCCATGGTCATGAGGGATATCAATATATAGTTCATACTGTCAAATTTATAGACATATGTTTACTGCCTTTGGTTATTATCTTTTCAGTGTCTACAGAATCTGTACTAGCTCCCTCATTCTTTTAATTTAATTTAATTTAAAGTTAAGTTAGTTAACATATAGTGTACTATTAGTTTTAGGGGTAGAATTTAGCTCTCTCATTCTTAATACTGGTATATTATTTTTCCTCTATCTTTTCTAATCCATCTATTTAGATGATTGTAAATTTAACTGATCTTCAAGAAACCACTTTTGGTTTCCTCAGTTTTTACTGTTTTGTTTGATTGGTATTACATTAGTTTCTGCTTTTATTTAATTTATTCCTTTGTAATGATTATATTTGGTTTAAACTAATTGTCTAGTTTCTTAAGATGGAGGTATAAATCACTGATTATAGATTCACTGACCCTTAATTTTCAGTATTAAAAAATTGCCTTTAAGCCCTTTTTTAGCTGCATCTCCAAATATTTCTGTGCTGTGTTTTCACTATCCATAATTTTAAAATATTTTCTAATTTTCTTTGTGATATTTTTTGAACTGTGTATTCCATAGTAGTATGTTGACTGTATTCTAAATACTGGGGGATTTTCAACATATCTTTCTCTTATTGATTTCTAATTTAATTCCATTGTGGTCAGAGCAAATAATTTGTTTTATCTGAAATTTAAAGAATTTATTGACATTTGTTTTAATGAGGGAACAGAAGGCTAGCTGGGACAAAGCAGAAGCTGACACCCTGCAACCTGCCCTAACCCCCCCACCCCTGGGAGGGACTTGTGTGACCTTCCTCCAGGAATCTCCCACCTACCTTAATAGTAATGCCTTGCTAGGGGGGAAAAACAACCTTGACAATGGCAAGGCCTCTGCTATCTTGTAGGTCCTCTCTAGCATTTGAAAGTGCTTTCCCCGAACCCTATTATATATAATCAGCCACCCCTCACAGGATCCCTGCTAAGCAGAGAGCCCTACGTAGGGCTCAGTCCAAGGACTGTGAGATTTTGACCTGAGCCGAAGGCAGAGGCTTTAACCCACTGAGCCGCAGAGGCGCCCCAAAGGCCCTCTTTCTGATTTGTAAATGGCTATCTTTTTTCTTGTATTCTTAGCAGACAGCACAGAGAGAAAGCAAGCTCTTTGTGTCTCTTCTTATAAGTCACTAATTTAAAATTAAATTTTTAAATTTTAAATTTTTTGTTTTAATAGTATGTATCAATTTTCATTGTTATTTATAGAAATATCAATCTGGCTATAGGATTTGTTGTCTTTCTTTTATGCATACAATATTTTCCTGAATTCCAGCTCCCTTTTTCTTCTAGGCATTTTATGGTTGGTCCCTTTTTTTGTTTTAACTATTTAATCATCTAGAAGGCATCATTCCCCCAAATATATCTTACTTTCTGTATTAGCTTCATGTGAACTGTGTCTTAATCTGTATATAAATGTGGTTGGATCTACCCTTATACTTTCTACTTGGTACAATTAATCAGTCAGCTCCTACTCCATACCAAACTATTTTAATGACTTTGGCATTCTAATACCATTTTATTATTAACCAGTACAAACCATTTCTCATTATTCTTTTATTTTCAGAATTTGTGGGATGTTAGAATCATTAATTTTCCAAGATGACCTTTAGAAACATCTTTAAAACTTTTCAAAAACATTCATTGATATTTTGACTGGAATTATATCATATTATAAATTGTGCTCTCTGGAGAATTAATGTTTTTAGTATTAAGTAGGTCTTGGTATTTGCTTCATATATTCATTATATTTAGTGGGGTATTTTGCACTTATCTCATGTTTCTTTTTTTTTATTTTTGTTTTTGTTTTTTGTTTATTGTCACATTTATTATTAGGATTATTTATACATGTTTTATGCTTATTACTTATTAGTAGTAAGATGACCATATAATTTGTTATTCAAACCAGTAGACTTTAATAGTGAAAGGGAACACTAATAATAACAGGCATAAACAGGATCTCATAGTTATTATTAATATGATTTTTTGAAATTTTATTTTCTAGCAGTTAATGTAACTAAATAGCAATGGTGTCTATGTACATATGTACTTTTTAAACAAGTCAACCTTTCTACCACTATGTTGAATGTAATCATTTATACTGAGTTCTCTTACTTTCTCAGATTATCAAATGTCACTTACATATAATAACTTTGACATCATAATAATTAATTTTTCTTAATTATTTTTCTTAATTTGTTTTTCTTATTGTCATATAACTTCCAGAAAAATATTAAATTGTAGTAGTGAGGGAGTGTATTTTTTTTTCCTTTGAATCCTTATTGGGACCACAACTAGCACAACACCATCTTGATGCAATGGTAGATATTTCATGTTGGGGGGTCGTTCTCAATTTTTTTGTAAATTATACTAATTTACAAATTTTGTAAATTATACTAATGGAAGTATAACAAGCATAAAACACAATATATAAAGTCATATTATATAGCTCAGTGAAATTTCACATCTGTGTAATGAGTACCAAAACAGGATAGATAATATTTCTAACCCTCTAGAAGTATCTTCTACTTCTACACAGTGAATGACTCTATTCCCACACAAAACAAATATTGTGATATATAATACCATATATCAAGTTTCCTGCTTTTGAAATAGATACATGCATATGCACACTTTTCCCTACAGTATGTTTTCTTTTGTGTCTTTTTTCTTTATCATTTAATATTATGTGAGCTTATCTAAATTTATATTATAGTAATAGTTTTTGGACTGTCATTGATAATTATAATTATCTATTATATGAGTATACCTCTGCTTATTTATTCATCCTATTCCTTTTATGGTCAGTTAGGTTGTTTCCAATTTAGGTTTATTACCGATATTGCTGTGAAGTTCTTGTACACATCTTTTGATGAGCATACACATTTCTGTTTTGAATATGCTTAGGAATTCAATTACTGTGTCATAGGGTATGCATATTTTCAGCTTTAGGAGATGCTACCAGTTTTCCAAAGTATTTCTATCAATTAACACTCACAAGGAATATAAGTGTACCAGCTATTCTACATTCTTACTTTCACTTGTTTTAATTTGTTAATTTTCTTTAAATTTTAGTAATCCAGGGAAGTGTGCTGAAGTACATCATTGTAAATTTTAATTTGCAGTACCCAGTTGAGAGGTGAGCTTGAACATCTTTTCATATATTATTTTGCCATTTGGATATCACCTTTTATAAAATGCCTATTTAAGATATTTGTCCATTTTTTGATCCATTTTAATTTTTTCCTTATAGGTTTGCCTAGCTTCTTTTTTGGATGTGTGTTGTTTAACCATATACTTATAGTAAATATCTTCAATTATGTAGCTTGCTTTATAATTTCTTAAGGTATTTTAGTGTGTTTTGATGAAATTATCTTAATTTTAATAGCCCAGTTACTCAAATTGATTTTTTTTATGATTAGTGGTTTTTGCCTCCTTCAACTGATAAAGAAACTCTCCTGTTCTTTTTTTTCTAAGCACTTTAATTAGTAGCCCCTATATTCAGCTCTTTCATTTTCCATCTGGAATTGAGTGTTTTATACAGTATGAGTACAGATGTCAAGATTCATTTTTTTCCATATGGATATCTAATTGGTTCAACATCATTTTTTGAAAAGACATAGTTTTACAAACTCATTATAATGCCAATTTTGTCATCATAAGTCAAATGTTCATATATGTGTGTGTTGTTTTCTAGACCCTTTATTCTATAAATAGGTCTATTTATTTATTCTTACACCAATACTATAATAATTTAATTATTATGTCTGTAAAATAGGTTGTGATATCTGACTGCATACATTTGTCAGCTTAGTTTTTATTTTTCATGGTTGTCCTGAGTATTCTTATCCTTTTTAATTTCTATATGTGGTGAATATGTGAGGTCCTGCTTGGATCCCTTTTACATGGAGGGAAAGTCTTGCCTGGAGAAAATTCTTTACTGTTCACTCCCCTTTGGGGATTGCCTTGAGTGGAGAGACAAAACTCATCCAAGGCAATGCTCCTTTCCTAAGTGTAGCCCACATGTAACAATTGACATTGTGAAGGTATACATGTCTGACTCTTGCTCAAACTGAGAACAAACTGAAGAGTCATCTCAGTTTCAAAGATCCTCCTAGTACTACTTGAATTCTCCATTAAGACTACATTTTAGTTCTCTTTTTGTCTAATTCTGCAGCTAGCCCTTCCATTCCTCAGGTGTTACTCCCCAAAACATTCCTAAGAAATCTGTTGCACACTGATCTCCACCAAAGAATGTGCTTCCTTAAAAACCCAGTCTGACAATGTGCCAGGAGGCCCAAGAGAGTAAACTCTGGAATGGGATTTTGGACCTGGATTGCCTGCTTATCACCCTGCTGGGGAGAAACCATTAACTTCTTGAGGTAGAATACTGATAGCCCCATAACAAGATAGCAGAGCAATTGTTAGAACACTTACATATCGTGAACTGGGATGGGCAGTGAATTCACTAATGGTATAACATATCAGATATTTAAGAAATATGTGGGACACAGTAACTATAAGAACTGTGGAATAAAGTGACTGTAGCTAAGTTCAAATGAAGAGAATGAAAACTAAGAGTGATTAATCACAACTAAAATCTAATAAGACAGTCAAAGTGCCTCCATGGTAGTAAAATAACAACAAAAACAACAGGATGTCTGAGAAAGAGATGAGAACATATCCAGAATTTAATAATAAGAGTAGCATAGCCCAAAGATTGAACTAGTCCTAAGAGGGTCTGCCATTTACCCAAGCAATACAAATTGTGCTGGTAAAGAGGACACCAACATCACTAACATTCAGTTCTGGCTCTCTGTAGACCCTGACTGATGACTGGAGTTGCAGTTACAATATGGGCTTACTGATTTCAAGAGGGAAAACTGAATCTAAAGAAATCAGGGAGGGAGACAAACCATGAGAGACTGAGGATTACAGAAGGGAGGAGAGTGAGGGGATGGGGTAACTGGGTGATGGGTATTAAGGAAGGCACGTGTGGTGATGAGCACTGGGTATTATATGCAACTAATGAATTGCTGAACACTATCAAAAACTAATGATGTACTATATGCTAGCTAACTAACATAGTAAAACAATTTTAAAAAATAAAAAAAGAGTGATTATAGGACACCAAAAACAATAGAGGCTAGGTGGTGGGGCTTAATCATCAGAAACCAGGTGTATATATTTTTCATGAGGTTTAAGTGACAGCCAAGTGCCCTGAACCATTGAGAATTATGGAAATTTTAAATAGAATACAGCATTTCTAGGAGCAAAATAGATAGGCAGCCAAGAGAACTCCTCATCTTATATAATCAAAGAAATCAAGGGAGGCTGAGAGCAGTCACCTAAATACATTTTTGACTCCTTGTCCAGTTTTTGGATGTAAGCCAGTTTTCAAGACCCAGGATCCACTGACTAAAGGAGAAACCAGATGCCAAGGAAGAAAAATATATGTGTTTTTCCTCTGGAAAAATATATGGTAATTATTCCCCCATCTTTCTCTAAAGAGACTTATGCCATTTTCTTAGGTAAACATATCAAAACCCTTGAGGTGAGAGGGAAATGGCAGAAATTAATGTTTAAATTTGAAACCTAGAATGAAGAAGGTGTGTTTTTCTAATATCTGGATTTATCAATTTGACTCTCCAAAAATCTAAATGGATCAGGGAAAATGACAGTTTATTACCAGAAACTCAACTAAGAAGCTCAATGTACAGCTGCTGTGCCCATTATGGAATCATTGTTACAGAAGATTAACATGGTTTAGGTACATGATGTGTAGCCAATGACCTGGTGAATACATTATTTTATATTTCTATTTTTAAAAATGAAGATCAGAAACAGTTTGAATTCACTTTGAATAGACAAGAGTATACATGTCATAAGATATTCTAAAGAGCTCTGGACTGACTAGACATCATTCAGAAGGCCATACTGGTTTATGATATTGATGATATTATATGAGATTACATCTAATCAGAGAGAATAACCAATAAATTGCTGGTGCAATGGAGACATGATAAAACTCGTGAACACTAAAGGATAGGAGATAAGTCAACAAAGAATCAGTATTGTAACACACCCAAAAATGTTTTTGGTGTCCAGTGTTATAGGGAATGCTGGGCCTTTTACTTCAAAGTGAACAGCAAATTACTGTACTCTGTACCTCCTATAAACAAAGGAAGGGATAAACTTCTGGGGTGCTTAAGGCAGCATATTCCATACCTGGGAATACTGTATCAATCTATTATACAGAGCGACATGAAAATCTTTCAGTTTCAGTGAGGCCTGGAGCAAAAAAGGGTTCTAAAGCAGGTTCAGGCTGTGATGTGTGCAGCTCTGACTCTTGGATCATAAGAACCACCATACCAAGCAGCTTCTTAGTTATGCTTTGTGATTACCATGTATCTCAGCCTATTACTCCAAGGAATGGAGTTCTGCCAATAACCTGAATAATCATGGAAGAGAATCCTGAGCTCCACATAAGACCACAATCCTGGCCTACACCTTAATCTCAACCTGTGAGACCCTGAATAGAGAACTCTGCTATCGTGAGCCCAAACTTCTGACTTACAGAAACCAAGGGATAATAAATTTGTGCTTCTTGGCACTTAGCACCGTGACCTGCTAATTTTGTGGTAATTTCTTGCACAGCAACAGAAAACTAACAAATCCACCATTAATATCCTTAGGGGCTATCTTAGAACTCCCAGTAGAAAAAAGTTGCCTTGTGGAATCTGGCAACTTCAATGGGAAAACCATAATGTACACCTTTTAGTGCTATGAAACAAGGCTGTGCTATTTTTTAATTAACATATAATGTATTATATGCTTCAGGGGTACAGGTCTGTGAATCAATGGTCTTACACAGTTCATAGCACTCACCATAGCACATACCCTCCCCAGTATCCATAACCCAGCCACTCCATCCCTACCCTCCTACCCCCAGCAACCCTCAGTTTTTTTTCATGAGATTAAAAGTCTCGTGGTTTGTCTCCCTCCCCAGTACCATCTTGTTTCATTTTTTCCCTCCCTACCCCCACGACCCCCTGCCCTGCCTCTCAAATTCCTCCTATCAGAGAGATCATATGATAATTGTCTTTCTCTGATTGACTTGTTTCGCTTAGCATAATATCCTCTAGTTCCATCCATGTTGTTGCAAATGGCAGGATTTTTGGGCTTTTGATGGCTGCATAGTATTCCACTGTGTGTGTGTGTGTGTGTGTGTGTGTGTGTGTGTGTGTGTGTACACACACATACCACATCTTTATCCATTCATCTGTTGATGGACATGTAGGCTCTTTCCATACTTTGGCTATTGTAGACATTGCTGCTATAAACATTTGGGTGCATGTGCCCCTTCAGATCACTACATTTGTATCTTTAGGGTAAATACCCAATAGAGTGATTGCTGGGTCATAGGGTAGCTCTATTTTTATCTTTTTGAAGAACCTTCATACTGTTTTCCAGAGTGGCTGTACCAGCTTGCATTCCCACCAATGGTGTAGGAGGATTCCCCTTTCTTCACATCCTTGCCAACATCTGTTATTTCCTGACTTGTTACTTTTAAGGCTATGCCATTTGAAGTGGAGAAATATACACATTTGAAGAGAGAGCTCATGATGTGCTACTGGGCCATGGCAGAGTTGAAATACACGACCATGGGGCAACAGATTTGCTCATCATAAACCAGAGGTTCTGTAGGACCCAGTACATCATAAATTGGATAGGTCCATTGTAAAATAAAAGTGGTATGATTGTAAGAGCGCATGAACAGGTTTAGAAGACACAGCAAGGTACATGAGTACAGTGCCTAGATCTCCATGCCATCCCCTACTACTGGATCAACACTCTCCCTCAGTTCATACTATGTCACATATAGATCAATTCAATTGGTTTGGTATAACTGTTCAAGCCAAAAATGGATAGTAGCTACATTATAGTCCTATGTAGGGGGATCTTTGAAAGATATGGGTAAGGGAAAAGCTTCCTGATAGGCAGAATTTTGGGTAATGCACTTATTTGTACACTTTGTGTGATAAGAATATAAATGGATTTATGCTCATTGGTATACAGACATATGAGCATGAGCACAAAGTATAAATATTTTATTACACATTTGTATACAAAATGAGCATGTTACTCCTTGAAAAGTATTCTACATAGACAAGGTACTAAATAAACAGGTAGATATTAAATAAAAAATGATTTAACATTAATATGTTACATTCACTGATTAAATCTAATGGTCTACAGATCTTTCAGATTCTTTTGAAATTTCTATGTACATTTCTTCTATTCAAATCTTTTTAAAGATATAGACAAGGCAAATCCAGTTTTCTTTTTTAAATTTCTTCTTGTATCAATTTTGCTAATTTTTGATTTTCAAGATATTTGCCAACTTCATCTACATTAACAAATGTATTAGCTAAAGTTATTCTTAATACATAAATTTAAAAAGTATAACATCTGTAGTGTATACCCCTTTTTCATTTAAGAAACTGTTAAATGGTGTCCTCATTTTTATTTTTATTTATTCTTACTAGAGTTTACCATTTTTACCATTTAAAAAAATTTTTTTTACTTTGATGCTCTAAATTTTATATTTATCACAAAATCACCAATATTTATGTTTATTACTTCCTTCAATAATTTTTGAGCTTATATCATACTACTTTTCAAGTAACTTGAAATATATATTTAATTAATTTACTTCTCAGGTTTTTGTTTTTAATATATAAATTTAAAACTCCAAACTTCTTTGAAGTATACTTTTACCTAGATAACACAAATTTTTATGTTTTCTTTTGTATTTATTTTAGTATGGTGAGGTAGAAAATTCTCTCAGATAATTCCCCCACTTCCTTGCAAATATTTCTCTTTTGCCTCCTATATTGAAGGATAATTTTGTATAAAAGGATACTAAGGAATCATTTTAGGATAATTTAGCTACAAAATTCTAAGTTGGCATCCATTTAATTTTAGAATTTTAAGGTTGTCATTACACTGTCTTTTGCCTTTTACCCTGTATGTTTAGATGTCAATTACCCATTTGGTTCCTTTTCCTTTGAAGGTAATGATTCTTATTTTAATCAAGATTTTAGGGGTTGACTTAGCCATCATTTTTCAAAAGTTTTACTATTCTGTTCCTAGATGTATTTTTCTTTCCATACATTCTTTATTTCACCAAATGAAGAACAGATTTTGTATTTAACAGTAAAGTATGATATGATTATAGTAGAAAGATGGGAAGAAAAAAGAGAATTATTCCTCAGCTCTAATAAAAGAAATCTATAAATAATGTCTCAATTTTATAGTTTAAGAAACAGAATTATAAGGGTGTTGTATAAAAATGTGTATTAAAGGGGCACCTGGGTGGCTCAGTGGGTTAAAGCCTCTGCCTTCAGCTCAGGTCATGATCTCAGGGTCCTGGGATTGAGCCCTGCATCGGGCTCTCTGCTCATCAGAGATTTGTGATCTCTGTCTCTCTCTGTCAAATAAATAAATAAAATCTTTAAAAAAAAATGTGTATTAAAATACCAAAAGAAACAGCCTCAAGAATTGAAAGTGACTGCCTCTGGGAGAGGAGCCAATGAGATTGGGAGAATGGAGCAAAAGATTGTTGTTTTCTGTTATGAATGTTTTTACATTAGTTGATTTTTCCATAATGTGCATGTAATAAATTAATAGAAATAAAGTTAATTGGAAGTAACATGAATTACATATTTAACTAATGTCAATGATTATTCACAATTTTACTTACTTAGGTTTTTAGTTATATACACTGAAACGTCTCAAGAAAATTTTCATTTTTTAAAATTTAAATTCAATTAGCCAACACATAGTACATCATTAATATCAGATGTAGTGTTCAACAATTCATCAGTTGTCTATAATACCCAGTGCTCATCAGGTCATGTGCCCTCCTTACTTCCCATCACCCAGTTACCCACCTCCCCTTCAGCAACCATCAGTTTGTTTCCCATAGTTAAGAGTCTCTCATCGTTTGTCTCCCTTTCTGATTTCTTCCCAGTTTTCCCTCCCTTCCCTTTATAGTCCTCTGAACTGTTTCTTATATTCCACATATGATAAGTGAAACCATATGATAATTGTCTTTCTCTGATTGACTTATCTCACTTAGCATAATACCCTCCATTTCCATCCATGTCGATGTAAATTGTAAGTATTCATCTATTCTGATGGCTGAGTAATATTCCATTTTATATATATATAAAATTATATTCCATTTTATATATAAAATTATATATATATATAAAATATATCATATATAAAATTATCATATATATGATATATATATCATAACTTCTTTATCTACTCATCCTTTGAAGGACATCTCGGCTCCTTCTACAGTTTGCTATTGTGGACATTGCTGCTATGAACATTGGGGTGCAGGTGCCCCTTTGTTTCACCACATCTGTATCTTTGGAGTAAATACTGCAATTGCCAGGTCATAGGATAGCTCTATTTTTAACTTCTTGAGGAACCTCCATATTGTTTTCCAGAATGGCTATACGAGCTTGCATTTCCAAAGACAGCATATGAGGGTTCCCTTTTCTCCACATCCTCGTCAACATTTGTTGCTTCCTGAGTTGTTAATTTTAGCCATTCTGACTGGTTTAAGGTGGTATCGCACTGGTTTGGTGTGTATTTCTCTAATGACAAGTGATGTTGAGCATTTTTTCATGCGTCTGTTGGCCATTTGTTTGCCTTCTTTGGAGAAATGTCTGTTCATGTCTTCTGCCCATTTCTTGACTGGATTTTTTTGTATTTTGGGTGTTGAGGTTGATAAGTTTTTTTTAATATATCTTAGATACTAACTATCTGTTAGGTCATTTGCAAATATCTTCTCCCATTCTATAGGTTACCTTTTAGTTTTGTTGACTGTTTCCTTAGCTGTGCGGAAGCTTTTTATCTTGATGATGTCCCAATATTCATTTTTGCTTTTGTTTCCTTTGCCTTTGGAGACGTATCTAGCAAGAAGTTGCTGCTGATGAGGTCAAAGAGGTTGCTTCCTTTGTTCTTCTCTGATTCTGATGGATTCCTGTCTCATATTTAGGTCTTTCATCCATTTTGAGTTTATCTTTGTGTATGGTGTAAGAGAATGGACCAGTTTCATTCTTCTGCATGTGGCTGTCCAATTTTTCCAGCACCATTTATTGAAGAGACTGTTTTTCCCACAGGATACATTACATTAATAAAGAAAGGACAAGAATCATATGATCCTCTCAATTGATGTAGAAAAAGCATTTGAAAAAATACAACATCCTTTTTTTAAAAAAAAAAAAATTTTTTTTATTAAATTCTCTACAGTATGGGGATGGAAGGAACATACCTCAATATCATAAAAGCTACCTATGAAAAGCCCACAGCGAATATTATTCTCAATGGAGAAAAACTGAGAACTTTTCCCCTAAGGTCAGGAACATAATAGGGATGCCCAGTCTCACCACTGCTGTTCAACATAGTACTAGAAGTCCTAGCCTTAGCAATAAAAAAACAAAAATAAAAGGCACTCAAATCGGCAAAGAAGAACTCTCTCACTCTTCTCAGATAACAAGATACTTTATGTAGAAAATCCAAAAGACTCCACCCCAAAATTGCTAGAATTCGTACAGCAATTCAGCACCATGGCAGGATAGAAAATCAATGGACATAAATCAGTTGCATTTCTATACACTAACAAGACAGAAGAAAGAGAAATTAAGAAATCAATCCTAGGGACACCTGGGTGGCTCAGTGGGTTAAAGCCTCTGTCTTCGGCTCAGGTCATGATCTCAGGATCCTGGGATCGAGTTCCGCATCGGGCTCTCTGCTCAGCAGGGAGCCTGCTTCTCCCTCTCTCTGTCTGCCTGCCTCTCTGCCTACTTGTGATCTCTCTCTCTCTGTCAAATAAATAAATAAAATCTTTAAAAAAATAAAAAAGAAAGAAATCAATCCTATATACAATTGTACAAAAAAAACTATAAGATACCTAGAAATAAACCTAACCAAAGAAGTAAATGATCTGAAGTCTAAAAATTATAGAACACTTATAAAAGATATTGAGGAAGACACAAAGAGATGGAAAAACATTCCATCTCATGGATGGATCCACATGCTCATGGATCGGAAGAATAAATATTTTTCAAATTTCTATGCTACCCATAGCAATCTATACATTCAATGCAATCCCTATCATAATACCATCAACTTTTTTCACAGAGTTGGAACAAATAATCCTAAAATTTGTATGGAACCAGAAAAGACCCCAAATAGACAGAGGAATGTTGAAAAAGAAAGCCAGTGCTGGCAGCACCATAATGATTAACTTCAAGATATACTACAAAGCTGTGATCATCAAGACAGCATGGAACTAGCAAAAAAAACAGACACATAGATCAATGGAACAGAATAGAGAATCCAGAAAAAGATCCTCAACTCTATGGTCAACTAATCTTCGGCAAAGTAGGAAAGAATATCCATTGGAAAAAGAAAATTTTCAATAAAATATATGAGCTTTCTGCTGTCTGTATGCTTTCTTACTTGGACAATTTTCTTGGTGTCCTTCAGAAGACAACAAATTAGTTACACAAATCTACAGAAATTTTATTTTGAAGGGTTAATATTTGAAAAAAGTTTGAGATCAAATTGATTTTTGTAATTTGTAGGTAAAGTGTTTTTGTTTGTTGTCTTGTCAATTTATGTGTTTGTTCATCAGATATGAATATCTCCTCTATTTTTAAAATCCTTGAATTCAGAAATGTGTCCTGCCTATATATATAAATTGTTCTCTTTTCAATAATTTTCCTTAGCATTTAGTGAACTCTGGGAGGTATAAACTCAGGACTAGCACAACATTGGCACTTGTTCCTGGTTTCCAAGTCCAGGTACGTTTCTATACTATTTTAATTATTCACAGTGATCACAAGTAAAGTGACAAAAAAAGATTCCAATGGGTTTTTCAGAATCTTACCTATAAATTTAGGAAACTTAATTTTCCATTGTGCCAGTCCTGCCTTGCTGACCATTAATTATTAAAGTATAAAGATAGTTATGGAAGAAATGCACCTCCTAATTGCTAAAATAATACTTTCTTTGCTAGGCTTTTGAGGCATTCCTTCCCTTCACAGTTTTCAATTCTTTTACTTATAATTAACCCTATTTCATTTTCCATACTCTCTGCCCTTTCAGGATACAAAGATGCAAGATAACCCTTATTCTAGCACTCTGGCAAGAGGTAAGTGTGCTACTTAAAGAAAATCTATAGTGACTATTTCTATAATGAGAACAATACTTTTGAAGGAAAACACTTTAGAAAGTACCTCCTAATTAATCTTTTTGGTGAAATTATAAAAATAGATTTAATTAAACAAAAATAGTTATACACCCATAAAATCATATGCATAGATATTGGTAATAATTTCAGACATCATGGAAAACAAGTAGAATATTTGATAAAAATGAGACAACTACCATCATTTTAAAATGTAAAAAAGAATTACCCATTACCCTAGAAACTACAGTTCCATAAGCTTAATTTTAGTGTCAGGAAAATGCTACCATAATGCAGTAAAAATCTTATTAATTTTTAACACAGGGGACCAGAGAAAGAAAAAAATACAGAATTGCAATTAACTTGCTTGAGATTATCTAAATTTTTTTATTAAAGTAACAGAGCATCTAGATATCTGGGGACTAGCAGTCTTCTTGCTATCCTAAGTAAACCAATATTGGATGTATAAGGATTTTTGTTAACAAAGGAGCAAAGTTGAAAATTCATGGAAGAAAATGGCATGCTGGGTAACACAGCCTTTTGAAGAAAATAATTTTTGTAATTATAAGAATTATGGCTTTGTAATAGGACTAAATCATTGTACAGTTCTATACAAATCACCTTATAGCAAAATAAATTTTTTGAAATGCAACTATTTTATTACTTAGAAAAAATCTCTAACACTAAAGCATTTCTACCAATAAACTGATGATCTTAAAAAAAAATTGCTGATCTTATAATGACATGCAATACAGTGTACTTGAGTGAAATAGGTACAAGAAGAAAATAGTTATGCTTATTGTGTAAAAATGCATGCTCCTGATCAAGAATTAGAGGAGTAACACTTTTTCATGTTCAATCGGTATCAGAGAAATACAAATCAAAACCACAGTGAGATATCACCTCACACCAGTCAGAATGGCTAAAATCAGCAAGTCAGGAAGCGACAGATGTTGACGAGGATGTGAAGAAAGGGGAACCTTCCTACACCATTGGTGGGAATGCAAGCTGGTACAGCCACTCTGGAAAACAGTATGGAGGTTCCTCAAAAAGCTGAAAATAGAGCTACCCTATGACCCAACAATCTCACTACTGGGTATTTACCCTAAAGATACAAATGTAGTGATCCAAAGGGGCACATGCACCCTATTGTTTATAGCAGCAATGTCCACAATAGCCAAACTATGGAAAGAACCCAGATGTCCATCAATAGATGAATGGATAAAGAAGATGTGGTATATATATACAATGGAATCTATGCAGCCATCAAGAGAAATGAAATCTTGCCATTTGCAATGACATGGAGAGTGTGGAACTAGAGGGTATTATGCTAAGCAAAATAAGTCAGTCAGAGAAAGACACTTATCATATGATCTCTCTGCTATGAAGAATTAGAGAGGCAGGGCAGGGGTCGTGGGGGGTGGGGGAGAGAAATGAAACAAGATGGGATCTGGAAGGAGACAAACCATAAGAGACTCCTAAACTCACGAAACTAACTGAGAGGGCTGGGGGGAAATGGGGTAGGGAGAGGGTGGCTGGGTTATGGACATTGGGGAAGGTATGTGCTATGGTAAGTGCTGTGAAATGTGTAAGCCTGATGATTCACAGACATGTACCTTGGGGCAAATAATACATTATTTGTTAATAAAAAAAGAAAACAAACAAATCTAAAAATAAAAAAAAAATGAAAAGAAAAAATTACATAAAAAAAGAATTAGAGGAATAGCACAAAACAGAAATAGAAGAAGCGAGAATGAGTTTAACACAGGATAATTGTTAGGGGATAATATTTCATAGTCCCTAATTCTAGAAATCTTGTTTAAGTGCCTCATTATGTGATACCAGAAAATTATTCAGGGGTGGGGGAGAATGAAAATGGTGGCTTAGGAAGACCCTGAACTCAGTTCCTCCCATGAACATACCAAATCTACAACTATATAAGGAATAATTCCCATTGACAAAATAACTAAATGAATAGCTTCCTCCATAAGTGATAAAAGGATCACATCCAGAGAGGTAGGAGAGGCAGAGACAAGAATCTCATCAAAACCCCACACCCAGCATCATGACACACAACAGGGAGGTAACTCTGGGTTAGAGCATCATCCTGAGTTTGTGCCCCATATAAGGTACTCCAACTCTTGGGACCTGCACCATAGAGACAAAGTCTCTAAAAACATTCCAGGGGACCAACGGGACTGTGGGAATCTGAGATACTCTTTTCAGAGGGCTTGTGCATGTACTTACTCTTTGAGCACAAAGGAAGCAATTTGAGAGGTGACTAGATTATATGTGAAGGTGATTCAGTTGCTAATCTTAAAGCATTTGTCAGAGAAGCAGGGATTAGTTTCGATTTTCCTTGGGGACAGAGATGCTGGAGAGTACCACTGTTTGTATTCTTCTGCTACCTTGCTATGCAGGTGTGTGCACATAGACACAATCTCACTAAAGCTAAAGGCTTGCCTCACTCTCAGTGCTCATCCCAGGCATCACTAAAGTCACTGAGCATTCCCTGCCCCAACACTCTCCTGTGACCTTGCTATAGCCAGAAGGAGGGAAAATTCACACAAGAAATGCCTTTTGACTGCCTGGCTGTGGTGGCCAGAGGGAGTTGTGCTTCTGGGCCCCACAGAATTGTAACAATTAGAAAAATAGTTCTGGGCAGGATACCACACCCAGACACTATACAGACAACAGAATGAAACACACCCCCAGTGTGCACATGAAAAAACCCCTTTAATCATCCTGGAGCTTCCAACTTGAGGGACAGGCTGCAGGAATGCTACACATCTAAGGGCTATAGAGGCACTCTCTGAGAACATAATAAGGGAGACTCCATCTGTGCACTTTCCTTGGGCCTTGCCACAGCTTGCTAGAACCTCTCAGAAAGGAGCTTATACATTGAACTTAAGTCCTGATTCTTAGAACTGTCACCCAGAGAACATCTCCAAATCTCCTGGTATGGAAGTCAGCAGAGTCTGTAATTGTGGTATCACAGGACTGTATATATTTGTAAACTTTAAAAACTGCTGCCTGAAAATCTGGCTTCCAATTAGCCTGAATTTAGGTGTTGACTGAGATCACTCACTTTGGAACACTGACAGGTTCTGGCACATCCTCAACACCTGGGACCTATCAAGAATAAATCAAATTACTTACACAGTCACAAAGGTTCAGGAGAAAACCAAGAGCCAGGACAAGGTTGAATGATAAGGTTCACCTCCTATACAAAGACACTCCTTCAAGACTGGGATGGGTAGCTATTTCACCTAATACATAAACACACACAGTCAAACCAAATGAGGAAAGCAAAGGGATATGTTCCAAATGTAAGAACAAGACAAAAACCTTGGAAAGAGAACCTTAATGAAAAGGAGGTAAGATATCTACCTGATAAAGAATTCAAAGTAATGGTCACTGAACTCAGAGAAAGAATAGATGAACATTGAGAATTTCAACAAAGAGACAGAAAATATAAGAAAGTACCAATAAGAAGTCACAGAGTTAAAGAATGCAATAACTGAAGTGAAAAATATACTAGAGGGGTTCAACAACAGACACGTAGTAGGAGAACAAATCAGTGACTTTGAAACAGTGGAACTTCCCCAAAGAGAGCAACAAAAAGAAAAAAGAATTTAAAAAGTGAAGATAGCTTAAGATACTCATGGGGCAAACTCTAGCAGAATAATATTCTCAGTGTAGGGGTTCCAGAAGAAGAAGAGAGAGAGAAAGGAACAGAAAACTTACTTGAAGAAATAATGGCTGAAAACTTCCCTAACCTGGGAACAAGATAGGCATCTAGTTTCAGGAAACAAAGAGTTCTAATTGGATGAATCCAAAGAGATTTGCACCAAGACACATTATAATTAAACTGTCAAAAGTTAAAGATAATGAACCTTAAAAGCAGGAAGAGAAAAACAACTTGTTACATAAAAGGGGAACCCACATAAGACTCTCAGCTGATTTTTCAGTGGAAAGTCTGCATGCCAGAAGGGAGTGGTATGATATATTCAAAGTGCTGAAAGGAAAGAACTACTAAATAAGGATACCTTAACCAGCAAAACTATAATTCAGAATTGAAGGAGAGATAAAAAGTTTTCCAGACAAACAAAAGCTAAAAGAGTTTATAACCACTAAACCAAGAAACGTTAAAGGGTCTTCATTATGCTGAAAAGAAAAAATACTAATTAATAATAAAAAACATATGGAAGTATTAAGGAGGGCACAGGTGGTGCTGAACACTGGGTATTATACAAAACTAATGGATTGTTGAACACTACATCAAAAACTAATGATGTACTATATGTTGGCTAATTGAACATAACAAAAAAAAAAAACATGAGGAAGTAAAAATCTTGCTGGTAAAGGCGAATATAGAGTAAGGTTTGTGGATTAACCAATTGTAAAGATAGTATGAAGGTTGAAGGACAAAAGTAGTAAAATTAACTATAACTACAATAATTAGTTAAGAGATACATAAAAAGATGTAAAATATGACATCAAAAACAAAACACAAAGAAAGGTAGTAAAAATGGAGCTTATTCAATGCATTCAAATTTAATGTATATATAGACTTATATGTAAGCCTAATGGTAACCACAAAGCAAAAACCTACAGTAGATATACACAAGATAATGAGAAAGGATTCTAAACATAACACTAAAGAAATTCATCAAACCACAAGGAAAGAGATCAAGAGAAGAAGAATGAAACAGAGAGAAACTACAGAAACAGCCAGAAACAATAAATAAACAATAAATAAAATGGCAATAAATACATACCTATCAATAATTACTTTAAATGAAAATGGACTAACTTCTCCAATCAAAAGATATAGAGTAGCTGAATTGATCAAAAAACAAAACAAAACAAAAACACTCATTTATGTTGCCCACCAGAGACTCAGTTCAGATCTAAGGAAACACAAAGGCTGAAAGTAAAGGGTGGAAAAAGATTTTCCTAGCAATAGAAATGAAAGGAAAGCTGGGGAAGCTCTATAGAAGACTATAAGAAAAGACAAAGAAGGGCATTACGTAATGATAAATCTAACAAGTATATATAGCATTTGAAAATATTTATGTACCTAACATAGGAGCACCTAGGTATACATATAAAGCAAATATTAAAAAACCTAAAGGGAAAAATAGCAATACAATTTTAATAGTGAACCTTAATACCCTACTTACATCAACGAACAGATCATCCAGACAGGAAATCAATAAGCAAACATCAGCTTCAAATAACACATTAGACCAAATGAACTTTAAAAATATATACAGAACATTTTATTCAAAAGCAGCAGAATACACATTCTTCTTAAATACACATGAAATATTCATCACATCTTAGGCCACAAGACTCAATAAATTTAAGATGGAAATCAAATCAGCCATCTTTTTTCTGACCACAGTAGTATGAAACTAGAAATTAATTATAAGAAGAAAACTAGAAAAATTTCAAATATGTGGAGATTAAACAACATGTTACTAAGCTACCAATAGGTTAACAAAGAAATCAAAGGGGAAATCAAAAAATACTTTGAGACAGATGTAAATGAAAATACAACAACCCAAAATCTATGTGATACAGCAAAAACATTTCTAAGAGGGGCGCCTGGGTGGCTCAGTGGGTTAAAGCCTCTGCCTTCGGCTCAGGTCATGATCTCAGGGTCCTGGGATTGAACCTGACATCGGGCTCTCTGCTCACCGGGGAGCCTGCTTCGTCCTCCCTCTCTGCCTGCCTTTCTGCCTACTAGTGATCTCTTTCCTCTCTGTCAAATAAAAAAAATAAAAAATAAAAAAAAAACATTTCTAAGAGAGAAGCTATAACAATACAGGCCTCTCTCAAGAAACATGAAAAATATCAAATAAATAATTTAACTTTACACCTAAAAGAACTAGAAAAAGAAAAACAAAAGAAATCCAATGTTAGTAGAAGAAAGGAAATATTAAGATCACTATAAAAAAAGAAATAGAAACAAAAAAAAAATAGAAGAGTTAATGAAACCAAAGATAGTTTTTCAAAAGGATAAACAAAATTGGCAAACCTTTAGCTAGGCTCAACAAACAAAAAAAATAGAAGACTGAAATAAATAAAAAATGATAGAGAAGTTACAGTTGATACCATACGAACAAAAAAGATCATAAAAGACTACTATGAACAATTAATTATAGGCCAAAAAATTGGACAAAATGCAAGAAATGGGTAAATTCTTAGAAACACACAAATTTCCAAAACTAACTCATGAAGAAATAGAAAATTTCTTCATTTGAATAGACCTCTTCAATTGAATAGACCAATTGCTTATAAGGAGATTGAAACAGTAACCAAAAACCTCCCAACAAACAAAAGTCAAGGCCAGGCAGTTTCACCTGAATTTTAACAAACATACAAAGATTAATGCCTATCATTCTCAAACTCTTCCCAAAAAAGAAGAAGTGGAAATACTTCCAAATCCATTTTATAAGAAAAGCATTATGATCATATCAAAAGCAGATAAAGACGCCACAAAAAAAGTAAATTACAGACTAATATCCTGGTATATATAGATGTTAAAATCTTCAAAAAATAGTAGCAAACTGAATCCAACTATACACTGAAAGGATCACACACCCAAATCAAGTGAGACTTACTCCCAGGGTGCAAAAAATAGCTCAATATCTATAAATTAATCAACATGACACACATTTATAAAATAAAGGATAAAATCATATAATTATCTCAATAGGTGCAGAAAAAATACCTGATAAAACTCAATATTCATTTATAATAAAAACTCTCAACAAAGTGGGTATAGAGGAAACATACCTCAACATAATAAAGGCCATATATGACAAATCCACAGCAAACATCATGCCCAATGGTGAAAAGCTGAAAACTCTTCCTTTAAGATAAGAAAGTACAAGGAAATGCCCACTTAACCGCTTTTATTCTACATAGTTTTGAAAGTTCTACTCATGGAAATTTGGCAGGAAAAAAAAAGGCATCTTAATAGGAAAAGAAAAAGTAAAACTATCACTATTTGTATGACATGATTCTATAGATACAAAACCCTAAAGACT
This sequence comes from Procyon lotor, assembly GCA_028646535.1. Lineage (NCBI taxonomy): Eukaryota > Metazoa > Chordata > Mammalia > Carnivora > Procyonidae > Procyon > Procyon lotor. The sequence goes on along the minus strand of CM053603.1, from coordinate 130,934,407 downwards.
TCACCAAAAAACAACAAAAAAAAAATGAATTCAGAAAAGTTGTAGGACACAAAATTAATATATAGAAATTGGTTGCATTTCTAGATACTAACAGCAAAGTAGCAGAGAAATTGAGAAAATAGCATTTAAAATGGCACCGAAAAAAAAAATACCTAGGAATAAATTTAACCAAGGAGGGGATAGACCTGTACACTAAAATTACGACATTAAAGAAAGAAACTGAAGAAGACACCAAAAAATGGAAAGATATCCTGTGCTAATGGATTGGAAGAATTAATATTAAAATGTCCCTACTACCGAAAACAATCAATAAATTCAATGCAATCCTTATCGAAATTCCAAGGGCATTTTTCAGAGAAGTGTAACAAATAATTCTAAAATTCTTAAGGAACCACAAAAAACCCCAAATAGCAAAAGCAATCCTGAGAAAGAAGAATAAAGCTGGAGGTTTTATTCTCCCTTACTTCAAACTATATTATAATGCTACTGTAATCAATGCAGTATGGTATTGATATAAAAATAGACACACAGATCAACAGAACAGAATAGAGAGCCCCAAAATAAACCCATGCATATATAGGTTAATTAATTTATGACAAAGGAGGCAAGAATATACAATGGGAAAAGGACTGTTTCTTTAATAAATGGTATTGTAAAAAAGCTGATAGCCACATGCAGAGTAATGAAACTGAACCGCCACCTTACACAATACACAAAAATTAGCTCAAAATTGATTAAAGACTTGAATGTAAGAGTAGAAACCACAAAAAGCCTACAAGAAAACATAGGCAATAGGCTCCTTAACATCATTCTTGGTTATACTTTTTTGGAACTGACTCCAAAGGCAATGATAATCAAAGCATAAAAAACCAAAGGGAACTACATTAAACTAAAAATCATCTGTACAGTGAAAGAAACAATCAAAAAAATCAAAAGGCTGGGCGCCTGGGTGGCTCAGTTAGTTAAGAGACTGCCTTCAGCTCAGGTTATGGTCCTGGGATCAAGTACCACATCAGGCTCCTTGCTCAGTAGTGAGCCTGCTTCGCCCTCTGCCTTCCGCTCCCCCTGCTTGTGCTGTCTCTCTCTCTCTCTCTCTCTCTCTCCCCCTCTCCCTCTCTGGTAAATCAATAAATAAAATCTTAAAAAAAATTAAAAGGCAATCTTTTTTTAAAAAAATTTTTTTATTATTAACATATAATGTATTGTTTGCCCCAGGGGACATGTCTGTGAAATCAGGCTTACACATTTCATAGCACTTACCATAGCACATACCCTCCCCAATGTCCATAACCCGGCCACCCTATCCCTACTCCTCCCCCCACCTCCCAGCCTCCCTTAGTTCATTTCGTGAGTTTAGGAGTCTCTTATGGTTTGTCTCCTTCCCCATCCTATCTTGTTCTATTTCTCTTCCCCACCCTCCCCGACCCCCTGCCCTCCTCTCAAATTCTTCATATCAGGGAGATCATGTGATAATTGTAAAAGGCAACCTTTTGAATGGGAGAAGATATCTGCGAACTATATACCCAATAAGGGGCTAATACGTATATAAAGAACTCATACAACTCAATAACAACAAAAATAGTCTGATTAAAAAAATAGGCAGAGGACCTGAATAGACATTTTTCGAAAGAAGATAGACAGATGGTCAACAGACATGAAAATATACTCAACATCAGTCATCATCAGGGAAATGCATATCAAACCCATGATGAGATATCATCATATATGTCAGAATGGCTATTATCCAACAGACAAATAAGTGCTGGGAAAGTTGTGAAGAAAAGGGGACTCTTGTACATTATTGATAGGAATGTAAACTGGTGCATGCACTACGGCAAACAGAATACAGGTTCTTAAAAAAATTAAAAACAGAATTATCGTATGATCCAGCTATTTCACCTCTGGATATTGACCCTAAAAACATACACTAATTCAAAAAAACATACACACCCCTATGTTAACTTAAGCATTACTTACAATAGTCCAGACAGGGCGACAACCTATGTATAGACTGAAGGATCAATGGATAATGAAGCTGTGGTAATTCTATTTACACAATAGAATACCATTCGGCCATGAAAAAGAAGGAAATCTTGCCATTTGCAACAGAATGGATGGATCTTGAGGGTATAATGGTTAGTGAAATAAGTCAAAGACAAATACTAAGTGACTTCACTTATATGTGAATCTAAAAAGCAAAGCAAATGAACAAACAAAAAATCATGACAGCTAAGAGCTGTCCAAAGGGAAATGACAACTAAATGTAATGTGGTGTCCTGGATGGGATCACAGAACAGAAAAAGAACATTAGGTTAAAAACTAAGGAAATGTGAGTAAACTATGGACTTTCATTAATAATAATATATCAATATCAATTAACAGTAAAAATTTGCAATATTAAGGCCAATGTTGACAATAGAGGAAAGTGAACACAAGGTTTATGGACACTCTGTACCACCTTTACAATTTTTCTATAAATGTGAAATTGTTCTAAGCAACAACGTTTTATTTTTTAAAAAAGAGGAAGAATAATAGTTATATATTATATGGTGTCATCTTTAGGAAATACTATTTAGGAAACAAAGGTGCAGAACAGTGTGCCTAGTACACTACCTTTGATGAAAGAGAAGTAGGAAATTGTGTGTGTGTGTGTGTCTGTGTGTCTATGTGTACATACCTGCTGTTTCATAGTGGGAAAAGAAACCAAGAACTAATAAAAATGGTAATCTATAGAGAAAAGACAGAATGGGAGATGGTTTGGGGGGCAGTTATTAAAGTTATGTTTCTTTAAACAGATCTTGTTTTACACATTTAGCTTTGTAACTATTAAATAATTTGCATAATTTTAAAATAAAATTGAATTTTTGAAAAGCAAAGAAATCCCTATAATCAAAAGCAAGCTGCAACAAATGAGCCTGACTATAAATCAAATTGTTGACATAGTCATTCAGAGAATTATTTCAAGCAAAGAGAAGTATTTCAAGAAAAGAATTTTGAAATACACGGTATTTAGGCTATACCTCCCTAGTGGAAATTATTTAAAAAATAAAATAACCACAAAGATACCTAAACTGCATTCATTTTTCTTATTCTTTATAATAATATTGGTTTTGTTGTTTTGAAACAGAGAGAGAAGGCATGTTTTATAGAATTTAAAGATCCTTTTACCTTGGAACACAAAAAAAACACTTGAATAGATGAAAGGCAGAACTCTGTTATTTACAGCTCAGAACAAGAGAAGGTTGACACACAGGCCACATAGGGGGTTGATAACAGCAAGGGACATGATAACTGCAAGCTGGAACTGTAGGGGGAAGCTTATGTCTGGCAAATAGGGTGGGGTTAGCTAGATTTTGCAGGCTCCCTGCGGCTTGGCTAATTTGAATAATTTCCCAGGTTCCTTGTCATAGGAAATGTCCCTAGTTGTCTGATACCTGGCTCCAGAATGATTAGAGTGGGTGCATAATAACCTCAAAGTGTAAGAGGCCTAGTAAGGGAAATGGTTGGTGTGTGGATCTTAATAAGCTACTCAAGAGGGTTAAATGACTGGCTTCTAACAGGTCTCAAAACTGATTCAAGATAGCATTAAGAAAGAAAATACTAGGGGTACCTGAGTGGCTCTGTGGGTTAAGCCTCTGCCTTCAGCTCAGGTCATAATCTCAGGGTCCTGGGATTGAGCCCCGCATTGGGCTCTCTGCTCAGCAGGGAGCCTGCTTCTCCCTCTCTTTCTGTCTGCCTCTCTGCCTACTTGTGATCTCTGTCAAATAAATAAATAAAAATTAAAAAAAAAAATACTACATTTAGGGATGCCTGGATGGCTCAGTTGGTTAAAGCCTCTGCTTTAATCAGGTCCTGATCTCAAGGTCCTGAGATTAAGCCCCACATCAGGCGCCCTGCTCCCCTCCCCTGCTCACAGGGAGCTTGCTTCTCCCTCTCCCTGTGCCCCTCCCCCTGCTCCTGCTCTCTCTTGAGTGCATGCTCTCTCTCTCTCATGAATAAATAAAATCTTTAATAAAAGACAATACTATATTTAGACATATACATACATAGAGATGAAAGAAAAAAAAGATATTTGACATAGTAAGGAGTAAGCAAATATTATTAATATGAGGATCAAAGATCATTTGAATAAGAGAAAAGATAAATAAATATTACATTAGTTTAAATAGGGTTATTTAAAAACTATAATCTTTCATTTCAATTGGAAAGATGAACAGGACTTTTTAAAATTATATTTTATATATAATTAAAAATATATAAAATTAAATATGTAAATAAAATATATAATTAAAATATATAAATATAAAATATAAATATGTAAATACAATTATAGATTTTATTTATTTATTTGCCAGAGAGAGAGAGCACAAGCAGGGGAACAGCAGGCAGAGGGAGAAGCAGGGTCCCCACCCAGCAAGAAGTCTAAGGATCCCAGGACCCTGGGATCATAACCTGAGCTGAAGGCAGGCACTTAATCAACTGAGCCACCCACGCATCCCAGAACAGAAACTCTTGACTTAATTTCCCATTGTAAAAATTGTATATTTTCTAGTTTTTGTCCACTGAAAAGGACTAAAAGTAATGACAATTCAGTAGTAATTAGTACCTTAGTGCCCATACTATGATGTCTAAATCCCACCTAAAATTAAGAGCATCTAGGAATTCTAAGAAAAAATAGCTAAATCTATGTTTGGGGCAGAAAATATAAATACATAAAGGTAGACATGTTATGCCTGGAAGCAAGAAACTGTCAAAGACTACTAGGATCACGTCAAAGAGACAGAGGAGCCAAATTTAAGGGGCCCTCAACAACCAAAGATAAGATCATCTGAGTTCATAATTACATTAAAATATTTGTCATCACTGAAGGTAATTGTTTTGAAAAGCAATAAAGGGAAAGATTCAAGCATCTACCCTGCTTTTGCTGTATGGATAACACTTCAATATAAGCAAAAGTTGATGAATGACAGTTATCTCCATACAGGAATCTCAGCTAAGAAATGCAGAAGAAATAATAAAATAAGAAATCACCATTTTTCAACCCTTAATTAAATAACAGATTCAGACATTTATCAACAATATCTGCTTAAACCAGCAGCTGAAATGCTGTTGGGAAACTAAATCATCACTTAAAATGTTGTTGGAGGAATTCAATGGAGGGAACAGACCGACAAACTTGACCCTATTGACCAATCTTATCATTACTAAAAGTACAACCATCAAATATCATGTGCCTCCTGTTGCAAGAGAAATAACAACAAAATTAACCTGAATCTAATCAGGCTTCTAGATCTGAGTACAAGCTTACAGGAAATCTGATGACAGAATAAAAAGTTATAGGAGACTATGCGGAAGTTATTCAATCAAATCCAAAATATAGGAAGTTATACAAAATGATTCTGTTTTTTAACAACATAAATGGAATTAAATAAAGAGGGTAAGCTATTATTGATTAAAAGAAATATAATAGACAAGTCAATCAAATGTATAATGTGAACCATGTTTAGCTACTAATTTATGCCAATCAATTATAGTTATTTTTGAGATAATTTGAGAAAGCTTAACATACCCAAATATTGGATAATATTAAGAAATCATTTTAAAATGTTACTGACTATGATATTGGCATCACAGTTATGATTTTTTAAGTTCATGTGTGAGTTAGAAATTTGTACTGAAGTATTTACATGTTAGATGATAGCATGCTGCAACATTCTTTAATAAAGCCCAGCAAACTCAAAAGGGAGGGTGGGAAATGATACAGACAGAGTTTAATATCATATTCGTCTGCAGCAAGAATGATCAGATAGTCATTCAAAGCAAAAATGGTAGAATGTGGGTAACTACTGAAGCTCCATGAAGTATATATGGAGATTCATTATGTTGTATTCTTAACTCTTGTATATATCATATACAAACTTGAAAAGAGTTTCCAAGGCCAAGTTTCATTGTCTGTGGAAGTAGTTTTAAAAGAAACAATATGGATACACTCTTCTTGGCAGATTCAGTAACAAGTATTTCTCAAAATAAGAACTTTTCTTATCTAGACCTTTCATTCCTTGTATTCAAAATAAACAAGAAATTATTTTTAAAAATCTTCCCATTGTTTAAACATGTCCAAAAAATTTACTGTTTTCTCCCATATTGCCAGGAGAGGTAAAACTTCCAGATATAAATTTCTGTTAGTCAGTTTTGCTCGGTTATGCTGTGTAATAAACAGCCTCCCCCTAAATTACAGTTACTTAAAACTATTGAAGTTTCCCTCACCCCTTACTCTCAGAACATACAGGTGGCTAATCACTTGCAGTTATGCTCTGTGCTGGGTTCAGTTCCAATATTCACAAGTCTCTATTCTTGGGTCTGGCAGAAGAAGTATCTCCTATTTGAAGCTATTCTCAAGGCCAAGGGAAAAACTACACAAAATGCTGAACCGAACCATACAATTTTCTTTAAAACATTTGTTTGGTAATAGGATGGCATATTATCTCAACTTCACTAGTCCTAATAAAGGCAACTGGCAAAACCTGAGAATGGGATGGAGAAATGGAAATTCTATATTCAAGAATGGGGTGCGATTATACAATCTCCCACAGAGAATTTTACACAAAGAACATTCCTCCCTCCATCTTCTCATGCCGTGTTTTTTTTTAGATTTTATTTATTTATTTGAGAGAGAGAGTGGGAGAGAGTATGAGAGGGGGGAAGGTCAGAGGGAGAAGCAGACTCCCCATGGAGCTGGGAGCCCGACGCGGGACTCAATCCTGGGTCTCCGGGATCATGACCCGAGCCGAAGGCAGTGGCTTAACCAACTGAGCCACCCAGGCATCCCTGCACCAAAATATTCCTTTCTTTTTTTTAAAGATTTTATTTATTTATTTGACAGAGAGAGAGAGATCACAAGTAGGCAGAGAGGCAGGCAGAGAGAGAGGGGGAAGCAGGCTCCCCACTGAGGAGAGAGCCTGATGCGGGGCTTGATCCCAGGATCCTGAGATCATGACCTGAGCCGAAGACAGAGGCTTTAACCCACTGAGCCACCCAGGCGCCCTCACCAAAATATTCTTACCAACATTTACGTGTGCTCTTGAATGTAAAGCAGTTTAGATTCACCTGCAGACTTAGTTCCTTGGGGCAAAAGCTTAGTCAAAAGATGACTGGATTAGGAAAGTTCTATGTCCATTACCTTAGAAAACTACAGCATATTTTACCCTTAACAACCAGTTTAGTGCTCACATAAGTTCACTGATCCAGCCTATTTAAGCCCTTATGGTGATGTTACCTCCAGAAGCTTATCTATTCTCCAGTCACCAGAACCTGGACAGGTCACTTTTGTCTACATTGATAGATTTCATAACTTGAATCTTGGGGGAGGAAAGGTTTCTCAATTTCTTCCTTACCAGAAAATCCTTAGTTTTGCTTTGTTTTTCCAGTTATTCAAAATGTTTCCCACTCTTCCCTGCCATCACCAATAAGCACTCTTCATGCTGAATACATCTTCTTACACCCAAAAATAACTCATCTTTCTCCTTACTAAACTCACTAAACTAATAACAAAGCAAAAAATTCAACATTAATAATATGAAATATTAAATTCAATAAAAATTTAAAAAGGACAAACAAGGTTATTTTATATTAATAAAACTAATAACCTTCAGAATAAGAGTCATGGAATTTTATGCATCGAATGACAGAATAAAAATACATAAAGCAAAAATGTTAGAGATACAATTATTGTGGGAGATCTTAAATCCACTATCTCTTTCATTAGATCTATGAACAATAAATAGTGAAATATGTTGACAAGAGAATTTTTTTAATTTAAATTCAATTAGCCAATGTTTGGTACATCTTTAGTTTTTGAGTGAAAACTTAATTAATAAAGTTGTTATGAGGTATATTTGGATTTTAATATTACAAACAGATTTTAGACTTTCTTTTCAAGAATCCATGGAATATTTACAATAATTGATGGTGACAAAAGCCTTCTTACTGAAGAAGAGGAAGGAGGAGGAGGAAGAAGAGGAAGAGAAACAAGAATAAGAAAGTAAACTGATCTAGTTCTTTAGTCACTACATAATTTAGAAATTAAGAAAAATATTTTTAAGCCAAATTAATGAAATTTAAAGATTCTCCCAAATGACTATCAGATAAAAGGGGAAAATTAAATCATAAATTATTTAGGAAATGGTAAAATGACATCTTATTGCTTATTAGAATATGGACTGGGCCTCCAACATTGATTTTGCTGCTGTTCTTACTGATTTAGAAAGTTACAAAGATAGAGACAACATTTCCCAGCCCTTTTTATAACTAGGTTTGCCATGTAACTATGGTCTGGCCAATAAGATTTAGAGAAATAACTGGCACAACTTCCAGGTCATTACCATAATTATAGATAAAGTCACTTACTCTGGAATTTTTCTCTTTTTCTATTCTTTCGACTAGATCTGGGAGTTGTGTTGTCTTGGTTCTGATGATGCAGACAGATGAAGATAATACTGCAGGAACAGCAGAATAAGAAAATGAACTTTGGTCCCTGAATGATGCTGTAAAGCAGAGCAACTTAATGGCTTGGACTTATCTAGCCTATTATACTGGAGAGAAATACTTCACTACCTTGTTTGAGCAACGTTATTCTGGGATCTGTTTGCTAAAGCAGCTTAGTCTGCGTCCTCACTAAGAAAGTATATGGCCAAAACTATCATTGCAATTTCAATGTTTAAATTTGTTTATTAATAATTAAGGAAAAATGAAAGTAAGTTAAGCATCAAATACAATGGAGTTATACAGGGGGAAAAAATAGCACAATCTATCCATAGAATAGCTAAAAGAACTAGAAAGTTGAAGTCAGAAACTAATGAATTAGAGAAACAGAACCAACAGAAATATCAAGCAAATAAAGTAAAATAAAAATCACAAATAAAATTAATTATAGGGTCTGTTTGGAGAGATGCATGAGAAAAACTAATTTTTTTAAAAAATTATTTATTTATTTGAAAGAGGGAGAGAGCATGAGAGGGGAGAGGGTCAGAGGGCGAAGCAGACTCCCTGTTGAGCGGGGAGCCCGATGTGGGACTCGATCCCAGGACTACGGGATCATGACCCGAGCCGAAGGCAGTCACTTAACCAACTGAGCCACTCAGGTGCCCTGAGAAGAACTAATTTTTTAAAAAAGAAGGATATGATAAGAAGGATTTAAAGACCTGATAGATTTAGTAAGATGCAACTCAAATGCCACGTCCACCAAGGAGAAGTGACATTTTCCTTTTTGAAGCCCACGCACCAGTACAAGTTCTGCAGTATATGTTTAAGAAGCTCTACTGTAGGCAGCAGCTTTGAAGGGCATCCTAGGAGCTTGATGAATGCCCATTAAACCTGGGATAGCTCTGGAGATGTGTGTTGTGGGCACACACACTAATTCCTAATTATTTCAATGGCCTTATTTAGACTGTTTAGAGAAATAAAAACCTGCCAGTTTAGAGACTGGGTGTCATGGACAATACATTGCAATGCCAGGCCAAATTAAATCTGAGTGAGTTTAACTATCTCAGCTTGTATGGTAGTGCATAATAAGATCAGCCTCAGAAGAAAGTTATTTTCTGATACCATAACCATCATTTATCATACATTTATCCTAAAGGGCTCATTTGCTTCTTTTGAATGGCTCATGTTCATGATATATAAAGTTGTCCTTAGAAGAGAGTCACTAGGGGTGCCTACTCTTGATCTGCTCAGGTCATGATCAGGAGAGGGAGCCCTACTTAAGATTCTCTGTCTCTGCCCCCACCCCTCCACCACCCTGGTCTCAAAAAAAACAAAAAAAAAAAAAAGAGAGAGAGAGAGAGAGAGAGAGTCACTAGGATACAGTGAGCACTCAAAAAATAGACTCTGTTTTTACTATCTCCTCCTCTGGCACATTAGAAAATGACCATTACACAACAGAAACAGAGCCTATGCTATAATCTTATAGACTGCAACAGAGCTCCATCCTATCAAAGGCAAAAAAAGATTTAACAAATTTAAGACTGCAGAAGCTTTGCTAGGCATTCTGTTCAGGTATGAAGAAATATCAGAAAATTTTTAAGAAAGAAAGCATACTCCTATAACCCTCTGAAATTCCATCTTTTGTCTGAATCCAAGTATGTTGTAAAAAGAATTATCCCAGTCACAAGAAGGCCATAATGAGAACATCAACTTCTTGGTGATGAAGCCATAAAGCTTGTGTCAGCATTTTATGAAATTATAAGATTAATCTTCTATGAAGAAATGACAGGATAGGTAGATGGCAGAGAGACAACAGAGCCCCCTTTGACTTTAGCAAAGCTTTACATTCTTTCCTTCATTACACCATTATCAACTCAATGAGAAATTATGGCCCAGACTGCCTAATTGCTAGTTGGAGGGTCATTTAGAATAAATTTCCTCCATGAGAGTAATGTTACCCGGGGGGGACATAGCAAGCAGTGTTCTGCCAGGATGAATACTGGGACCAATTTTTTTAAAGTTCATCAGTGTCCTCAGTAATGGGACAAAAATATTGTAGGGTGGTAGAGGTATTTAGCAACATCCAGGTTAAGATGAGAATTCAAAATGCTATTGGCAAAGAAACACAATGGATTTCATTGTGGTAAGGCTACTTTTCTTGTAAAGCAAAAATTGCATGGATCTCAAATAGGGAGTCAGTAGTTAAGGATAAGAGTAACAGAAAATGTTCCCTGACCACAGTGGCACGTAAGCGGAGCAGAAATTAACAAGCGGTGCAGAGAAGGTGAGCTTCAACCCAGTGCTCTCCTTCTAGGAGACTGTACATAAAAGGACAGAGGAGGCTAGGGTGTGCAAATGTGAAACATGGAAGTGATCATAAAAGCAAATAGTACTAAAGGATGTTTCTCTTTAAGAATATTTGGAATGACTCAGGATCTGCTAGCCCCCCCCCAGCATCTGCTAGTCACCTGGGTGAACCTCAGGGTGATCTGTTCTAGTATTAAGATATATTATATGATGGTAGCTATTCTTTTGATTGTGATAGAAATAATAATTTTTTCTTTATTTAATTTTAAGTTTGTATTTTAACTCCAGTTAGTTAACATACAGAGTTCTATCAGTTCTAGGTGTATAATATAGTGATTCAACAATTCTATACACCACCCAGTGCTCATCACAAGTGCTGATTTTGACAAAGGTAGTAATTTAAAGTTTCATCCCGTAAAAAAAGGAAAAAGTTGCATCCTTTCCCAATAATTCAGGTGGATTGATCTGCTATGTCAAGACAGAGAAACTAGGAGTTTCATAATGATATGTGCATATAGCATCATGGAGCAAATATAGGAAAAAAGAAAACAGTCCCGGCTTTTAAGGCACTTGCAGTTTAAAGATAGGAACACATAAAAATTAAATAATATTTGTTTCTTTATGATAGGATCTAAATAAGTAGTTTTCAAAATCAGAAGAAGAAGAGGAGGTATTTGGGCTTGAAATATACATAGGAATGGGGATGCCTGGGTGGCTCAGTTGGTTGAGCAGCTGCCTTTGGCTCGGGTCATGATCCCAGGGTCCTGGGATCAAGTCCCACATCAGGCTCCTTGCTTGGTAGGGAGCCTGCTTCTCCCTCTGCCTCTGCCTGCCTCTCTGCCTGCTTGTGCTCTCTCTCTCTCTGACAAATAAATAAAAATCTTTAAAAAAAAAAAAAGAAAAGATATATATATAGGAATGATGGGAATAATGGAGGAGAGAATGGAATAAAGAAGACCAAAAGAAGTGGATGTCAAATTACTGCCAGAGATACAATACATACAAAAATATTTTTGATATTTTGGATATCCAAATATTTGGATATCCAGAGATTTTGGATATTTTGGAGAAAGCATGCATGTAGGAGAACAGTTTATAAGGCTTCATAGGGAAGATAGAATCCAACCATGAAAGACTTTGAATGACAAAGTAGTTTAAACTCGATTCTATAAATAATGTGGAGACACGGAAAGCCCTTACCATTGGTAAAATGAAAGACATCCTTTAAGATCATTACATACATACTGAGAAGAAAGAAGCCCCAGTAAAGAAAGACTGCACAAGTCACTGCAAAACTAGAGGCACGAGATAATGATGGTCACGGGGAAGAGGACCAGGCAGTGGAAGGTGAAATTGAAGGAATGGTTATGAGCAGAAATCTAAAGTAAAATGGAATATAAGAAAAGGACTATTAAGACCGTAACTCCAAGGTTTACATGTTGAGTAATGGGAACAATGTTGATTCTATTTAGAAAAACAGAAGAGCAAAAGGATAATTGGTTTTAGGAAGAATCATTAATGGCTTTGAACAAAATGAAGGTTTTTTTATTTTGTTTTGTTTGGGTTTTTTTTAATTCAAGTTATGTATATTATTAGTTTCAAGGATAGAATTTAGTGATTCATCAGTTGCATACAATACCCTATGCTTATTACATTCAATGCCCTCCTTAATGCTCATCACCCAATTACCTTATCCCCCCACCCACCTCCCCTCCAGCAACCCTCAGTTTGTTCCCTATAATTGGTCTCTTAAGGTTTGCCTCCCACTCTGTTTTTATCTTATCTTACATTTCCTTCCCTTCCCCTATGTTCATCAGTTGTGTCTCTTAAATTCCATATATGAGTGAGATCATATGGTATTTTTCTTTCTCTGACTGACTTATTTCGCTTAGCATGATACACTTTAGTTCCATCCATGTCATTGCAAATGGCAAATTTCTTTTATTTGATGGCTGAATAATATTCCATTGTGTGTATATGTATCTGGTTTTGGTATCAGGATAATGTTGGCCTCATGGAATGATTTTGGAAGTTTTCCTTCAATTTTTACTCTTTGGAATAGTTTTAGAAGAACAGGTACTAACACTTCTTTAATTGGTGGAAAATAAATAAACAAATTTAAAAAATAAATGTTTGGGAGAATTCACCTGTGAAGCCAACCACCCCTGGACTCTTGTTTGTTGTGAAATTTTTGATTACTGTTTCAGTTTCTTTTCTGGTTATGGGTCTGTTCAGGTTTTCTATTTCTTCCTGCTTCAGTTTTGGTAGTTTATATGTTTCTAGGAATATATCCATTTGTTCCAAATGGCCTAATTTGTTGGCATATAATTGCTCATAATATTCTCTTATAATTATTTGTATTTCTTCAGTGTTGGTTGTGATCTCTCCTCTTTCATTCATGATTTTATTTATTTGGGTTCTCTTTCTTTCTTTCTTTCTTTCTTTCTTTCTTTCTTTCTTTCTTTCTTTCTTTCTTTCTTTCTTTCTTTCTTTCTTTTGGCTACATCTGGGTAGGATTTATCAATCTTGTTAAAGAACCAGCTCCTAGGGACGCCTGGGTGGCTCAGTTGGTTAAGCAGCTGCCTTTGGCTTGGGTCATGATCCCAAGGTCCTGGGATCGAGTCCCACATCGGGCTCTCTGCTCAGCGGGGAGCCTGCTTCACCCTCTGTCTCTGCCTGCCTCTCTGCCTGCTTGTGTTCTCTGACAAATAAATAAATAAAATCTTAAAAAAAAAAAAAAAAGAACCAGCTCCTAGTTTTGTTGATGTCTTCTCTTGGTTTTTAGTTTTTTTGGTTTGCTTTTTTTCCCTATAGCATTGATTTCTGCTCTAATCTTTATTATTTCCCTTCTCCTGCTGAATTTAGGCTTTCTTTGCTGTTCTTTCTCTAGCTCCTTTAGGTGTAAAGTTAGGTTGTGTATTTGAGACTTTTCTTGCTTCTTGAGGAAGCCTGTATTGCTATATACTTCTTAGAACTGCCTTTGCTGCATCCCAAAGGCTTAGACTGTTGTGTTCTCATTTTCATTTGCTTCCATGTATTTTTTAAATTTTCTTTAATTTTCTGGTTGAACCATTGATTCTTTAGTATGATGTTCTTTAACCTCCATATATTTGTGGTCCTTCCAAATTTTCTCTTGTGGTTGGCCCCAAGTTTCAAAGCACTGTCTTCTGAAAATATGCATGGTATGATCTCAGTCTTTTTGTACCAGTTGATGCTTGACTTGTGATTTGTGATCAGCATGTGATCTATTCTGGAGAATGTTCCATGTGCCCTCAAAACAAGTGTATTCTGTTGCTTTAGGATGAAATGCTCTGTGTATATCTGTTAAGACTATCTGGTCCGGTGTGTCATTCAAAGCCCTTGTTTCCTTGTTGTGCTTCTGCTTAGATGATCTGTCCATTGCTGTGAGTGAGATGTTAAAGTCTCCTACTATCATTATATTTTTTTCAGTGAGTTTAAGTTTGTTATTAATTGGTTTATATATTTGGCTGCTTCCAAGTTAGGGGCATAAATATTTACAATTGTTAGATCTTCTTGTTGCATAGACCCCTTTATTATGTTATAGCATCCTTCTTATTATTGTCTTTGGTTTAAAATCTAGTCTGTCTGATATAAGTATGGCTACTTCAGAAAGCTTGTAGTGGGGAGTGTTTGGACCTTTAGCTAGGTGTGCTTTGTGCTGTTTAAGATAAGCCTTGAAAAGAAAAAAAAAAAAAAAGCGTGATCCAAGAAAAGAGAAAAGTAAAAACAAAAAACAAAAACTGTAAGCCTGATTCCAAAGAAGAAGAAAGAAGGAAAAAAGAGTAAGGAAAGAAGAAAAAAAATAGCCTGATCTGAAAAATAAGACATAGAAACAAAGAAACCAACAAATGAACAAAAAATTATAAACCTAATCCTGGTAGATAGGTAGATGGATGGATGGATGGAAGGAAGGAAGGAAGGAAGGAAGGAAGGAAGGAAGGAAGGAAGGAAGGAAGGAAGGAAAGAAAAATATATAAAAAATAAAAGATCAAAAAGAAATTAAAAAATTAAAAAAAAGAAAAAAGAAAGCCTGGTCCTATTTTCACCAGAACCAAACTTGATGCTTTGGAGCACTCTTTAATCAATGGACTTGGTACATTCAGGGAGCCTGTGTTGATCTTTTGAGGGAGAGGCACACTGGGCTGGCTGACAGACTTGCCCTTGTAAAGATGCCCCTGCCAGGCCTGGGTGGGAGTGGGGGTTTCAAAGGGGGGAGGGGTGTTTAGTACAGGGGACTTCAGCCTCCACTGGAGGCATCGTATTTCTCTATGAAGTCTGACTCTGCTGGTGGGCATGGGGGGAGGGGGGTGGTGCAGGAGGAAGATGGCATCACACCTCCCCCTTGTCCCTAGGAGGGGAACTTGTGGCCACTGCTGTTCAGGAGGCCCTCACAGAAAAGCAAACAATCTCCTGTGTCCCAGGCTTTCATCAGATCCATGTCCTTAATCTGTCTGTGCCCAAGCTGTCATTGTGCCCGGTTACACAGATCTCCTGTGTTTTATCTGTGGTTGGTGGCTGGGATTCAGAATTCCAAATTTTAAAGGGCCTGGCAAAATGTGAACCCTGGAGGAGAGCCTTTCCAAGGCATGCCTGGCACCATCCTGTCCCAGAAAAGCAGTTGTACAATGTACACATGGTGGTCAGAGTCTATTGTGACACACTGAAAAGCTGCGACCAGGTTATCTGCCCTCTGTGCATGCCTCTGTCCTCTTATGTTGAATGTCATTCAAGGACTCTCAGCTGGCCTTTTGTCCTTGAAGTGGCAAAATACCCTCTCCCAAATGTACTCCAGGAAGGGGAGCAATCTCTCTCAGTATGACCCAAGGAATCTCCTTACTGTAGCTTATTGTGCAGTCCCATACCTGCTGCACTCTCTCCTGCTCTCTCCCTCCCCCTGACTTCACTCTGCAAAAAGGGTTCCCTTCCCTTCAAACCCTCTGGCTTTCCTCTCCCCCAGTTCATGACTCTGAACCTTGCATCTGCCATGCTCTCTCCCTCCAATGATGTAAATTGTTTTCTTAATCCTCAGATCAGTTTCCTAGTTATTCAAAATAGTTTGATATTGATCTCGCTGTGTTCAAGGGATGAGACAAGCTCAGGGTCCCCCACTAGTCTGCCATCTTATCTCCCCACAAATGGAGTTTTAAAAGCCAGAAAGATAATCACATGGAATGTGATCTACTGGATCTTCCCTTCTGCCTTTCCCTTAGGTAATGATTTCAACTTTTCCACCAGTGTTACATTCTTGCCTCTCATTCATAAGGAATTTACCCTTCTTCTGCATAATTTATTCATTCCTAAGGCTTCTCTATCACATTTATGCTGATGCCTCCTAAAGATCTATCTTTATCCTCATCTCTTTCTTAAGTTACAGAATAACTGTGCTAACTTCTACTGCAAACTTCCATCTGATGACCAGAAGTCGAAAAAATAGAATCTACCTTCCCACCCCATCCTATCCCTTTTACAGTTTCACTTTCTCATTTAATGGCATCATTATCAGTGGTGCCAAGATAAAAATTTAAGTAATTGTTGACATCTTTCATTCCTCACCTACCACGTGTCCCCGCACATTAAAAATTCTCCTTTGTTTTTCAAAATCATGTGGACTACTATTTAAAAGGCTCTTAAAATTATCTTCTTTCCTCCAGCCTCCATATTTTTACTTGCCTAATTTCTAGTCTTACTATTTTCTCGGGAATTGCAACAGATCTAATTTTTAAAATCTACCTTCACCCCAATTTTTCTCCAAAGTATTTTTTTTTACATTGCTGCCATATTGTGCAGTCATATCAATCACTTTCTCAAAAACTGTAGGGGACCCCTAAGCCTAACACAAATCTCTTCAAGCCTGGCTTTAGGCTACTTTGCCACCGAGTTCCAGCAAGAACACCATGGTCTGACCACACTGGATTTTTCACTGACCTTCAAATGCACTAAGTACTTCAATGTACACATGTCTTATGCCTACTTTTTTCTCTAGACTATAAAGTTCCCCCTCTACTCTTGTTTGCCCCTTTAAGTGTACTCATTATTCAAGATCTGGGTTAAAGTTCACATTTTTCTAAGCCTCTTTGTCTCAGTTGTGTGAATTAAAATTGTTGCCACTCTGTGACAAAAATGTTGCAATATAATGCATTGTGGCTATTTGTATAGGTGTCTGGTTTTAACACTTAACTTCTTATAAATGGGTACAAGGTTTTATTCATCTTGAAATCCCTAGTAGCCAACACAATATCAAACAAGGATGAAAATCATGTTTACTAAAGTCAAGCTAAATTGAGTTGACTTGAACCGAAGACATCTGTGAGTAGTGGGAATCATTTAATGAAGCTGAAAGAAAGGATTGGGAATGAGGACATGAGGACATTAGCTAAAGTCATTTGAATATTCATGTTTTCCAATCATCTTGTACAGAGAAGGTAACTCACAGAAAATTATGACATGGAGGAGGTAGGAAGAGAAAAACAGGGAATCCAGTGAAAATTACAGAAGAAAAGCAGTTAGTGAAGTAAGAAGAGCACCAGGAAAAGAAAATGGCACTAAACACAGTCCATTGGAAGGAATCCTCAGAAGATTTAAAATCTTTTTTTTTTTTTCATTTTTGCCAAGTCCCATAACCCAGATCATCCTGTTCTAAAGGATAATTTTCTCCATCCTCCCAAATGAAGATATGTAAATGGCACCCAGATGTTTTAGGATTATCATCCTTTTAATTATTTCCTTAATGTAATCTTTAGGAGATCATAAATAACATAAATTTACTTTCCATTTGCTTATTTGCTTACTAAATCAGCTGTTAACTCAAGTACATGGTGATCAGTAGCATTGTGTTTGTACTACATTTGCTTGCTGATGGTTGCAAACTTACTCATTTGCTAATAAATGGGTCTTTTTCTAATTGATAATATCTCTGTGCCATTAAAATTTCGATCAGTAGACATAAGTTCCTTTCTGAGTTTAAATTTTACTTTCATTGTTTTTATTATCTATGCAATGGTATGTGCAGCAAACAAAATAACAGGTTGAAAAAGTGCCCTGATAATTTTCCTACAATTTGCCTTCTCTGCATACTCTTACATTTTTATGGATCCTGGTTAATATTAACAGCTCTAATTCTAGTTAATATGTATGAGTGTCAGAAATGATATTCTAGGATAAACTTAGTGTATTGGCTGACTTTAGAGATGACATATATTTAGACATTCTTCATAAAGTTAACTTTAAAATCTTTCAGATATGATCCTATGCGCCCCATTTCCCATAATAACCAAGTAAGGTCTATAGGCTAAGATTGCTTCTAATTGTCCTGAGGAGATTCTAACTGGGAAAGGACTTGTTTATTTTAGAAGGTCATGTGTTCCTCAGCCTTTAGATCATTTCCCACTGGCCCCCAAACTGAGAAACAGTAGCCTCTATTATGACTCACTTGATTCTTCCATAACTGAGGCATATTTGGAAAGATAAGAAGCCTCTTCTATATACCTGAGTGATATCTACCAGCCAAAGAAACTGTCAATGAACTGTTCTTGAGAACTACCTAAACACAGCCCAACTCCACTCTCATCCCTTGCAGAAACTCCTCCTCAGCAAACATGAATCATGAGATTACTGGTGTAGAATTATGATGTACCATCTGAGTTTCCTCTACTCTTGCTCTTTCTGCTTGAAATGGACTTTCCCCTTTGTTTAGCTAGTCATCTTTAAAAGCTCAGTTGTTTTTTTTTTTTCCAAGAAGTTCAATTTTATTTTTTATTTTTTAAATTAACATTTAAAGCATTATTTGTTTCAGGAGTACCAAGCTGTGATTCATCAGTCTTATCCACTATGTGTCTTTAAGAAAAGAAGAAAACATAGAAGAACAAATAGACAACACAACTGAAATAACACCATATATAAGCAGATATCACACTCATTTGGGTAGAGAATTTCATTTTTTTTTAAGTAGTTTTAACTATGTCTTTATTTACTTCTTACAGGCTCCAGTATGATTTTAGTGTTCATTGAATAAGTCTGATACTGACATTCATGATAATGAGTACTCATTTTATATAACTACAGTGGAAGAGCACTCTGTTAATCTAAAAGAACAAAATCCAGCAAGTCCAAAATAATGGCAATAATAACAATTTCTTTTTCTCAAATAAAAATTTCCCCATTCTTTCTTTTTTTTTTTTAAGGTTTTATTTATTTATTTGACAGAGAGAGAAAGATCACAAGTAGGCAGAGAGAGAGTGGGAAGCAGGATCCCCGCTGAGCAGAGAGCCCGATGCGGGGCTTGATCCCAGGACTCTGAGACCATGATCCAAACCAAAGGCAGAGGCTTTAACCAATGAGCCACTCAGGCGCCCTATTCCCCTTATCTTTCACTGAATACCATCACATCGAAATTCTGAATCTCTTAGAAATACTATCATTTGATTCCAATTCATCCATGCATACATGCATAAATACATTTTACTCAGATGTCAAGTCACATTAATTTTTTGTTGCTTAATATTTATTTTTTCAGTGGCAAAAAAATGATAAAATTTTAAGGTTGTAATAGTGCCTTTTCGCCCCTTGCCATTTCATTTCCACCTCCTCCTTAAAGAGAACCATTGTTCAAGACTAACCTGGAGTATTTTTTTTTCTTTTTCCTTTTTTTTTTAAAGATTTATTTATTTATTTATTTGACAGAGAGAGAGAGAGAGAGAGAGATCACAAGTAGGCAGAGAGGCAGGCAGAGAGAGAGGGGGAAGCAGGCTCCCTGCTGAGCAGAGAGCCTTATGCGGGGCTCGAACCCAGGACCCTGAGATCATGACCTGAGCTGAAGGCAGAGGCTTTAACCCACTGAGCCACCTAGGCACCTCTGGAGTGTTTTTTTCTAGATTATTTTTAATGCATTACAAATATACCTATCTTCATACACAAGTCTTAATTTAATAAGCAGAATCTTATTATAGATATATTTCTGTGACTTTCATATAACTGTATATCTCAGTGATATCTCTATGGCAATATGAACACATGCATCACCTTCACTGTAATGTCTATATAGTACTAAATAATCTAAATATACCATAAATTATTTACCCTTACTTTTATTAATGAATGTTCAGTACACATCTATTTTTTACTGCTTATAACAATGAAAAATGAGTATGTTTGTATATGAATTTGTGCCCACGCATGACTATTTCTCTAGCACAGATTCTAAACATGAAATTGCTGGGTCAAAGGTTATGTGTGTTCTACAAAATTGCCTTTCAAAAACATTTATGCCAATTTACATTTCTACTAACATTGGAAGGTAATACCTGCTTCCTTACGAACACATCAAAACAAAAATTTCAATCTTTCAAAATAATTTTTCCCATCTGATGAACAAAAATTGGTAGTATTTTGCTTTAATTTGCATTTCTGTGGTTTTTAGTACAGTTTGACATTTTTTTCACAAAGTTTATTGTCCATTTGTATTTTTCTACATATTTGTCCATTTTTTAGTTTATTTGTTTTCCCTTTCACTATATAAGATCTCCTTATAATTACAAACCCATCTTGTCATACATGTTGCACGTATTCTGAAAACTCAAAATAAATAATATCAATAAGAATTATAATTATAATGGAACAATTCATTTGTGTAAAAGGCAGGTTTTTGAGTCAGCATACCTAGCCTATCAGAAGTTTGAAGTCTATCAGTGCAAATCAAGTCTGTTCAGGTCTTGGCCACAGTTCGTTGCACTTGGTGTCTGTTTTCTGCCCTAACTTACATGCCCATGGGAAATATTTGGGACCTGAGTGTGATGGTTAATTTTATGTGTTAGTTCAACTGGATCACAAGGTACCCAGATATTTGGCTAAACATTATTTTTCAGTGTGTCTGTGAGAATGTTTCTTAATGAGATTAATATTTAATTCAGTAAACTTGAGTAAAGCAAATTGCCCTCCCCAGTGTGAGTGGACATCATCCAATCAGCTGAGGGCCTGAATAGAACAAAAAAGTGGAGTAAAGAAGGATTAGCAGTCTTCCTGAGTGCATAAGCTAGGGCATTAGTCTCCTGTACTCAGGCCAGAACTTATCAGGGGCTCCCTGCATTCTTGGACCTTTGGACTCGGAGCAGGGCTGACATTACTGGCTCCCCTGGTTCTTAGGCCTTTGGGCTTGAGTTGAATTATACCAATGGCCTTCCTGGGCCTCTAGCTTACAGATGCCAAATTGTGGGATTTCTCAGCCTCCATGATCTCATGAGCTAACTGCATATAAAAAAACTCTTTCTCTCTGTATACATATACATCTAATTGGTTCTTTTTTGGAAAACCCTGACTGATACACTATGGCTAGGTAAATCTAGCAGGACAATGCCAGCAATTTCAGCGGTCTCCTAACTGGCTGGCACTAGTAACATCTTGCTCAGTGGAGACTGGATGGAAAAAATATAAGGGAAACTGAATAATGGGGACCTGCCCTCTGCATACCATTTCCTAAGAGAAGTTTCTTCTTCCCTGCCTAGCTCTACTATTCCCTTTATGTTCACCTCCTTCTTGCAGATGATAATAAGGACTTTTGTCTGAAGCCATCTGAAAATAGACCAAAGAGAAGACAGAAGTCAATGTCCAAATACGTTACACCCCAAATCATGTCATTGCAGCCATTATAATCACAGAATTTTGCTGTGTTTTTCCCATTTATCCATTCATCTGTTGATGGACATCTGGGTTGTTTTCTGTTTTTAGCTATTACAAATATAGCTACTATAAACATTTAGTTCTTTCTGTGAATATATGCTTTAATTTCTCTTGGGGAAATGTCTATGATTAGAATAGCTGGATCATGAGGTTGACGTATATATACCTTATTTAGAGGCTGCCAAACTTCTCTCCAAACTGTTGTAGAATTTATATTCCCATCAGTAGTGTATGAGAGTTCCAGTTTGTCCCTATCTTGGCAAACATTTTGTCTTTTGGTTTGTTTGTTCATTTTTAATTTTAGCCATTCCAGTGGTTCTGTGGTTCTGAATGGTATCTTCACAGTTTGAGTTGGCATTTCCCTAATGACTAATGATAAGTCAATTTTCACATGCCTATTTGCTATCTATATAACTACTTTTATTTAAAAGAAACACTTAAAATGTTTATAAATTTTTAAAATTAATAAATATCTTTAATTTCAAAAAATCATTATTGGTTTTCTTATTATTAAGTTTTTAAAGATTTCTTTATATACTCTACAAATTCTTGTTGGATATATGTTTGCAAATATATTTTTTCTCAATTTGTGGCAAAACTTTTCATTCTTTTAACATTGGTTTTCAAAGAGCAGTAATTAATTTTGATTGAATCCCGTTTATTAATTTGTTCTTTTATGGATGATGCTTTGGTGTCATAGCTAAGCTGTTTGCCTAACTCAAGGTTACAGAGATTTTTCTCCTATGCTTTCTTCTACAAGTTTTACAATACAATCAGTTGAGGGCCTGAATAGAACTGTGTTTGAAGTTTGAAGTCTATCAGTGCAAATCAAGTCTGTTCAGGTGTTGGCCACAGTTTATTGCACTTGGTCTCTGTTTTCTGGCCTAACTTACATGTCCATGGGAAATATTTGATTCATTCTGAGTTAAATTTTATCTATGTTTTGAGGTATCAATAGAGGTTCACCATTTTGAATTTGGATAGTCAATTGTCCTCGCACCATTTGTTGAAAAAAACACTTTTTCTCCAGTGAAGTTCTCTTGTATCTTTATTGAAAATCTGGTCATAATATAAATATGGATTTTGTGTTATACTATTTGTCAAACTTTGTGTGAATATCATACTCTTTTAGTTACTGTAGTTTTATAATTAGTATCTTAAGTCCTCCAACTTCTGGTTTCCAACCTTTTTAAACTTATTTTGTTTTTTTCCTTCTAAGCTTTTGCATTTTATAATCACTCTGGCATAGAATTTTATTGGAACTGTATTAAATTAATAGGTCAATTTGGGAAAAGTCGTATTTTAATAATTAAAAAAACCTTCTAAGACATAAATATAGTACGTTTCTTCATTATTTAGGTCTTTTTTAATTTCCCTCAGTTTTTTAATGGACAGGTCTTTCACATCTGTACATTTCTATGGTTGACCTCTGTCAGGTTGAGAAAGATCCCTATATAAGCTTCCTAAGAGTTTTTACCAGGAGTAGATGTTAGATTTTGCCAAATACTCTTTCTGCTTTTCTGAATTAATCATATTTTTTTCTTTTTTAGTCTGTTAATAAGGTGATTGATTTTAAAAATGTTATGTCAACCTACATTCCTGGGATAAACCCCACTCGAACATAAAATATTATCCTGTTTATATATCATTCAACTAGAATTCACTAAAATTTTAAGAATTTTTTCATCTACATTCATAAGAAATATTGGTTTGTTAATTTCATCTTTGGAGGCATCTTTATTAATATCTTTCTGGCTTTGATAGCAGTATATTGATAACTTTCATATATCTCCCTCTTTTCCATAGTTGGCAGTATTTTTTCACTAATTCATGGCATAATTTCTCAGGAAAGCCACTGGCTCTCAAGTTTTCTTTGTGGGAAGTTTGCTAAATACAAATTAAAGTTTCTCTAACAGATATATCTAACCTAGGTTTGATAGCTTCTATCCTCAGAGATTTTGTATAATATCTCTGAGTTGAGATTATTGGCATGATTTTATTCTTAATTTATACTTATTATCATTTTAATATATATAGAATTTTCAGTTTTGTCACCTAATTCCTTTTTTAAAAAATATTTTATTTATGTATTGGACAGAGAAAGACACAGCAAGAGAGGGAACACATGCAGGAGGAGTGGGGGAGGAAGAAGCAGGCTTCCTGCTGAGCAGGGAACCCGATGAGGGGCTTGACCCCAGGACCCTGGGATCACAACTCTAGCCAAAGGCAAATGCTTAACAACTGAGGCACCCAGGTGGCCCACCTCTCTAATTCTTGATATGGATAACTTGTGTCTTTTCTGGTCAATCTGGCTAGTTTTATCAGTTGTTTCCCTCTTACATAGGTACATCAACATTCTACAATATAGAATTTAAGGGAAATATTATTAGAGACAAAGACTATATTTTTAATGATTGGTAAATTTATCACAATCCTAAATATGTTTGCAACTAATAACATGAAGCTAAAACTAACAGAATAAAATGCAAATCTATAAAGAATTACAAATTCTCAATCAAGTAAGGGAATAAAAACACACATTTCAGAGTAACTAACAAAATAAAAAAAGTAGAGATATAGAAAACCTAAACAACACCTAAGGTTAATATATAACGCCTTAGACCTATATAAACCTACATATATCCAGCAACTTCTGAATGCACAATTTCTAAAAATCACAGTTACTAAAAGTGACTACATGCTTTTCCATAAAGGAAGAATTAATGATTTTGAAAGATTTGAAATTATAAGTGCTTTTCTCATAAAGAAAATCAACAACAAAACATAATAGAAATTAACCTGTACTTTGGAAAATTAAAAAATAAATTTTAAACAATACATAGCTTAAAGTGGACATTATAATTAAAATATAAAGTATTTTAAATGGAATACTAATTAAAATATGATATCTCAAAATCTGTGGGGCCTAGTTGAAGTTAGACTTAGAACAAAACTTACAGCATTAAAATATATAAAAAGGCTAAAAAAAATCTACGTTCTAACTAACCATCTTAAAAACTCATAACAGTACTAATTTAAACCAAAAGAAGGTTGAAAGGAGGAAATAAAATTGTGGGAAAATGTTAGAATAGAAAACAAACACTCCATAGAGAAGATCAACTAAACTGACAAAAGATTGTTAGTTGAAAATATCAATAAATTAATAAAACTTTAAAGAAACTGATCCCACTAGAATAGAGAAGACAGAAATATCCAATATCAAATCAAGAAGGCAGGCAAATTACTAAAGATAAACAGTCATAAGAACTACTCTAGGCCAGGATGGAATAACAGAAACTGCATTTACCTTCCTGTTTGAAACAGCCAAGAAATACATGAAAAAAAAAATGTTTTACAAAACACTGTACCTTTACACACTCAGTTACCTTTCTACTCCTAGCTCCTGAACCAACAGAAACAAAGAAAACCCTATTCTTTCAAAGATCTGTAAACACATATTTATAGTAGTTTTATGTGTGAGAGCCAACACCAAGGAAAAAAGAAGAGGTGAGACCTACAACTGTTTAAGCTCAGCGCTCTGACCAAGCTTCCAGGTCACAGAGGAAGAAGGAAAACCCATGTGGAGGCTGGTAGATGCCAAGACTGGAGGGGACAGAGGTCATCTTCCAAAGAGATCTATGAACTGAAGTCTCACGACAGAATGCCAGAGAGGAAAGAACAACACAAAGGAAGAACTCCAGAGATGGAGAGAGGACATCACAAGTATCCAGAAGACAGAAATTAAGGGAGACCTAAATAAATGGAGATAGATATAGTGTTCAGAAGTTCGAAAAATTAATATTGTTCAGATGTCAATTTTTCCTAATTTTTTTTTTGGTAATTTTTCCTAAATTTATCTGCAGCTATAATCTCAATGAAAATCCTAGCAGTCATTTTTTTTTTATAGAAATAGACAACTGATTTTAAAATTCATATGGAGGAGTGCCTGGGTGGTTCAGTCAGTTAGCAACTGACTTCAGCTGAAGTCATGATTTCATCATCCTGGGATCAAGCCCCCCATCTGGCTCCTCACTCAGCGGGGATTCTGTCTTCTCCTTCTGCCCATTCTTTCCATTCATGTGCTCTCTCTCTCGCTCTCTCTCTTGCTCTCTCTCTCCCAAATAAATAAAATCTTTAAAATTCTTTTGGATATGGAAAGAATCTAGGCTATCCATAACAATTTTGAAAAACAAAATTGGTAAACTAAAAGTACCTGAGTTCAAGATGCATTTTAAAACTAATCAAGGGGCACCTGGGTGGCTCAGTCGTTAAGCGTCTGCCTTCGGCCCAGGTCAGAATCCCAGGGTCCTGGGATCGAGCCCTGCATCGGGCTCCCTGCTCGACAGGAAGTCTACTTCTCCCACTACCATTCCCTCTACTTGTGTCCCCTCTCTCGCTGTGTTTCTCTATGTCAAATAAATAAAATCTTAAAAAAAAACATAACTACAGTAATCAAGATAATTTGTTATAGGTATAAAAATAAATAACTCCATGGAACTTAATAGAGTATACAGAAATAAATATATATGAACAATAAATTTTCAACAAAGGTACAAGGCAATTCAGCAGAAATATAATTTTTTCAACAAATGGTGCTATAAAAATTGAATATTTTCATACCTCATGTGATATATAAAAGTAAACTCAAAATGGGTCATAGACCCAAATGTAAAATGTTAAAGTATAAAATTTCTAGAAGAAAACTTGAGAAAAAAAAGGATTTGAGATTACGCAAAGATTTCTTAGAGCACCAAAAACTCAGTCCATGAAAAAACAAGTTGATAAATTGGATCTTATTAATATTAAAACTTCTGCTCTTCCAAAGACATTGTTAAGAGAAGTAAATACAAAGCACTCAGTAGGAGAAAATATTTGCAAATCATGTATCTGCTAAAGAGTTTGTATCTAGAATATATAAAGAACTCTCAAAACTCAATAATAAGGAGGAAATAAGTAGCACACATTTTAAAGGAGATAAAATATTTAAAACAATATTTAACCTAATAAGATATGGCAAGAAAACACATGAAAAAATGCTAAACATTAGCCATTAGTGTAATTCAGGTTAAGACCAGAATGAGTTACCACTACATTTTTTAGAATAAGTAAAACTAAAAAGATTAAGCATACCAAGTATTGGTAAGAATGTGATAGAAGTGGAATTTTTCATAGACTATTGTGCAGAATGTAAATGGAACAACCGCTGTGGAAAACAGCTTGATGGTTTCTTAAAAATCAAATATACAGCTACTATATGATTCAGCTCTTTCACTCTTAGACACTTTACCAAGGGAAATGAAAACATGAGTTCATACAAAAACTTACACATGAATGTTCATAGTAGTTTTATGTGTAAGATTCAAAAACTGGAAGCAACCCAATGTTCATCGTAAGAGTATATAATAAACACAGTGTGGCATATTCATTCAATGGAATAATACTAGGCAACAAAAAGGAATAAATTATTTTATATAATTGCTATTATTGTAATATATAATTTTATTACTTCTGCAATTGATTACATACAATTGACATTATTGAGTAATTATGCTTAGCAAAAGAAGCCAAATAAATTACAGAGTATATACTCTATAATTCCATTTATGTAGAATTCTAGGAATTGCAAAATAATGTATAGTGACAAAAGTAGATCAGTAGTTATGGGCATTTCTCTAAAAATGCAGGTAAGGAAGAGATGTAAAGAATGGATCAAAGGTGCATGAGTAAACTTCTAAAGATGACAAAGGTGTTTTCTACAATGTCAACTAGCTTTTAAAAAAGATAACAAGAGGATATTATAAACATCTATCAGAAATTAAAAGTTTAATTCAAAGAAAAATTCCTAGGAAAAATATAATTTACCAAAATGACATGAGAAAATATAGTAATCCGAATTGTCATATAACTATTAAAAATGGAATCTGTAATTAAAATCACATCCACAAAAACTCTAGGCTCATGTCTTCTTTGGTGAATTTCATACTACCCAAAGAAGCAATGCCAAACACAAAACTTTCAGATAACAGAAAAAGAAATATAATGACTCATTTTATGAGGGCTGAATAATCATGATACCAACACCTTAAAAGAACTATAAAACAAAAAAAATCTATAAAAGAAAATTATAAACCAAACTCAATTACAAACACAGATGCACAGATTCTAAATATTAGCCAACAAAATTAGCAAGTATTTTAAAAGATAATATATTAGCCTCTAATTGTGTTTATTCCAGGAACAGAAGTTTGGTTGAATATTTCAAAATCCATCCAAGTAACTTACCACATGTTATTGACTGAATGTTTGTGTTCCCACTGAAATTCATATGTTGAAATTTTCAAGCCCAACGGGGTGGTATTAGGAGTTGGACCTTGGGAAGTGATGAGATCACGAGAACAGA
Source organism: Procyon lotor (assembly GCA_028646535.1). Classification (NCBI taxonomy): domain Eukaryota; kingdom Metazoa; phylum Chordata; class Mammalia; order Carnivora; family Procyonidae; genus Procyon; species Procyon lotor. The sequence continues at coordinate 130,906,527 of CM053603.1, read as the reverse complement.
GCCCCTTAATGGGATTAATGTCCTTACAAAAGAAACATGAAAGAGCATTTTTACCCTTTTGGCTACGTAAAGATACAGTGAGAAGACATCTGTCTCTGAACCAGGAAATGGGACTTGGCAAGACACAGAATCTTTAGGTACTTTAATCTTAGACTTCTCAACTTCCAGCCTGCAAGAAATAAATGTTTGTTGTTTGCACCACCCAATCTATACCATTTTTGTTATATTACCCCAAAATGAATGAAGACACCACATTAACCAAATAATGAAGAAAAATCACATGATGGTATTTGCAGATGGTGAATGAAAATTTAAAATTCAACTCCATTCATGGTGTGATAACTCTAAGCAGATTCAGAACAGAATGGCATTTCACTTATCTGAAAAAACTTTCTACAAAACCCCTAAGATCACTGACATTGACAAAACCTCAAAGTCAATGGCAACATTACAAACTTTCCCTCAAAACTGAAATGAAGATGCCCATGTTCATCCTTCTATTCAGGATTGTGCTAGAGATTTTAATTAGTGCAATAAGGAAAAAAAAAGGTACAGGAATTAGAATGAAAGAAAAAAGTGTTGTTCTTAGATGATATGTCTGACATGAGTCCGTGCATAAAAAATCAAAAAGAGTAAACACATCAACTATAGGAATTAATAACTGAGTTTATCCAGGTGTCTGGACACCAAGTGAATACAGTGCTTTTTTCTATATATCAACAGAGAGCTAGACAGTGAAACCTAAAACATAATACCATGGCATATCATAAAAAACAGCAAATATTTATTAATATAGCTAATGAAAAAATATGTAAGACTCACAAAACTATCTAATATAATTGAGAGAATTGAGAAAGGGATATTAGGAATATATCATATTCAAAAATTAGAAGGCTCAAGTTATAAAGAAATAAATTTCACTAGTTGTCAGGAATTTTGTGTAAACTCTGGTAAGCTGCTTCTCTAAACAAGGAAGAAGAAAGTGGAGGGCCTTATTTCACCTAAGGTCATGATTTACTCTAAAAATCCAGTAATAAAAGTCAATGTGGTTGACACTATCATTCAGTAATTAAGTCAATATAAATTGGCCCAAACTATTTTGGATCTTCAATTTTAAATTTTTGAATAAGACAGTCAAATTCCTCTCTTTCCCTCTCTCTTTCACACACACACACACACACACACACACACACACAGCCTACTCTTGGGGTGGAATTTGTTGAATCTTTATTTCAATTTGAAGAGAACTGACATTTTTAGAACATTGGATCATCATAGCCATGAGCACCATATGCTTTTCCAAGTTTTATATCTATATTCTTTTATTTAAATTTTCTTATATTTTATATTCTTTAATGTATTTAAGTAAGCTTTTGTAATTTTCTTTGTAAAGACCATGGACCATTTATTGCTATTGTAAATGGCATTTAAAAATTTATTTATAAACTGGGGCGCCTGGGTGGCTCAGTCGTTAAGCGTCTGCCTTCGGCTGGGGTCATGATCCCAGGGTCCTGGGATCGAGCCCCGCATCGGGCTCTCTGCGCAGCAGGGAGCCTGCTTCTCCCAGTACCATTCCCTCTGCTTCTGTTCCCTCTCTCGCTGTGTTTCTATCAAATAAATAAAATCTTTAAAAAAAATTTATTTATAAACTATCAGTTGTTTTATAGAAATGGAAACTGGATTGTATTAATCTTATAAGAGGCAACCTAACTTTATCAGTCAGGGGCTTATAGATAATGGTTACCACTCTAGTCCCCTTACTCAAAGAAAAGGATTTAATACAGGGAATTAAGTGCTTGGCAAAACTATAGAAAAGGCTAGATGAGCAACCTCTAGGCTGAGCTTCCAGGAATGACATCCAGAATAGCTTCTTAGGACTGCCCTTCCAAGGGAACAAAAATCTGCCAGAAATTGAATGTTAGAGAATCAAAAAAATCACTGTTCAAATACTGACTTCAGGACCAGCGTTCAGCCACAACCTAGGCATCAAGAACCTCATCCACAGCTGTTGACTCTGGGACATACTTCCTTAGCCTCCAAGATGAAAATCTCTCAGCAGCTACAAAGTGGGGAGGGCCCAAACACTAGGATAGTGTTACTGCTATCCAAGAAAACCAAATGCTCTTCCAACTCTCACTTCCAGAAAGAACAAAAGAAGCATGCTCGCCTCATTTTCAGTTCTAAGTATCTCCTATGAGTATTTGCTTGAGGAAGCCAGATCCCATGTGGAATATGAGCTGAAAGAGAGTTTGGTAAATATAACTTTACAGTTTCTAGTTTCTAGGATTAAGTAAAGTTATGCCTCAAATTTTGAAATAGCATTTAGAAGCTGCAATTTACCATCCTATATAAATTATGTTTCTTCTCATAATATGCCTAAATATTTGGGAGATTTTATATATAGAAGATCATATTATCCACCTTTGTTTCACAGTCTTTATTTCTTTTAATCTTTACTTTATTCACAGGCTAAGACCTCCAATAAATCTTAACAATAATAAAAATGGCTCTAATGTAAAACCATAAAACAGTCTATTTTCTATAGGCTTCTGGTAAATTCTCTATTAAGAATGTTTACATCTATTCCACATTTACTCTGACAGTGTATTTTCTTTCTTCTTATATTCCATATAAGGAATAAGTATTGAATTTTACATAATAATTGCTGATATAGACAAGATGATTGTAGATTTTCTCCTTAATCTATTAATGCAGTGAATTTCATTAATTTCATTAGTTTTTTTTAAAGGTGAGCAATCTTTTACACTTCTGCCTATTCTATTTTTATGATGTCTCCTATCTGTCCTTTCCATGCTACACTTGCTGCCCCTGTGTTAGTTCATATCCTCATTATCTTTCACCTGTAATACTGTACTAGCCTCCTAATTGGGTTTTCTGTCATAAATATTTGGTTTCTGCAATGCATTCCTCACATTTAAACCCAGAATTATATTCCTCATTGTATAATCTCATTCTGATCCTCAAACACCTTTAGTGCCTCCCCATAACTTAGGAAGGAAGATTAAAATTAGAACTTTTACTATGTTCCAACCTATAATTACATCAATACTTTTTTAATTATTACTACCACAAAAATTTACTATGAGTTGGTCATCACAAGCTATTGAAGAGTCCACAAAACATCCCACACATATTCATGTCTTGAAGTCGCTCATCCAGCTCATCATTGTATGCTCTGGGGAACAGTGGTCCCAAGAGATTTTGGAAATAATGGTTTCTTTTCTTTTTCTTTTTTTAAAGATTTTATTTATTTATTTGACAGAGAGAGATCACAAGTAGGCAGAGAGGCAGGAAGAGAGAGAGAGAGAGAGAGGGAAGCAGGCTCCCCAATGAGCAGAGAGCCCGATTCGGGGCTCAATCCCAGGACCCTGAGATCATGACCTGAGCCAAAGGCAGAGGCTTTAACCCACTGAGCCACCCAGGCGCCCTGGAAATAATGGTTTCAAAATCAATTAAATTATGAAAATATTTTCTCTGTGCTGGTCTTAAAGATTCATATTAGTTATCGTAATAAGAAATACTGTGTGAAATCATACAATAAATACAATAAGAGCTCTCTTTTAGCTCAGTACTCTTTAGGCATATTTACACACAAAATCCTTTCATTTAAGGGTCTAATAATATTCATTAAAACTAAGTTTCTATTGAAAACACATTTTAGAAAAAAATTTATTTCTTCAACATAGAATGTGCTTCCTCTCTTTCCCACCCTTCAAATCCTACTCATCTTTCAAGGCCTCCTCTAAATCTCTGGATAACACCCATTTCTAAATTGGAACTCATTCTCTGAATCCCTATAGCACATTTGTGTACTTTTAAACTGTGTGCTATATCTTCTCCCCAAATAAGTTTTAGTTCCTCAAAGGCAGGGTTTTCACTGAATTCCAGAAAAATATTCTTATAATAGTACTTAATAAACATGTACTTTTAACCTACTGAAGTCCTTTTCCATTTTACAGATTTGGGAATTTTATATTTGTATCTAAAATTATCTTAGATATTGTTAGAGGTACAAAATATATTTGAGATATCACCCTAACCAAGATCATGTCATTCTGGAGACTCATAGTCTGGCTAAAGAGACTAGGTAAGGTAAGATTAATAAAAATTCAAAAATAGAAACTGTGACTTACATGGCCTTTAGTCCTTTAGGAGATCAGAGAAGAGAGACTTCAAACTAGACTAAGCAGAACATGTTGCATGAAAAGGTGAAATTGAGAGGGCCCTGACCAGAGGGCACGGACCCAAGGTAAACACATTCTCAGTGCTATGGAAGAAACCCAAACACACTGTTGCTCCTAGCCATCCACATTCTGTTCAGTCCTCATTAGCATCCACCCAGCATCATCCAAACACAGTAGCCAACTTGCCCACCTTCCCTACTGTTTGTCAAGTTAAGAGAAATATGGTTTAGCAAGGTAACTAAGAATTCTAGAGAACAAGTTTAGATAAAAGAAACTGACTTGATTACAGAAACCCAGAGAACTTAATGACATCTGTGGGAAAATATAAATAAAAGGCATCATAATCCTTTGGTGACTGTGGCAAAGAAAGCTTAGAAACAAGGGAAAATCTTTCTTAGATCTTGATCTTCCTGAAGTGGGATGGGAGATGACTTGATAAAAGCAAGGGTTATTTATAGGAGTAAACAGATGCTCCACAGAGTTCTTAGTCATGTTCAAATCCAGATAGCAATGTACTGAAGTGGGGGTAGGAGGAGAAAAAAGGGTTTAGAAATGAACATGAAAATTAATGTTTAGAGTAGCATTGCCCAAAGGATTTATGTTCTTCTAGGATACACACAGACAGTCAAAGAAAAATCTGCCAAGAAAAGTACCAGGTATGCTGATATATAGCAAGATGGTGAAAAATGGAAGGGATATTAGGTTTATTGCAAAGGTTCTGCAAGACCTGGGTATGTATGACACATTTTCCAGGTGTTTTGGTCTGTTTCCCTCATCTTCATCCACCACTACAACTCTTCTAATTCTTTAGTCAGTCTTCCCACATCCCTCCCTTCATCGCCTTTTGTAATCTTGGTCTCTGCCACAAGGATAGGGCAGAGTGTGGGCTGCTCTCATCACTAAATGCTCTCTGAATCGCTCACTCACTCATCTGCCAATTCATTTATTCATTCATCATTCCAAGAGATACTTAATGATACTTTTACTATGTAACAGGACCCGTGACATGAAAGAAGCATGTGTAAATCATGAGGGTAAGAAATGAGTATTTCAGATAGAGGAAACTGCATGTACAAAGGGATTTCCATGAGACAAAGCACACTACACTTGGAAAAGTAAAAGTCTATTAGTCTGACTGGAGTAAGGAGTTCAAAAGGACTGGTGGTCAGAACAAAAAGCAGTGGCCAAATGATGCTGGGTTTTTTAAACTATGATGCAGAATATGGATTTGATCCTAAAAGTGGTGGGAAAGATTTCAGGAGTTGAAATACTAGTTTCCCTCACCATCTATGCCATTTCTTTTGCTTACAGTAAAAAGCATGTGTTTACACACTTTAGAATATCTGAGATAGGAACTAGGATCCCATAGAAATAGAGATTTAATTTACAAAGATTTGCAGCCACCAAAAATCTTTCCATTTTTTTTTATTATAGTTAAAGATATTTCAGGGAAGATAGAAACAAATGTAATGTGTACTTTTAGCATCTCTTGCATATCTAAAGCAATTCTGTTAATTTAGAAGCATAAAAATGTATTAGGCCTAATTGGTTTGTTCATAAAATGTTCATGTTTTATATATTAAATTTTAAAATATAGTTTACTCAGACAATTACAAATTTACTAGGAGAATTCCTTAAAATGTGGTAAATCAAACCGCAAGCTGCTAAACTCTAAGAAATATATTCTCATTCCTGCCACTTTATAAGGAACAGACAAAATTTTGAGAACAGAAGAAACATCAGTATGATAGTACGACAAAGAAAGTTATATTTTCTTGAATTTGTGTCTTCCAGGGCAATGTCAAGCAAATACAGAAAGCATTCATTTTCAGAAAAAAAAATTTAGAACAAAAGAAAAATGTTCACTGAGTATTTTTGCCATGTGCGACTGCCTAATTATTATTAATCTTGGAGCCACCTCTCTGAGCAGTTTTTGCTCCATTGACTGCTCTATTCTGGAACTGAAGAAACTCCTATTGTAGAAAAACAATGGGTTTTAGTGCCAGATATTTGAGTTCTAGAACACGATGACCTAGAACAAGTCACTTCATTTCTCTGGGATACAATAAGATCTCTGAAGATCTTTCTAGCATTTTGAGATAATGCAGACTGGGACCATAAAGCTTGACCTAACAAGCTTCAGTGTGTCTATGTGGGAAATGTGGGAGCAGGAGTGCAAATTGCAAGATGAGGTGGATCAGAAAGAAAATACTTCCCGTGAAGCTGGAAAATACGCTTGTGAGAAATGAGGTTAGAGCAGTAGGAGAAGGAAAAAGATGGTGCTAACCACAAGAGAAATGAACAAACATTATTTTCTGCTCAGGAACCCTGTAGATGTTGTTTGTTGTACGTCCACTCCAGAGTTAGGGGAGCTCTGCACACAGTGGAGAGTGCCCATGGGGCTGAAATTTGAGTATTAGAGTAGTCTTGATGTGAGAATGATAATGTTCAAGTCAAAAAATTGAAGAAATCAGTGGTATAAAATGGGGATTTGACATATTTATATATCACCTTGTAAATCAATGTTGCTTTAATGTATTTTAAAAATTGGTCAATATTAACTCCTCAAAGTGCTTAAGTGATACATAGTTTAAAACACTGCCACCTGGATTAGTGCATTGGCAGCAATGTCCAAGGGTAACATAATTGGATAAACCTGGACAATCACAAGAGTCTCGATTTGATCTCTCTTGATAGTTAAGAGCAATGCCAGGATTATACACCATTACAGCCTCTGTGCTTATTTAATGAGTGCCTCTCTACAAAGGGAACAGTTTCATTCACTGAGTATAGAAAAGGAGGAATCTGAGACAGATGAGTGAGTGGAGCAGAGACTGGAATGGAGCTGTCTTGCAAATGTAATGCAAAACGAACATGTAGTAAAGAAAGTCATCTTGCCTGAAAAGAAGTCTGGTCTTTGTCCTGTTTCCAGGAGGTAATCTCTAAAATATCATGCTTGCTAAGGAGTACCTATGTTTGCCTGGAAGTCTTGGGCCAGGGTGGATAGTATAATATTGTGATTTAGGGTGAAGGCTTTTGGGTCACAGCCAGGGGGATGTTCAGTCAATCAAGCACCCCTAGGTAATAGACCTAAATAAAACTCTGAACACCAAGATTCAGGTGAACTTTCATGACTGGCAATGTTCCACATGAATACACAAACATTAAGAGTACTTCCCCCAAACTCCACCCAATGCCCTTTTTCCCATGGCTAATTTTTAACTTGTATTTTTTTTCCTGTAGTAAACTGCAACCACATGTATTAGAGGTTTCTGGGAATTCTGAAATTCCTTTCAGTTTTGAAACTTTCACTTAGCATGTTTTCAATGATTCATCTATGTTGTACCATGTATTAGTACTTCATTACTTTTGTATTGCTGAATGTTCCATTACACAATTATTCCACATTTTCATGTGTCTACTGGCCAGTTGAGAAATAGCTTTTTAAATCCTCAGCCTATTTTTAAATTGAGTCATTTGTCTTTGATTATTCAATTTGAATAGTTGTTTATATATTCTGGATATAAGTTCTTTATTAGACATGATTTCCAAATATTTCCTCCCATTCTGGCAGTTGCCTTTTCACTTTCTTGAGGGTATCATTTTTATCACAAAGGTTTTAGTTTTGATGTACTCCAATTTGGCTTTTTTGTTGTTATTGCGCAATTGATGTCCTATTGCTCAACCATGTCATGATGGTTTTCTCCTATGTTTTCTTCAGTGTTTCATAGATTTAGTTCGTATATTTAAGTGTATGATTAATTTTGAGTTAATTTTTGTGCAGGATAGGGATCCAAATTCATTATTTTATATGTTCACATCCAGTTATCCCAGCACCATTTATTGAAATACTATTTGTTTCCCATTGTAGTCTTTTCACCTTAGTCAAAAATTAAATGGCTTTAACAATATGAGTTTATTGCTAGACTCTAAATTTGATTCCATTGATCTGTATCTCTGTTGGTAGTGAATTTCATATTGTTGCTAATACTGTAGCTCTGCAGTCAGTTATTAATTTCTCCCAATTTTGTTCTTCCACTTCAAAATTGTTTTGGCTATTCTGTTTTCCTTACATTTCCATACAAATCTTAGGATCAACTTGTCAATTTCTACAGAAATTTTGCAGAAAACTTTGCAGCAAGGATTTTGATAAGGACTACATCAAATCCATAGAACAATTTGGGTAGTATTGCCATCTTGACATTAATTCTTCAGATCCATAAACAATGGATGAATTTCCATTTAATCAGACTTCTCTAATTTCATTCAACAATGCTTTGTAGTTTTCAGTGTACAAATTGTGCACTAAATTTACTCCTAAATATTAGATTCTTTTTGGTGCCATTGTAAATTACATTGTTTTCTTAATTTCATTTTTGGATTTTTTCATCACTACTGTATAGAAATGCAATCATTATTTATATATCTAACTTCTACCCTGCTGAATTTGTTAGTTTTGATATTTTTAAATATATTTCTTAGGATTTTCTATATATAAGATTGTTACCAGCAAGTGAAGATAGTTTACTTCTTTACTTCTTCTTTTTTATTTTTGTATCTTCTACTTCTTTCTGTTGTCTAATTGCCCTGGCTAGAACTAAGTGAAACATTCACCAGAAATGGCAAGAGAGGATATCCTTGTTTTGTTCTGAATCTTAGGGAGGAGGTATTCAGTATTTAGTATTAGGTATGATCTTAGCTGTATCTTTTTTGTAAGTGTCTTATATCAGGTTTAGGAAGTTTCCTTTTATTCTGGTATTATTAAGAGTTTTATCATGAAAAGGTATTGATTTTGTCAAATGTTTTTTCTATATCTATTGAAATGATTGTGTATTTTTTGTCCTTTATTCTATCAATATAATACAGTATATTGGTTAATTTTTAGATATTAAACTTTGTATTCCAGAGATAAATCCCAGTTTGTCATATTGCATAATCCTTTCTATATGTACCTGAATTTGGTTTACCTGTTTTTGGAGTATTTTTTGTGTCAGTATTCATGAAAGTAATTTATTATAATTTTATCTTCTTATGATGTTTTTGTCTGGTTCTGATATTTGAGTTTTAATGGCTTCCAAGAATGAATTGTGAAATATCATTTCATTTTTGTTAATTAAAGAGTTTGTGAAGACCTGGTCATCTTCTTTAAATGTTTGCTAAAATTTGCCAGTGAAACCATCTGGGTCTGGGCTTTTCTTGGTGGAAATTTATTTAAATATTAATTCATTATCTTCACTTTATTTCTTTTTCACATTCTCTACTTTTCAATCAATTTCATTGTTTTGTGTCTTTATAAGAACTTGTCCATTTTACCTAACTTCCTGGCCTATAGTTGGTTCATAATATTCCCTTATAATGCTTTCAATTTCTATAAGGTTGATAGTGATATTCCTGTTTAATTCTTGAATTTAATTCCTGATTCTCTTTTTTTTTTAAACTTGGTCAGTCTAGCTAAAGGTTTGTCAGTTTTCTTGACCTTCTTAATTAACTGACTTTTGAGGGGCCCCCCGGGTGGCTCAGTGGTTAAGCCTCTGCCTTCGGCTCAGGTCATGATCCCAGGGTCCAGGGATCGAGCCCCACATCGGGCTCTCTGCTCAGCGGGGAGCCTGCTTCTCTCTCTCTCTGCCTGCCTCCCTGCCTGCTTGTGATCTCTCTGTCAAATAAATAAATAAAATCTTTAAAAAAAATAATAACTGACTTTTTGTTATATTGGTTTTCTCTTTTTGTCTTTCTTCCATTTATTTCTGTTATAATCTTTCATTTCCTTTTATCTGCTTGCTTTGAGCTTAATTTGTTCTTCTTTTCTTAAGATAGAAAGTTAGCTGACTGGTATGAGATCATTCTTCCTTTTATCATATAAAGTTTGTAACTATAACTTTTCCTCTGAGTGCTTGTTTAGCTGCATTCACTAAGTTTTGGTATGTCATATCTTTCTTTGAGCCATTGATTATTTGGGGGTGTGCTGCTTCATTTCTACATATTTATGAATTTTAAAAATTTCCTTTTGTTATTGATTTATCATGTAATTCCATATTGATTAGAGAACATAATTTGAATGATTTTGATCTTTAAAAATTTTTTTCCTTTTTTTATGGCCTGATGCATGGTTTATCCTGTAAATGTTTCATGTGTACTTGAAAAGAGTGTTTATTCTGCTATTGTTACACGAAGTGTTCTAGAGATGTATGACTAATTTACATTTTTGTTGAAGTCTTTTATTTATTTGTTAACATCTACCTAGTTGTTCTATCCATTATTTAAAGTTGCATATTTAAGTCTTCCAATTTTATTGTTGAATTGCCTATTTCTCCCTTCAATTTTGTCAGTTTATGCTTCATTTATTTTGGGACTCTAATTTAGGGTGCATTTATAATTGTTGTATCTTCCTAACAGATTAACCCTTTTATCATTTGTAAGTGCTCTTCTTTTTCTCTAGTAATTTTTGTAATAAAGCTTATTTTTTTCTGATATTATTATAGATAACTCCAGTTTTCGTATGGTTACTATTTGCATGATATATCTTTTTCTATCCCTTTACTTTCAAGTTATTTGTATATTTGAATCTAAAATATATTTCCTATCTTAAATTACCCATTTGAGTGAAATTATATGGTATTTGTCTTTCTCTGACTGACTTATTTCATGATGGGTATTAGAGAAGGCACTTGTGATGAGTACCAGGTGTTCTAAAGTAAGTGACGAATCACTAAATTCTACTCCTGAAACTAATACTACACTATCTGTCAACTACCTGGAATTTAATGAAAAGCCTGAAACTCCAAAAATATAAAATAAAATATATGTCCTATCAACAGGATAAAGTAAGACCTTGTGTTTTTGTTTTTAATCTCATACTCTCTTCCTTTTAATTGTATTGTTTCATCCATTCACATTTGTTGTTATTATTGATATAACTGGATTTATATCTGCCATTTTCCTTTTGTTTTCTATATATCTCATTATTTTTATTTCTTTATTACTCCTTACTGCCTACTTGGTATGAGACAGAGATTTTTTTGGTATAATATTTTAATTCCATGAATAATATTTAATCATATTTTTGAATCATTTTAGTGCTTGCCTTAAAGCCTAAAATATACATCTTAAATAACCAAAGTACACTTCAGATTTATACTAATTCAATTACAGTAAAAAATTTACTCCTATATGGCTCCATTCCCCCCATACTTATTTGTGCTAGTATCATCAAACATGTTGCTTCCATATATGTTACAAACTGAACAATGCACTGTTAAAATTATCTTGTATAATCTTACATATTAAACATAGAGAAGAAAGGAAAAAAGCTTGTATTTATAATTTGTTGTATTACCTTTATTTACCATTTCTGAATCTCTTGATTTATTCTTATGGATTTGAGTTATAATATATGTCACTTCTTCATGATCTTTCCTTACTCCAAACAGCTTTGTTTCTATTTTCATCCTTTGTGCTGTTACTGCCCATTACATCTAAATGTTCTAAGCCAGTCAATACAATTATATTTGTAGTTTTATGAAATTGATTTTTAAATCAAGTAAGAGAAAAACAAAGAAAAAAGGACAATATTCAGTCATATTGTCTTTTATAATTATCTACATAATAACCCTTATTGTGACTCCCTGTTTACTCATATGGATACAAAATTACTATTTGATATTGCTTGCTTTCAATTTGAATGTCCTTAAGTATGACAAGGCAGAACCGTTAACAAATTCTCTCATCTTTTATTTAACTGGGAATGTCTTTATGTTATCTTCATTTTTAAAAGATAGTTTTGCTGGATATAAGATAATCAGTCAATAGTTTTTACTTTCAACATTTTGAATATGTCATTCCATTGTAGTCAGGCCTCATTACTTCTGGTAAAAACTGCTGTTAATTTCCTATGGTTCTCTTGTACCTAATGAGTCATTTTTCTCTGGTGCTTTCAAGATATTTCCTTTATCGGGGCACCTAGGTGGCTCAGTGGGTTAAAGCCTCTGCCTTCAGCTCAGGTCATGATCTCAGGGTCCTGAGATCGAGCCCTGAGTAGGGCTCTCTGCTCAGCAGGGAGCCTGCTTCCCCTTCTCTCTCTGCCTGCCTCTATGCCTACTTGTGATCTCTCTCTCTCTGTCAAATAAATAAATAAAAATCTTAAAAAAAAAAAAAGATAGTCCCTTTGACTTCAAGTATTATGATTATGATGTATCTGGGTGTTAAATCTTAAATCTCTTGTGCCAGTCTGTCCCACATTTGGTTCTGATTGTTACTAGGTGCTTAAAGACTAGTGCATACACTTAGACTTCCTAATCCTCAAAACAGACTAATCCTAGGAGGCTCTTCTTGGCTGCTTCCTTCCCTGGTTCTCTGTTAAACCTCTGGCTGTTTTGCTATTCTGCTTGTTTCTACTAGTAGCATAGAATTACAAGCATTTTCTTAATTGATCTCCACTAAGATTTTCATTGATGTCTACTAAGACACCCAGAGTCATGGAATTCCCTATGCTCCGATCTAAATAAGTCAGTCTCCTCAGACAGAACGGTGGGGCTCTTTATCTTAATATGGTATCTCTCTTCCAGGCAGAACCTCTTTGCAACTACACAGTAACTAGAGACAGGAACAGCGGTTCCCTTATCCTAGAGTGAAATCTCTGCTCTACAAGTGGGCACTGGGGGAAGGGGTAACCTTTGGTCTTTTTAGATTGCCACTTGTGGTATGGAAACTCTGCCCTATAAATAAGCTGGGGCAATCAGGTTCTTGGTATTCTCAGCCTCCTGAGCCTGGAGTAAAGTTTCCCTTCCTACAGGAAGGAGCTGAGTGAGTAAAGGGAGCCTCAGACCTCTTACAACACCCAGTAGGAACCAAGCTTCTGCAACAAAGAACTAAGGAGGATGAGAAATCCTGGTGGCTTGCACCTCCTGAGTTAAAACTATAGCCCTAGACTTGGTTCTGGTAGGGAGGGAAAGACAGCCTTGTATTCTTGGATGCACCAACTCAGAGGAAAGCATTCCAAGTAGAATTCCCGTAAAACGGAGCTTGGAGGAGAGTGAGGAAGAAGGTCATGCTCAAATGCCAGTTTCTCACTCTTCTTACCAAGATGTAGCAGATTTCCTTTAATGAGTGTTTCTTCATTTGCCTATCTGCCCTCAGGAATATTTCAAGAGACTTTAATTTTTTTAATAATTTTTTCCAGTTAAATAAGTTATTTTGTTGGGGAAAGAGCTTACTGCATCTGCACTGTTCATGCTATCATTTCAGTATCCTCAGGGGTGACTTCTCCCGACTTTCTTCCTGGTCCAGTCACCCAATTATGTTCTCAATCTCCAATATTTGAAAATGTGTTTTCAATTTCAAGCCCTTACTGTGTTGCATGTTAATTTATGTTTGCTTGCTGTTTTGTAAATCTAGTCAAATGTAGCGCAATGATGTAAAAATGTTAGGGCGGCATTTAAACCTAAGATTCAAGACATTTTTTCAGCATGGGTTAGCTTGAAGCATTTTCCTACATTTACTAATGAAATGTAAGATAATGTTTACCTTATATAATATTTATGTCCTTGTGAGAAAAGATAGGCTTTGTTTCTGAAGAACAGGTTTTTTGTTTGTTTGTTTTTAGACATTTGGTAAAGAATGTTTGACCAGTACTGTTGGACAACTGCTGAGAAAATTGGTTTTAGAACCTCGAAGAAGTTCTGCGTTTGAATTCAGAAAATTTTTTTTATTAACGTATAATGTATTATTTGCTTCAGGAGTACAGGTCTGTGAATCATCAGTCTTACACAACTCACAGTATTCACCATAGCACATACCCTCCCCAATGTCCATTACCCAACCACTCTATCCCTCCCCCCCACCCAGTAATCCTATTTGTTTCCTGAGATTAAGAGTCTCTTACGGTTTTTCTCCCTCCCGATCCCATCTTGTTTCATTTTTTCCCTCCCTACCCCTCACAACCCCAGCCCTGCCTCTCAAATTTCTCATATCAGAGAGCATTCTTTTTTTTTTTTTTTTAAGATTTTATTTATTTGACACAGAGAAACACAGCGAG
>CM053603.1:130832527-130892192 GCA_028646535.1 Procyon lotor | reverse complement strand
TTAAAAGATCAAAATTATAATATTAGTTATATTCTATATTTTACATACTCTAATTTTCTATATTTTTAGAAATATACTGAGATACTTATAGTAGAAAAAATTATTACTGACATCAAATATAGATTATGAAATTAAATATGCTTTATTTATTTGAGTGCAATGGGAATTTTCCGGGTTGGAAAATGAAGAAAAGAGTCTCTAGAGAAAAGTGTAATGCAATAATACAAAGACAGAGAATGAATGTTGCAATATGAGAAATATGAGAGGAAAATGAGGCCAGAGAAGTAGGGCAGAAGCAAAGTAGTGAAGAAACTTGACTTTAATTTTATATATTAAAATTAATTAATCTTTTATTTTATAGCCAATGCTTCTGATTTCTTTTTAATGAAATCTTTTCCATTTTTAGGTTTTTTTTTTAATTTTTAAGTCTCTAATCCAATTGGAATTGATTACTGAGGTGAGAATACAATGTTTTCTTTTTGTGAATAACCTTTTTTCTACTTACAGTTAAAGAACACTCCTTCTTCCCCATGCTTCTCTCTCATACCACTTCTGTCATATGTCAAACTCTATGTATCTGTGATTCTGTTTCTGACTTTTCATTCTGTTTCATTGGCCAACTTATGTATCTTTGCACTAATACCACACCATGGTAATTACCACAGCTTTATAATAAATGATAGCACTGAATCTGACAAATACCTCTTGCCCACACATCACAGAAGTGCCTAGGCAATTCTCTTCCATATAACTTTTAGAATAATGTTTGAAAGTTGCACAATAAGCTGAATGGATTTTTAATTAGAATACTTCTTTATTTAACCATTATTTTTCATAATTAATATTTCTGCCTTTTTCTTTTCTTTTTCTTGTTACACACAGCTAATATCCTCCCTTTCTTACTGTGAATTCTATTAGCACAATTTTAAACTTTTCATGCATCTGTTCTAATATTTCTGATTCTGTTGAACTACAAATTCCAATGTGTTGCTTTTTATTTTTAAAAGTTTTTAAATGTCTTGTTATTTTAGCTTGCAAACTCCCCCATCCTCAGAAATATCAATAATTCTAACAATGCATGTTATTTATCTCCAAAACCCCAGGGAGTGTGAGATAGAAAATGCATGAACCTTATCATAGTGAGCCGTATCACTGTATCACCAGAAAATCAGACCTAGCTCTTACTTACAAAACAGCTTCTCAGATAATGGCTTCACCTTTTCCCCCAATAGAGAGGTAATATCAGAAGAGATATATCTTAGATTGTAATGTACCAGACCTTAGATTCTGAAGCAGGAGGGATGAAGACGTGGCTGCTCTTACTTTATTTGATTCACAGCAGTCCTTTCCTTTTCAGCACTTCAAAAGGTCAGGGCTTCTGCAACTACTGAATTTACTCCTGAGAATGTCTAGACCAGAACCCTGGGTCATCATAGGTATGAGAAATAGACATTGTTCATCTCAAGGTACTGGAAGGGGAGAAAAAGTAAAAGAACTCTAATGTTTACCTTCTTACTATATTCTTCCACTGCAATTTCGGGTTGTCTCATTGCCCAGGCCAAAACCTCTACCTACCTACACCCTTACACACACATCAATCCAAATCAATCCCTATCATCTCAGGTTCCTATATTTCCCATTCAATGTGAATCTTTTTTCTACTCATTCTTTGCTCAATTCTTAAAAATATGTGGATATTACCATTTGTTTATCACCTCTTACTACATTAAGCCTTTCCAAAAACTGCATGGTGCTGCTCATTAGAGCCATTGTTCAATAAGTGCCCTCTTGAACCTGCCGCTCTCAATTTGCTCTTACAGTTCTGGCTAGGCTTTCTTCCTAAATACCTACTTCCATAAGTGGCAAATAAATAACCTGGCTTTTCTAAATTTCACATGTCTGAAATTAGAATAACCTACATTTCTTTCTCTGTTTTTTTTTTAATCAATTAAGAGATTTATCCTTGCCACAAAACCAATTGAGACACATTTCCTAAATCAAAAGTACTGATGAGTCATTTATGAGCTTTATTCTGGCCAAAAATATGTCTGAATTATTACTGTATATTCAGTGCTTCTCTCTACAAAATGAGATTTTAGGAAAGTACTATCAATATACATTTGTCCCATCCTTCTGTCCCTGACTCCTTCCCATGCAAATTCTATGATATTCCGACTCTATTACAAAAAAATTAATGAGCAAAAAACTAACAGGAAAAAAGTATGACAGAATTAGAAATATTAAAACAGTTTGTGGTTCCACCTTTTCAATTGTTGGTAATTCTATAAAAGAGTGGGCTAAAGTGGACAGTACAAATTAAATCACTCGACCTCCCTTCCAGCCAGTCTCATTCTGGAATATCTCACTATATTGCAATAGGTGGGACTTTATAGACATTCCATTTTACAATCATCCTTGCAGCTAGGATTCTGGATGCAAATAAGGTTCTATGTATCAAATGCAATTGCATAATCTGAAAGCAGAAGACAGGTATAGGCCATCATATTAGTTTCCTAGGGCTATATTACAAAGTACCAAAAATTGAGAATCTTAAATTAAGAAACAAATGTTTTGTCTCACAATTCTGGAAGTCTCACAGTCCAAAATTCAGGTGGCAGTAGACCATGCTCTAGAAGCCAAGAAAGAATGCTTCTTTGATGTTTTCTAGCTTTAGGTGCTGTCAATTCCTAGATTCTCTTGGTTTATGACAGCATAATTCCAATCTCTACCTCCATCTTCATATGACATTCTCACTGTGTCTTTACCATTGTTTTCCTTTCGTGCATATCTGTCTGTTTCTCAGTATTCACTTTTGATATGGACACCAGTCATGTTGGATTAGCAGCCACCCTAATGACCTTCTCTTAATTTGCAACATCTGCAAAGATCCTATTTCCAAATAAAGTCACATTTTGATATAGCATAAATTAGGACTTCAATCTGTCTTTTTTGGTACATACAAGTCAACCCATCTTTCTGACAGTTTTGGCTGGTTTTAACGAGCAAGTAAGGTTATGGAGACATGAGATTTTCCTATATCTCATCTCTATGCCCAGCCAGTTTGTTAGTATTCAGAGGAAGTTCCAGGGGTAATTTGCTAAACTGGGGATCATAACTATAGATGAGTATTTTTAAAATCAAAACTTCTAGCTCAGTTTCAAAGGGAATAGCTCTTATGGCAAGTAAGTAACATAGCATTCTAGAAACATTTCTGTAGGTCTAGTGTAAATCTTGCTTCTATTTACTTAACTCATATATATATATAAAATTCCCTATATTAAAGTTTTATACTTAAAATACCTGAGGGTTTCTCTTACCTACACTGAGCTCTGACTAATACACACACTCAAATTTTTCATCATCTTCAGATTCATTTTAGACATGAATTATACCAGCAAGAATGCTTGTGTGTGGCTCCTTTTGATGTTGTATAAAATGATGAGTGAGGAACCTATATGCCTGATGCTGTTTCTACTGAATGAACCGTAGCAGCTGGATTTTTTAAAAGCCAAATCCAATTAAAAACTGTCACTTGTATCATTAAGGTCCTGCCTGAGACAATTAACAATTTTAAGTGGCTACAAGACACACTGTACATACAAGAATATATTTGGTCATCCTAGTAGCAGTTGGAAATGCATATTTCATTTGACAGCATTTGCAAAACCCTTTATCACCTCAAAATAACTTGTGCAATGTACAGATTTCCATGTGTTAGAAGTTAGTCTCACAAATTTTTTGTATGTAAAAGTCCAATTTGGCTTATACATAAAAATAAAGTTGTAGTCAGTATTGATTTTGTGGTTGTTATCTTTTCCAAATTAATCATGAAAATTTCTAGTCCTGCAGTCTTCACCTAACTTTTGAGGTTGCAAGGCAATTTAGCCACAAAACTGGAAATTAACAGGAATCCCATTATCATAGTATTTTAATAATACTATTATATGTTAATAGTATTATTATGCTAAGAAATGTTACAGCAGAATTTTTGTGGGTTTATGCTGCCTTATTTGGTTTTCTATAGTTAGGATCTTTACTTGCATACAGAGGAAAATGTTATTTAGTTAAATAGCCCTGAAGAGTAATAAGGGTGTTTGCTCAAATAGTTTTGTTTCTACTTGTTTTCTCTGATCATAAAATTCCACAGACATATTATTACATATGCCAATGTGAGAAAATATGGACATATAATTTAGAGAAATGTAAACCCATCTTTCAGAACTTTTGTAAATCTCTCAAGTTCATACCACTAAAATGAACCAAATTCTAACTCCCATCTGATTCTGGACTATTGTATTGCTCTTATTTTTCTTTGTCTTCTGTCACATGAAGAAACAGAAAAATAAACTTGAATTTCAGTCTTAGAATAAATGATGCTACTATCAGGATTTAATCTTATTCCCAGTCCACTGAGGCCTAATCAAAAGACAGATATAAACTGACCAATCTCCTGATTAGGAAACATTCAGTGAAAATACACAAAGATATAACTCTTCTTTTTTATATTGTAAAAAATGGAAGCCTATACCCCACTGATTCCCACCCTATAGTAAAAATGCCTTTTGCAATGAAGAGCTATATTATCTTCAAGTACTACAAAAAGAAAATATGTATACTAAAAATCCAAAATTCTAGGAATTATGTTGTATTTTAATTACATTGCTTAAAAGAAATTTAAGTTATAATTCAGATCAAAACTCTCATTTTCTAAATAAAAATAAAATGTATAAATTTTCACAAATAAAATGATGTCACCTAGCCAAGTGAAACATATAACATCTGGCATATATAAAAGATTAAATAAGATACAAGTAGTTTTAGGGCACCTGGGTGGCTCAGTGGGTTAAAGCCTCTGCCTTTGGCTCAGGTCATGATTTCAGGGTCTTGGGATCGAGCCCCACATCGGGCTCTCTGCTCAGTGGGGAGCCTGCTTCCCCCTCTCTCTCTGCCTGCCTCACTGCCTACTTGTGATCTCTTTCTCTCTGTCAAATAAATAAATAAAATCTTAAAAAAAAAGATATAGGTAGTTTTGAGGAAATCTGAATAACAAGCAATTGAAAATAGCAAGAAAATGGAAAAATATCATCAGTGTAGAAAACATTCATAGAAGTTATTTTAAAACAAGATGGAAAAATATAATCAAGCTTAATAGTATATAGATTGTACAGTTCTACAGGAATTACTGAAATTTCTCATTTTACACAAAGAAACACTCATTCTTTAGTTTCTGGATTTCTTTTGTCTTACTCTAAAAAAGAGAATGGTACTAAAGAATGTGTTGCCTATTCCTAATTTCAATATTAAAATATCAATATCTAGTTGCATAATACATTATAACTACCATGTAATGACACCCTGACCATAAGTAACGGGCAAACTTAGAGGGACAGCAGATCCATATACACAGGTATAAAAGAAAAGAGGATTTATCATATGTTCACAGAAAACATTGAGAAAGTTCTGAGAGTCTCTTTATGGTGCAGAACTGGGAAAGGATCCCTTGAGATTCCACATAAATTTTAGGTTGAGTTTTTGTCTTTCTACAGAAAACACCATTAGGATTTTGATAGTGAATGCATAGAATCTGTAGATTACTTTGGGTAGTATAGAAATCTTAACAACAGTAAGTCTTACAATCCATAAACATGGAATATATTTCCATTTACCTAATGTTTCCTTTAAATTATTTCAGCAATGTTCTGTGGTTGTCATTACAAGTCTCTCATTACCTTGGTTAATTCCTAATTATTTTATTCTTTTTGATGCTATTGTAAGTGAAACTGTTTTCTTAATTTCCTTTTCAGATTGCTCCTTGTTAGTATATGGAAATGCAACTAGTTTTTGTGTGTTGACTTGGTATCTTGCTACTTTGCTCAGTGCATTTATTAGTTCTAATTTTTTTCCCTATGGAATCTTTAGGGCTTTCTACATCTAAGATACATCATCTGTGAACAGAGATAATTTTACTTCTTCCTTCCCCATTTGGATGCCTCTGATTTCTATTTCTTTCCTAACTGTTCTTACTAGAACTTCATATCATGGGTAGCCACATGCAAAAGAATGAAGTTGGACTCTTATCTAGTACCATATACAAAAATCAACTCAACATGGATCATAGACCTAAATGTAAGAATTAAAAGTAAAAAACTCTTAGGTGAAAATACAAGGCAAAAACTTCACTATATTGATTTCTTTAGTAAAACACCAAAGCACAGTCAACAAAAGAAAAAATAGACATTTTAAACTTCATGGAACTTAACAACTTCTGTGCATAGTAAAAGACAGAATCAACAAAGTGAAAAGGCAATGTATAGAATGCGAGAAAATATTTTTAAACTATATATCTGATGAGGGGTTAATATCCAGAATCTATAGATAACTCCTAAAAACAACAAAAAAACCCTGATCAGATTCAAAGATGGGCAAAATATTTGAATAGATATTTCTCCAAGGAAGAAATACAAATGGCTAATAAGCACATGAAAAGATCCTCAACATCACTAATCTTAGGGAAATGCAAATCAAAACTACAATGAGATACCACCTCTACCATTAGGATGGCTACTATCATAAAAAACAGAAAACAGCAAGTATTGGTAGGATGTAGAGTGGTGGGGACCCCTGTGCACTCTTGGGGGAATGTAAAATAATGCAGCTGCTATGGAAGACAGTATGGCAGTTCCTCCCAAAAATGAAAAAGAGAACTAGCATATCAACCAGAAATTCCACTTCTGGATATATACCTAAAAGAATTGAAGCAGGGTCTCAAAATTATTTGTACACCCATGTTCCTAGCAGCATATTATCACAGCTAAAACACTGAAGCAACCCAAATGTCTGTTGATAGATAAATGCATAATCAAAATGTGGTACATACTTACAATAGAATATTATTCAGACTTAAAAAGGAAAGAACTCTGATGCATGCTACATCACGGATAAATCTTGAAAACAGTATGTTAAGTGAAATAAGTCAGTCATAAAATGATAAAATCCTGTGATTTCATCTATGTGATATGCTTAGAGTAGTCAAAATCATAAAAATACAAAGCAGAATGGTGGTTGTCAGGGGCTGAGAGGAGTGGGGGGGAAAAGTGTTATCATTTAATAGGTATGGAGTCTCAGTTTTACAAGATGAAAAGAATTCTGGAGACAGATAATGATGATTGTACAACATTACAAGTGTATTAAATAGCACTGAAATGTACACTTAAAAATGGTTAAGATGGGGGGGCGCCTGAGTGGCTCAGTTGGTTAAGCAGCTGCCTTCGGCCCAGGTCATGATCCTGGAGTCTCGGGATCGAATGCCACATCGGGCTCCCAGCTCCTCGGGGAGTTTGCTTCTCTCTCTGACCTTCGCTCCTCTCATCCTCTCACTTTCTCTCTCTCAAATAAATAAAATCTTTAAAAAAAATGGTTAAGATGGTAAATTTTATGTGTATTTTACCATCAAAAAAAAAAAAAAGAAGAAGAAATCAATGACAGATGAGTCCTGGAAAATACCAAAATGTGTGCTAATTAAACAAGACTCCTAAATAATTCATGGGTCTAAAAGAAAGTTTTAAGGGAAATAAAAAATTTATTTGAACTAAAAAATAAAAATTAAATTTAAAATATGCAGAATTTAACTAAAGTAGTGTTCAAAGGAAAATAGGTAGCATCAAATATTTACACTAGAAAATTTAAAAATCAAACCAATAATACTCATAGCTTCCACCTTGAGAAACTAGAGAAGGAGAAATTTAAACACAAAGATAGCAAAAGGAAGAAAATAATAAAGATTAAGAGCACAAATCAATAAAGTTGGGGAAAAATAAAATAGAATATCAATAAAATCAAAAGCTAGTTCTTTTCAAATAAATGGAATTGATAAATCCTGCAGACTGATCATAAAAAAGAAAAAAACAACACAAAATTTCAGAAATAAAAGTAGAAACATTACTGAAGATTAAAAATATAATAAGGAAATACTGTTGTGAATCTGTGCCTGTAAGTTTGACAAAGTAGGAAAAGTGGGCCACCTCCTCATAAAAAAGCTTGCATATGAAGAAGAAACTGATGAGAAGTGCTATATTATTAAAGAAATTTATTTTGTAATTTGGTAACTTTAAACTTCATACCCAGATGGTATTACTGACAAATTCTACCAAACATTAAAAGAAGAAAAAAACCATAGTTCTACACAAACACAAGATTTCAAAATCAGTCAAGTCTATTCTATTAACTGATTAGAAAAACACATAATTATGACAAAAGAAGGAGAAAAATCATGTGACAAAAATTCAACATTCACTCAGGATAAAAAAAAAAACCCTTAGTAAATGCTGAATGATAAAAGGCTATCTGCATAAAACCTGCAACTAATGGTGAAATACTGAACATTTTTCCCTTAAGATTGGGAACAAGGCAAGGATGTCCTCTCTCAGTGACCCTATTCAAAATTTTAATGTAATTTGTAATTAAGAATATAAGGCAAAGAAAACAAAGAAAAGCATTTAGATTGAAAAGGAAGAGGTTAAATATGTCACAGATGACATATTTACCTGCACAGAAAATCCCAAAGAACATACAAATAACCCCTAGGAAAAATACATGAATTTAGCAAGGGCATGGGGTATAAGGTCAATATACAAAAATCTACTGTATTTCTATTACTAGCATAGAACATTCTGAATGCAAAATTTTTAAATGCCACTTAAAGCACTATCAAAAGTAAAATACTTAGATTTGAATCTATCAAATCCATCTTCAGTCTCTAAATGATTAAAACTATAAAACATGAGGGAAGATATAAAAAAAATTAAGTTGAGAGATATACCCCATTCCTTGAGGAGGGCACGTATTGCATGGAGCATTGGGTGTAGTGCATGAACAATAAATCTTGTAACACTAAAAAAATAAAATAAACATTTTTGGGGAAAAAAAAAAGAAAATTCAATACTGATGTCAATCTCTTCCAATTTGATAAAATAGAGATCAACTGAGAAGATATCAACTAGCTGATTCTAAAATGTATATGGAAATGCAAAGAAAATAGAATAGTCAAAATATTTTGGGCAATGGACATAAAGTTAGATGTTTCTCATTATTTAAGTCTTACTATAAAGCTACAGCAAACAAGAGAATGTGGTGTGGCAAAAGAACAAGCACACACACACACACACAAATCAATGGAACTGAATATGGAGCCCTGAAATAGACCTATGTAAATACAGCCAACTAATTTTTTTTATAAAGGTGTAAAAGCAATTCAATGAAAAAAGAATAATCTTTTCAAAAATGGTAACAGAACAATTGACATATCCATCTGCATAAAAATAAACCTTAAACATACACCAAATGTTTTACACAAAATCAGTCAAAATAGATCATAGAACTAAACATAAAAAATAAAATTATAAAACTCTAGAAGAAGATACAGAAAGAATCTTCATGAACTCGAATCTGGCAAAGAAATTTTAGATATTACACCAAAGCACAACCCATTTTTTTTATAGATTTTATTTATTTGACAGAGAGAGAGAAAGATCACAAGTAGGCAGAGAGGCAGCCGAGAGAGAGAGAGAGAGAGAGAGAGAGAGAACGAAAGGGGGTGGGGTGGGGTGGGGGGGAAGCAGGCTCCCTGCTGAGCAGAGAGCCCAATGCAGGGCTAGATCTCAGGACCCTGAGATCATTACCTGAGCCGAAGGCAGAGGCTTTAACCCACTGAGCCACCCAGGTGCCCCAGCACAACCCATTTTTAAAAACCTGAAAAATTGTACTTCACTGAAACTGTAACTATTTGCTCCATGAAAAACACCAAAAGAGAATAAAAAGGCAAGCCATAGACTAGCAGAAAGTATTTCAAAACTGCATATCTGATAAAGAACATGTATAAATAATAGGTAGAGAACTCTCAAAACTCAACAATAAGAAAATAAACAACCTAATATAAATGGGCAAAAGTCCTGAAAAGATATTAACCATCGAAGACATATAGTTGATAAATACATATATGAAAAGATGCTCTACATCATTAGCCATTAGGGAAATGCAAATTCAACCTCAATGAGATAGGACTCCGTACCTATTACAATGACAATATTTAAAAGCAAAACAATAGAAAACAAAAGTGCCAGTGAGGATGCAGAACAAATCGAACTATCATTCATTGCCAGTAGAAATGCAAAATAGTACAGCCACTTCAAAAAATAGTTTGGCTTCTTTTTTTTTTTTTTTTTTTTTACAAATTATACATACACGTGCCATTTAACCTAACAACTGTACTCCTAGGCATGTACCCAAAGGAAATGAAAATTTGTTTACACAAAAATCTATACATGAACATTTATAGCAGCTTTATTCATAATTGCAAAACCTGGAAACAGCCCTCATGGCTTTCAACAAGTAAATGATGAGCAAACAATTCCACACAAGGAGGCATTACACAACAATAGAAAAGAACAACTGACTGAAAACCAACATGTATTAATCTTAAACGGATTTTGTTAAAAGAAAATAGCCAGACCCAAAAGTTTATATATTGTATGATCTTACTTATATAAAATTTTAGAGAAGGCAAAGCTACTGAGACATTGATAAATACTATCAGGGGTTGTATGGGGAAGGAATTGGGTAAAAAATGTCATCAAAAGAAAACTTTCAGGGCAATGGAACACTGCTCCTTGGTATTTTATGCATTTTTCAGAGACCACAGAACTGTATATCACAAAGAGTATATTTTACTCTTTCAAATTTTACTCATTCAAATTTTAAAATATCAACCAGGCTGAGAGGAGCAATACAATGAAATGCAGACTGTGGCAAATGCATTTAACTGTGATTCAAATGAATGATATAACCCCACTGAAATGGTTGGGAAGAAATGAGAGGACTTAAAGTGACTTTGAAAATCATTGTTTTGATTGGATATTATAATATTAAAGACAAAAAGAACTGTATACAAATGCCTGGGTGGCTCAGTTGGTTAAGTTTCTGCCTTCAGTTTGGGTCATGGTCCCAGGGTCCTGGGATGGAGCCCCGCATTGAGTTAGGCTCCCTGCGCAGTGAGGAATCTGTTTCACCCCCTGCCCCCTCTGCAATTTGTGCTCTCTCTCTCTCCCACTCGCTCTCTTTCTCAAATGAATAAATAAAATCTTTTAAAAAACAAACAAACAAAAAACACCTCATTAACTGGGTCTTCACAGTGGTATGAGTTGGTAATTCTGAAACTACTTTCTAAGTTAAACAATAAGTAACTGTAGATAATGACAGCCAGCTTCTTACTTTTAGGGGGAATAAGTTACAAATAAGTAAAGGTGAATTGCCAGAACACACCTGGGCTTGCTAGACTGGAATTAGAGGTATCAGTGTGAATTCACGAAATTTTGTGGGGGGTTTATTTTCTAATATCTATTCAGAAGGACTGACACACAAATGGACATGTAGTATGTGCATGTGACTAAGTACACATATAAATATTTCTCATTTCTGTTGAGAACAATGATACCTCAATAGCAATATGCACACCTAGCATTTAGATCTTGGTTTATAAGTACTATTTTCCGATAAGAGGAATCAGACTTCTTAGAGAAGTGATTGATTCCAGAGCTGGGGCAGGGAAAATCCATGATGAGTAAAACATTTAGTGGTCTAGGAAGTAAGGAAGTGCTCAAAAAAGGGGTAGGAAGAGGATGACAATATTTGAAAGTGCAAAAGAGCCAACCTGTAAGAGCACTTGAGGGCCCAAATTGGAAAAATTTGAGCAAAAAAATAAATAGCTATAGTACTGGGTTGTGTTTGAAAAATTAATAGCCACAAGTCCCTACTGACATAAATAAATGATTGATGCAATAAACTAAAGGGGAAGCAGGAACAACTCTTTCTTACAGAAGCATTCCAATTAATAAATGTAGAAGTAATTTAGGGAAATAGAACATTACCATTAGAACAACAAGATCTACTGATAAAAGTTTAAGGAGAAATAAAATATTTGCATAGTCTCAAAGCATTTCTTCCAAATATTTACTAATTATGAAGGGAAAAAGTAGTAACAGTACAATGGAAAAACCTGGAAGACACCAGTTTAACTAAGTGATTTAGCTTAACATAACCAGTAGTAAGTTCTATCTACATATGGAACTACTGATATACTGCAATAGGAAAACTACCTCATTTCTGTGGAATGCTTCTTAAAAATGCATAACCTAGATTTAACTATTAAAAAAAAATCAGGCAAATCCAAACTGGGGAACATTCTACAAAATAAGAGATCACTAGTCTTCAAAACTCTTAAGTTCATAAGTCCAAAAAAGTTGACTGAAGAACTATCAGGTATTAGAGGAAACTAAAGAGATATAACTACTAAATGCAGTAAGAGATCCTAGATTGAATCTTGAGACATAAAATTTGACATTAATTTAAAAACTGGTGAATATCAGGGTGCCTGGGTGGCTCAGTC
The DNA here is from genome assembly GCA_028646535.1 of Procyon lotor. NCBI lineage: Eukaryota > Metazoa > Chordata > Mammalia > Carnivora > Procyonidae > Procyon > Procyon lotor. Next base: position 130,879,753 of record CM053603.1, on the reverse strand, counting down.
ATTAAGCGTCTGCCTTCGGCTCAGGTCATGATCCCAGGGTCCTGGGATCAAGCCCCCGCAGCATTGGGCTCCCTGCTCGGCAGGAAGCCTGCTTCTCCCGCTACCATTCCCTCTGCTTGTATTCCCTCTCTCACTGTGTTTCTTTCTGCCAAATAAATAAAATCTTTAAAAAATAAAAACTGGTGAATATCAAATTAATTTAGTAAACAGTATTGATAATCGTGCTGTGGTTATATAAGATGTTGTTATCCTTAGTAGAAGCTGGGTGAGGAGTAAATAGGAATCTCTACACTCCTTTTGCAATTAATTCATAAATCTGAGTTATTCCAAAATAAGAAGGGTTTTATTTATTAAATGAAATGAATTCCAGGTACAATAAGGAGGAAAAATTATTATAAGCAAAAATTCAAAACACAGGATCTATCTTCTAGAATAGACAAGAGTTCCTAAATCCTAAAGGTGTGTGGATTAGATTTCATTAATTCTGTAACTACCCTGGATTTTCCCTGCCTCAGCTCTGGAATCCACCACTCTTTCAAGGAGCCTGGTTCCTTTTATGAGAGAATGGTACTGATAAACCCAGAATTAGATGCTGGGTATGCTTGTTACTACTGAGGTATTATTATTTTCAGTGGGCAAAACTAGAAAATACCTCTTTTCAATTTTAACTTCACAACATAGAAGTAACTATAAGCCTGGAGGATATTTCCCCAAGTCAAGAGTCTGAAGAGATACTAGATGTTTTTCTTCTGGTGGCAAACCAGGAGTAACACAAGAATAGGAGCACATATATTTGTGTCCTTAAAAAAGAACTGGAAAAAAATAAATATGACAGGATGATAAATATATGTAGTTAAACAAAAGGAGAAAGGCAGGAGCACCTGTGTGGCTCAGTCAGTTAAACGTCTGCCTTCAGCTCAGGTCATGATCCCAGGGTCCTGGGATTGAGCTCCCTGCCCTGTGGGGAGTCAGCTTCTCCTTCTCCCTCTCCCTCTGCAGCTCCCCCTGCTTGTACTCTCTCACTCTCTCTCTCTCTCAAATAAATAAATAAAAATCTTAAAAAAAAAAAAGAAGAAAGGCAAATCACAACTATTACATTCCAGAAAAGCAGACATAAAGAAAGAAACAAGCCATATACTAAAAATATATAGGTGCAATACTCACCATCTCCCATCTCAAAAATCCAGTGAACCTATGTTTCATTCTTAAGATTGAGCTCTTTAGTTGGACACTGAACATATTTCATGATCTGGTCCCAGTGCTTTCACTACTATTGCCCAAGGCTTCCCTGCATATATATTGCATTCCAGGCATCCCGAACTATGAACTACGCCCATATCTCTTGCTTTTGTGCTCTTACTTGTACTGTTCTCTCTACGTGGAAACTTCTCTGATGATCAATAAACCACTTGTTCCTCAAGACCACACTAGACACTATCTCCTCTCTGATGTTTATACAGTTGTCTCTAAATTAATGCCATCTTTCACTCCTTTGAACTTGCTAAGTAGTTCCTTTCAATTCCTTTCTTGTTTGTTTTTTTTTTAAGATTTTATTTATTTGCTTGAGAGAGAGAGAGTGCACAAGGTGGGGGGTGGCAGCAGAAAGAGAGGGAGAAGCAGGCTCTTTGCTGAGCAGGGAGCCCAATGCGAGGCTCCATCCCAAGACCCTGGGATCATGACTTGAGCTGAAGGCAGATGCTTAACGAACTGAGCCACCCAGGCACCCCCCCACTTTTTCTTGTTTTAACTTGTGTTCTTGCTGTTTGTATCTTCCCTAATCCACCTAATAATATATATTTCTTTAGAGAAAAAAAAGGACTCCAACCTACCCACCTTTACATCCCCAGAGGGATCAACATCATGTTTACTATGTAAGGTGTTCCTTCAACAAATAATTACAGAATAATTTAGTGAAATATCTGGAACTGTACACAAACTTGAAAAAAATTACAAAGCAATGAATATTTCTACCACAGATTCACTCACTCAAAAACAGTCTTAGATTTTCTTCTTCATAAATTTGGGCAAGGGAAGATCACATTATCATTTCAGTGTACATGGTTGTGTCCCCAGCAAAGTCTGGTGGGAGTCATTAATTCTGTTGCTAGGGGAATTGCTAGCCAAATTTTAGAACAGAAGGGCCTCGTTGGGGGAGTTTGCTGACAACTTCCAATAGCCACAGCAGGAGATTTTTGTTTTTTGTTTTCCCTTTGTCCCTGGAGAGAGAAGTACTGTGGAATGGCAAAACAGAAAAATGGCCTTAATACAGGATACAAACTGAGGGGATTTGCCCCTACCTTCAGTTCAGCCAAGGAAAGTTAGGTACACCTTCTTTGACACACAAGGGGAGGCAGGGACCTAACAGACAGGAAGAAGCCTCAGAGAGAGGTCAAGGTGCTGGCCAAGGGAGTCTAAATGAGTCCTGTTCTGTCTGGTTTTATGCCCAAAGAACTGGTGGTGGTGAGAGGGTGGGTAAGAAGAGCAGGTCCCTTGGAAACAGAGTAGATAACGGGCACACACTACTAGGGGACAGAGTTACTTGGGCAGACTCAAGAAACTTCCTCTGGAGATTAACAAGATCCTTCTCAGCAAGAAACACTCTCATCTCTTTTCCTCTCTGAGACCTTGGTCACCTGAAGTTCTGGAAGCAGAATCCAGGGCTCAGCCCCACGTGGAGATGAGGGACACAAGACCTCTGTTCTTTTCTCCTTGTTTCTTTTGGACAGGGACCATATTAGTAATAGACAATTTTTAAATCTCTTTTATCTGGAATATTACGAATGTACAGAAAAATGCCCAAAGCATAAAAGTATAATTTAATGAGCTATAAAATAAATACCTGTTTAACTTCTAAGTCAAGAAGGTGGATATTAACAGGAATACAAAAGCCTTTTACATGCTCCTTCTAGAACAAAATCTTTTCCCTTCTCCCCAGCAGTACCAAGATGCTGAATTTTATGGAATTCAATTTCTCTGTATTTATTAAATAGTTTTACTACCTAATTGTATACTCCTAAACAATACAGTTTAACTTTACCTGCTTTTTGCAGTTTATACAAGTAGAATAATAAAAAATTTACTATACTATGTCTGACTTCTTTAATTCAAAATTATGTCTTATGATTCACTCTTCTATATATCTATAATTCATCATGTTCATAGCACTATGACATTTCATTGTATGTCTAAATTACAGTTTACTCATTCTATTCTTTTTTAAAAAATATATTATGTATTTACTTGTCAGAGAGAGAGAGCACAAGCAGAAGGAGCAGCAGGCAGCAAGAGAAGTAGGCTCCTTGCTGAGCAAGGAGCCCATGCTAGACGTGATCCCAGGACTCTGGGATCATGACCTGAACTGGAGACAGGCACTTAACTGACTGAGTTACCCAGGCACCCCTACTCACTCTATTCTATTCTATTCTATTCTATTCTTTTTTTTTTTTTTTTAAAGATTTTATTTATTTGACAGAGAGAAACACAGCGAGAGAGGGAACACAAGCAGAGGGAATGGTAGTGGGAGAAGCAGGCTTCCTGCAGAGCAGAGAGCCCGATGGGGGGCTCGATCCCAGGCCCCCGGGATCTGACCTGGGCCGAAGGCAGACGCTTAACGACTGAGCCACCCAGGCGCCCCTATTCTATTCTATTCTATTCTATTCTATTCTATTCTATTCTATTCTATTCTATTCTATTCTATCCTAAATTAATTCTATTCCTAAAGGACAATAGGATATGCCTTTGGTTTACTTTTTTTTTTTTAAGATTTTATTTATTTGTCAGAGAGAGAGAGAGGACAAGCAGGGGGACCCGCAAGCAGAGCAGGCAGAGGGAGAAGCAGGCTCTGTGCTAAGCAAGGAACCCTATACAGAACTCGATCCCAGGACCGTGAGATCATGACCCAAGCTGAAGGCAGTGGCTTAACCGATTGAGCCACCCAGGCGTCCCTTTGGTTTGCTTTTTAAAGAGGAATATATAAAGCTACATATTTGTCCCCAACTGTCCAAGAATATTGCTACATACTTCTGAATCCAAACCGTGAGACCTTACATATCAGAGCTCTGTGTGAGATGCATGTGCCTGTGTGCACTAACCTCATGAGCTTCTGTTACACTACATGTGTGAGATGGGGTACTACATGTTAGAAAGAGCATGTACTCCTACGAGTCCTACCAGGGCTTTGCCCAGCTTTATGTCCCTAAAACTAGTGTTCCTGGGCTGCCTGCACCAATAAGGATTACAACATAGGTTACATTTATTTTTTGAAGCCCTAACACCAGAGAGTTGTGGATTGTACTTTCAGAGCCACTGCTAACTTTCAACACGTTTTATATTAAACATTGTTATTTTAAGCTTCACTTCTGTTTCCAAAATCTGCTTTAGCCAATTTCTTCTCTTGTGAGTTACCTTTTCATGAAAGGGTTGATATAGGAGTATATAATGACAAGTTAGATGTATGTAGACTCTCCGGAGCTTCTGATGCAGTCTCTCCTCTAAGGCTTTATTAAAGAAACTTAGCACCGGCAGTGTCTCCTGTGAAGGACGGAGGACTGAGCTGAGAAGTAATGCAAAAGTCAAGGAATTTAGCTTGGAAAAGGGTCTCAAGCCCTAGGGATTATGCTGTGATTAGGTCATTAGAATTTAATAGAAAGGAATTACCTGTGTGTTCCTTCATCTAGACCTAAGGGCTTCAATTATCAGAGAGTTCTCTAGTTCAAATTACTTCCCAACAAAAACTGATGTTTATGTTTTGAACCTCTGTAATAGTCAGAGGCCTTTCAGTTGCAAGTGAGAAAATGTCCCTTAAAATATTTGAGGTTGGGGCACCTGGGTGGCTCAGTGGGTTAAAGCCTTTGCCTTTAGCTCAGGTCATGATCTCAGGGTCCTGGGATCGAGTCCCGCATTGGGCTCTCTACTCAGCGGGGAGCCTGCTTCCCACTCTCTCTGCCTGCCTCTCTGCCTACTTGTGATCTCTCCCTGTCAAATAAATAAATAAAAATCTTTAAAAAAATAAAAATAAAATATTTAAGGCAACTATGAAATTTAATCTCATATACACAAAGAAATTCAGGGGTACTCCTAACTGGTCCAGAAGTGACTTCATCCAAAATCAGAGCTTCAAATGGGGTTCTCATTTCATTTCCATCTTCATGTCTATATCTCTCCCTTGTCTTCTCTCTCTTTGCTTCTCCTTCTGATTCTCTTCTGTTGCACACGTATTTTCTCCACATGACAGATAGGTAACTAAGCTGACACTCTAGACTATATCTCTATGTCCAAAAAAGGAGGCTTCTGGCAAGTACAGCTTGGATTCTATTCCCCACTCTAGCAGCGAGAACATACGACACAGGAATATCAGCCCCTCCACACAGAGAAAGGGAAGAGTCACCAAAGAAAATGGAAGAAGTGTGTGCAGTAATTTTTCCTTGACCAAAGAAAGGTCTGGCTTTTGCCCGTAGCTTCTGGGAGGCTCTAAACCCTTGGAATGTCATGCCCACTAATAATACCTATGCTCACCTAAGGGCATTCAGCCAACAAGAATACAGCAGTATGATTTAGGGTGGGGATCTGAGCCATGACAACATTTTGGTTTGGGGTGTGTGTTTTGGGTCAGGCAGCTTGACCTCTTCAAAGGCTTTAACAAGTCAGCCATGTGGGCAATCAACCATTTTACATGATGGAACCCTAATAAAGACATTAGACACCAAGGTATCTAATACTCAGGCGAGCATCCCCGTGTGTATCGATACACCTTGATACAGTAAAGTAACTCCGCCCTCATTGCACAGGGAGAGGGTGACTGGAAGCTCCACATTTCTCCACTTCTCCAGGACTCTGCCTTATGAATTACTTCCTTTGGATGATTTTGATCTGTAGTCTTTCCTTGTAGAAAAATCTGTGATTATAACAGCTTTCAATGAGTTCTATACGTCTTTCTAGTGAAATATCAAAACAGTGTGTGACCTGAGGAACCCTCAAACTTGCAATTGGTGACAAAGTGAGGATCGTCTTGTGGACTCTGTTCCCTCTAACTTCACAGCTGAAAAAACTCTCTTGGTAAGAGATATAGCCAAAGTGTCCTGGATGGTCAAACATTATAAGTAACATACACAACAGTCCACCAGTGAAGTTTTATAAAGATGTCCCTATAAATCCTTGATGTCAGAAATACCCTTAATTCATATAATTACTGGGAATTGGGAGAACTCATATTTCCTAGACACATAAGCCCTAAAAGAGAGAGCTACACCTTTCTGAGTAGGGACATCGTCTTAGATAAAATTGGGGACAGAAAAAAATACTAGCATCGCTAGTTAAAATACCTCGGCATTTAAGTAGATAGAATGTTTATTAAAGAAGATTGGAAGACATGTTCATATTTTCTAACATATTATTCACTTCTGACTTTATTTCATGTAACTAAGTCATTATATTAGGAAAATTCAAAAACCATCATTCCATTGAAATGTTATAATAAAAAAGTATATAAATGCTCCCATTTGTGGGAACTCATATAGGAAAGTGGCATCCTGAAAATAATAAACCTTCTCTTTAATAAACCAGCTGATAAAAGCTTAGTACTTAAAAAAATACTTTAACACTATTAGATATAAAAAGCTGAATGCAAGTCACAACCAGCAATAAAAACCCCATACTCAGAATAGCACTGGACAAAATTATTGTATCACACACAAAGAAAAGAGTGATCATAGTGTAGAAAAATGGAAGAAGACAGAAAAGAAAGTACACAGAACCACTGACTATTCTCTTGAATGTTCTCATTAAGGGTTATCATTTTAGTGAAGAAACACTAAAATTTGGTAACAGCTCTCTATTACAAAGTATTCACATTTGCTTGAATTATCTGTGCGGTAAAATATATGCAGTTCTCATTTCATGAAGTGGCCCTTTATAAAGTTATAAGTTAAATAATTTTTCTAGTTTCACTGTACAAATACACTATATTTATTCAGCTCCCAGATGCATTTTTCACATTTCAACATTATAATTGTATTCTGCTTCTTGATTTTAAAGACATTATTATTGTTTTCCAAAAGACTGTTATCAACACAATGGCTTCCATTATACTGATGGCAAGGAAATATTTATAGTAAATTAGTGGAGCCCGCTAAATTGTTATGTACAGGAGTCCAGTATACAGTAAACAGAAACCATGCAGGTGCCATACTGATACAGTGCTGTCTTAAAGTATGTTAATATCTAGAAGTACTACTCATTCAGAGAAACAAAAGGAATGAGCAATATAATTGTTTTAAATCTTCGGTGTTGGTGCTTGAAACATGAAATTAAAAACTCCTGGAGCTCAACAATTACAAAGTTTCTGTCCCACTCAATGTGCTCCTCTTGGTCGTCTCACTGACTCCCTTAGCTTTACCTCATTCTAGGTAGTAATGACTGCTAAATTATAACTCTCCAGCCCAGAAATCTCACCTGAGATGCAGAGCCATATATCCAATTCTCAATCAGATCTTTTATTCATTGACTTATAAAACTTGGTTAGGAATCCACTATGTTCTACAGGTAAATCAATCTTAACACATCCAAAAGTGTTTCTTTAACACACCCAAAAATAACTATATATATAACACACACACACACACACACACACACACACACACACACACACATAGATATGCTCATGGATTGCTTACATGTTATATATGTATATACACACACACACATATTTATATTTATATTTAAGTTTATATTTATATTTATTTTTTAACGGCCATCCCTTTTATTCTTCACTTTCATTAAAATCACCAAGAGGGGTGCCTGGGTGGCTCAGTGGGTTAAAGCCTCAGGTCATGGTCCCAGGGTCCTGGGATCGAGCCCCGCATCGGACTCTCTGCTTAGCGGGAAGTCTGCTTCCCCCTCTCTCTGCCTGCCTCTCTGCCTACTTGTGATCTCTCTCCTCTCTGTCAAATAAATAAATAAATAAAATCTTTAAAAGAGAAAAAAAAATCACCAAGAGTTAGGCTTTTATAAAAGTAAGAAAGTTATCACCACTCCCTCATGATACTCAAATCACACAAATACTTTTACGTCATAATCTTGGGATATTTCATATCCATCCTATACTCTTTTGTCTCTGCCTTAGTTGAGGTCCTCATATGATCTGAATGTTCATGCCCCTCCAAAATTCATCTATTGAACCCGAATCCCCAATGTAGTCTTTGGGAAGTGATTAAGTCATGAGAAGGGAGCCCTTGTGAATGGGATTAGTGTCCTCATAAAAAAGAACCTAGAGAGATTCCTTACCCCTTCCACTATGTGAGGATGCAGTGATACGATAGTCTTTTAACCAGGAAGCAGACTTCCATCAAACAATGAATATGCCAGTGGTATGATCTTGGATTTCCCAGCCTCCTGAACTGTGAGAAATAAATTTCTGCTGTTTACAAGCTACCTAGTTTATAATATTTTTATTACAACAGCCCAAACACTCAAAAAGACTAAGATAGGTCCTCATCTCTCTTATGAACAATGGAAGTCACTACCTGACTAATCACCCTGATCCTTTACTTATGCTAAATTTACTTCAAAAATCCAAGGATTTCCTTACCTCACTAACTGTCTCTACTATGCCTTGTGTCCATCAGACCCACTAATATGTTAACCCATTAAATGCCCCGATGTACCCATAATATAGGTATTATTATTATCAATTTCCAGATGGGAAAACCTGAAGGTTACGTGACTTACATCAGTAGTAAGTGGAAAATTTGGGGTTAGAAACCAAATCTTTTTCATCCTGAAGCACAGTTTATTCTATGATGTTGCATAGCCTTCTAGCTGTCACTAAGAGACAAAGAAAGAAGAGGAAAATGCAACAGGTGCTTCCTGTGGTAGCAGGGCAAATATTTTCAAAAGCTTAATTTGAGAAGTAGTTCATGTACCCTCAAGAACACAATTTCTTGGGGGTATAATTTATTTATTTATTTATTTTTTATTAATTTTTATTAACATATAACGTATTATTTGCCCCAGGGTACATGTCTGTGAATTTTCGGGCTTACACATTTCACAGCACTTAACAGCACATACCCTCCCCATTGGGGGTATAATTTAGTGAGTTCTGTGGAATAAGGCAGCAGGGAAGACACACCGGTGGCACTTTTTTTTTTTTTTTAAAGATCTTATTTATTTGACAGAGAAACACAGCTAGAGAGGGAACACAAGCAGAGGGAGTGGTAGCGGGAGAAGCAGGCTTCCTGCCGAGCAAGGAGCCCTATGCGGGGCTTGATGCGGGGCTTGATCCCAGGACTCTGGGATCATGACCTGAGCCGAAGGCAGACGCTTAACGACTGAGCCACCCAGGCGCCCCACACTGGTGGCACTTTTATTGCACAAGTCACATTACATGCAATTGCCCACTGTAGAGAGTGATGAGAGAAGGAATGGCAGAAGGCATATCTAACTATATTAATGGAGTGCTTTTTACATCAGGTGCTGGTATAGTTGGGCATGACTCTAATACATAAAGGAGAAGAAGATATGCTCATGGATTGCTTACATGTTAAATAGGATAGAATGTTCCTCCATTTTTGAGCAAGCCAGCAGGTCCTGTCAGAGCACGTGTCTGAGTACGTGAACAGGGTGACAGCTGAGTCAGACAAGGAGCTGGCAAAGAGAATTGTGGTCAGAGACAGCACAGCTCCCAGATAAAGAGCAGCCTTTTCAGAGATTTTTAAAAATACAGAATTGAGGATAAGTCAAACCATCTAAACAGAAAGTCTGATAAGCATAAAAAAATTGACATATTTCTGATGAACATTAGTTGGAGTTAAACAAAGCAAATAAGAATAAGTGAATATATTATTTAATTGCGTGAAGGTTGTGATTTTATGCCTTTGACTCAGGGTATTATTTACTAGTACCATTAATCTATTGCCAAAATAACAACAAAACTATTTAGCAATGAACAGTAGTCAGACTCCTAATAGGAATAACACTGCAGACAGTTAACTAATTCAAAGAAGTGATGATACAGCCACTCACCTGATGGCAGGGGCAAGCAATGATGAACAACTGTTAGGAAGGAAATTAAAAATATCATCAGGTGTTGATATCAACTGATATCTTGTCACTCTTAAAGGAATCATTTCTTTATAACCCATTACTCTCTGTAACGAAAACTGGGGGCAAAAAAACAAAAACAGCAGATAATCTTGTTTATTTCTGATATTTGGTCTAGAAATTCATTACTTGATTGTCATTGTAATTTACTCTTCTAATTAATTTTATCACCATATAAATACTTTTAAATAAAGTTTTAAATAAAAGAGACAAGAAGATGCACAAAATCTGTTTTTTTTTTATTTCTTCAACTTAGAAAAGCTCAGCTGAGTACATTCTGCCCAAAAATGCAGTCATTTTTATGATTTATATTCTCTAATCTCACCACCAGAGCTGGAAAACTAGAATTTCCTCATTACCTATGGCTTTGTTCCTCCTCTAAGGCAAAGGGCCCTTCTTGTGCTTCTGCTTCCAGAAGGCATGTGCTGCATTCCCCCTTTGGCAGCTACTCCCTACCCCTAAGCACACACTCCACCTTTGCATCCTTGACTCCCTCAGCAGAAATCACAGAGACCAAGGATTTCCATAGACCGATGCTTCAGAGCTATCAGGTTTCTAGAGAACCTGCCTTCTGAAGTGAGTGGTTTGAGCATGCTTGCCCTAATATTATGTAAGTGAATGCTGAGATATGAGTGAATACAAGTTCTGTTTCTGGTCCTGGGGGGAGATGGGAAGAATTTTGTCATGTTAGACATATTTTTGGGTAAGAAAAATCTTAGAGAAAGTTATTGGGGCTCTAACTGTGTCAAAAGTGTTGGTGGATACAACTGGCTATGCTATAAGGCATAGTATAAATAGTAGTATTTTGTATACTACATAGTATAAATGACAGAATTAGATCATGTCTTACTTTTAAGTATTAACAGTTCTCCGCGGCACATGCTCCTCCTCAATCTCTAATGATTCTTTTCACATGAACTTGCTCTGGGTGAATGCAGGAAGATTCAGTTGTGAAATATAAGTGAGAAATGAAATGGCAGCCCATTGGTCAGAATGCTGTCTGCTGGTAAACAAGAAGGTCAGAGAACTAACTGTCGCTTAAGTAAGAAGGCAAGAAAGAGTAGCCAGATGGCCACAGTGTGTCAGAAGGACTGACTCAAGGGAGGGGACAGTGAAATCACAGGGCTTTGGAACCCAAAACACAAGTCAGAGGATAGCTTTGCCCCTGATCATGCTGTGGGACATGACAATGAATTAGTCCACAAAGGCTTTACGGTGTGATTTGTGAACTACTTCAAAATATTATTACGTAAAGTAGGAGGGAGAGAAATAAATCTAGAAAAGGAAGGGGAAAGAAAAAGAAGGGAAAAAGAAAGGAAAGGAGGAGAGAAGGATGGAAAGGAAGAAGGAAGGAATGTAGGAAACACAGCAACAAGCAAGTTAAAGAAAGACAACGGTAAAGAAAGAGAATGAAGGAAAGAAAGTTGGAGAGTTATTTGCATGTCTATCATAGTTTATATAAATCTACCAGATGTTACATAGGTTTACTCCAGAGTTAGGTACAGTTATTATCACCATTTTATATATGGAGAAACTGAAGCTTAATGAGGTTGAGAAAACTCTTTAAGTTCACATACATCATAAGTGGTGGAGCAGAGGTTCAAGCCACAAAAATAAATTCCAGTATAAACAAACTATAATGTAATAAAATGAAAAGTACATTCATTAATAAATGTTCTGAATGCACGCAGGACTTAACAGGGTTAGCAGTGCATCACCATCTAATAATCCTTGGGACTCCCACAGGTAGTTATGCTTTAGGGCACATTTGGTTGTCTTTGTTTAAATTTCTTTGTTAATCAATTTTGTTGCTTCACTCTCATTTCATTTCTTTTAAAGACTTTATTTATTTATTTGTCAGAGAGAAAGAGAGCACAACCAGGCAGAGGCAGAGAGAGAAGCAGGCTCCCTGCTGAGCAAGGAGCCCAAAGTGGGACTCAATCCCAGGACCCTGGGATCATGACCTGAGCGGAAGGCAGCCGCTTAACTGACTGAGCCACCCAGGCGTCCCCACTCTCATTTCATTTAGAAAGAGCTATCACTACATGCTTACTTCTAATAGACACTGAAAATATTTTACACGATATTGTTTATTGCACGCAGGGTGTCACATTTAGGTTTAGATAGATTTTTCTAGACTATTTCATTTACATGGTAATTCTTGGTAAACACACATACTGATTCACAACTGTCACTCAGCAGCTACTCAGTCTATCTTTATGTCAAAATTACACAATTGAAATAGAGGCGACATAAGTGAAGTTTTGTTGTTTGCATTTTTATTTAATTAATATAAATGGATATTATCTCTGCATGGAAAAAATCCAAAAGGAACAAAACTGTGTATCAGGAGATAAATATGTGTCCCTTCTATTGCTCAGCCCCTTCTACTGTCTCAGCCATTAAGTTAGCTTTCCTAGAGGCAACCGATGGTTCCACTTTTTAGTACACCCTGCTAAAGATATCCAATGCATAGGCAAGCATGTGGAATACAAATACAGAAACACACAGGAATGATGACTTTCGTATTCTAAATCTTTTTTTCCCCAGACAGGGAGGAAATAGGATATAGATAGGAAATAGGATATAGATAGGAAATAAGATGTAGATAGGAATTGATAGATGATAGGTAGATATTTATTTAATATTAATACATACAGAGCCGCCTCATTCATTATAGTTTCAAAATAGTATTCCTTTTAATGGACATAGTATTACCATTAATTTCTTGATCGCTCCCTGTTGACAGACATTTAAGTTGTTCCCATGCTGCGCTATTACAGAATGTTGTGATCCATGTTTTGGATGGGTGTCATTTGGGACATATGTAAGTATATTTGTGAAATAAATTTCTAGAAATAGAATTGTTGAATCAAAGGATATTTATATTTTACTTTTTATAAATATTTGTCAAATTGGTCTTACAGAAGTTGAACCAATTTACATTTCTTCAAGATTATGAGAAAAACTACTTCACTACACCACTTTTTTTAATGTGTGATTTTGCCAAGAAAATAAGTCAAAAGAGACAGTAACCCATTATGGATTCAATTTTCATTTCTTTGTAATGAATAACCTTAAACTTCTTTCCATATCTTTAACAGCCCAGACAGTTACTCCTTGTGTATCATTTTTTATGTCTTTTAACCGTATTGCCACGGAACTGTTGATCAGGGATGTTATGAACAGGTGTGTAAGATTCATTTCTATATGAATGGCTTTCTTGGAATTGTGCCTAATCTTTACAGCCTGTATGGAGTTTCACTGTTGATCATTCTCTAAGTACCTGTGGCCTTAACATATTCTAAAAATCCACATTTTATACCTCATACCTATGGGGTAAAGTTTATTATTTATTATATTTAATAATATTATAATTATAATAAATAATATTAATTATAATACATAATTAATAATATTATAATTAATTAGTAAGCTTAATAATTGGAGTTGATGGGCATATAGCTCAGGTAATCAACTGCCTTCTGACTTCATTTAAGTTTTTGGTTTTGTTGAGATGGTTTTTTAAATGTTTATGAAATCTGGTTTATCATTTAATTTTAGTGGCTCCACGATTTTTTGTCATATTTAAGAAAGCCTTCTCTATTTCAGTAGTATAAATATAACTCCCTTAAATTTTCTTCTATAACTTTCATGATTCTATTTTTTATATTTTAGTATTTGATCAAACTAGAATTTACTTAGGTGTAAGAAGTAGAAAATTATGTTTATCTATAGGGTTACTCAGTTGTCCCCAGAGAGTTACTGATTAAATTATGCTTTCTCCACTGTAAAATGAAATTTATCTCTAAATATACACTAAATTTCTTTAATATTTGAATCTACTTTTAGATCCCCTTTTCTATTCCATGGATCTGTCTATTCATACATTAGTACCATCTTGTCTTAATTATAGTAATTACAAAATTGCTCCTCTGTGTCTCTTTTTCATGTTTTTCTTGAATATATTTTTTTTCTTTTTTTCCCATGAGTTTCAGAATCACTTTGGTTAGGTTTTAAAATATATATAATTTGTTGATTTTGGAGGGCTTTTATTTTATATATTATATGTTAATTTAGGAGAAAATGATAGTTTTATGAGACTGAGTACTCCTATGCAAATAGAAGATAGGTTTTCTCATATGTTTGAATTATTTTTTGCAACTTTCAGTAATGTGTTATATATTTTTCTTCTTGGACATTTATTATTAAATTTATTCCTATAATTTTATTTTTGTTGTTGCTATTATAAACAGGGTCCTTTTTATTTTTCTTATTGGCTTTGTTTATCTATAGGAAAGCAACATATTTTGGTATATTATTTTATGATACCTTACTGAATTATTTTTACTTATAGTCTTTTTTGTTAATTATTTTGGATTTTCAAGAAGACAGTTATAAAAACTGCAAATAATTACATCCTTATATTTTTATTCGTATATATTCTGCTTCTTTTTCTTGTCTAGCTGCATTCCTATTACCTGAGGAAAAAGCTTAATAATTGGAATTGATGGGCATCCTCGCCTTATTCCCAGTTTATTAGAAATGTTTTTTGTATTTCACCAATAACCATCATGCTGGTTTTGGTTTGAGATAAATATATTTCTATTTTAAAAACTGATTTCTGTCAGGAACAGATTTTATCAAATGTCTTTCCATCATCTAAGATGATGTAAGTTTTCTCTTAAAATCTATTAACATGATGATTAATAAATAGATTTCTAATATTGACCTATCCTAATATATTTGGAATAAGGTTCCACTTCATTAAGGAGTATTACTATTCTAATATACTGTTTGATTATATTTGCTAATCAGGCAATGGTATAATATCTCCCTAGTTAATATTTTTCTAGTAGAAGACCACTTGGTTTTTAATACTCAAACTTAATTAAAAAAATACACACACACACACACACACACACAGCATAATGTTTTTCAGCTGATGTTTTTACAGGAAACTATATTTACAACTCCAAAATTCAATGCATCACATCTAACAAAATGATGTGCAGAAAATCCACAAGTTATATTCCACATAAAATTGGCATATGCCAAATGTCAAAAAGGAGGATCTGCATGACAGCAAGAACACTTCTTTTAAAAATGGCCTGTCAGTTTTCCACTTTCTCCTTTTCTTCCTTTAACTTCTCTTCCCCACCTGAACAACTTGCTCCAAAAAGCATTAGGTAGAACCCAGCCAGGTAGGCATCTGCACAGTGGTCTAGATTGAGATGTCATAGCCTGAGGAGAGCGAAAATGACATCCATAGGAGAGAAAGTAGAAGCCCAGCATGGGGTTTTAGAGCCTGAGTGTGTTGAGTAAGGTATATGTGAAGGGGTTGGCAAGTGGCTTTGCATTGGGAATTCAAATACAGTCAGAAAAAAGAGGGCTTCCTCATAGCAAGATAGCCCCACGTAAAATAGGGACAGATAAAGATAAACCACATTAGGTAGGAAAGGAAGCAGCAGTAATGAGATATTGGTTATATGTGCACAAAATGCAAAATAAGTAAATATATTAAGAATATGGGCAGTCTGATTTCTTAGTGTCAGGGAGTTACAAATACTTAAGGGAGAAAAATAAAGTGAACCTTATGGTACTGGGATGGAATTGGAGGCACTGGTAAAAGTCTATGGTTTTTGATACAGATAGTTATAGAAACAAATACATATGTAAATACCCACATGTGTATACATATATTACCTAGTTCTGTTCACCAAGACAGGCTAGAGACAGTGATATTCCAAATGTAATGAGAATACTTAGCACTCAGATCTTGGTTGCTAAATACCATTCTCCATTGAAAGAAAGCAAGGACGCTTGGAGAAATGGTTGATTCCAAGGTTGGAGTAAGGAGAGTACAAAATAAGCCAAGAATACCTTGTTGTGGGGCGCCTGGGTGGCTCAGTCGTTAAACGTCTGCCTTCGGCTCAGGTCATGATCCCAGGGTCCTGGGATCGAGCTCCGCATTGGGCTCCCTGCTCGGCAGGAAGCCTGCTTCTCCCGCTACCATTCCCTCTGCTTGTGTTCCCTCTCTCGCTGTGTTTCTCTCTGTCAAATAAATAAAATCTTAAAAAAAAAAAGAATACCTTGTTGTGCTAGAAAGTAATAAAATGTTTAAATTATGACGAGAACATGTTAAAGCCAACTTGAAGGAGCTCTCAATAATCAAAGCAGATAATTAGGACATCAAAGTAAACAATGATGTTAACAAACTACAACCCATTACACAAAACAGGAATCCATGAATCTATACTGCTAAAAATAAAAGAATATTTTGAAAGTTTAATGAGGATCTGAGTATTCATATAGTTTCCAAGTATACACCTCCCACCAAACATTTATTAATTACTAAGGGAAAAGAGTAACTTACAGTGGAAAAGCCTGGCAAAGATCAATCTTATCAAGTAATCAAAGAAAACACCATCAATTAGTTATGTGATAAATTTAAATCATGGGTCATCTAATGGAGGTAAAAAGAACACAAAGTCACTTTTGTAATATTTTTACCCAAAATACACACCAGAATCTAATCATTAATTAGCATCAGAAGAACACAAATTGAAGGTCATCCTACAAAATAATGTAATAATTTACATTATTATTATTACAATGTGTCTGTGATCATCACAATTGTTAATTTATAAAAAATGCAAGTCTGAGATAACTTTCAAGATTCAGGTGGACTAAAGAGCTATAACAACTAAATATAACATGTGGTTTTTGACCCAGAAACTTATTATTATAAAGGACATTAATTGGAATAAGCACTGAAATCTGAGTTGAGTCTCAGAATCCATATATCAGTGCCTTTCCTTATAAAAATAAACATGAAAGTAACTGAGGAAAACAGAACCTCTTATCAAACAGCTCAGGTAAAAAAATAAAAGAATTCTGTATACTCTGACTGAGGTTTTTCAAAATAAAAAATAACATAAAAATTTTTTGAAGGCCTAAATAATTGACTTCTGGGAAGAAGGAGAAGGAGAAGGAGAAGGAGAAGAAGAAGAAGAAGAAGAAGGAGGAGGAGGAGGAGGAGGAGGAGACATGCTTTCCCATTTTCCATTTGCTAAGTATAATTATAAATCCTGGACATTATGTAAAACAAAAATCAGATTCTGAGAGATGGAGAGATGCAGATACCATGACAAACACTACAATTCAACAACTGTGAAACTATAGAACAACTCTCCAGGTAAATACACAGCTTGTAGAATTAGAACTACATGATAGTTATAAGGGAAAGAATAAAGTATATAATAGTTTTGTGTTCTGATAAAAGAGGTAAAATACAACAATCAAAACTGGAGAAAGGGGAGAAAATATTAAAGCAGAATAGATTTCTTTATTGCCTTATAGCTTCTACCTAGTACAAAATAATATTATTTTAGATCAGATGCTTGTTGAGAAAGAATAGATGGGAAGATGTGGTTATAGTTATTCCAATATTGCTAATAGTAGGGAACCAACAGAAAATAACGAAATAAAATAAAAAAATTTAAAAGGAACTTAAAATATTATATAAAGGTGTTAGTATAAAAGTAAACATGAGTACAAAAATGCAACCTTCCTGAATACCAAAAAGTATACTCAAGAGAAATTAAAAAACAAATAATGAAAGAACAGATCATTACTGTTTTTAGTGGTTATATAGGAGAAGAGATAGAATAGAATGAAGGGAATGGGGAAAGAAGATTGAATTCTTTGAGTATACCTCTTTAAAACTTAACGTTGGTACTGTGTCAATATTTCCCCAAAGAATATTAATAATATTAAAATTATAAACCAATACCTTCAATTAAACATGAAATAAATGAACCTAAATATGTATTCATATTATTCATGAAATAAATGAACCTAAATATGGATTAACTATTCCAAAATACTTTAAAATACTAGTTCAAATTTACATGGCTAGTAGAATATATCCTGGGGGGGGAGTGCAAATAGGGTCTAAAATTGTTTTAACTGGGGCACACTTGGGTGGCTCAGTGGGTTAAGCCTCTGCCTTCGGCTCAGGTCATGATCTCAGGGTCCTTAGATGGAGCGCTGCATCAGGCTCTCTGCTCAGCGAGGAGCCTGCTTCACCCCCCTCTCTCTGCCTGCTTCTCTGCCCACTTGTGATCTCTCTCTCTCTCAAATAAACAAAACCTTAAAAAAAATAAAAAATAAAATTGTTTTAACTAATCTGTATTATTTGTAATAATTGATTATTGCATATGTGTATTAGGGGAATGATGTGAGTAATTATTGGACATCCCATCATTTTCAGCATCATCACTGAGAACTGTAATTTTTGCTATGGGATAAAGGTAATATAGATGAAAGAATTCAAGTAAAAATCTGGTTATCCTTACTTTGAAACTCATGGAAGTAGCAAAATAAACTCATGATACATTTTATCTTTAAAAAATACATTCTAGTTTCCTTCACTGAAAATACTTGAAACAATGTCCAAACTAGTAGCAATAGGCACTCCTATTGTTCACAGTGTAAGCTTTATATACCATTTCACACTTAAAGGAACCGGAACTCCTTAGAGAATAGGTTGATTCATTTCTATATGAGTCTGGACCAAATCCTGCCAGAAAAAAATATCAAAGACTATTAAGTTGGGGTCAGAACAACCCCAGAGCCAATTTGAAAAGGCTCCCATTATCAAAAATGGGGAAATTTGAGCATCAATTAAAATAAAAACTGAAACATACCAAATATATTTCAAACTATTAGTTCAAATAGTAGTTTAAAAAAAAAAAGGTTTTACAAAACTAATTGGTCACTGTGCTAATGATTCAATTCAGTATTTGAAAACTGGAGAATAAAATGACACCTTAAGTATCATGTTAACTTTTCCATACAATTATACCACAGGATAACCAAGTCGAGATAAAGGGAAGTGTGTTTTTGTAGAAATATTTTAGATAATAAATGAAGAAGGAATCATAAAAATAAATATCATTTACCTAAATGGGTCAATTATTGATCTAGACAGTGAATAGCAGGGACTGCTAACAACCACGTATTATGTGCCTCCTAATGGAAGAAGACAACATTGGTAATAAAATAGTAAAGCTGATTACATTGACATTCAATCTGATCAAGCCCCTTGATCAAACCACCAATTTGTAGGAAATAAGAAATGGTTAATTCCACCAAGAGGATACAATCAACAAAATCTAGAGGGTAGGGAATGCTCCAGAAAAATGACCCAGTCTCTTCAATGTAGATATTACAAACTTGGGGCACTTGGGGGGTGCAGTCAGTTAAGCATCCAATTCCTGATTTCAGCTCAGGTCATGATCTCAGGGTCCTAAGTTTGAGCCTCACATCAGGCTCCACACTCAGTGAAAATTCTGCTTGGGATTCTCCCTCCCTCTTCCTCTGTACCTCCTGCTCGTGCTCTCTCTCTCTAAAGTAAGTAAATCTTTTTAAAAAGGAAATTATAAACCTAAACAAAAAGCCAAACAAATACATTATATACATAAGAGAGTAGAATGAAAAAAGAGGAAGAAATGGAAAGAAACCTAGAAAGAAGGAAGCCTAGAGGGGAAGAGATTTAAAAGTTGTCATTCAGTCATAGCATTTGAATCTTATCTGGATTCTAAAAAAATACATATACACATACATAAATAAGATTCTAACAAATTAGAACATTTTTAAAGAACTGGAAATTGGAACACTGATAGATAATTGCTGATATTGAGAAATTATTGAAAAGGTTTTTTTTAGTTGAGTTAATTTTATGGTTTTCTTTAAGAGTCCTTAAAGTGAATTGGGGGAAATCGGAGGGGGAGATAAATCATGAAAGACTGTGGACTCTGAGAAACAAACTGAAGGTTTTGGAGGGGAGAAGGGTAGACGGTTAGGTAAGCCTGGTGGTAGTTATTGAGAAGGGCACGTATTGCATGGAGCACTGGGTGTGGTGCATAAACAATGAATCTTGGAACACTGAAAAAATAAAATTTAATTTTTTAAAAAAGTCTTTATGGTTTAGAGATACTAGTATATTTACAAATTAAGTAATAAGATGTCTGAGATTAACTTCAAAATAATATTGAGGAAGTAAGTTGGTGAGATTAGCTATAGTTGATAATTACAAAGTCTGGATGATGGTACATGGGTTTCATTATACTATTCTACCTATTTTTGTATATGTTTGAAATTTTCCATGATAAAAATTTCTCCCAAAAAATGAAAAAGGGAAGGGGAAAAGTGATGACAAAAATATCATAATTTATGATCATTACTTGAAAACAAACTTGATTTGATTGGATATAATAAGCAAAAAACATATTAGATTTCACATAGTTACTGGAAGGTGCTATATATCTGGCTTTCATTATAGGAATAATTATTTTATATGGATTTTATCACATAGGAGAGAGAAACATCCCTCTGGCCACAGTGATTGGTTCAGGAATGCGCACAGACTAGGAAAGAAACTAAAAATTCTAGTAACTGAATTATCTGCTATGTATGGATCACTCCTGGAGGTTTGTATATATAAGTCCACATCTGTTGAAGACAACCTGCATCAGAGTTAGGGCAAGCCAGAGAAAGCAGATCTATGACAGAGAAAAAGACCAAATCCTGTCTAAACACCCTTTGGAATAATCCAGCAATAGTTGCACAAGGTTCTCTGAAATTCAATAATAACTTTTTAAAAGAAACTTTATTGGGGTGCCTGGGTGTCACAATCAGTTAAGCATCCAACTCTTGGTTTTGGCTCAGGTTGTGATCTATAGGTCGTGAGATCTAGCTCTACACTCAGCATGGAGTCTGCTTGAGACTCTCTCTTCCTCTCCTTCTGCCCCTCCCCCCATTCTTTCAAATAAATAAATAAATCTTAAAAAAAAAAAAGAATCTTTATTACTAAATGTCAATAGAGTTTGGAAAGTTATTCTTAGCATTCTTAGAGAAATCATAGAGAAATATGACCTGAAAGATGGTAGTTACATAGATTCCCAACTACTTGAACAGTTACACACAGAATGTGGATAAATGATAATTATAGACCAAAGGGGAGAATTTGTTCTCCAACACTTTTGTTCTGTCCTATCAGCATTTTGTCATAATCTTGGGTTAAGACACAAATGACATACTTATCAATTTTCACATGCACAAATCTAGGAGTCATCAATAAACTATGTAACTTGAAATGAAGATGTAGAGAGATATCATAATTTCTAGAAAAAAATGAGTTGCAATTGATGAGATTTTTTTATGTGAATAGACGAATAGCTTTGCATAAAAACTTTAAAAAGTCAATTTTATAAGCACAGGGAAAGAGAGTCTAATGGCAAATCATGGGTAAAGGCCCGGAATCTCAACTGGATGCAAATTCAACTGACCTGTCTATAACTTTGGCCAAAAATATGTATGTGTGCATTTATGCTACAGTTATTTTTATATGTTATCATTAATATATTGTATAATCATATAAATATAATTTTAACAGGAGTACAATCTCCAGATCAGCTGATTAGTCCAACTGCATTTGTGTTTTGTCTTTGCCAGAGTAAATATAAGTCTTACATTCAGTTCTTATTAACATATTTAAGGAAGGAACTTTACAAAGTAGAAGACTAGAGGGGAAAGGACCATTATCAAGAAAGCTTGTAATGGTTAATGATCTGAGACTGTTTAGACTAAGGACCAAGGCTGCATGGCAACTCTCTTATTTAATGAAAGAGGTGAAGACATGTGGGAAAGATGCTAAATTTATCTGATGCAGATCCAAAACTAGGCCAAAGGATGAATATTACAGACATAGAGGTTAAGGCTTAAGAAGAGAGATTATTTTCTAAGATCAGAGCTATCTGAAATCAGACATTTTCTTTATGGAAATAGTAAACTCATTAATCACTGCAAATGCTCCTGATTATCACCCCTTTAGGTGACGAGGTACCTCCCAATTAGAGGAAGTGTGAAGGTGACTTAAAGATCTTTATAGGACCTTTATAATTTAATATCATATTAGTAATTAATTACACATATAGCCAAATAAATCCAATTTACTATCAGATATTTGATAAACCTTGTCTATGACAAGATATTATTTTATATTTGCTATCATTCATTAAGCCACCTGAAGGACAACAGAAACTTTCAGCTTCTCATATGCATTTGCTCCTGCTTGACCTGTATTTTCCCCCATTGTATCTTTCAATCTAACCAACTCAGCTAATCCACAAAGCATGCTACTACCATGCATTTAATAACATTTAATATGCTGGCCAAAGTTTCCATTAAACTCTTACATTTTGTGAATCAGCAGCTCCCTAATTGATTTAAACTATTTCTTCCTTTCTCTACTGATTGCCAAGCAAGACTTCATAACAGAATATGAATATATTCTGCTGAGCATAATCTAAAACCACATAATCTTTTCACAGCAAAAATCGAGTTAAGCTTACCTAGATTCAGGATATCATATGCTTGACACCACTTACATTTATAATTTATTACATAAAATAGAATCAAAGGATATATTTTTTCCTTGATCTACTTAATCTAAACTTCGACTTCTAAATTTCAGAATATATTTTGCCAAACTGAGGTGTTTAAGATGTAACCCCAAATATCTCTAGTTTCTATCATTCTAAACGGACGATACTTAATTCCATAAGACATTTTATTTATCAAATATTAACTGACCGTTTATTTGTCAGGCCTGGTCCCAATGCCCTGGAAATGAAAGATGAAAAAACAAACAGTCGTGATCCCTGTCCTCGTGAGGCTTACAGTCTAGTAGAATACATAGACATTAATCATATTATACCATAACCAAACATAAAATTGAGTGATTAAACATTAATAATGAAAACTATTAATAATGGGATTAGACCTAGTCAAGGTCAGGGAGAGCTCCCCTGAAGAAGTGACAATAGACCCTCTCTAAAGAATGAGTGAAAGTTTTCCCAGACACAAAAGACACAGAAAAGTACCTTACCTTTACAACATTGTAAAGGCTTTCTGGTGGGAAAAATATCACCAGGATAAAAGACTAGAAGAGATCTGTGTGGCTAGAACCAAGTAGGCTACAGTGGGGGGAAAAAAGGAGCCTAGAGTGAGATGAACTTGGAAAAACAGATAGGTCCAGACAACACTCTTCAAAAGAACGGGTAGGAAATGACCGGAATTGGATAGCATTGCAATTCATCATGGATCATTCGACAAAAGGGGAGAAGCATAATGATGCAGAGTGGAAGCCAGTAAACCAGTTATGAAGCTATTTTACTCATTCATTTTAGAGAAAAGTAGCTTGGATTGGTTTGACATAGAAATAATGAAATCAGTTGTGTTCAGGAGATATTTAGAAGGGGAAAGTGATCTGACTTGAATAGATCTAAATTTATCTTTCACCTATAAATCACATTTATAGAAAGTGAATTTTGTAGGGGCACCTGAGTGGCTCAGTCAGTTAAGTGTCCAACTTTTGGCTTCATCTTGGGTCATGATCTCAGGATCCTGAGATTGAGCCCCCATCATGCTCTAGGCAGAGTCTGCTTGTCCATCTCCTTACCTCTCTGTCCCTCCCCTTGTGCACACATGTGCATGCTCTCTTTTTCTCTCAAATAAATAAATAAATAAATAAATAAATAAATAAATAAAATCTTAAAAAAAGAGAGAGAGAGAGAATTTGAGTAGTTTCTCTTTATCCAGAGATTCCCTGAATTCATAAGCTGTATCAGTCAGGGGTCTCCAAAGAAATAGTACCAATAGGACACATATATGGAAAGGGAGATTTATTTTAAGGAACCCGCTCACACAATTGTGGAAGTTGACAAGTCTAAAATTTGTAGGACAGGCCAGGAAGCTGGAGATACAGGCAGGATTTCTATATTAATTTTGTGGGAGAATTCCTTCTTCTCAGGGAAATCCCATATTTTGCTCTTAAATTTTATCTTTTTTTTTTTAAGATTTTATTTATTTGAGAGAGAGAGAGAAAAAAAAACAGAGAGAGAGAGCATGAGAGGGGAGAAGGTCAGAGGGAGAAGCAGAGCCAGGAGCCCAAGGCAGGACTCGATCCCGGGACTCCGGAATCATGACCTGAGCTGAAGGCAGTCACTCCACCAACTGAGCCACCCAGGCACCCCCAAATTTTGTTCTTGAAGCCTTCAAGTGATTGGATGAGGTCCACTCACTTCATTGATGGTGCTTTATTTAAAATCAACTGGTGGTAAATGTCAATCATATCTACCTTCACAGCAATATTTAGACTAGTATTTGACCAAATAACAGGGCACCACAGTCTAGCCAGGTTGACACATAAAATTAATCATAGCATAACGTGTGTATAAATTTACCTCTTCTGATATCTCAGAGGATCACTCTAAGTTTGGCATTTAGAAATCTAGTAAACATATCTATATAAACTTTTCATGGATTTATTAACTATAATGAATGAACTTTTTAAAAAATAGCCTATTTTAGCCCTAGGTTTTTCATATTATAAAAATATATTTTGTTTGTCTTTCCTTGTCACAGGGTATCTGTTATACTTACCTCCTTCCTCAAGCAACTGCAAGCTTCCCAGATTTTCTAAGATAGCACAGTTTAAAAAATTAGGAAAAAATATATTATGCTAACCTTGATGAATGTTTTGGTCTGAGACTTGTGTAACATGACTAAGAGGTCAAGTTACATGACTCTACCAATCTGCCTAACTCCTTAGCATATCCACTAGGAATTTTAGTCTTGGAAAGTCCTCAATGTATTAGCAAATCTGGAGGTTTTGTTGAAAACTCCTAAGAAATTTATTAAAAATATTCATAAGGGTAAATCATATGAAATACCTCCAAATGCCTTTAACAATTCTAGAACCAAAGATACAACCAGATTTTTTCTTACACTTTAGTATGCTGACTTCATTTCTTCTCCTATGAATCTCCCAGGCATTAGCAACACCACCACCATCAAGATGATAGCTTCAGTGTGTGTGTGTGTGTGTGTGTATGTGTGTATGGATGTGCAAAAAGGCATATTTTGTGTCTCTGGCAAAAATTTTAAGTCAAAATGAAGCATATTTTCTGGTTCCTCCTTATTCAAGTGTTCATTTACATATTAGGACCCCTAGCACATCACTTCCAACCTCCTCCATCAATTTATATACAGACACACATACACTGGAATTAATAAATCTTTTCGCCTGGTATTTCCATAGTAAAGGTAGTATATGAATCTGTAGGATAAATGTAGTGCATATTTCTGAGACATCAACTTTAAGATTTGGAGCAAAAATGTTGTCAAATAACTAGTCAGAATTTTAAAACATATTTTTTGTCTCTTTCTGGGACTTATTATCCTTATCTACTATTTCTGTTCTAACTTTTCTATTAATTTTTCTATGACTTTATTCTTATCTGCCATCCACTAAGAGATTTCCTCAATCTAAACTTCTGGCTTACCCATTCTTTTTCAACAGTATCCATCCTGCTGTTCATCTCAACTATTGTGTTCTTGATTTCTGCTACTGTTTTTTTCAGACCTGATATTTCTGCTTCTTTGTGTGAGTTGTCCTGTTTCATACTCTTTTACAGCTCATCGAGCATCTTATTTTGCTTATTGTAAATTCTTAATTCATTCTTAATTTATCAGTTCCAGTAATTCTCCATATCATATAGTCTGTTGTCTTCCTTTTTTGTAGCTTACTTTCTCAAATGCCCAGTTATTTTGACCAGTGGGCTCACATTCCCCTGAGCATATCAGCTGCTATATCAGGTAATGTGTAAAGGAGAAGGGCCTATATCCAGTCCCTAGTTTGTATCCTTCTTAATCAACTGCAAAAGAAGTGAAGGGATGACCCCTAAGGAAGATTAATTATATCATAAGTGGCATTTACTGCTTCCATTTGCTGACACTTTTACTAATTAGGTATTCATTTTTTAAGACTTTTTAAATTTATTTATATGACAGAGAAAGAGAGAGAGAGATCACAAGCAGGCAGAGAGGCAGGCAGAGACAGAGGGGGAAGCAGGCTCCCTGCTGAGCAGAGAGCCCGATGCAGGGCTGGATGCCAGAGCCCAGGACCCTGAGATCATGACCTGAGATGAAGGCAGAGGCTTTAACCCACTGAGCCATCCAGGCACCCCAGGTGTATTTATTTATTTTTAACTATTAGAAAAAAGCAGCACTGGAAGGGGAAAGCCTCTCTAGTAATTATCTGTTGGCCCTGAGACTTTGGAAGAGGATGGGATGCAAGAGTAAATGCCTGAAAGCAACCAGTCAACCATGCCACATCAGCTACCTACCCCAGCAGTTGATATCACCTTCCAATACAAGTTGTACTGAGCAGTTGCTAAGATGATGGAATCAGCAATGATTTCTCAACTCAGTGTAGAAGAAAAGCGAGAGCAGAATTTAAAAACCACTCAATCCATCTCCTATCACTGTGTATGGCTGACCTCTACCCCAGGCTACTGAAACTCTATCTCTTCTCTATATATACCAATTCAAGGTTTCTTATTTTTATGTTCATTTTTCAGATTTGAGTTGACTTCTGAGCTCTGTATGGTTGATTTTAGAGAAGGAGCTAATACCTCATGCTACTTCATTTTTGTTTCCCCTAGAAACTAGAGCATAAAACAGTATTTGTCTCCTAAAGCAAATATTATCATGCAGTAGAAGGCAAAGTTCACATGAACACATCAGATAAAAATAAAAAAATTAAAACACATTTTGTTCTTGCAGCAGATTTCTTCAATATATGCCCAGGGTATACTTTCAACTCCCAGGTTGTACCTGTTCAATTTACTCTGCCATTATAAGTCTCCAAAGTTCTGGCTTCAGTAATCAATGGAATAATCCTTTGTTACAAAACCCACCAGTCTGCCCAACAAAGAATGAGATTCACTGGTCTGTAACTCTCTGGTCTCCAGGGAACCCTTCCCACTCATGGTTGGAAGTTTCCTTGGCAATCACACAGCAGACTGACCCGATTATGGCAGCTTGCATATTTATGCCAATGACTCCATAATTTCACCCCTGAGTTCCTTTAAAACTCTCTTGACAGGTCATTAGCAGCAGAGGGCCTAGGGGATCTGAAAGATGCTGAGACCAGAGAACAGAGGAAGAGAAAACAGCCCTCACCAAGCAATAGGACCTGGGTAAACAAAGTCATAGGCATACACTGAGGTCTCAAGTGTGTACACTTACATAAAGCAGAGTAAGAGAGATTCTAAATTCCAAAAGGCCAGTGGCTGGGCACAGGGGGAGAAAGTCTGCAAACAGGAGCCTGGAAAGGAAGGAGGAAATAGGAACACAACATGCAGCCAAGAGGAAGCCAGAACCTGGTCTGGGGTGCTGAAGCTGTTGGTCAGTTGCCTTCATGTTCCTCTCACCTGGCCTGGGAAAGACTTAGAAACAGCTGTCATGCTGGACAGTGAGGGTAACAGGAGGTAGAGCAAAAGAACTTTCTTAACAAAAACTGGAATGGATGATATCAGTCCAAGTCATTCGTCTTCATCTTATTTTGCAATTATATATAGACCCTAGCATTTACTGGTATTTGACTAGTATCTTTGATCTTTGTTAAGAGATAATTTGGGAGTAGAGATTCTTTTAATGTTATCCTCAGAAAACTCCCAAGTGAAGAATTCATTTATTCTCCTGTTCTCTCTCTTGTGTTCCGAGTGTACCCTTCAAATCATCATTGCCAAATTTTTTCTCTGGTGTTCTGCCTTTAACATGCTTAGAGTAATTATTATTGGCATTAGAGACTCTTGCAGATTTTCCTTGAATTATTTTTTGATCTGTATAATGTTTACTATGTCCTTGACCTTCCACAATTCTGAGCTACCCTGTCTTCAACTCTTAACTAATCTTCCCTTTCTCTAAAGATTACTTCCTTATTACAGGACTCCTTTTAGAAAACCTGACTTTCAAGCTTACTGTGATTTATTTGATTTCAATTGTTTTTCCTTTCATAGTTTCCTTAACTTCTTATTTTGTGAATTTTCAATCTCTAAATTTCAATTTTATGATAAAATGTTTTTTTGCTTATTTTCTTTTCCCCACATAACCATTGTGCTACATTTTGGTGCTTCTTGGTACTCCTTCTTGTTTATAGATAAATAAGGTACAAATTTTTGTCCCCAACAAATAATCAAGCCAATATAGAGATATCTGTGTGAATTTTAAGATGGCCTATTCCAAGAAGTAGACAGAACTCATCCACTTACCTTGCTTCAACTTAGGATTCCACCTTGGCTTAGCCTATTGGGTGGATACTTGAAATTTCCCAAAAATATTATTCTATCTAATTTGCCCAATCTCAGTTAGCATTTTCAATTTATCCTAAATATGAAATGCATAGTACATTGCTCTTACATTTTTGTCAGTTTGTTGTGTAAGGTTTGCTGGTCAAGCCTGATACACATTTGCTACCTTCTCTATTCCTATTAATTATCCTACTGTTGCTTGATTTTTTTTTATCCTGGAAGTCCCACATTCATACAAGAGCAATTAACTGAACAGTCACTACCTGTCAGTACTATGCCAGGCCCAGGGAGACGTGGCAGTCACTAAGAAAGAGAGAATTCCAGTTCTTTTTTTTTTTTTTTTAAGATTTTTATTTATTTATTTGACACAGAGAGAGAGATCACAAGTAGGCAGAGAGGCAGGGGGAAGTAGGCTCCCTGCTGAGCAGAGAGCCTGATGTGGGGCTCAATCCCAGGACCCTGAGATCATGACCTGAGCTGAAGGCAGAGGCTACACTGAGTCATCCAGGCGCCCTGAGAATTCTAGTTCTTATAAAGCTGAGAAGTCTCACTTGCCATCACTACCAAGCAAACATTTATAACTTGCATAGATGTATTTCTAGGTCCTAACGATGCATTTAGGTCATATTATTTTAAAATTATCTTTGTCATTTGATGTTGTCAAGTTGATGACTTTATCATCTTCACTTCCTTCATATATGACATCTAATGAATCTGAGTAGATGGGGTTGGAGGTAGATAAGAGGCCTGGTCAATCCCTGTGAGAAGTCTTTTTGTGTTATTCAATAGTTTTCACCTAGGTTTTAGTTTATATATAAACTGCCCTGTGACTTCTGGTTCAAAATCTTGATAAAACCCCTAAAGCAGCCTCTCTCCCTAAAAAATATTTGTGAAAACCATAAAACATGGAAATATTAAAAACAATTAAAAACATCAAAAACACCATGACTAACATTAAGAAGTTATCTGGATGTAAGAGAAAACCTCTGCTAACCATTCAGGCTTTACCTCTATTTCAACAGAGCTGCCATGCCCACTAAAACAAAAGCATGGTGACCTCTCTTCCCTCACTTTCCTCAAAATACCTCTCCTATATAGCTGATGCCTTTTTCATTGAATATAATTCTCCTTTCCTTTTCTACTACTTTATGACATTCTGAGAAGACAAATACATCAAAGTCTAAATAATCTTAGTTAGAGTTAACAGTTATAGGAGATTATTCAGTGCAAGCCATAGTTCTGAGCCCCTCACATTTATTATTTCTTTTAATCCTCATAATTATCCAATGAGGGGTATTATTTCCATTTTACAGATGAAAAGAACTGAAGTACAGAGGTTCTGTAACTGTTCCACGATTATTCACTAAGGTAGAGGCAAGGCCAGGATATAAATAAGCATTCTAGCTCTAAGTATCTTAGTGTAAATGAGGACAATCTAGAAATTATGGGTCTGGAGACTCTGGGCCAAAGAGGTTAACTGATCTTACCACTGAGCATAATTCCTGCTCATATGGTATATGAAAGACAATGTGCTGATGCTACTGTGTATGATGATGTCTCAGAGTTAAGTTTTCAAGAAAACAGCATGCATGAAAATGAAGAACTTCAGAAGGCAGAGAGAATGCAGCAGAGCTTTGCTTTCCAATTTTGTAAATGCTTCTTTTTCTCATTTTTCCAAATCAACTTGACATCACCTTCTGCAACCATTCTTACAAGAATCATGGGTGTTTATTTATACTGCTATTTTAACTTTTATTCAATCTGAGAAAGGTTATTTACCCTCTTTAAATTTCAGATTTCCATTCATTTCTCTTCTTAAGTGCACAAATAAACATAGTTCGAATTGTTATCTTTATTAAGTATCATAGTCATCATGAGTAGCTTTGACCAAAAGCTCTTTGAGAACATCAGCAGTGGCTTATTCTTCTTTATGCCCTCACTGACTAGCATCATAATTGTTACATTACAGGTGCCCAATACACATTAATGGAACATTAAACTTAATGACCAAACCATAAATTTGCTAAAAACTCTCAGACACATAGAGTTAGCACTAGAGTTGATTGCCCAAAAGAGGATGGCTTTGACAACACAATCCTTCTTCCCCTTGCACAAAATCTGTGCCCATGGGACCAATACATGATAGCACCATGCCCTTGAATACAGATAATGAAAAAAAATTGTCCAAAGTTAACTTGACAAAGTAGTTACACATATTAGGCCTCTAGTGATTTAAATTGTTTTGATTATAGATAAATGTCCTTGTTTCCATATGCAATATTAAAAATTATGAGTGAACTTCTGAGTGCTTCTGGAACCACAAATAATTATACCAAGAGAAGCAAGAACACGGATGCTTGGCACCACTGAAAAACAAGAATCTGATTCATGGTATCAGAGAGAAAGGATTAGACAAATTAGTCTTTTCTCCTACTTTTGCTCTTCTACCATTCAAATCCTCCCCCACATTCTGAAGAAGTTTCAGTCTCTCTCTCCCAAACAGATGCACAACCCACAAACTTTCTTTTATAGCATTTATACATATTGCCATTCATTTTAAGGCAAGAGAATTAGAAGTGTTCTCTCCTGGAATCTGAACACTAATAGTTAAAACAATAAATGGTCAGGGTAATAAATTGTACTGTGGTAGAGAAATGTGTGTTAAAATAGAGTCACCCATTTAGTTTTACACAAACTTATGTTTTATGTTTTTGTGACATGTGGGACTCTAGAGAGTACAAGGCCAAAAATAGGACATCATTTGTCCAGGTTTATAGATGCTACTGGTTACCAGTCCCGTCATAGTCCAAATTTCTTGTCATATGAATACTTTAGGAGTTTTAGAAATTAAAATATTAGTCTCCCCAAACAAGACTTGTCAGAAATCAGCCAAGACAAGAATCAATACTAACCTAGTTAAAAGCTGAAGCACTACAATGAAAACAAAACAAAACAAAAAGGCAAAGAGGGAGAAAAAAAAAAAGCATTAAAATATTGGGTGTAAAACTTATGGGATGCCGCTAAAGAAGTACTTCAAGGGAAATTGATAGCTGCAAATGCCTATATTAAAAAAGAAAAGATCTCGGGATACCTGGTTGGCTCAGTCAGTTAAGTGGCTACCTTTGGCTCAGGATATGATCCCAGAGTCCTGGAATCAAGTCCTGTGTCAGGCTCCTTGCTCAGCAGGGTGCCTCCTTCTCCTTCTGCCTGTCACTCTCCCTGCTTGTGCTCTCTCTCTCTGACAAATAAATGAATGAATGAAAGAATGAATTAATGAATGAAAGAATCTCAAACAAATAACTTAATCTCCCATTGTAAGAAACTAGAAAAAGTGCAAACAAAACCCAACAAAAATGGAAGAAATTAATAGAGCAGACATTAATAAAATAAAAAATTAAAAATTAAGTCAATGAAACAAAAAATTAATTCTTGAAGAGGTCAACAAAAAAGACAAAACTGGAGCTGGAATTATGAAGAAAAAAAGAGAAAAGACTCAAATTATCAAAATCAGGAATGAAAGAACAGAAATAACTACTGATGGTAGAGAAATAAGAAAGATTATATGGACATAATACAAACAACTGTATACCAACAAATTACAAAACTTAGATGAAATGGGAAAATTTTTAAAAAGATAAAAACTTTTAAAATTTACTCAAGAAGAAATGGAAAATTTGAGCAGACTTATAACAAGTAAAGAAATTGGGGTACCTGCATGGCTCAATCTGTTAAGTGTCTGCCTCTTGGTTTTGGCTCAGGTCATGATCTCAGAGTCCTGGGACTGAGTCTCCAGTTGGGTTCCATGCTGAGCCAGGAGTCCACTTGTCCCTTTCCTTCTGCTCCTTCCCCTGCTCTCTCTCCCTTTTTCTCCCTCTCGAATAAGTAAAATCTTTAAAAAAACAGTAAGAAATTAATTGAGTAACTTAAAAATTTCCCACCACGCAAAGCCCAGGTTAGATGGCTTTAGAGGTAAAAACTACCAAACCTTAAAAAATAATAACAAGTCCAATTTTCCATACACCTTTCCAAAAAATATTTTTGAGGTGAGTGTTGGCCTTTTGCCAAAATCAAAGAGGTTATAAGAAAAGAAAACAATAGAACAATATCCTTATGAATACAGATGTAAATTCCTCAACAAAATACTAGCACACAGAGCCCAACACTTAAACAGAACTCTAAATTGATCATAAATGAACACGATATTGAGAATAATCATATACGCTAAGAAACTAGATAACCTAGAAGAAATGGATAAATTTCTAGAGATATACATGCTACTGGGACTGAATCATAAAGAAATTAAAAAAAAACTTTATAACTAGTAATGAGATTAGGTTAGTTATCAAAAACCCCCTCCTTACTGAAAAAAAAGAAATCCAAGGACCAGATAATTTCACTGGGAAAATCTACCAAATATATCTTCTCAAATTTTTCCAAAACCTTTAAGAGGAGGAAAGGAATACTTTTATACTCATTCTATGAAGTCAACATTACCCTGATAACAAAATCAGAAAAAGGCATCCAAATAGGAAAGCAAGAAGTAAAATTTTCTGTTTGTAGATGACATGATCTCGAATGTAGAAAATCCAAAAGATTCCACAAAAATACTGTTAGAACTAATAAATTCAGTAGGTTGCAGGATACAAAGTCAACAGCCCCAAATCAGTTGTTTTTACACACTATTAGGAACATTTCAAAGAGGAAATTAAGAGAATAATTCCATTTACAATAGCATCAAAAATAATAAAATATTTAGGAATAAAACAAGAAGGCAAAAATTTACCCACTAAAAACTATAAAACGATGAGAAAAATTAAAGATAGACAAATAAATGGAAAGACATGCAGTGTCTATGGATTTGAAGACTGAATATTGTTAAAATGCCCATTCTACTCAAAGTGATCTACAGATTCAATGCAATCCCTATCAAAATCCCAACAACATTTTCTGTGGAAATAAAAAAAAAATCATCATAAAATTCAAATGGACCCCAAACAGCTGAAATTATCATGAAAAAGAAAAACAAAGTTAGTAGTCTCATGCTTCCTGATTTTAAAACTTATTACAAAGCCACAGTAATCAAAACAGTGTGCTACTGGCATAAAGACAGATATATGGACCAAAGGAACACAACAGAGAACCCAGAAATATGGTCAAATAATCTCTGAGAAGAGTGCTACACGATGGGGAAAAGAGAGTCTGCAATAAATCACTGATGCTGGGAAAACCAGATATCCCTAGCATAAACAAACAAACAAACAAACAAATAAATCTGACTTCTCTTTTGTTTTGTTTTTTTTAAGATTTTATTTATTTGACAGAGAGAAACACAGCGAGAGAGGGAACACAAGCAGAGGGAATGGTAGCAGAAGAAGCAGTCTTCCTGCCGAGCAGCGAGCCCAATGAGGGGCTCGATCCCAGGACCCTGGGATCATGACCTGAGCCTAAGGCAGACGCTTAACGACTGAGCCACCCAGGTGCCCCAATCTGACTTCTGTTACACCATATACAAAAATGCACTCAAAATTAATAAAGACCTGAGTGTACAATATAAAACTATAAAACAGCTATAAAAAAACTATAAAACACAGTAAAAAATAGGGGAAAATATTCACAATGTTGGATTTGGCAATGGTTTTTGAGATATGACTGAACGCACACATAAAGCAATGATAGACAAGTGGGACTACATCAAACTTAAAGTCTTCTGTGCAACATGTATCAACAGTTTTCTAGATATTTCTCCTGAGGCAAGGGAAACAAAACCAAAAATGAACTATTGGGACTACATCAAAATACAAAGCTCCTGCACAGCAAAGGTAACAATCAACAAAACCAAATGAGTCTAGTGAGTGGGAGAAGATATTTGCAAATAACATATACAATAAATTGTTAGCATCCAAAATAAATAAAAACTTATATAACTCAACACCAAAAGAACCCCAAATAATACAATTAAGAAATGGACAGAAGACATAAACAGACATTTCTTCAAAGAAGACATACAGATGGCCAACAGACACATGAAAAGATGTTCAGCATCACTCAGCATCAGAGAAATGCAAATCAAAACTACAATAAGATATCACCTCACACCTGTCAGAATGGCTAAAATCAAAAACACAAGAAACAAGTGTTGGCAAGTATGTGGAGAAAAAGCAACCTTCTCGCACAGTTGGCTGAAATGCAAACTAGTGCAGCCACTCTAGAAAACAGTATGGAGATGCTTTAAGAAATTAAAAATAGAATTATATGATCAGTACTTTTACTACTGAGTATTTACCCAAAGAAAATGAAAACAATAATTCAAAGAGATACATGCACCCCCATGTTTACTGCAGCATTATTTACAACAGCCAAATTACGGAAGCAGCCCAAGTGTCCAATGATAGATGAGTAGATAAAGAAGATGTGATATATATATACACAAAATGAACATTATTCAAACATAAAAATAGAATGGAATCTTGCCATTTGCAATGACGTGGATGGACCCAGGGAGTATAATGCTAATGAAATAAATCAGTCAGAGAAACACAAATGCCACATGGTTTCACTTGTATGTGGAATTTAAGAAACGAAACAATGAGCAAAGAAAAAAAAAAAGAGACAAACCAAAAACACACTCTTAACTATAGAGAATAAACTGATGGTTACCAAAGGGGAAGTGGATAGGAAGATGAGTGAAATAGGTGACGGGTATTAAAAGTACAATTTTTTTTTTAAGATTTTATTTATTTGAGATAGATTGAGCACAAGCAGAGGGAGTGGCAGGCAGAGGGAGAAGCAGGCTTCCTGCTGAGCGAGGAACTCAAAATGGGACTTGATCCCAAAACCCCAGGATTATGACCTGAGCTGAAGGCAGATTCTTACCCAACTGAGCCACCCAGGTGTCCCAAAAGTACACTTATCTTGATGAGCACTGGGTAATGTATAGAATTATTGACTCACCATATTGTACACTAGAAACTAATATAACACTGTATGTTAATTACACTGGAATTAAGCAGAACAAACTTCTGTGCAAAAGACAATCAACAGAATAAAAAAACAACCCATCAAATAGGAGAAAATATTTGAAACCACATATCTAATAAGGAGTTAATATCCAGAACACACAAATAACTCCCACAATAACAGCAAAAAAAAAAACCAATCCAACGTAAAAATGGATATTTTTTCTCCAAAGAATACATATTTCTTCAAAGAAGATACACAAATGGCCCATAAACATATGGAAAGATATTCAACATCATTAATCATCAAGGAAATGCATATCAAAACCAGAATGAATCCTCACCTCACATATGTTAGGATAGGTTAGACATGATCATAAAAAAAAAAAACAGAAAAATTAAGTGTTGGGAAGTATGTAGAGAAATTGAAATCATTGTGTGCTACCAGTGGAACTGTAAAATGATGCAGACACTAGGGAAAACCTTATAAAGATTGCGTAAGAAGTTAAAAATAGAATTACCATATGATTCAGCAATCCCACTTCTGGGTATACATCCAAAAGAACTGAAAAAGGAACTCAAAGAGGTTGACACACCTATGTTCACTGCTGCATTTTCACAATAGATGAGGACAATTTTTTTTTTTTTTAGATGAGAACAAATTAAACACTTCACATTGCTGGTAGGAATGTAAAATGGTGCAGCTACTGTAGAAAACAGTTAAACATGAGTTACTATATAGCCCAGCAATTCTACTCCTAGGTATATACCAAAGAGAAATAAAAATATATATCCACACAAAAAATCTTATGTACAAAAGTTCATAAGATCATGTTTATATTAACCACAAACTAGAATCAACCCAAACATCTATTAACTGAATAATGGGTAAACAAAAGTGGAATATTATTCCATACAGTGGAATATTATTTCATAATAAAAAAAAACTGAAGTATTATATCATGCTGTCACACACATTGAAAACATTATGCCAATTGAAAGAAGCCAATCACAAAGACCATATACTGTATGATTTATATGAAATATTTTTAAGAAGTGTCCAGAACAGGCAAATCTATAGTGATGGGGCATAAATTAATGGTTTTCACGGAACAGAGGGAAGGGTGACTAGAGAGTGACTGCTAATAGATATAGGGCTTCTTTTTGAAGTGATGATGAATATATCCTAAAATTATTTAGGGGGCGCCTAGGCAGCTCAGTGGGTTAAAGCCTCTGCCTTTGGCTCAGGTCATGATCTCAGGGTCCTGGGATTGAGCCCCGCATCGGGCTCTCTGCTCAGTGGGGAGCCTGCTTCCTCTTCTCTCTCTGCCTGCCTCTTTGCCTACTATAAAATATTTTTATAAATAAATAAAATCTTTAAAAAAATAAAAAAAATAATTTAGTAGTAATGTTTGCATAACTGTGAGTATATTTATACCACCAAGCTGTACATTTAAAAGGGTAAATTTTATACTATGTGAATATCTTAAAACATTTATATAAGAACTGAATTGTTAAATAAAAGAGTAATTAAAAGATCCACATAAGAAGAAAAAAGAATATTTTTAAAAGGTAAGAAATAAGGCTGAATTTGCAAGTGAATGCCACTGGTTCACATTTTTCATTCATAATTTAAGATGTACAGGAAAAATTCTTATGTGAATTTTTAATAAATAAGTTTTTAGAAAAATGAAAGGAGACTGTGCAATTTCGGGGTCTTATTTCAGGTTTTCCATCTGTTTCAAGTACATAGGCTCTGTCTCTTTAATTTTTCATGGAAGTTTATTATTAACAGCCTCTTTTTTCTACAATTAAAATGATGTTGGAAAACACAGAATTAGGTGCTGACATTGATCACAAAGGACTGGCAATATATACTTTGAGTTGAAGTTCACTAGAAAGCTCTCAGTGAACTTCCTCAGACCCTAAGTAAATGTTTGTAGTATTTCCATGATTAAAAAGAGAAAAGAAAACACCACGTCTCTGAGATTTGTTTCAATGAACTCTGCTGTTTGCTTTCCCGACACTGGCCAGCCACCGCGGATAGGTTTGAAACATTTAAAAATGTGAAACTAAAGGAAGTCAAGAAGGATGAAGATGGAGAAAAATCATTATTTTACTTGCTGTCTTTTCAAATCATTTTCTTCATCATTGTCAACTTGACTTGCCTTAGAATTCCCAACTCTGGGTTGGCATAACCCAGATGAAAGTTACATTAACTTATTTATGCATGTAAAACAAAACAGAATAAAGGGAATACTTTTCCCTTAAATGAAATGCATTCCATCTAAGTTGTAGTCTGAGGAAACAGGACTATGGAGCCATAAACACCCTCCCCCAAATCACAGGTTCAAATGTTCTCCAACTCCTGGCAGGTAAGGAGTTAGGAGGCGAATAGTGACCATTACAAGTGAGTGTCTGTCAACCGAGTTTGATCACTATCTTGCTCACAGAAGTTAGTCAAAATCAGAGTACTTGATTGAGCCTGCTCACTATCTTGTTCACAGAAGAAAGTTCTTGTTGGAACACTAACAGAGAGAGAAAAGGCAGAACAAGAGGAAATGATGATGAAACAAATAAAAGACATGCAACCAAATCAAATCAACTAGCACTTTGCTCTACTGTCTTAGGCAAAAATATTTTTCTAAAGATCTTATTTATTTACTTAAGACACAGAAAGAAGGGAGGGAGGGAGAAAGAGAGAGAGTATGAGCAGCAGGGAGGGGCAGAAGCAGTCTCCCCACTGAGCAGCGAGCCCAATGCAGGGCTATATCCCAGGACCCTGGGATCATGACCTGAACCAAAGACAGTTGCTTAACCGACTGAGCCACCCAGGCGCCTCCTATGCAAAAACATTTTTGTTAACTTTTTTGTTTGTAGATTTCACAATTTCTGTTTTAACAGTAACTATTATCTTTTCTGTTAAAAAATATGTATTTTTATATATTTCCTTTTATTCTTTCAGTTCTTTGTCATTGTTTCACTTTCTATCTAGTATTTATTCACCTACACAAACACAGATACACGTAGAAACTACCTCATTGGCATTATATGGTGAAAGCAATGTAAAAAATATATATTTTTTAAGTGGTAGGGGAAATGTGTTATTTGGTAGGCAAAATGGAAACAAGAGGAAAATATCAGACCATCTTCTAACTTCCCATTCTTATAAATTACTAGTTCCTAATTACTTGCCTTTTGGGATTCTATCTCTCTTCTTCCATGGGGAAGATGATACTAGTTCATTATGAGTGGACATTTTGTTCACATTGGTATTGTTTTACATTTGCTGGACTAATCGATTAGTCCAGACACAAGACAATACTGTGTCTCCACACTGGTGATAAAGTTCATATGGTAAAACAAACATGCACAAGTAGTACACACACACACACACACACACACACACACACAAAACTGCAAGCATAGACTATTCCTTACCAGATGTTTAAAGATACTATCAAAGATGTAGAATCAGAAAGGTATGTTTCTAATGCATGAATAAACACAGACTAGTGGAATGGTATAAAAAGTCTGAAAATAATCCCAAATACAGATGAAAATTTAGTATATCATAAAGGTACCATCTCAAACCACTGGGACAAAAATAGACTATTTAATAAATTTTTCTGGGACAAATGATTAGTTATTTGGAAGAAGACAAAATTATATCTACAGCTCACATCATACACTAGGAATAACTCAAACCGTATCAGGAATCTACATGAAATAAGTAAACCATGCATACAGTAAAAGAAATCACAGCTGAATTCCATTTAACCTTTACATAGGTAACAACCTCTTAATCAGGACTCAAAATCCAGAAGCAATTTAAAAAATAAATTTGACTACATAAAAATTTTTGAAAGCATTTGAATGACAAAGTATTATAAGCAGAGTCAAAGATAACTGAAAAACTCAGAGAAAATCTTTGCAACGTACACCACAGATGGATAATATCCCTAATATATAAAGAACTCTAAAAAATTGAGGAACAGAGAACCAAAACTGTGATGGAAAATGGGGAAAAGATGGAAAAATAATTAAAAAATAAAAGATACAAAGTGCTGCTTAAAAATGTGCAGTTATTTAAACTCCTATGGAATGGGGAGAATGAGCCCTCTCTGAGTATATACCTCCTTCTAGATTTGAGCCCAGTAACTCATCACTAATTTTTAGTTTTTTGATGCTGCCAAGAAGATGAATTTAGCATTTTTTTTTTGTAGTTTACCTCACTGCAAGAGCTGATCTGTATCACCTATCATCATCAATGTTCTTCACACCTAAATAGAAGGATGTTAGCTGATTCTTATTCATATTTCCATATGATTCTGTTTTCATTTCACTGATATCTGGTATTTGGTGCCCCTATTTCTAAGGTTTTCTGGGAGGCTGCAGCATAAATCACATGGTTTCTGTGCTTTTACTTTCTATATCCATCTAGTTTTTAGCTTCTAAGTATATTTGTCGTATCTTCTTTAATTACTGTTTATGCGAGTTTACACATTTCTTATTCCTCAACCATGACTTTACCAGAGCTCTAGAGAGTGTGAAGAATATCTTTTTTCTTACTTCTTTTCTCCCCCAACTTTATAGAAGAATAATTGACAAATACAACTGTATATAAAGTGTACAACATGATAATTTGATATACATACACACTGTGGAATGATTAGTAAGATTTATTTCTCTTTAATGACCTCAGAGACAGTGAGAGTACTTTAGTCAGTCAACCAACAGAAGGGATTCTGAGCTAAAGGACTACCACTGATTTGATTTTTATAATGAAATATTCTTATGGAGCAACAGGGCTTACCGTTTCAGAGAATGGGCTCTCCAGCTTATTACATAACATCTGTGCCTCAAATGCCTCAGAATGAAAATGAATATCATTAAAGTACCTCTCAGGTCCTCTTGATGGTTAAAGGATTTAATACCTGTAAAAGCACTTAACAATAGAGCCAGTCACAAAATAATCACTCAATAAGTATTAGTTTTTATTACCATTACCATAAAGCCCAAAGAACAACAGTTACATCTATCTTCAATCAACCCATAGTAGGAATCCTGGAGGTGTCATGAAGTTCACTGTCACTTGTGCTTTAAACACTCAGGGGGTTTTAAACACTCAGGGCCATCTCTCCTGGTTTTCTCTGGTACCTAATTTTCTCATATCAATGGTTCTACTTTTAATAGCCATAGGGAAAAGATATGTAGTCAATTTTCTGTTCATTTAGTTAATTTGTTTCTAATCAGTGCACTATGTATTTATTGACTATGGCACTGAATTAGGTATATTGGAGGATAGAAAGATTTATAACAGTGACTGCCTTCTAGTAGCAAACACAGAATGCTAATAAATTAGGTGAAAACTATAATTCATAGAAGATTTAAGCCACAGTTCATGGGGAAAAATAGAAAAGATGGTTATAGGCAATATTGGATTATTGAAATCTATTTGGAAAATTGAGTCATATTTCTATTGAAATCATTCCTGAATTATTTAAATAAATCACCCAATATCAGGAATAGGAATTGGTTTTCCATGAAAAAAATAGAACTATGGGATTCAGGGACCCTCATTTACATGCGATAGATTAACAGGAGAAAATCAAATTTAATTGTGTATGTTTAGGGATTGCATAGGAACACAAAGCCCATAGGTAGTCAAGCAATTGAAGTTTAGACGTCATCCAGAGCTAAAGAGAAGGGGGAGGAGTCCAGGGACTTCAAAGAGAAGGAAGATAATTCACGGGAAGATGAAAAAAGAGTAAATGTTTTTTTTTTTTTTTTCAATAAGGAAACATTGGCTTTACTTTTTTATCTTTTTGTGATTTTATCCATTTTTTTCTCATTTCTTTTTTTTTAATTTAAATTTAATTAACTAATGTTTGATAAACAAATGTTTGCTGGGCCATTCAGAAAGAATGCCCCATAGAGAAGAATTTTTTTTTTCATAGAGAATAGCTAAGTCCCTCCCTATCTTCCATCCCTGTGGTACTAGTTATAATAGTTCATATTATACTGTAGTTACCTACAGTGATAGCTCTCTTCCTGGAGCAGGACCTCTATCTAAATTCTTTTAGGCAGTTAGGGAAAAGGCTAAAGTTTCTTCCTGGGCCTTTTGTTTCTCAGAAATAATCAGCATAAAATAAACCCATATCAAAAAGAGACACATTTTGGGCTGTCAAATTTTACTCCCCAGTGGGGCTTCCAAAAATATAGTCACATGTTTATGTAAAATCTGGAAAAGTATGAGAATTTAAAGACAGTCCCTTTACATTTGACTAACCTCTCATTGCACTTCCCCTTGTGGCAGATGGCCTTGGAGTGGCTGTGGGCATTTGGGGAATTCGACAAAGGAGAATTTCATTGTAGAATGCATTTCATTTGGGTGTAATAGAATATGTGTTATATGGTTCACAATCAGTTCTGTGTATAGGCAAGCTTCCTGTTAGCAATACCAGTATAGGAACAGATTCTAGAAACTTGCACCTTTAACTATGTGAATTCATCCTGTGCAGCGGCACAAATGGTGCATCATCAGAGGTCCTGTTATTCTGTGAACATGCCCTATAGCTCCCAGCACAAGAAGTACCAGGATAATGGAAAGAAAAAGGTTTGAAATGTTCACAGCCAGGAGGCAGCCAGTAGAAACTTCTTCCAGTCGTCAGTGGTGTAAAATGATAAGTAGTGCATTCAATTCTCATGGAGTCAAGTCAAAACAAAAGTTACCGCCTGTCAGGAATATACTCAATAATGCAGCCTATGCAATTACCAACATATCACACATCTTAAAAAGAGAATTGTGCACAAAATTGAACTTAATCAGATTTTTTTTTTTTTTTACAGGGCACACACATGTTAAGGGTACTCTAAAGAGCCAGGACATCAGACCGAGAAACTGTCTGTTGTATGCATCTTAGCATATCTGCCGCATCTTGTCCTGATATAGTCAGACGTGCCCAGGCAAATCAGTTAGCAAAATTGCCACTCAAACTACAAAACAGCCTGAAGAAACAAGTGCTCCAGTGACAACCTCCCCACCCTCTACATGTTGATCAGTAAGTCAATGCATGTAATTTAAGAGTAATTGGATTACACAATTATGTAGCTCAATACAATGTAGTCACAACTTTAAAATGCCTTTGATTCATTTTCGTGAATTCCTTGATTTCAGAATCATTGTACATGTTTATGCTTATTGATCATACCAAAAGTATTATAAGGGGTAGATGAGGCAGTGAGGCAGTTAATTTATAAAGGTATTGTGTTATTTTGTGTGTGAGGGATATGTTTGTGGTATTTGTCAGCCTTTTTAAGGTTGCAAATTTCTGTGATTTTTTTTCCGAAGTATATATCCACTCTGTGTCTGTAGACACATTTCTGTCTACTAATAATTGTGTATTTTTTAAGGAGGGCCTCATAAATAGTTCATAATGGAACCTATAGCAAGATCATTGTGAGACTGACAAGACTTGGTACATGCACAGCCCTCAGCACAATGCCTGTCACACAAGAAGTTCCTGTCAATTCCTAGCTCTTGACATTATTTACAAGTAACCAGCAGAGTGCTGGACACCTAGCAGATCCTAAGAGCTAATGTCTTCCTTTCTTTACCACCTTAAAAGACTCACTTAACTGTTGTGGAACTGTGCCTTCACTGAATTACAATCGCTGACCTGAAGCAAGAATCAGGACTATGTGATATCTCCATATTTTCAACTCTAGGATGCCCAGTAGTGTGGGTCAGGTACAGAACTTACAGACTGTGAAAAGGCACATATTGCCCTAGATATGAGAATACTGGAAGAGGAAGTATACAGCCTCTACATTTTATAGGAACTCAGAAGGAATACACACACACACACACACACACACACACACACTTGAATAGAGTGGTTCCCTCCCCCAAATAAAGATGCAACCAGGGTCCTATCTGTTATTTATTGACCACCTTGCTTTTGTCATTTTTAAAAGTTTTTCCCTTTCTTTTCTCTATCCATATTAGTTCTACTGTTCATGTTTTTATCCTTTTAAAATACCAGCATTACTTTTTACCTCAGTTATTTTCTCTATATTATTACAATGTTAATTTTTTTAAAAAAAATATGAATTGTACTCTAATTTCTCCAACACACCCTGTGAGTTCTTCTCCACGCTGGGAGACTTGGGATCCAACTCTTTCAGATCTGCCTTTTCATTCTCCCCTTTGTCTTATATGTATGTCCCCACCCCGCACGCTTCCTACTCTGCTTTCTAACATCATCGGCTGTATTATGTATTAGAAACACCCTGTAGGAAAAGCTAATTGCTTTGGGAATTAATATTCCCTAAAGCCAATGGGAAACTCTGGAATCTCCTGTTAGTCTCAAGACTGAAATCCTATCTCAATCAGAGATAATTATAAAACTAAGCAAGAGGATTTCAATAGTCTTCTCAAATTGATCCCAACAATGCCACCTGCAATGCTGCTGCCTCATTCAGCTTTAGCCACTTTCAATTAACTTAACAGCATAAAGCACTCCCAAGGGGCTAGGAGCAAACAAAATCCAAATTACAAACAAGCAGAGATATCTAAAGTAATTAAGCCC
The DNA here is from genome assembly GCA_028646535.1 of Procyon lotor. Lineage (NCBI taxonomy): Eukaryota > Metazoa > Chordata > Mammalia > Carnivora > Procyonidae > Procyon > Procyon lotor. The sequence goes on along the minus strand of CM053603.1, from coordinate 130,835,881 downwards.
TTGGTGGCTTAACTCCAGGGTGTCTAGAAGTCTTGTCCAAGGCCAAGGACCCAATTGGAGTGGGTACTATATTAAATCAGTTCAATACCATGAAACAGTTAATATCTGATAAATCTGGGCTATGTAGACAGTTATATTATATAATTGGTAAGAGCGAAGAAACAAACAAACTTATGGCCTAAGGTAATTTAGCACTCCCCACACCCCAGTTCCACAAGGTAATGCCCAAATCTCCACTTGCAAACTTGACCTCATTTACTTCCCGGCATAACACAACACTCTACCACAAAACTGCATCATATATTTCCTTGAGACCTCATCAAATAATCTAGGCTCCGATGCATTAAATGCACCATGCCACCAGCAGAACTACATGGTTCCCATTCGAGTCATTTGGCAAACTTAAAGAAGAGCCAGTGGAGAGGAGGAGGTAAAAATGAGAACAAAATGTGAAAAACTAAACAGAAAAGGAAGCAAGGAAGTATATGTGTGAGAGCAGTTGAAGTAACGAAATGACTCTAAAATGCAGTCCCCAGAGTGAATCCGCAGGGCTGTGCATATCTGATGATGGGGGTCAGGGAAGCATTTCAAAGGTGCTTATGTTTTTGACTCAGCACTGGATTACAGAAGTCTCTGTCAAGCTTCTTCAGGGAGGGAGGCAGTTGCTAAGTCCCAGTTCTTCCCTCATCGTCTCCTGGCACACTCCTCCCTCCCTGCCCCCGCCCCGCAGTGTTATCATTAGTGGAGCAGCACAGAGGGAAAGTTCTGGGACTGAAGAGGCTTATCTGTAATAGCAGCTTATCTATGGCTAGCAGTAAACCTTGAAGTTAAAACTAAAGGAATTCTAGCCTTCCTGTCATTTCTCTTTTTCCAATGCCATTCCAATTCCTTAGAAGCCTCTTTCCCCCACTTCATGCACTCCAATCAATCAAGCGAGCAATAAGCGTATGTTCGAGCCCCACTATGCCCCAGGAACCATGCTAAACCTGGGGACACAGAGATGGACAAGATACTCACTCTCCTTGATACCAAAGAACTTAACATCGTTGTTGAGGACATAAGGCATAAACACTAAAGGACTGAAAAAGGGCTAGGCAACAACAGGTACATACTGAATGACAGTGCTGATGAGTGGGCTGTGGGCTCCAAGGAGAAAGAGCTCCTTAAGGAGAGTTTGTGGTGGTCTTTGTGGTAGATGCAGAAAGTAGATGTGCTTTTTTAAATAGACTGAGTAGAAGAGGACAAACAACCAGAAAAGGCTCTGTTTTTGCAAGCAAAAACACTAAGAAACAAGGCTGACTTTTAGAGGAAGTAAACCAGCCTGGTATGAGGAAAGTCCCAAGACAATGATAGAAAGCAAAATTCAGCTAAGACTCTGGAAGCCTTTGGATATCAATCTAAAGAATTTGGACCGTATTCTGCTAAATGTGGGAAAACAACCAAGTGTTTTAAGAAGAGCATGCCTGCTCAGTTATTTGTTCATGTATACATGAAGGCATGCAGGTGAATATATTTATTAACCTTTCATTTATTCCATGCCTTACCTCTGCAAAAGATTTGAGCCTTATAATAAGAACAGAAATCTATACAAACTAAATTTACTATAAGAAAATGTGGTGTATACACACACACACACACACACACACACACACACACACACACACACACACACTGGAATACTATGCAGCCATCAAGAGAAACGAAATCTTGCCATTTGCAACAACGTGGATGGAACTAGAGGGTATTATGCTAATTGAAATAAGTCAATCAGAGAAAGACAATTATCATATGATCTCTCTGATATGCAGAATTTGAGAGGCAGGGCGGGGGGGTAGTGGGTGGTGGGGGGAAAAATGAAACAGGAAGGGATGGGGAAGGAGACAAACCATAAGAGGCTCCTAAACTCATGAAACGAACTAAGGGTGGCTGAGGGGTTAGGAGGGGTAGGGATAGGGTGGCTGGGTTATGGACATTGGGGAGGGTATGTGCTATGGTAAGTGCTAAGAAATGTGTAAGCCTGATTCACAGACATGTACCCTGGCACAAATAACACATTATATGTTAATTAAAAAATTTAAAAAAAAGAAAAGAATTCACTGGGGTGCCTGGGTGGTTCAGTCATTAAATGTCTGCCTTTGGCTTAGGTCATGATCCCAGGATTCTGGGATCGAGCCCCACATAGGGCTCCTGCTCAGCAGGAAGCCTGCTTCTCCCTCTCCCACTCCCCTTGCTTGTGTTCTCTCTCTCACTGGTTCTCCCTCTGTCAACTAAATAAATAAAATCTTTGAAAAAAAAAAAAAGAAAAGAATTCATATTTTCAAGTCAAAATAATCTCACATGTAATGAAGATACGAGAATAAGCAGAAAAAATGGTAGTTAAGAATAGAGCATACAAGTAGTTTTTAGTATATGTAATGATTAAATATATAATAAATAATAACAAATATATTTTGAGTATGTTATACATGTATAGATATATTGTTACCAATATATTTATAATACATTTTAAATAAGCTTAATAAATAGATAAGAAGACAATCACAACAACCACCATAAAATTCAATGTCCCTAGGCTTATTATCCCCAACTCACTCTGCAGAAATTCAAATTGTGGAATTCTCAGCAAGTTATCTTACATGCTTTTTATGAAACAGTCCTCTAAGCTATCCTGTGGCAGGTATTACTGGACTCCCTTTTATTTCAAGCACACTGATGGAATGTGTGGTTAAGGCAGTGCCACAGTTAATAGCGATGTACACCAAAGGTACTGTGCTTGCTGCAGACTAATTCCATTTGCCTTCAGGCAGCCAGTCAAAGTGATGAGGCACTGCTATCTGCTTGGAGGACCCTGGCACGTGTCATTGCTAAAGGCCTAAGTGCTGCCTACAGTCACTGTAGACAGCCCTGGCACATCTGTCTCTGGAACACTGTGCCATCCATGAGCTACAGAGACCATAATGGAAAAGTCTTTGGTCTTCAATCTTCCATTTACTGCAGCCCAACCAAAGATGATAACCTTGAGCCAACTGAGACCACCTGAGTGACACATTTGGATTATGCAGAATCTTCCCTCCCTTTTTAATAACTGAGTCATTGTCCTTGAGGAACCACTGGGGTCTCTTTTTTTCCCTTTAGAATTTAGTGAGGACAAGACTTCTTATTTCCCAGAGTGGATGCAGCCCAGCTTGAACGGATTTTTGCTCAAATAATTTCTTAAAATTTTTAATATGCCCCAATTTATCTTCTAACAGTTCTGGTGTCAGAAGAGGGAACCAGGGCACCTGGGTGGCTCAGTCAGTTAAGTGTCTACTTTCAGCTCAGGTCATGATCCTGGGGTCTCAGGATCAAGTCCTA
>CM053603.1:130759233-130832027 GCA_028646535.1 Procyon lotor | reverse complement strand
CTATGAGCAACAAACTGAGGGTTTTGGAGGGGAGGGGGGTGGGGGTTGGGCGAGCCTGGTAGTGGGTATTGAGGAGGGCACGTACTGCATGGAGCACTGGGTGTGGTGCATGAACAATAAATCTTGTAACACTGAAAATAAATGAATGAATGAATGAATGAATGAATGAATGAATGAATGAATGAATGACACAAGGCTGCTCTGGCTCAGCCTGGCCAACTAAATTACTGAATGGGAAGCCTGATTTCATTCCTCTTTAGTCTGGAAATTCTCAATTACTAAGGTATCTTATTCATAAATACAGCTTTCCTAGATCTTGTGTGGAATCCTTCTCCTCAACTGCTCCCAATGAGAGCCAGGAGGGTCCCAGATTGCTGGAGGAAGGGATGTGTCATTCTTTGGTCATCCTGTCCTTTACTCAGCATGACTCATCTCTGCTCCTAGCACTTAATCACCATGCTAGTGAGACTCTTCACTCTCTGCATCATATCTTTCATTCCAGATCCTTTAACTGCCAACTTGAGGGAGGAAGGAAAAGCATGCCCTTCAATCCAGACTCTTATTTATCATGAAGCTGATGAGGCTTGGGTTTTAGGTCCCTTCATGTGCATCACCTCTGTCTAAACTGTGTATCTATTTTTGTAATCTTAAAGAATTTCCTTCCAAATGTGTAAGCACCAGACTCTGCGTCAACCAATTTATTTCACTGCAGTTTGTTTATAAGGAAAAAAGCAGTCCTGCTTTGATATCTTAGTGTCTCACAGAGATTAGAGAGGTACAACTTTTAATTTTAATATCACCTGGGACATGTCTCAGAGGAGAATGAAGGGACTGAGTAATCCTTCACTGTTCCTCCAAATGTCTCTTCCACTCCCCATTTGTAAGGGCTCATTAGCCTCACACTGAGCCAGCCAGCCTCCACTTCCTTCCCTTACCTCAGAGTCAGTTTCTTCCCTTGAAGCTACTTGTCTCTAAATCATAGAGAGCCTTCGGGTGGACGTTCCTTCCTTCCATCGTCCAAGTACATTAGTAAGAATGACATATTTTCACAGATTTAGCTTAGACTGTGGTAACTTACTCCTTTCTGTCAACCCTTCTGTACTCTTTATAACGGCTTGAGTGGAAGAACTCCTCAAGGCACTGTTAGAAACAAATATGGGACCCTAGCTGGCAATTACAGCAAGTTTTTGGTGCTTGAACAGGTCCTGGAGAAAACTAGAAGTAGATAGTAGTTAAAACAGTAAAAACAGATTTTATTCAGAAACTAATGCAGTAGGGGAAAAAAGACCTCAGAGCAGAGCTGGGCTCAATTATCAATGCAATAAGGACAAGTAGGGATCCATAGCCTGGGAACATGTCTGGGCAGGGGAGGGGGAGAGTGGGTAGATGGAAGATTATAAGAGGAAACATCAGAGACCAGGAAATTCCAGCTGACGGCAGGCCAGAGAGATCAGGTATCACTTGGGAGGGAGCGTATGGCAAGGAAATTTGATCAGATATCCAGATAGTGAGGGGGAGGAATTCTCCTTAAATTGACTTAGCAAGGTTCTTGGGACCACTGGCAATCTAGCTGAAAAAAGGAATCATAGGATGCCGCCTAGAATTGGGTCAGGGAGAGAATCTTTGTCAAAAGCAAACCTCAAGAGTAGCTCACCTCTTGCCAAGAACTGCCTTAACCAGGTATATTTCCATCTAGGTGAGCTACAGAACACATTTGTAAACCTGCTATAGATGAAACGCCCATAAACCGATCATTGTCTAGTCCTGAGGCTTCACTAATTCAGTAGCAATCAAATCAGGAAGGTCAAAATAACACCTATGGAAAAATCATGAAATCCTTCAGTTAATGTAAGCCATTACAATCTTTATGGGGAAGAAAGGAAATCATGTACCTCATTCAGACTGAGCAACAAGACTTATAAAAAAGACTTATCAGCATGGTCAGAACAAAAGGACACTTTGGGAAGAACAGGAGGGTCATGACCTGGAGAGCAGCAACACACTGATGGTAAGAAGAAAAGCATTTCCGCAGGCGAAGCACCCTCCAGACCTGACTTTATTAGATTTCAAGTGTCATCAACCCTAAAGTTATTCCCAAATCCGTTAAATGCACATATAAGAAAGGAGAAATTATCAGGAAAGTGCTGGACCTTGGGAGGATAATGACTAACGCTCAGATCTGGAGACAGTATTTTCAGCCACACTGAAACAATAGTTATTTTTGAATTGCTTAGGAACTTTGCCAGTGGCCAGAGATAAACTAATAATGTCAGGTAGCATGGAGCGAAGATCAGTAAACCTCAGGTATGAAATGCCATAGAAATATAGTTGACCCCTCAACACCATGGGTTTGAACTGCATGAGTCCACTTACAGCTTTTCATAAATACACTACGGCACTCTAAATGCATTTTCTCTGCCTGATGAGTCCCTTAATAATATTTTCTTTTGGGGCTCCTGGGGGGCTCAGCTGGTTAAGCTTCTGACTCTTGATTTTGGCTCAGGTCATGATCTCAGGGTCATGAGATCCAACCCCGCATCAGGCTCTGCACTGAGATTCTCTCTCTTCCTCGCCCTCTGCCCCTCTCCTCACTCACACTCTCTCTCTAAATAAAATCTTTAAAAAATCCATTTTCTTTTGTTTTGCTTACTTTATTATAAGAATATAGTATAGAATACATATAACATACAAAGTACATGTCAAGTGAGTTATTATTAAGGCTTCCAGTCAACAGGAAGATGTGAGTAGTTAATGTTCCTGGGAAGTCGAAAGTTATTCAGGGCTTTTCTACTGCACAGAGGGGTTCGCACCATTAACTCCCCTGTTGTTCAAGGGTCAGCCGTATATGTAAGGAAGCGGTGGCAGATTTCATGGGAGGCGATTGGGTTGGTGTCACACCATGGAAAAGAGAGGGGTGGCCGGATCACTGGTCACACTGTGAGGCAGTGGTTCTTCACTGCAGGCAATTCTTTCCCCAAAGGACCATTGAGCAATGTCTGGAGAGATTCTGAATGGTCACAACTGGGGTCAGTTGCTAATTACAGGTAATGAGTAGTGGCCAGGGAGCCCCCCTAAACATCCTATAATCTGGCACTACCACCCCCCAAAACAAAGAAGTGTATGGTCCAAAATGGCAATAGTGCTGAAGTAGAGACATGGAAAAGCAACCCAGTACCCTCTCTGCCTAGGCTCAGGTCACAATAACAACCAATGATCTGCTCTAATCAAAGCCAGCATTTAAGAGAGAAAAGATGGGCATTTCCAAATATATTATGAATGCAAAGGAAGCAAGTGGATTGTAATAAATATTCTATATTCCCAGATATCTATTTGTTGGAATAATTTTTTTGTCCTAAGGCATTCACCCTTTATATTCTATGTTGTTTTCCCTATTTCCTTCCCTCAACCCCTTCTTCTTCTCTCCCACCACTAACCTATAAGACCACATAAGATCTACCTGCGATATTATTCAGAATGCTTTGCAAGGTGGAAACCTCAATGAATATCTGAGGTCATTCTGAGGTAGTTGTGGTCATTCTTATCATAGATAGGAGATAGCCTGTCTGATGTGGGAATTATTGATCAAGATTTAAGAACTCACAATCACCTCAAACATAGCTTGAGATACTTAAAAACCTAAAATGGTGGCCGTATTATAAGATTTGCCCTTAAATTACATTTCCCTCTTCTTTAATCTGTTCTTTAATTTTACATTCTTCTCCTTGTAATCATAATAAAATATATCTCGCCTACAAATCATAGGGTATATATGACACATGTTTTCCAAGTCACGTTATTCTGCAGATTAAACCAAAGCAAATAATGAATAAGGTATTGGCAAATACAAACACTCTATTTCCAGGTCACTACTGTGAATGTCAGCTGCTCTCAAAGTCTTTCCCAGTGGTTGCTGGGCTTCTCCCAGAGCATCCTGGCCAAACTCCTGGTGTTACACTGAGCCATGAGCATACCCTGACAAAGCAGCTCTCCTGTGACAAAGCTGCCACACTGGCCCAGACCACTTCTGGCCCCAATGCCACAGTGATGGCAGTGACTCAGGCCTCTGACAGTGCTGAGTGGGGTCTCCCACCAGAATTTCTTTTCCCCACCTTTGTGTTATTTTCTGTACCAGACTAGCTTTTTCTCAGATGAACTACGTTCATTTATTACCTCTGCCCCACTGCACATTGGCTCAAAGTTCTGACATTAGGTAAGGTCAAGACTCTGTATTTCTCAAGCTTCCCAGAGATTCTTCAGGCACATTAAAGTCTGAGAGTGCGTACTCCCAACATCTCACTGAATTTTTAATAAAGTCGTTTCACCACCTTTATTTGTAGGGCTCTCTCCTTCAGACACATCTGAAGAGGGTGATGACGATGACGACAATGATGACGGAGGCGGCAACAATAACAACACAACACTGCAGCACAGATTAGGTGTGTCGCTTGAAGTTACAGGCAATACAATGTTTAGAACAAAAGCCCTGGGCAGGAAGGGTGACTCGAGTAAACAGATAAAAAAGCTCCACTCAAAACTACTCCTTTCTTAAAAAAAATAAAAAAAATAAAAAATAAAAAAGATCTAAAAAGGGGCACCTGGGTGGCTCAGTGGGTTAAAGCCTCTGCCTTCAGCTCAGGTCATGATATCAGGGTCGTGGGATCGGGCTCCACACTGGGCTTTCTGCTCAGCGGGGAGCCTGCTTCCCACTCTCTCTCTGCCTCTTTCTGCCTACTTGTGGTCCCTCTCTCTCTGTCCAAAACAAAACAAAACAAAACAAAACAAAAAAAACTCCTTTCTAACGACAGGGCATCGAAACTAGACCAGACTCTTGTGTTTCTATTAATTTGTTGTTGTGTATGATTCTACGGTCTTGAGTCCCAAGAGTTCCCATAAGCTCTATATACTATCGTGTGTGTGTGTGTGTGTGTGTCTGGCTGCAAGAGGCATGTGTGTGAGTGTGTGTCTGATTGAGATAGGCGTGTGTGTGTGTGTGTGTGTGTGTGTGTGTCTACTTGACTTCAGCCCAGCCCCGCTGCTCCAGGTAGCCAGCCAGGACTATACCTAGACCACCCGAGGCCAAAACCTGCCTGCAGCATGATCATTAACCCGAAGCCCTTTTGAAGGAGGTCCCGAACTCTGAGGAGAGAGGCACAGAGCCAGACTATGGGTCAGAGACTTACTGTAGATCCGACCCAGGGCTTGGAAGAGCAGATCCCGCTTCAGCAGTCAGCATGGTGAGTCGGGCCCCACTGCGCCTGAGCCTGAACTGGCCCGCGCTTCCCTCTGAAGGCGCAGGCGCGCATAAGACCCGCCCGCTCTTGCAAGGACTCTCTTAAACCTCGCCGGTGCCCGTGGCTTAGGTACAAGCTGGGATATGCCTGTCTTCCTCTACTATCAATCTGCAGCTGGTCCACATCTATTCCCATCACCCAACACATATATATGAATCCAGAATAGGTCAGATTATCTCATCCATCCAGCCTGCAATGCAAAATATACTTCTTTTGAGGCAGGTCTTGCCTCCTAATATTGCACCCAAGTGTTTCATTACATAAGCAAGTGGGTATAATAAAGTAATTAAAGGGATAGTTTCTGAAGTCACACTGTTCCCAGCACAGATCTCATTTCTTCCACTATTTAGTTATGAGACCTTGGGACTTAAACCTCTCTTACTCAGTTTCCTCAACTTTAAAGCTTTAATAATAACAGTACCTATCTTATAGGATTCTGGTGACAATTAAGTGTGCTTTTTTTTTTTTTTTTTTCATAAAACACACAGGAATTGGGTCTATCTCATTGAAATCATCACTTAAGTGTCAATCATTATAATTAACTTTGTAAGCTACAAATTTCACCAGGAAAAAAAAATAGCTTTTCTATTTTCTCCTGCAACTATTTCCTGTTTTCCTACAACTAAGAGAAAGAAATACAGTACACAAATATATATGTATACTCATATGACTGAAATAAAAGATTTGTAAAACAATAATCATCATTTTTATATGCACAGCTCTCTAATAAGCTCTTACCTATTCTATTTCATTTTTTTTTAAAGGAAGGTCAAAATTCATCAAATTACTTTCACAGTCTATTGTTAGTCCCCAACACACAGTTTTAAAAACACCATACTGAGGGGCGCCTGGGTAGCTCAGTCAGTTAAGCGATGGACTCTTGATTTCGGCTCAGGTCATGGTCTCAGGGTTGTGAGATTGAGCCCCACATCAGTCTCTGCACTGGGTGTCAGTGTGAAGCCTGCTTATGATTCTCTTTCTATGCCCAGCCCCACTGCACCTGCATATGCACTATCTAGAAAGGAAGGAAGGAAGGAAAAGAAATAAAGGGAGGGAGGGAGGGAGGGAGGGAGGGAAGAAGGAAGGAAGGAAGGAAGGAAGGAAGGAAGGAAGGAAGGAAGGAAGGAAGGAAGGAAGGAAGGAAGGAAGGAGAGAGGAAAAGGAAAAGAAAAAAAAACGGACTATTATACTAGACTGTATGTGAACTTCATGAAGGAAGTCATGACATCTGTTTTGTTTATACTGTATCCCTAAGATCCTGGAATAGGACATGACACATAATTGGTACTTATCCACACATGTTAGATAAATGAGTTATCTTTTACTAGCACTTAATAGACATAAAGAAAATTTGTTTGTCTTTCTCTGGTGTTGATATGTGAAGCTGTGGAAGACAGAATCCTTTCTACTCATTGTTTGATGAGATTCTTAAGAAAAGTCCTAGAAAGTTAAAACACAAATCTTTTCTAGAGGCTTATCCCGATAGAATTGGGCCTCCGTGGTAACATGGCAGACAAAAATCTTGCCTTGATCATAGATATGTGGTTTCTTGGAGCACTGGGATATTCTTGCCGTAATTTTTGCTGTGTTATCCTTAATTCGAACTTTTCTTTCTATATAAATCAGTACATTTGGTTTTGTAGACATTCCTTGTTTTCTATAATGACATATGTCCCTTAGGATGGCTAGAATGATGAGAATTCCCATTGATACAGACTTTTGACATATTTTTAAATTTATTGGTGAATATAGTTCAGTTCAATCTTTTAGTTTCACTTGAGATATATCTAACACACAAACTTGGATATGGCTAATGAAAGAAATGCTAGTTTTTACTTTGTTACTATTTGATGAGTTTCAGTCCCTTGCCTCCTGACCCTGGCCTCTGAAACACGCATGCGTGCATGCATGCGCGCGTGCACACACACACACACACACACACTAAAGCACACTGTGGGAAATTATGTACTAGATAGAAGAAATCTAAGAGAGAGTAGGAAAGCTTCACAGAGTTTATTAATACTACAATGCTAGCTTAACTGAACTAGGTACATTTCATGCTCTGTGGTGGTATCAGTGTTCAAAACTTTTGATTCCACAGGCAATACTGTAAAATAGAAAACAAAAATAGATAAATAAACTAAAATTAAACCACGGATATTGGAATTGGGCAGATTAAGTTTCAAACACAGTCTACCATTTTCTAGTTACAGTTATTATCTGCAACTTTTTTCATCTGTAAGATGGGAGTTAACAGTGTCTGCATCACAGGGTAGTTTTAAGGATATAGTGGTCAACACTGGAATGGCTTTAGGGTCTTGGAAAACAGTAGTCACTCACTGTTAAGAAGTTTCCTCTCCTTGTCCTGGTGGTGATGCCCGGCCTCTGGGTCTTATGACCCGGCCTTAGAGACCAGCTCCCTTTCAAGTCACTTGTTGGCAAGGCTGAGCCTCATTTCTAGAAATAATGATGCAGTTTTTGACATTCGACTCAATTCAATAAGTATGCATTAAGCACCTTCTGTAACAAGATTTTGTGGCTAGTTTTTACCGAAAACAGAGGAAAGAAAATGAATGAAAATTGCTTCCTGCTCTAAAGAAGCTTCAAATTTATTGGGAGAAAAGGATGTAATTAATTAACTAACACAATAAATACAAGTAGTATAGCTACAAGTGAGAAGCAATTACATCTAATTTGGTGGAGGGGGCGGCAACCCATGAAGGCGAGCAGGGAGATATTTAAACTAAGGTTGAAGAATAAGCATGGATTTTTTAGGTTGAGACAGGACCAAGAGATTTTTAGTCTAAAGCAATAACATGAGCAAAAACTGGCAAACCAGCTAAGTGGTGATAAACCAAGCCAGAAAGGATGAGAGCCTGGATTAGGACAATGGCAATGAAAATGAGGTTGGGAAAGGGAACTGGGAAAAGTCGCAGAGTTTAAACAAATAATTGCAAACAAGGAGAGGTTGCACAGAACAATATACTTTGTGTTGTGTCTGTGGAGTGCTTTCAGTTGTTTCATCAACTGACTTGTTTTTAAAGCCTTTGTTCTCAAATAATTCTTCTATTTTCTAACTACCATAGTTGGCTTGATCGTCTAAACACATTTCATAGATTAGCTGTCCCCAAATTTTAAGAATAGATTTGATTATTCTTTCCCATGTCATTTGCTTCTTTGCTTTTTAAAAATTTTCTGTATGCCGTTCAAATCACATTGACCTTTTTTATCCCAATGTTGTATCGTAACTTCATTTTTATTTAGCTACCCCACTTGTTCTGTATCTTCTAACATTATCACTTACCAGATTTCTCAGGAGGACTATGAATCTGGTTCAATTTCTTCCCAGATGTACTAGTTTACATTCTCCCACTTTAATCTCATTTTGATTTGAGTCCATATTTGTAACCTTTTCAAGTTCCAGATAAGTAGTTTCTAAGTCATTATCCATGTTTACAACATTGCCTAATACAGCATCCTTTCAAAATATATTAATGTACTGCTCAATCCTGCAGATATTAATTGAAGACTTCAGAGAGAGAAGCAGAAACAGTGTCCTGTCCCATGGTAGCCATGGGATGGTTTTGCGAATAACTTTTATTATTTGGAACTTTTGGCTATGCAATTTCATTTGAATTACTTTCCAAGAAAAATGAAATAAAATGTGGTATACATATATACCACATTTTATATACATATATACATATATATGTGGCATATATATATATTATATATATATATTTAAAATCAGCTTTCAGCTTTCTATTTCTTTTCTTCCTTTCCATCTATTTTGAAGTTTTATTAGAAAAGCATTCTTTTGAAATCTTGTTTCTATCTTGGATATTTTGTATTGACCCACATAGATATTTCAAACAGATATTCAGAGAAAGTGTCTCTGGGAGAAGAGCAGCTTGCTGACCAGGGGCCTCAAACCTGTTTGGATGTAGCCTGGCCCCATGTCTAGCCTTCTTACTGTGTTCACTATGTTCTTATTGTGTCCATTATTTCCTGTGTTCTTATTGTGTCCATGTGTAACTTTGTTGTCCTTCAGATATTTGCATACTTCTTCCTTGATTTATAATTACTTTTATTAAAAATATATTTTATGGACAGAGCCTTTATAATTGAGTTCAGATACACCAAAAAGAAACGATAGGTAATATAAGAGACATATGAAAAGATAATTCACGAAAGAGAAATAATAGCTGGGTGGCAAAGGAAAAGGAATCAATGTTTTTAAAAATATGAGATGCTATTTTTCAACTATTAAAGAATATTTTTCAGTGATGGTACTTATTACTGGGGAGAATCCACAGATGCTTATATATTCAGACATTGGTTTTGACAATAGAAATTAGAACAACTCTTCTGTAAACAAGTTGGCACTCTGCATCAAACTTTATGAAAAAATTGTCATACTTTCTGTCAGTCATTCTACTTCTGGATCTAACCGAAGAATGAAGTAAGGGACAAAATACGCAAGGAATATATTAATTACAATCTTATATTAGCAAAAATGTTAAAACTATCTGAATATTTAACAATAAGGGAATTATTTCAATTATAAAACATCCACAGGAAGAAATGGTATAAAAGTCATCAAAATATGTCAGAGAAGACTATAAACATGGGAAAATGTTTAAAATTAAAGTTTAAGGACATGAAATGGCGGGTTTAGTGGTACTACAAAAACATTAAAAAAAAAACCCTGCTTATTTAATGAAATTTTGAAACAAAAAATGTTAAAATAATTTTGTACGTTTGGGGATTTTTTCTTCATTTTTTCCTCTATTCTAGTTTTCCTTAATCACGCTTATTTTTTACAATAAAAAAGTTTAGAGTTGGTGCCAATTTACTGGGCATTACTATGTGCTAGACAATATGTTAATTAGGCCTTGGAAATACAGAAGTAAAAAAGTAGATACGGCCTTTGCACTCATAGAGCACTATAAAATCCAAGATTTGGATAGTTGGCATCATTCTCGACTCCTCTTTCTCTCTTTCATCACACCTCAAAACTAATGCACTAGGAAATGCCATTGACTTTAATTTCAAATTAATATCTAAAATTTAGCTATTCCCCGCTCTCCTCTCTGACATCCTAGCCGGAACTCCACCATCTTCTGCCTTCATTAACCATGTTGTGATGAACAAAGTAATGACCCCCCAAAGGTGTCCTGATCCCCAGAATCTAGGGCTATGTTACCTTATACGGTGAAAGGAACTTTGCAGATGTGTTTAAGTTAAGGATTTTGAGATGGGTAGATTTACCTGGAGTGTCCACAGGGGCCTGATGTGATAATAAGTGTACTTAATAAGAGGGAAAGGCAGGAGGGCCAGTATCAGAGAAGGAGATACAATGAAGAAAGCAAGGGTCACCATGTCTAACTTCTGGAAGAAGGTTATAAGCCAAGGAGTGTGGGTAGCTTATAGAAGCTGTAAAACACAGGGAACAGATTCTCCCTCTTGAGCCTCCAAAAGAAACATTGTCCTGCCAACTCCTTCATTCCAGCCCAGTAGGACTCATTTCACATTTCTGGTCTCCAGTACTGCAAGAAAATATACTCATGCTGTCTTAAGCCACCATGTTTGTGGTAATTGTTATGCAATAGTAAGAAACTAATACTAGCCTCCTAGTAGGTTTCCCTGCTCTTAACCATGCTTCTCCACAGTTTGTTCTCAGTCTCACAATCAGAGTGACTTGGCTAATATCTGCATCATGTTACTCCATTGCTTTCCATTTCACTCAGAAGAAAACCAAAGTCCTTACAATGACCTACAAGGTCTCCCATGGCTAATTTCCTTTTCTTTTTGACCTCACCTCTTAAAATTCTCACTTCTCTGGTTTTGTGCCAGAGTCGCACAGGCTTCCTTGGTATTCCTCAAGATCACCAGGGATACTTCTGCTACAGATCCTTTGCACAGGTAGCTTTCTCTACCTAGAATATCTTGACCCAAACCCTTATATGACTATTTCTCCCGTTTTCCTCAGGCCTTTGTTCAAATGCCATCCATCAATAAAAGTGACACCAGCCATTCTATTTAATGATGCAATCTGAACCTCTACCCCTAGAACTCAACTCTTGCTCTATTTTTCTTTCTTTTAATAACACGTACATCACCTTCTGACATACTATATGATTTACCTGTGTATACTATTTGCTGTTTATTTGCTATTCACACACACACACACACACACACACACACACACACACACACACAGAGGAATATAAGCTCCACAGGTATAAGGATTTGGTCTGTTTCATTTTCTGATACATTCTCAGTGCCTAGAACAGTGCCCAGCACACGATAGATGCTCAATTAATATTTGCTAGATACATGAATAAATTATTTTAAAATGTTCTTTTGACACACATTTATGTTTTTCAAATGGAAAAATTTAAGCATGGAGTAATAACTTTATGAAATAAATAATTTATTCAAATCACTAGAAAAACAGTAAGTCCATACTAGGAAAATGGCAAGTTTATTATTTATAAAAGTAAATATACAAATGATTAACAAACACTTGGGTAATAGTTCAAACTCTTAAAATCAGTAGGGTACTTTCTTTGCTTATTAATGTCTATATACAATAAGAAGTTATCAAGGGTATTTTAAAGCATATGATGATGATGAGTTTCTGAGAGATAATACGGAATCTTTGGATTAAATATGGAATATATATGGAATAATATGGAAATATTGAGGCTTGTTTGTGTTCCATGGAGCCCTTTAGTGCAAGCTTCTGGCTGGAAACCTACTGCATTATTCTTTTCTCCTTCTTTTCAGGTTATGACTTTAGATAAGTGTTCCAGTTTCCTCTTTGACAGACTAGCATGGGCTTTTCCCCCAGATTTTTGCTACACACCTTTAGATGTGATTTGTGGCCCTATTCAAGGGGAAAAGTTCACTGGAAAAGTGAACTCTTTTTTGCTTTTCTCTTAGCTTTTTGTTTGTTTGTTTGATTCATCTTTTTTTTTTCTCTTCTTTCTGTGTCATCAATTCCATTGGAAGGATAATGAGTACCATACCATATAACATTATCAGAAGATGTCTGAATCCTATATGCTGCAGTGAGCTCTCTAGAGTTTATGACAGGTCACAAGGCAGGTGCCTGGGAGATCACTCCACATATGATTTAGTAATAAGCTTGATGGCATGAAAAGAAAACTGCTTCTCTACATTTCAGAAGATTAAAAAAGTGGGCCCTTGGGCATATGAGAATATATTCCACTTCAATCATCTAATTAGAATGCTGGGGTCTATTTTTTTTTTCCATTTTGATCACACTGTTATTAAACCCAATTATAACAAAGACTGCTTTATTCAGAGAAATAAATAATTCCAGACACTTAGCCTCTCTACTGTGAGGTCAAGTAATCTAGGACTAATGATTATATCCGTTCACTACCATCTTATGACCAGCTCCATTACCAACTCCTCTTTGGACACAGGGATGAGGATGTCTGATTGTTTTTTCAACAAACATTTACTGAATGCAACTAAGTGCTCCAAACCTAATGATGCCAAAAAGAATAAGAAGCAGTCCCCATGTTAAGACTGTAATAGATGTAGACTGTGATAGATGAGACCAAGAAGCTACCAGGAAATTTATAGATCAGCATTAAAAATGGCATGAGAGAAGCTTATGTGCTCTGGATACTATGTGGGCAAATGGAAGGATAATTAATCCAAATAGTGGGACAGAGCAGGGGAAAAAGACAGAAGTAGGAATTGAATCCTTTGGGGCAAGTCAAAGCTTAACAATGGGATGAGGAATAAAAGGAAAGGAGATGAGAAAGAGAAAAAAACTGAGGATCCTGAGCAAAAGCTGGGGGTGGGAGAAAATGAGGAACCAGACACATTCAGGAAACTCAAAGTAATTTAGTAATCTGGTATGGCTAGTGTAGAGCTAAAAAGACATGGAAGATGATGGGGCTAGAAACCTAGGTGAACACTACATAATGGAAGCATATATGCCAAACTAGGTATTTGGTGTTTAGCTGAAGGTATATTTTCTTTAATTTCTCTACATCACTGAGTCTTCCCCCACCTTGTTTATGTCATAATAGACACATGGAGGTTGCTACATAATGTTCAATCCAGAGATTTTATGTCCAAGCATAATTTAATATTATCCTTTCCAACCCTGAAGTATTTATTCAATCATTCTTCAAAAATAGCTGTTTTGCTAATACATATTTGCTAATTACAGTAGTTGCAGATAAATAATGCTTTGACTTGATGATGTGCAAATGCTCAAATCTTCCATGATTGTTTTCATTCTTTAGGTCAATAGTTGCTTCATTATTTCTCAATGTTTAGATTTATAGGCTTTAGTTTTCTTCTTGAGGATACATTTAAAATGAGTTCACCCTAAGAAAGTATTTTGACACTAAATTTTATGTCCTACTCCATTTATTAGCAGATATTTTTTAACGTGGGTTTTCTTTTCCTCTAGCTAAACTGTATTTCTATGAGCAATGGGAGAGGCTTCCTATTACTTATCTTTTTATTATTGCTTTATTTTTTGCATGGCATTCATTCATGCAAACTCTTCCCTTACCAGTGAATCTGATATAACAATGCACCGAGCTAGGGTTAGCCCCTTTTGACTGTAATCTTATTTCTAAGATTCTAAGACTCTAAGATTCTAAGACTAAGATAAGTAACTAGCTATTTGATCCTAAGCAATTTACCCTTCTCCTCATCTGTAAAATAAGAGTTAGATGAGATAGCCCCAAATGCCCTTTTAGCTGAGAGGTTTTATTCTCATGGCTAAACATGCATATATGAAATGGTCCTCATCATGGTTCCTTCCTCTGCAATTTTATCTGTACATTTTGTTGCTTATACCATATAGCTTGCTTGTTTTCTTTCCTTATCTATAGATTGGGGCTGCTTGAGGGGCTTGTACTGAGTCATCTATTTCCTTAGGTTACCATCAGAAACACTGCTAAATGTTCTCAGCTGGTAGGGGCTACGCAGTGACCTTTGTCACAACAGAGGCATACTAAGAGTTACTGCTTGTGCTTTTGTGGCCTTTGTTGTGTGCTTTGGATGTTTCTATTTTGTTGTAAAGCCTAGAAGAGAATGTTGTTTCCAAGTCATATGATCCTGTTGCTTCTGTTATCAGCTCTCAAATATTCAGGAAAGCCTGGCTCACCTTGACTCCTAGGTTATAATAGTCTAGCCTACTGCCATGAACCAAATGGTGAGCCTTTAAAGAATGAAACCTGAGGTGCTATTGAGCTAAGTCATACACAAGTGTAAAAACATAACCTACTCTGCATTCCAAATATCAGTATTGTAGAGTATAGATGACATCCTCATTAGGTGATCTTCATCTTTGTTTCCTTTAAGTTCTTCTCTGAAGAACTTTCATACTGTTTCCACAGTGGCTGCACCAGTTTTCATTCCCACCAACTGTGCACAAGGGATCCTTTGTCTCCATATCTTTGCCAATACTTGTTATTTTTTGTCTTTGTGATTCTAGTTATTCTGATAAATGTGAGGTGATAAGTGATTTTGATTTGCATTTTCCTGATCATTAGTAGTGCTGAGCAGCATCTTTCATGTACCTGTTGGCCATCACAGATCTTCTTTGGAAACATGTCTATTCAGGTCCTTTGCCCACATTTTAACTTGATTATTTGTTTAATCAGTTGAGTTTCTATATACTAATAATGAAGTAGCAAGAAAGAGAAATTACTAAAATAGTTTCATTTGTAATTGCACCAAAAAAAGAATAAAATACCTAAGAGTAAACTTAACCAATGAGGTAAAAGACCTGTACTCTGAAAATTATAAAATATTAATAAAGAAACAGAAAATGACACAAATGAATGGGGAGATATTCCATGCTCATGGAATGGGAGAACAAATACTGTTAAAATGTCAATACCCAAAGCAATGTACAGATTTGATGCAACTTTATGAAAATACCAACATCTTTCACAGAAATAGAACAAATAATACTAACATTTGTATGGAAACACAAAAGACCTCAAATACCCAAAGCAATCTTGAGAAAAAACAAAGCTGGGGATGTTATAATTCCATATTTCAAGATAAACTACAAATCTGCAGTATTCAAAACAACTTGGTATTAGCATAAAAATAAACACATGGGGGGCACCTGGGTGGCTCAGTGGGTTAGGGCCTCTGCCTTCAGTTTAGGTCATGATCCCGGAGTCCTGAGATCGTGCCCCGCATCAGGCTGTCTGCTCAGCGGAGAGCCTACAAAAAAAAAAAATAAATAAACAAAAAAAATAAATAAATAAACACATGGATACATGGATCAATGGAACAAAACAGAGCCCAGAAATAAACACATGCTTTTACGGTCAATTAATCTACAACAAAGGAGGCAAGAATAGACAACAGGGGCAAGACAGTGTCTTCAATAAAAGGTGTTAGGAAAACTGGACAGATACATGTAAAAGAATGAAACTGGACCACTTTCTAACACCATACATGTGGATTAAAGACATAAACGTGAGACATGAAGCCACAAAACTCCTAGAAGAAAACATAAAAATATAGGCAGTAATTTATTTGACATTTGCCTTAGCAACATTCTTCTAGATATGTCTTCTAAGGCATAGGAAAGAAAATAAAAAATAAACTATTAGGACTACATCAAAATAAGAAGCTTCTGCACAGTCAAGGAAACTAGCCACAAAATAAAAAGGCAATCTACTGAATAGAAGAAGACATTTGCAAATGATATATCCAATAAGGGGTAATACTCAAAATATGTTAAGTAACTTATATAAGTCAACACAAAAAATCACAAACAATCCAAGTAAAAATGGGAAGTTGTTGTTGTTGTTGTTTAACCTTACCAGTCTTCAACTTATTGAATGAAGATAGACAGTCAAGAGGAGAAGGAGTCAACTGCATGGGGTCAGCCAACAGAACAGACTCTGGCTCTCTGTACATCTTGCCGTGTGTGTGGTTGACATCATGGTGTCAACAGCTGAGAGTGCTACCAACTGGCATCCCTCCCCTGTCAGACTTCTCCAGGAAATTCCCTTAGTGGATGAGAGCTGCTCGGTCAATTATCATGACTCCTTCCCAGGAAAAGCCTGCCTCCAACATCTGGTCCTTGTGGAAATATAAAGTTCCACCTCTTCCCAACTCCAGACACCTCTGCAGCCCTCTCCCAACCTGAGGTCCATATGAGGTTCATAGAGACTTCTGTTGTGACCATATCAGGACCCAGTGTTTCCCTCTGTCCAGGCTAGATTCCTCTCTTTTCCTGCAAGTGTTAATCACAAATTCTTACATTCTAAATGACATTTCAGTGTTTACTTCCTAGAAAACTCACCCTGCAGCAAGACAACAGGAATGAAAAAGCCACAGATAAAGGGGAAAAAGATAAGCTGCTTCCCTGAGAGGCCAAGCTTTGAGCATAGTCATTTAATTGTCCACATTAACTAGCAGGCTATATCACCATGTATAAAAATGAGGGGTGTGCCACATACTCATGATACACCACATGCCCACGACCCACCTGATTCCAAGCCAGCTCTGGGGAGGCCCAGGCCCACAGCCAGTATCCCACGTCAGGTACACTCAGTCCATTGAAATTAGAACTTGGAAATGTAGGGAACTTAATGCCCCAAGCAGCAACCTTGCACCAGGAAAGGATGAGTTGGTGGATGAATGGACAGTCTAATCCTTCCATCCTCTAGTGGGATAAATGTGAGACAAGGTTTACATTCTTCCAGGAATTAAACAGCAGTTCAGTACCACTGAGCTTCTGTCCACATTATTCGTGTGCTAGGGCTGTAGTCACAAAATACCATAGACTGGGGGGCTTATACAACGGAAATTTTCTTTCTCACAGTTCTGGAGGCTGGAAGTCCGAGACCAAGGCATGGTTTTTTCTGAGGCCTCTCTCCTTGCTTATAAAAGGACAACTTCTCTCTATGCCCTCACGTAGTCTTTCCTCTGTGCATGAACACATCTGTGCCCTAATCTCTTCTTATAAAAACATTAGTCCTATTAGATAAGGGCTCATCCATACGACCTCATTTTATCTTAATTCTTCAAAGGTTTTATCTGCAAATCACTTTCTGAGGTATCAGAAGTTTGGACTTAGAAATATGAATGTGGGGGCACATGGGTGGTTTAGTCAGTTAAGCATCTGCCTTCATTTCAGGTCATGATCCCAGGGTCCTGGGATCGAGCCCCGAGTTGTACTCCCTGCTCAGCAGGGACCCTGCGTCTCCCTCTCCTCCCTGGCTCCTGCTTTCTCTCACTATCTGTCACTATCTCTCTCTCTCAAATAAATAAATAAAATCTTAAAAAAAAAAAAAAGAAATATGAATTTGGGTGGGGGACCCAATTTAGCCCATAACACCTGAGGGATGGAATGCATACTTCATATTTCTCCTTCTGTAGATCACCTCCCAAATAAACTAAGAAACCTCATCTTTGTCTCAAGGTCAGTTTTCAGAGGAACCCCCTCAACTCTCTCTTTGGTTTAACAGACAAATTAGCAATTCCTTGGGGAAGTTAGGAAAAGGTTAGATATACACGAGTCTGTTTGAGAAATATATAAACCTCCTCTATAAACACTGTATCATCGATGGAGCCTACCCCTTCGAATCGAATTTTCCAGGCACTCTGACCTAAAGATGAGAAACTGAGACAATCAGATAAGGTAGAGGAAGACACACAAGTTCGCCGACTGCCTCGACCCTGTCAGCAAAATTAACTTTGGTGCAGGATATAAAGACATGTAAATGTCTGGACAAGAAAGGAGAGAATGTATATATAGCAGCATGCACACAACCTATGAGACTCCCCTGTGGGACAGAGCAAAGTGCCTGCAACAATACAAAGCATAGAACCATCCAAGCAATTGATGAGACTTTTTCCAAAATAGAAAAGTAGGATTTATTACCTGTTGAATCCAGAATATTTTTCTCTTTACTGTGAATTCTTCTCATTTGAATTTTGAAATGACAGATATGTTTTTAAGCCAAATACTATGGATTCTTTTTATCACCCTTTGTTCTGTCATGAATTTACAGTTTATTTAAATTTTACAAGCTCTTAGCCTAAAAGTAGCTATCTTGCCTCTAAAAAGCTTACCTAAGTCCAACCTTTAGGATAATCTACCGATCACTATCAATGACCTGTGGGTTTGTACCAGTTAATGAAGACTGAAGCAAAGAAAACACAACCTAAATAATCATAATAGCTGTATTTTATGATAAATGACCTAACTTGTCCCATCCTTCTAAAGGACATAAATAAAAAGAGCTGTAACTTAATGAGCTTCTCCTCTGTATCAATCTCTTTAAATAATTAACACATTTAATATCTCCAGAACCTTGTTCTCCATGTTTTTAATATGAGGAAAGGGATTTGGAAAATACCATTCAACTATTAAATGACACAAATGGGATTTGAACCCAAACCTGATTCTAAATCTTTTTACTTCCAGTGATTCTAAATTTGGATTGAGCATTAAAATTAATTGGAAAGCTTTTAACAGTTACAGGTGCCACCATATGCAAAAAGTACTTTGAGATGGATCAGAGTTCTAAATGTGATAGCTAAAATTAATCAAGCTTTTTAAAAGAAAACATAGAAGACTATACTCATTACCACGTAGATTTCATAAGCAAGACTCAAAATACACTGATCAATAAAGAAAAGAATAACAAATTGGACTTTATTCTTTTGAGGAAGAGAGTGGAATGGTAGGCTACCAACTAGAAAAAAAGTATTTCCAATACATATATCAAAAAAACCCAGATGGATCCAGACAATAAGCATTTGAAAAGCTGCTTATCCTTAAATATCAGAAATAAATAAATAAATAAATAAATAAATAAATAAAGCCACTGGGTACCTACTTGAATGACCAAAATTGGAAAATCTGGTGAATACCGAGGGTTAACAATACTATAGGAAAACAGGGGCTTTCTTACATTGCTGATAAGAGTGTTAAATTTTGGAATCACTTTAAAAAACTCTTTTTCAGTATCTTTAAAAGTTAAACATGAACTTACCCTAATGATGCAGTCCCTAATGATGTAGTGCTCATCATTCCACTTAGAGATATACACCCAACAGATGCAAGTAATACTTCCCAAAAAAAATATATATGAGAATGTCCATCACAGCTGTATTCGTAATAACTAAAACTATAAAAAACCCAAATGTTCCTCAACAGTCAAATGGATAAACAAAAGTCATGTAATAGAATACTACATAACAATGCAAAAGAAGAAACTACTGATACATTAAACAGCTTCTACTTCACAGATAAACTATTGAGTGAAAGAGGTCAGACATAAAGGAGTACTCATTATGAGTCTACTTATATAAAATTTTAAAACAGGCAAAATAATCTATTGTGAAATAAGTAAATTATCCTTGGAGGAGAGGGAGTTTAGTGACTGAGAAGGATCACAGATGGGTTTTCTGGGATCTAGAAATCCTGATTTAGTCTTAATCTTAGCAGTGTTTACACAGGTATGTGTATGTATGTATTTATATATGCCTATGTGTGTGCATAAAAAATCGTGACTTTTTATACTCAAGATTTACATATCTTACTGTATGTAAATTATATTGTAATCTTTAAAAAAAAAAAAGGTAGAGCTGCTGGATATCTTCTCTAGGCCTACAGAATCAGAAGTAGGGCTGAGGAAGAAGAGATAGACAAGTACATATATATTTTTAAGACTTTCCTGGGTGATCCAAGTGATTCTGATACATGTCTTTGTTTCAAATCACTTTATCACCAGATTCAGATAATTTAACCACTGTGCAAAAAAATCAGCCCTCCTTCGGTACAAGTTCTGGCTGTGCAAATAACAAGCTGGGTAACCTTGGATAATGCAGCCACAAAAAGAATGGTCTGGACTAGCTCATCTCTGAGAGAAGAGCTCTCAGGTCCCTTCCCACGCTAATGGAAATTCTGTGACATAAATCCATACTGACTGACAAGCACGCACAAATAAATCCAGTACTAAAACCTAAAGAAGGAAGGTGATAACTAACATGGTATAATAGCAATTCTGGCTGCCCAGAAGTATTTTACATACTATCTTCAGAAATTCAATCTTCTTTATTAGGCTTAGGTACTGGTTGAATGGCAAATTCCTTAAAGATGGCAACACATTAAGATATTATCAGTCATTAACACATCATTATGGATGTGACAACAGATCATTTTCAATTTGATGATTACCTAAAATTCTATCTTTAAGAACAGGATATAGAATTAAAGGCAGTTTGGTGTTTGCTATAAAGAACAAACTGTGGGATGCCTGGATAGCTCAGTCAGTTAAGCGTCTGTCTTTGGCTCAGGTCAGGATTTCAAGGTCCAAGGTTCTGGAATTGAGCCCTGCTTGGGGCTTCCTGTTCAGCAGGGAGTCTGCTTCTCCCTTCACCCCTCCCCCTTCTGTCTCTCTCTCTCTTTCAAATAAATAAAATCTTTAAAAAAAAAAAAAACACAGAACTGAGAAATAGGAATGTGCTTTCTACTGACACTTACACCACTAATTAACTATACTTTGAATAGGCCCTTTCCTCTAGACCTCAGACCATCCACCTGTAAAATGGGAGGATTAGAATAGATAACCCCTATGTGTCATGAGGACTATATAATTCTGTTACTCTCCTTAGGCCCTGTAATGGGGAAGATTAAAGGTAATCTTGAGCTCTGAATGAAGACACTAGTTTCCTTGTCACTTTGAGGGAGAGAGCCACAAACACTAAGGATGGTGGCAGGAGGCTGATGAAGAACACTGAGATCATGTTTGTTGTTGTTGTTTTAAAGGCAGGTTCGAGCCCTTAGGTAAGAGCTGGCGTCATTGCATACCTCTGTGTATGGGCTGCACGGTGTTCGCCACTTACAGAATACTGCTATCTTGTGTGGTACAGGGAGGTGGGGAAAGGAATACACTGGCTTTGTTCTTAGGACAACGCATGCGGGGATGTCTTTATAAACTACTACAAAGTGCGGAGACCAGAATCAACTGACTCACCTCCAGAAGCACAGGGTCCTAATGGGCAACACTTCCCTATTCTTTGCCCCTTACCTGCTACTTGTGTTCATCCCCTCAAAATATTGCCCTGGGGCTGCAACTGGCAGGGAGAAGCCAGTCATCTGGGAAAGGGTTGCAGTATCGGATATGAGCATCTAGGCCTTCAGTGATAAGAGAACTCAAATGAGGGGAATCAAGCAGCCACCCAGAGGTAGTGCTGGGGGGCGGGGGGTTGTGTGTGTGCGGGGGAGATCAAGAGGGATAACAAAGGAGTCTATAAGGGCCCTCCTATGTGTGAAAGGGAAATTGGAACTCGGTCACATGAGAGCCATTCAACTCTTCACATTGGATTAGTGCAATTATGCCTGTTTTTCTAATGAGATTAGAGAGGACCACGTTTAAAATGAGGCAGCCACTCAAAGCTAACAGTGTTAAACTTGGACTTTCTTACTCCAAACAATCTCAGGACAGTGGCTGGGAGGTCAGATTTTGATAACTGAAAGAATTATAGAGAACCCAGTGTCTTTCACAATGTGCCTTTCTTTTGGTCTCAGGAAGTCAGGCCCCACTTTATTTTTCATGGCCTCTTCCAGGAGTAAATACAGCTAACCCAGGAGTCACTGGGCCAGGAGATGCAATTATATGCACCTATGTTTCCTCAGAACTGAATGGAAACGTACAATTTCAAGTAGTCCAGGAAATCGCCATTTAGCTAATAATGATAACAGGTTGCTACTGATCTCTGCCAGATAGGGGGCTCATCTGAAACTATAAGGAGCGGGGGAATCTTCCTTTTTAGAAACCTGCCTCATCCTCTTCTTTTAACTGGCTCCTTTCCCCCTTTCTTTCCTTCCCTCCCTCTTCTCCTGCCCTCCTCCTTTTCTTTTTAAGCTCCAGATCTCCCTCCACCCCCTTAGAGAAATATTTAGCTTATACTTGTAATGAGCCTCAGGAAGCTCTCTGGGGCCCTGCCTGAACATTGACTGTAATTTAGGGTGAGTTATGTTTCAATTACCTCTATGTTATAGCAGATTGGTGAGGGCAGGCATTCCGTCATGTCGGGGATACAGGCAAGAGAAAATACGGAGGCCCCCATTACAGGAGGTGATGGAGCAGTTTTAATAATATTGGGGGGAAATGGAACATAAATGCCTTTCGAGCTACCCCATTACTGCACATTAGTAATACCACGTGGCCAAAGGGAGGCGGAGGAGGACACAGGGAGAACAGGGTTACAGGTAAGGCGGCTCCTGGAGTTCGTTCTCTGTTTAGCAAGAGACACAGAGTCCTATAAAAACCTTGAAAATATTTGTTTTTTTCTGTGAATAACGATCTTACCAAAGATATAAAACACTAACTTTCCAATAATAAAAAAACAAATCTAATTTCAAGCGAGTTTTCCTGCTTCGTGTGCAAAGGATAACTCTTACATGTGCCCTCATTCTCCCTCCGGTTCCCTCTCCCCCATTTCCTCAGCCTCTTTGTTTTCTTGACACAAATAGCAGTCATTGCTCAGAGAATGTGCAGGATTAGGCTGCTTTGTAATTCAAACCTTTTATTCAGCTTCCCCTTATGTACTAAAGAGGAAATATGTATTGGCTAAATGGGCCTTGTTATGAATGTTTCCAATTGGGAATGGAAGGGTGGCTCCCCCCCTCAACAAACCTTTCCAAACCATGACTCCATCTATCACTTACAATGGAATTTAGCTAATGCTAATTTCCACCTTTTACTTTTATTCAGATGGGTGGGGGGAAGCATATATTGGTATTTTTCTTGGCATGACTGGTTCCTTCAAAGAGAGGAAGTGGCAAAAATGAGCAGTCACAGCCTGACGATGATGTGTGTGTTGAGGACTGGGGGTGTGTTGGGTGTTGAGCTTGATGAAATACAGTAAGAAAGATGAGAATGTAGGCAGCGTTGGTGAGCTGCTCCTTTCAAGAGCTGTTTACCTTTGTTCAGTTAAAACAAATACAGTCTGTCACAGGTGGCTCGTATTTAACCAAAAAGGAACATGTTCAGTAACTAAAATAAACAGTATATATGGTGGGTCTAACTGTCCCCTAATCAAAATGACAGGGTAAGCCTAAAATAAAAAGGACAATATGAAACATCACAAAATGCACAGAAAATACACTGGGAAATTAAAAAAATTTTTTTTTTAAATCAATTGGCATTGGGAAAAAGATTCATGCTAAAGAAAGAAAACCGTGTATGTGTGCTTAATGACCTTTTTCTCCTTGTAGATATAATTCAAACTTGCTGGAGAAAATTTGAAAATTTCATATAAATATAAAAAAGCAGCCCGGTTATTATTTCAATAGCTTCTACTTTTTAAAAAATGATTTTAGCCAATGTTTTTGATAAATTCATTCATTCAAACAAGTATTCACTAACCACCTACTATGAAATGAGCACCACTTTGCTCAATATGAAATGAAGACATCTAGCGAATAGGAGGAGTGTGGTAAATTGTCTCCTGGAGTTTACATCCTACTGGCAGTGTTAAAAATAAAACAGCCCCAAACACAGTTGCGAAGATTAAGTCTCACATCACCAAACCAAGGCTTGATTTAAAGTTCTGGCCCTTCCAGAAATGGAATCTTAGAGCATTCAATCATGAATCACCTGGTCAGCACTAATTAGGTCATCTGCCTAACTAACAGACCCCTACATCTCCTAAAAGAAAGTAACTGCAATAATCAACCTACTTTCTTGCCTAGTATAACTCCCTTGTTCCCTCTCCCTCTGCCCACAAAAGGCTTCCATCTTGTACTGGTCCTCAAAGCTTCTTTCTAGCTCCTACACTGAATGCTGCCCAATTCAAATAGATTTTTGTGCAAATAAATTCTTAAAATTTTTACATGCCTTAGTTTATCTTTTAACAGCAGAAATAGGCAATACGTCAAATATTTGCAGTTTGTGATGCATTTGAGGTAGCAACACGTTGTGTCACAACACAACAGTAGAGAAACAACTTCAGAAAAGTCTTCAGCCAGGCACTTGGGTGGCTCAGTTAACCATCTGCCTTTGGCTCAGGTCATGAACTCAGGGTCCTGGGATAAAGCCCACATCCAGCTCCCCGCTCAGAGTGGAGCCTGCTTCTCCCTCTGCCTCTGCCTCTCCTCCTGGCTGATGCTCACCCTCAAATAAATAAATGAAATCTTAAAAAAAAAAAAAAAAAGTCTTCAGAGAAATCAGGATTATAATGCATATGTGATTTTTATTCCACTTCATTCACTTAACAGAGTGCTATGAATGTTCTTATACCACTAATCATCTTTCAAAACATTTTAAATAGCTACATAGTCTGTCCTTTAAGGAAATCTTAATTTATCTATTGATCTTTTTTTGTGTTTTTCTTCCATGACTTTAATGCTTAGAAACAATTTATCAGAATGCCTATTAAATAATCACCTGTACTTTCTTCTGTTTTTGTTGTCTTTGATTTGTTATATTTAACAGTTTAAATTCATATTAAATTTATTTTGATGTAAATGATAGAAAATATAAAGTTTCCCACACAAAGTTAAAATAATAATTCCTGAATCACACATAGCTTCTTCATTATTTTATGATCCACTATTTGCTGCATATCAAGTATTTAAATATATTTGAGTTTATTCTAGGATTACAAATTCTTTTGTCCTGTCTGTAAATATTTAACCTCAAAGGGTTTAAAATTTCCTAAGCTGTATAATCAGTTTTAATGTGCAGTAGGACAAATACTCTACCTCATTTTCCAATTTTTCTCAGCTGTATTCCTACCAGTTTATTTTACAAGTAAATTTTAGAAATATATTTTCAAGATTAGCTACAAAAAGAAAAATTAATATGTAGAATTAAATCCTCATTACTGATGGATTGCATATATACAAACTTAACCTATTCACTAAAATTTATTTGTAGCTCCAAAATCAATTCTCTGAGTGCTTTCAGGGTAATTTATAGACACGAGTAGCGTAGCAAAACATTTGATCTTCCCAATACACATGTTCACAGCTAAGGTTGAATAAGACACTGCTTTACCTTCTTGTGTCAGCTCTCATACTGTAAACAAGCACCTTTCTCTGCCTTATTGTCATGTTTTTCACATATTTGTGTTTTTCAAATAATTTCATTGTTTAAAATGGTCCCCCAAAATAGTGTCAAGTGTTGCCTACTTCATTAATGTTATGATGTGCCTTACAAAGAAAAAGACGTGTTAGATAAGCTTGGTTCAAAAGCACAAATGCTAGTGCTATTGGCTAAGAGTTCAATGTTAATGGGCCAACAATACATATTAAATAAGGTGTCCAAACATAAAACAGTCATGTACTGTTTGGTTGGTGAAAAAGTTGTGACCAGAGGCTCTCAGGAACCTAACCATACATCTTCCTCTAGGAACAATGGTTCAGAATTCCCTAAGTCAGTGTTGATAGCAACTTTCTAGTACATAACTACCACAAATAATGAGAGCAATAATATTTTTATAGCTATTGCTTTACATCAAGGTATTAACTTGAGAAGGATTCATTTCTTTAAAACAAAGCTCTCAGGAATAAGTCACCAGAACAAAAGATACAGACAGCATAAGGAATATAGTCAATAATATTGTAACAGCTTTGTGTGGTGACAGATGCTAGCCACACTTGTGGTGAGCATAACATAATGTATAAAGAAGGTGAATCACTATGCTATACACCTGAAACTAATGTAACAAGTGTCAGTTATATTAAACAAATTTTTAAATAAAAGAGCTCTCATTCAGAAATATATTATGTTTCATAATTTCTTCCATAATGTCCTACTCTTTTGATTATCTTCATTCCCAGGGATTGTACTTTTCTTATTTGGTACTGTAAATGGAATTCTTTTTCTCTTTTCTCCTCAAAGGAGCTACTCTTGGTTTATAGAAGAGCTATTAGTTCTCATAAAATTATTTTATGTCCAATCTAGTCACTTTGCAAAAGTCTTATCAATTATTATAATCTAAGGCTGATATTTCTCCACAATAAAATACTATGCAAAAAATACTAATTATAACCTCATCCCAATCATTTTAATTTGTTTCTGATTTTTCATCTTGTTTCACTAGAAAGAACTTTTAGAGGAGGCAACATCCTCTTGCTCTTGATTACAATGGAGCTATTTAGGGGTGCCCTGCTGACTCAGTTGGTGGAGCATGTTACTCTTGATCTCAGGGTTGTGAGTTTGAGTCCCACACTGGGTGCAGAGATTGCTTAAAAATGAAAAATATTTTTAAAAACTGGGACTGGGGCACCTGGGTGGCTCAGTTGGTTAAGCATCTGCCTTCAGCTCAGGTCATGATCCCAGGGTCCTGAGATTGAGCCCCGTATCGGGCTCCCTGCTTGGTGGGGAGTCTGTCTTCTCCCTCTGCCCCTCCCTTCTGCTTGTGCTTTCTTTCTTTCTTCCTTTCTTCCTTCCTTCCTTCCTTTCTTTCTTTCTTTCTTTCTTTCTTTCTTTCTTTCTTTCTTTCTTTCTTTCTTTCTTTCTAACAAACAAACAAACAAACAAACAAATAAATAAATCTTTACTAAATAAACAAGCAAACAAATAAAACGGGACTATTTGACTGTTTTGAATTCAAGTATAAAGTTGGATCTTGATTTACGTGTTATGAAATGTTTCCGGGGCATCTGGGTGGCTCAGTTAAGTGTCTGCTTTTGGCTTCAGGCCAAGTTCTCCAGGTCCTGGAATCAAGTCCTGCACCAGACTCCCTCCTTAGTGGGGAATCTGCTTCTCCTCTCCCTCTGCTCTTCCCCACTCCTTGTGTTCTTTCTCTCAAATAAATAAAATCTTTTAAAAAAATGCTTTCTGAGGCGCCTGGGTGGCTCAGTCAGTTAAGTGTCTGTTTTCGGCTCAAGTCATGATCCCAGGAGCTTGGGATCGAGCCCCACATTGGGCTCCCTGCTTAGTGGTGTGTCTGCTTCTCCCTCTGCCCCTCCCACTCTCTCTCTCTGTCAAATAAAAAACAATAAAAACTTAAAAAAAAATGTTTTCGGGGCACCTGGGTGGCTCAGTGGGTTAAAGCCTCTGCTTTCAGCCCAGGTCATGATCTCAGGGTCCTGGGATCAAGCCCCGCATCGGGCCCTCTGCTCAGCAGGGGGCCTGTTTGCCGCCACCCCCCCGCCTGCTTGTGATCCCTCTCTGTCAAATAAAAAAATAAAATTAAAAAAAAAATGTTTTCAAAGTATTGTGATGGAATGGATGCTAAATATAATCAGAAGCCTATTTAATACTTAAGATAATCATATTCCCCTTTGCTCTCTTGATCCAACTAATTGGTCTCTTTAATACTAATTCACCATTACATTCTACATATAAATGTCACTGTGTATTTATGGATTATATTTAAGGTATATTTGGATTCAATTTACTCATAGGTTATTTAGGTTTTGCCTCTCTATATAAATGAGATTTTACTTAAATATAAAAACACAGTAAACTATGTGGTACAGTTATATATATATTTTTTCTGCTTTTACTGTTAGATTTGTTACCTGAATTTGATAATTTATTACATGAAGTCAGTAACTTTATATGTTTTTCTACATTCTGGTCCCTAAAATTTTGAAAAAGCTGCCATACATATAAACATGGAAAGCTGCAATATTAAAAGTATATTTTTGTAATAAATTTTTAATTTGCTTAATTTTTAATGAGAGCAGGCTTTCTCCTAGGCAACTGTGATAATTAACACTTTGTGGAAAATTGTTCATTGCATTTATATTTTCAAATTTATGAGCATAGTGCTTTGGTGTGAAATCATATGGCCCAAAATCTTTATGCTGAAAAACCTCATGCCCAAGGTGATGGTTTTAAGAGGTGGGGCCTTTGGGAAGTAATTAGGTCGTGACAGCAGAGCCCTCATGATGGGATTAGTGCCTTTATAAAAAAGACTACAGAGAGATCTCTCGCCCCTCCACCATGTGAGGCCACGAGAAATTGGCAGTCTGCAACCCAGAAAGGGGTCTTCACCAGAACACACCCATGATGGCACCATGATTTTGAACTTCCACCTTCCATAAGAACAGAACTGTAAGAAGTTTATTTCTGTTGTTGATAAGCCACTCAGTCTATGGTATTTTGTTATAGGAGCCTGAATGGACTAAGGAACCTTAAACTGCAGATAGAACCATTCGCTCATTTCAAAAATTCTTTTCTCTTTTTAAACTTCCTTTCCCACGTCTACTTTTCATTTTATTTTACCTTTGCTATTTTTATTAATTAGGCTTGTCAGAATGTGTCTATTTTTTGTTTTTAAGATGACCACATTTATTTAGGGAGAAGAGTTGGGAATTCTCCTGAGAATGGCTGTGGAATTCCTTAATAAAGGAGTGGGTAGGGGCGCCTGGGTGGCTCAGTCGTTAAGCGTCTGCCTTCGGCCCAGGTCAGATCCCAGGGACCTGGGATCAAGCCCCGCACCGGGCTCTCTGCTCTGCAGGAAGCCTGCTTCTCCCGCTACCATTCCCTCTGCTTGTGTTCCCTCTCTCGCTGTGTTTCTCTCTGTCAAATAAATAAAATCTTTAAAAAAAAAAAAAAGGAGTGGGTGTGGATGGGAAGATAAAAGTCTAAGACTGAGCACAGCCTAATGTTGGGGGTCATGAAGTTAGCACTTGGAGTCGGGAAAAGCTGGCAAGCTCGCTTCTCTGGAGGCACAGAGACAACAGATGAAGCGTAATATTCAGGAGTGAAACCAGGAGTGGACATCTGTAATGGTGATAAATAGGATGCCACTTTAAAAGCTTGAGCAGGAGAGGAAGGACCAACATTACACAGTTTTAAATTATTCTAGGAGGAATTCATGAAAAGAATTACAGATCAAGGCAGGAAGGGCTTTCCAAGAGGCTATTAAAGTCCAGGCCAAAAGAACGAGTAGGAAGAAACAGATAAAAGACTCCATGGTCCTGGTAAAAATACGCTGCTTATCCAAAAAGGAGACGTTTATCTGACAAGCATGAAAGTATTTGTGGGGATGTCTGGACCGCAGTACCTTTCCCCAAAATCTGGGCTATTCTTCTTTGGGTTCCTGAAGAAAAAGTTGGTAGGAAATAACTTCTCCAACAGAACTTTGGGAAGTTGTGTCCAATACAAGCAGCGTCCTAAGCATGCTGGACCAGGGAAGAGAAAGAAATAGAAAACTACTCAGAAGTTTTATGTAATAAGGAAGAAGGAAATGGGGAAAGGCTGAAAATTTAATGGGAGGAAAAAATGAAGTACTTTCCTGATTGAATAGGTTTGGAATCTACATGTAATTCCGTGTTGAGCTGCCCTGAGGAGATTATCCAGCACAAGTATGGGTGGAAAGAGGTGAGAAGTTAAGAACTAGAAAATGAACTAAAAAGCTGTAATAATAATAATAATAATAATGTCCTATTATTATTCCATAGGTATCATTTTGGGGTGATTGTGATGTTACAGACAAAGTGCTATTTTACATGCCTTCTCTAGTGTCACTGTCCCAATGATACCTGAAGGTAGATTCTATTACTCACATTTTAGAAAAGGGAACTGAGGCTTGATGAGTTAAAATAAAAATAACCTCTTTGAGTCCACGAAGAGTATGACTGGAAGAAGCAGTGTCTAACTAAGCCCAAGGCTTTGAGCTCCAGATCCTGAGTTCTTAATCACCGTGTTATATAGCCATTCATATCAGGCAGTAATTTAGAGGAGGAAAGAGGAAACAGATAAACTATCTTCAGAAGATAAAAGATAGGATTGAGACCTCAAGCCTCATGCATGAATAGAGGAGAAAGAAGGGCTGCCAAACAGTCTCTGTACAACTACAAATGAATGAAACACAGAGAAGCCTCAGAAATTAGTCTGATTTTCAGTTTTATCACTGCGAAAGAGTGACTTTCCATATTCATCCTATCAGATTAAAGGGAAAAATAAGTATATTTATGTACATCCGTAAGATCGAGTAATACGACACATAAAAAGAATACAATGGACATTAGAGATACTAACTCATCCATATATTCATTTACTGAGCAAATATGTATTAAGCATTTACTCTTGGCCACACCCAATTCCAGGAGTTGTGGTTTTAATAGCAACTATGAAGAGTTATGTGTCCTTCCTGGAGCTTACAGAATAATGGAAGGATAAGACACCAATCAATAACCACACAAATAAATGTATGATTACAAACTGGCTCACATGTAATGGAAGAATAGTACCAACCCTATAAAAAGGAGCCCTGACCTAGTCTGGCAGGTCAGAGGATTCTTTCCAGGGAAGTGGAATTTGGGCCGCGAATAGGAATTCCCAGAGAAAACGAAAAGCCTGGATGTGCTAAGCAATAGATCAGCATGAAGAGATCCTGCGGCAGGGGAAGCTCGGCAGGTGTAGGAGAAACGAAGCCATGTGGTTGGTGCAGAGCGAAGCGGAGGGCAGCTCGGGGAGACCGCAGTTCACGTGGGGCCTTGTAGGGCCATGTGAAGGAATCTGCTTTCTGTTCCAAGAGAAATGAGAAGCAATTGGAAAGTTTTCATGAGAACGATGTGTTCAGGCTGAGCATTAAAAAGATCTGTGTTGCATCAGTGTGGAGACGGGACAGAAGGAGAGCCCGAGTGGGTGTCGGCGTCCCAGGAATGCGTGCTGTGAGAGCAGGAGAGATGACAGCAGCCCGACCCCCGAGGGATGGCTGTGCTGGCAGAAAGGGGGGAGGTGACAGATCGCAGAGACAATGTGGAGGGAAATGCAGCAGAACCTGGCGATGGTTTAGCTACAAGGCTGAGGCTGTAAGAACGGGACGTGTCAAAGAAGACTAGTGTTAGGGTTTTAAAACTGAACAGGTGATGATGCCATTCATCGAGATAAAGGATAGTTTACTGAATACTTACCAGGAGCTATGGACCCTGCTTTTTGTGTTTTTATTTTTGTTTGTTTTTGCCTCAGATGTGCAGAACAGTATTAATTCCACAAAATATCATGTTGGGCACATAATAGCATTTAAGCCTCACCATCCCGCCCCTCATCGCCCCCTCCCCCACAAAAAAAAAAAATCACTGTGAGGTAGGCAATGTTATCAACCATATTTTATAGATAAGGAATTAAAGCTGTGAGGGAATAAAACTTGCTCAAAGTCACACAGCTTGTGGATTGTGGCGATTTGTCTTATTCGACACTGTCTTAACAATTACACTCTATACATGCATATGATTAAATGCAAATTGACTGCTCCAGGTTTGACCTACAATTGAAAGGTCAAGAAGAAGGAAATCAAAAGGGATAATGTGGTCATGTAGGAGATGGGAATATTGTAATTTTGGCCACAAAAAAGCAAACTAAGCATTATAAACTAAAAATAAATTGATATTTTTAATAAAATGAGTTAGTTTCTTACTCTTAAACTAATTTGTAGTCAACTTTTACAGTAATTTTGGAAATTTTTACATAGTTTTTAATAAATACATCAGAATTCATGCTTGGAATGACTTATTACTTCCCTAAAGTCTCACTTGAAAAAAATCTGTTGATATCAAAATATGGATGTTTTGTGACACATGGAGAAAAAATAAAAACAGGTTCTAATGCTTCCAGGAGATATTTTCCAAAGCCTGTTTTATTTAAAAATTCTATCTGCATATTTATGTATTATTTCCTCCCTAGATTTTCCTTGCCTTCTACCTCTCACTGGTCTCAACCCGAGCCTGTATTACCAGGAGTCTTCCCTGGGTGAAAGTCTGAAAGTCTGCTTATTACCACCACAATTGCCCAGCAGATAAGGAGGAATTTAGAGCCTTTTCCCCACCATTTTCTCCCTTCTCTCATGAGGAAATCTAGCTCTGCCAGCTCTGGTTCACTTCTTCCTAGTCTAAGGCAGGACACTACAAGGCAATATATTTTCATCAAGGCTCAAGTGTGATCGTGCTCTAGAGGGTTGGGGTTTAATGTAATTTATGGGGAGCCACCTCCAAGGGAGATCAGGGAACCTCCAGTTTAATTGGGTGATCTGGAAGGCTTGGCACCTGTCAATAAGCAAGGAGATGGTGATGCATGAACAGAACTAGAAATCGCTCTGCTTACCTCCTTATTCTCTAGGCCTTTTCTCTGAAGCTCCTAGCTTTGGTTTTTCATACTGATTTTCTGCTCTTCTTACTTTCTTTTTTAATCTTTATGTGATTCTCTTCTATTCTTTATCAAACACGTGTATGTGGGGAAGCGTTAACTCCGTTCTGGGAGTGGGAGCTACTCCCTTTCCCATCCTCTCCCATCTTCCCATCTTCCCCTCCTCTCCCTCAAAAGTCCCAATGGAAACAGATGGGAAGGGGCTCGGTGACATGGTGCTAGCACCTTCAGCAACTGAAAAGCAGCTCTGATTATATATGTGATATTAGTTAATTAATTCAGAAAATACTGATTGAATACTTACTATAGGCTAGACATTACTGCAGGTCTTGAGGATATAGAACTCAATAAAACAGATTATATTCCAGTGAGGGATTAAATAGAAGCAAAATTTTAAGAAATAAAATATATAACATATTCTTTGATGATAAGCGCTGTATATGAAAATAAAGCAGGAACAAGGGTTGGGCAAAATGGGATGGGAATACCAATTTTAAATACTGTGGCTGGGACTGTCCCAGTTGAAGGTATCATTTGAGCAAAGATCTAAGGCAGTGGCTATGTAAGGAAAGGTTGCCCCAAACAGAAGGAATTGGTGCAAAGGTCCTAAGGGAAGGTCCAGAGGGACTCTAATGCAAAGGTCCTGAGGCAGGAGAATATCTTAAGTACTTAAGGAATAACAAGGAGTCCAAGGTGAATGGAGTTAAGAGTAAATGAAGTGGTAGAATATGAGGTGTGTGAAAGGGAGGTGCAGATCATAGAGGGCCTTGTGGGCTACTTGGGACTTTTTGACTTTTATTTGAGATGAAAACCATTTCATGTTTTGAGCACAGAAGAGATGGAAACCAATTTATGCTTTGAGCTTAGAAGTGACACAATTTGACTTAAGGCAGAACAGAATAAATGGAGAATATCTTCAAGGTAAACTGAGAATATTTATTGAGGTTGAAGAGTATTTGGAATTTTCTTTGTGCCACATACTGTGTAAGAGACAAACCTGGATAAGAAAGTACTCACTTTTTCAAGGAGTTGTCCTCTCTCAAAAGAGACACACCAAATATTTGAAAAGCAGTCAATGCTGCAGAGAGTTGAAAGATTACAATCCCAAGTAAAAACTTTTGAACCATTAAGAAGAAGCCGAACAGGAATCTTCCAGAAGTTTCAGCAGAGAAGAAGGGACAGAGCCCAGACTTCAAGGAGTGAAGAAGTGAGCAGACAGTGGAAAAGGATTCAGCAAATTTAGTCACCACGCCCATGATTTCTTTGATAGTCCTCCCCACAAAAGCAGGTTCGTAAACTCCTTCCACTGAATGTGGAATAGACTTAGGGACTCCACTCTGGCAAACAGAATGTGGATGAAGTGGTGGGAGGTCAATTCTGAGATCAGGTTACTAAAAGATTGCATTTCCTGTCTTGGGTGCTCTTTTTTACTTGCCTACCCACATTTATTCGTCTCTCCCTTCCTCTCATGGCTCACTCTGATGAAAACCACTTCCTGAGCCACCCTACAGAGAGATCAGTGTGGGGCTGAACTGAAGGCTGCTAACAGCAGCCACAAGTCTCTCAGAGCTCTCCATAGGCCAAACCTCATATCCCCAACGTACTGTTGCATCAAAGTGTCTTATGAATGTTATCCCCGAAACTGGAGGAGGTAAATTTTAAGGGCAAGACAACATTTGCATTATAGATTTGTCTTTCAGAGCCAAAATGAGTCTTTTTTTTTTTTTTGCCCCAACTCAAGAAAATTCCATTTTCTGCCCCTTGAACAATAACAGTTGGTAGTATTATGCTAAGCGAAATAAGTCAGTCAGAGAAAGACAAGTATCACATGATCTCTCTGATATGAAGAACTTGATAGGCAAGACAGAAGTTTGGGGGGGGTGGGGGAGAGAAATGAAACAGGAAGGGATGGGGAGGGAGACAAACCATAAGAGACTCCTAGACTCAAGAAATGAACTAAGGGTGGCCGGGGGGGTAGTGGGGTAGGGATAGGGTGGCTGGGTTGTGGACAATGGGGAGGGTATGTGCTGTTAAGTGCTGTGAAATGTGTAAGCCCGAAGATTCACAGACATGTACCCTGGGGCAAATAATACATTATATGTTAATAAAAATTAATTTAAAAAAAAAAATAACAGTTGGTAGTAAAAAGTGAAAATCATCCTAGATTGTTCTGCAAAGTTGTCTCTTTACCTAAGAAAATATCTGTATCACAACTGAAATATCACTTTCAAAGCTTCTTCTTATTTCAGATTAATAATTTTTTTTCAGAAAGTAACACATACACCTTTTAAAGAAGTCAAAGTACAGATTAGAAAACTTTAGAGTTAGCCATATCATTTCATCCAATGATAACCATTTTTTAACATTAAGCCACCACCATCCCAGATACACATAGAAAAGTGGATGGAAAGATGGATGAGAGATGGAGAAATAGATAGAGACAAAGTAATTCCATAAAAAATGGTATCACACTAAAACATGCCACTCTTTAATTTGTAGTAAAAAATAAGTAAAGGAAAAGACATAAGTAAAACTGAAGGACTTGCTGGAATTTGCATAAATATCTGATTTTTAAGATAGGAGGCTTTTTCCCCCAAAAGATAAAACCAAATTTAAGAAGGAAATAAAGGGAGAATTATTAAGAAGCTGGAGTCATTATAGCTCTTCTGGACTAAATCTGCCAAATTTAGTCAATATTGATTGATTACTTGTTCTGAAAAATGGGGAAATTAGCACTCCCACCCACCTGCCCTGCCCCAACTCCAGATTTTTATTATGTTATTTTAATAATATCAAGTTATACATCATTTGGCTTCTGTTCTGAAATGTATTACCAGCTTCCTCCTAGTTCTGTATTAAGTGGACTCAGTATTTATACCGATACCTTTACCACAACATTTCCATTCTGAGCCTTTTAAAAATTTATATTTCAATTGGCTGTATTTCATCAAGTACTTTTTAAAAATGATATACTCTCTGAGTTCTTTTTTTTTTTTTTAAAGATTTCATTTATTTGACAGAGAGAAACACAGCGAGAGAAGGAGCGCAAGCAGAGGGAATGGTAGCGGGAGAAGCAGGCTTCCCGTGGAGCGGGGAGCCCAATGCGGGGCTCAATCCCAGACCCCTGGGATCTGACCTGGGCCAAAGGCAGACGCTTAATGACTGAGCCACCCAGGCGCCCTACTCTCTGAGTTCTTGCATGTTTAGGGATGTCTGCTTCGTTTCATGCCTAAACAATAATTTTAATGGTTATAAAATCTATAGATCACACTTTCCCCTCTTCAGAACCTAGTAGATTCTTTCCTTCCTCCCTTCCCTCACCTCCTTTCCTTTTTTTCCTCTCTTCTTTCTTTTTTTAGCATTTAATGTTGTTTTGGAGAAATCTGAAGCCTATAGATAACTTGTTTTTTTTCTTTCTAAATCTGTTTGCCTGAGGAAATTTTTCTTCATCATCAAAGAAGATGTATTAGAATTGATGAACACTATGTCAGAGCACATATAAAGTACGAATAGGGCTTCACATGTTAAGCATGAGCAAGATAAAAATATTTTGCATGGAAACCACTGAATATAAATAATAATAATAAAAGTAAAAGAAGTGGATGAAGAAGGCAGATTGAGAACCCAATTTGTAAGACAGCATAATGCAAGAAGTAAATGGTGAAGTTAGCCACATCTGCAAACACTTTGTTGTTGTTCTTTCCCATGTTCTGTCATTTTTGGCAGTTTTGCCACATTTAATTCGCATGACCCTAAAACTAAAACATGGTTTAAAAACATAAGTTGCTGGGCGCCTGGGTGGCTCAGTGGTTAAGCCTCTACCTTCGGCTCAGGTCATGATCTCAGGGTCCTGGGATCGAGCCCTGCATCGGGCTCTCTGCTCAGCAGGGAGCCTGCTTCCCCCTCTCTCTGCCTGCCTCTCTGCCTACTTGTGATCTCTCTCTGTCAAATAAATAAATAAAATCTTTAAAAAAGAAAAGAAAAAGACAAAAATTGGGGGCACCTAGGTGGTTCAATGGGTTAAAGCCTCTGCCTTTGGCTCAGGTCATGATCTCAGAGTCCTGGGATTGACCCCCAGCATCGGGGCTCTCTGCTCAGCAGGGAGCCTGCTTCCCCCTCTCTCTCTGCCTGCCTCTCTGCCTACTTGTGATCTCTCTCTGTCTGTTAAATAAATAAATAAAAATCTTAAAAAAAATAAAAATAAAAACACAAGTTGCTAAGTCTAACAATTTTGCCATTGTGTTTAGAGATGTTGCAAAATTTGGCAAAGATAAAGCTACCCCATGCCTTCTTGGGTTCTGACAGCCAAAGATGAGAGCAGCCTGTATTTCAGTCACCTGAAGTGACTGAGTGACTTTATAAATTTATATATATATGTATATAAAATATATACATGTATATACATTTTATATGTATATAAAATGTAATATATAATATGCAATATATATAAACATAGATTTATAATACATATATTACATTGTATTATAATATGTACATTACATAATACAATACATATAACATATAAATGTAAAATACATTTATTTACAAAGCACCTGGAGACACTGCCTCACTCTGCAGAAAAGAAACAAACCATCCCGTGCACAGAGAGCCACAACCAGGCCAGACCTAGTAAGAAACAAAGTGAATACAGTATGTGAACTGACAGTCCAGGCAGAGCCCTCCACTCTGGTGACTCTGTCACTAATGCTTGTGCAGCTAGTCCCAGCGCAGCAGAATCTGTTGTGAATGGGCAATTCCTATGCTATCTTAAGAAATCATTAAGTAGGGGCACCTGGGTGGCTCAGTCGTTAAGCGTCTGCCTTCGGCTCAGGTCATGATCCCAGGGTCCTGGGATCGAGCCCCGCATCAGGCTCCCTGCTCGGCAGGAGGCCTGCTCCCCCCACTACCATTCCCTCTGCTTATGTTCCCTCTCTCACTGTGTTTCTCTCTGTCAAATAAATAAAATCTTTTAAAAAAAAAAAGAAATCTTTAAGTATTCTGGGGGCACCTGGGTGGCTCAGTGGGTTAAAGCCTCTGGCTTCGGCTCAGGTCATGATCTCAGGGTCCTGGGATCGAGCCCCCCATTGGGCTCTCTGCTCAGCAGGAAGCCTGCTTCCTCCTCTCTCTCTGCCTGCGTCTCTGCCTACTTGTGATCTCTCTCTCTCCATCAAATAAATAAATAAAATCTTAAAAAAAAAAAGAAATCATTCAATATTCTGAAGAGCCCCGTTTTCATTTTCTATTGCTATGTAACAAATCATCACAAGCTTACCAGCTTCAAACAATGCCCATTTATTAATTGTCGTTATGTAATTAAGAAGTTCAGGTGAGCTCAAGTGCATTCTGTGCTTAGGGTCTCACAAGGTTTAAATTCAAGTGTCAGTCAGGCTGGGTTCTCCTCTGAAACTGGGTTGTCTTCCAAGCACATAGAAGTTGCTGGCAGAATTCAGTTCCTCAGGATATAGGAGGTTCCCATTTTCTTGCTGGCTGCCTGACAGGTGTTGTTCTCAGCTCTCAAGAGGCCACCTGGTCCTAGCCATGTGACCCTCTCACAACATGGCCACTTACTTCCCTAAAGCCAGCAAGAGAATCTCTAATAGAAATATCTCTATCTCTAATAGGTGTGTATTCATGTGTAAGGTAGTGTAACACAAGAGATCCACACTCAAGGGGAGGGGATAATATAAGGCACATATAACAGTATGAGAGAGTCTTGGAAGATTTCAGAATTCTGCCTGTCAAACCTCTACTATTTTGGTTGTTTTGATTCCTTGCCTGCTTAGAATTGTAGGATCATTGGAGCCACTCTAGTTTAGTTGGACTCTTATGCCTGACCCTTCCCTGACTAGCTCTGTTCTGCCAAACGACCACTCACAGGCATAAACATGACATTTACTTGGCACATGTTTTGAGGAAACAAATAAAATTGCATCTAAAAACAATATGAAATATTTGGGGGAAAGACAAAAGAAAATGAGCAGTATGTGAAAATGCATACCACTTTACACTCACTATGCTGGCTATAATTAACAAAAAGAAAGAAAGTAACAGGTGTTGTCAG
Source organism: Procyon lotor (assembly GCA_028646535.1). NCBI lineage: Eukaryota > Metazoa > Chordata > Mammalia > Carnivora > Procyonidae > Procyon > Procyon lotor. The sequence goes on along the minus strand of CM053603.1, from coordinate 130,793,574 downwards.
GACATGGAGAAATTGGAGGCTTCATACACTGTTGATGGGGGTACAAAATGGTACAGCCACCATGGAAAAGGGTTTGGTAGTACCCCAAAATGTTAAACATAGACTTGCCATATGACCCAACAATTCTACTCCTAGGTATATACTCAAAAAACTGAAAACTGATACTCAAGCAAATACACATATACCTATGTTCATAGGGGCACTAATCACACTCACCCAAGGTGGCAACACTCCAAATGTCCATCAGTAGATGAACAGGAACAGAAATTACAGTTTATTCACACAGTGGAACACTACTGAGTCATATAAAAGAATGATGTACTGATAAATGCTACTACATGAATGGACTTTGGAAACAATATGCTAAATGAAAAATTTCAGACACAAAAGACCATATATTGTATGATATCCCTTACATGAAATATTAAGAAAGGGAAAATTAGGAACAGAAAGCAGACTGGTGATTGCCAGAGGCCACAGGGAAGGAGACTCGGGGAGCAACAGCTTAATGGACACAGGATTTCCTTTGGAGTGATTGCAGTTTTTTAGAACTAGATACAGGGAGTAGTTGCACAACGTTGTAAATTTACTAAATGCCGCTGAATTGTTCACTTTAAAATGGTTAAGCTTATGTTATGTGAATTTCATGTCCATAACAAAATGAAAACCAAAAACTGAAAAAAGAAATATCCATTGCGGGTGGAAAGACATGTCAGTGAAGAAATTCTTCCTAATTCTTTGAACTGTTTTTCTTCTGGTGCTTCTTTTCCTAATTAGGCTGAAAAGGGAGTAGAGCCACATAGGAACCCGCCATGCAGGTGAGAGAAACGAGAGGATGGAGTGTTGGCTAATACCTTTCTTCTCTGTGATGAACAGCAAGAGAAATTCTGGTAGGCATGTGAGCCTATGCTGTTGCAACAGATTTAAGCAGCAAGCTTTTAAGCTTCGCTACACTTACCATAATCATGAGTCAGTACAAGCAAAGTTCCAGAAGAACCAAGATGAAGAAAACCATGGAAGTTCCAAGGTGAGTTTTAAGAACACATCCAGGAATGGTGTGAAAACTGAAATAAAGGGCAATTGAAACTGGAGAAAAGACAATCAGCTATGCCTAAAGGTGGAATTTCTGTTATTCTCTGACCCATCCTACTTTAGCCAAATGTAATATGCAAATGGACTGTTACTTATAGTTCTATTTTAATGATGCTTTTTAATGGGGGGAAAATAAAATTATTTTGGCTAGACACACTCCTTTTTATGGTGACACCTTTAATCCACTTTTATATATTAAAGTTGGATTTTCCTAAATTAGTTGAAGCATTTCAAGATACCAATGAGGGTTTCCACCAACAATCCTGTTTCGGCAATGTCCACTTTGTATCTATACCACAAAGTCTGAAAACAACCGCAAGGCTATATTCTAATAATTGTACTTCACTCCACACAGGCTGACGGCTTCCTTGGGAGGCACCACAGAGTGTGACGAGGTGCAGAGTAGAGAAGGCATGCTAGTGGCCAGGGCCCAGACCCCCTCCCAGGACTCACGCATCAAAGCAACTCCACTTTGAATCTACCTTATGCATCATGCTGCCTGATAAGATGTTACTTAACTAGGGCTTAAAAAATTCAACATGCGATTTATAAAAATGGGTGGAAAATATAAAAACGTACGTGTTGGTGATAAAACTCTTTCATAAAATTACTAATGTAGAGACATATAGTGTGCGATACAGTGAAAGCAGTGGCTCTTAGTCTCAATGAGTTGCTCATTAATTAAGTTAAATTGATCAACTGGGAGTGAAGCCAATGAAAGATTTTTTTTTTCTTTTTAATGTATAGTCCAGTGAAAATATTTCCATTAATATTATACCTGGAAGACAAGGTCAAATGACAAATTTTATAATGTTTTGTAACTCTAAGAAGTAAAATCAGCCATAAAACATGCAAGTTTGTTGTTCAACTTCAGCTCATCAGACCTTTTAACCTAGTCTCAGAAACGCATTATGCACAAAACTAAAGGACTAACTTTCTATTTCTCAGCCAGAAGGAGAGAAAGTATAAGCCCTCAATCTTGCCTCAGTTAGCCAACTGACCTAGCTGACACTACTATCCCTCTTGTGTCAGTCATGCTAATTATAAGTCAAGAACCCAAGGAAAGTTTTCTAACATACATGGGTTTTGCCTACTCAGCACCAAAATTCTTTTTTTCTTAAGGAAGCTTCCTGCTCAACATGTGTCTTGAACTCCCTTCCCCAAGATCAAGAGTCACATGTTCTACCTCATGAGCCAGCTGGGTGCCCCAGCACCAAAATTTTTGTACTGTCTTGCACTATTCCCTACATTTTATAGTCTTCTAAGGCAGAGACCATTGCCTATGTGTCTGGGTCTCCCCACTCCCCTACCACATATTGAGCACAAGTCTGGTTCTGAATGAATGACCACTGACCATGAAACACAGCGGATAGTGTGCTGATGTCAGTGATCCTGGTCACAATGACCATGGTAATGGAAAGTACAAACCTCAAAATGGAAAAGTCCTAGGCGAACTCTTGCTATCAACTTGAATAGACAAAATGCTGAATATGTATGAATGCTCAATCTGACATCAGCAGGAAACCCACAAACTTTAGCAAAAAATAAATCTGAAAGAACAAACATGTGATGCAACTAGGATTAAAACCTTTATCCCTAAAAGTCCCAAAGCAGTCACAAACAATACAATTGACCAAGTACTAAAAGGGCAATTTGCTGCTGAGAGCAAAGATTTAGGACTGGGGAGGAACTCTGGCCAGATTTAAATAATGACAGAAGGATCAAAAATAAGAGAAGGTAAAGGATCAATAAATAGATCAGCTAGTGTGTTGATCCATAATGCAGAGTGGAAAAGATGCCAACAGCCAACTTTGAGTCCGGTTATTTAAAAAAGAACATTGGGTTTAGGGTTCCATGACACGTGTTATTCTGAAGGTTACTCTATAAACCTTCAGAATATAAGGTAACATCAGGCAGACAGCTTTAAAAATATGAAACTTGGCTTAAGTAGATGAGGTAGAGGGTTTGGTCTTCACTAATATTTGATTTCTACTGGGTTCAAATATGAGACCGGTATGCATTTCCCTGTGGTTGGTCTTTAAATTATAAAATGCACATGTGCCCAAGTATATGCCTTCATTTAGAAACTTGTTTGGGGAAAAATTTTTGTGTGAGTAATTGTAAGTCTGGACACAAATTTTTAGGCATTATTATGTGACAAAACTCATAGAGTGTTCCTCTAGATATTTCCATAAAACTTCTAAATATGAAGTCAAAGAAAATAATTAAAGAGACCTTCATGTTAAGTTAGCACCAGGTTAGAATAATGATACAAGTCCTAGTCCTTTTCATTACCAACTTTAGAGCTCTAGCTATGGACCAAAGTGATGCTAGTAGACTCTTAAATGAATTGTTTTATATAATCATCACAGTAACATGGGGAGGTAAGTAGTTATTACCCCTGTGCTATGGATGACGCATGTAGATTTACAGTAGCTGAGTAACTTACTAATCATCAGCTAATTAGATGGTAAATCTGAGTTTGGATTCAATCTTTCTGATTTTGGAATTCACACTTGTAACCATGGGGCCGTCCTGGAAGTCAGAGAGAAAGATCTTCACTAACATCAGAAGAATGTATTTGCCTTATATTTGTCATTTTTATTTTAAAAGATATTTTTCTTTAGTGATGCAGTTTTAAAGGCCTGATAAATTAAGCTGGATTTTGTAAGCACAGAGTCTTCTCTCTCTCTCTCTCTCTCTCTCTCTCTCTCTCACACACACACACACACACACACACACACACACACAAGCAATGGGAGAAACAGGAATCCTTATATGTAAATCCATTCTATAAAAGGATTTTCAAGCCTAGCACTTACTGAGCCTACGTAACAGTTTGGACCATAAAATCATCCCTATCCCCTCACTCTGTATATCCCATATTTCTGATTTTTCTCCAAATACTAGGACTCAATTCTTGCTTCATGACTATGTTCGGCACTTGACTGCTATGTTTTTGGCCCTCTTACACAACCAAGAATGGGGGGCTGGAGCCCCTTTCCTTGATAATCTCATTTGTCATGGCTCCTACTTGGAGCAATGCTGTCCCTAACAAACAACCTGGTCATTTCTTTTTTTATAGCCTCTACCTCTCTAGATTTCCCTTTTTATAAGAGTCCTTTTCTCTAGTCTCTTTAAAATCTTTTTCCAAATTCACCTTCAGAGAACTGTCGGCAATCGACTCTCTCCCAGCTTCCGTGACTCATTTTTTTTTATTTACCTCTCACAATCCTAAATTGTGCGTCCCGTATAACAGAGGATGCTGTACTGCTCTGACTGGGTTTGTTCCTTTTTGATTTCTGGTTCTTGACTGGCATGGTGACACCAGGTGAGGCTGGCCAGACTGCTCCTTTTCTGTTGCGGTGAAGCTCCGTGGCTACCTGGGGGTTTATCTATGGCCAGTTCCCTGCTTCTGCTCCAGTGACAGACTCCGTCATCTGAGACTGCCAGACTCACTGACATCCCACAGCAAGATACTCAGAGTCCTTGGAGCCTCCAGCCGTAGACTGCTTCAGGGCTTCCTCCCCTTCCATGCCTGCCCTCACCTTCCCGACACTTCTGTGACTTCCAGATATAAAACCAAAGTCAGAGCTTACTTTCAGATGAGCAACTTGTGGCTCTTACACTGAGACCACTGGCACAGAAGGACTTTTCCCTCTCCCCTCTTTTCTTATCCTTGCTCTCTTAGTTAGATTACAGCTTTCAGAGTCTCCTCTTCCACCTCCCCTCAAGGTGCGTGTGTACGTACACACGTACTTAAACGCACAGGTGCACGCACACCTTCTCCCCTGGTGTGGGTGTGGGGAGAGTGCGGAAAGACACCCGCCCCCAGGCTTCTGCCTCTCCACACCTAATCTCTTAGAAGTTTCCTTTGATATTCATTTGAGTGCCTTCTTATCTTGGTTCCTTTTTGCTTTTACATCTTTTATTCATGTGCACTCTAAATACCTCCATTAAATTATATAATCATCGAGGATAGGGACAGCGTCTGTGATTCCAGTTGGGGCTTTTTTCCTCCACTTCTCAGGCTGTAGCTCTCATGCTGAGCTCTACGGACTTCCTTTGTCTGGGCAACTTTAAAAATCCAGAGGAATGGTGAGCCTGGCCTCCAGATGATGCACACAAGTGAACGGAATGGGAATGCTCAAGTGACAAGCACCCCCTTTGGAAGGAGAAATGATCTGGTTTATGGGTCCTCTCAGATTTAAGTGACTTAACACTGCCTCCTACCTTGGAAACATCCCTCCTCTAGTCATCAAAACCACACTCAGAGCCCCAGATGGTGGGATCCAGTCCTGCCTTGGTCACTTCCCGGCCCTACACCGTGAAGCAGATTATTTAACACCTCAGAGCCTCAGTTTCCCCATCTGTAAAATCTGAATAATAAGGATGCTACTTCAGATCTAAATAAGATCATGTAAGTTCATGACTCATATTAGGTGTTCCAAAAATGTCAGAGATTTTTTTTTATAATTCATGGAACCTAGAGTTTATGGGTCTTTTTGCCACTCTCCAAGGCCTTAAACATGGTTAAGAAGTAGTCCAAACAGTGACTTTATCATTATAGGGATTTTATCACAAACAATCTAGAAATCCACGAAGAAACTCATGAGTAGAATATGGTCAAGTTTACATATTAAGCAGCCTTTCTGGCAATTCAGCAATAAAAATTCTCTGAAAGGGGGAGGGATATGGTGTGAAAAGAAAAAAATTTCCCTTTGAAATAACAATTTCATCTTTTGTTCTGGCCTGTCTCAGGGTAAAGAAAAGCCAATTCAGAAAGTCCCTGGAGCTAAGCAAATTTTTCCACCATCAGCTCCTGGGCTGTGTCAGCAAAGCCAGGTGGGCCTGCAGGGAACCCGGGCCCAGAAGTCTCCTGAAGGCTGCTCTGCCTCTGCAGGAGGCCACAGCAGAGGGCATCAGGACCACCGGCAGGCCCGCCCTCTTTGGCATGGAAACCTGGGCTCCGCTCCTGTGGGGCAGCCTCCCTCCTTCTCACGTTCTCTCCCTCCCTTGCTCCCTCCTGGATATTAAGCTTAGACTGGTTTCATCCACTTTATCATCTCATTTGCTTTCTGATCTGATCTCGGGCTGCCATGTGGCTGATCAAAGGCAGATGTGAACTCTCATCTTCACAAAGAAGTCCCTGTATTCAAACAAACATGTTAATTTATCTCTTTTTGCCTCCAGTTACCTTCCCTTGCTCCCTCCTACCATTTCTCACTATATTCATTCACTCCCCATGCACCCTCTCACTATTCACACTTTCTTTCTCCTCCCTTTTTATGACCTTTTTATTCTCATTTGTCTTTAAGAATCTTTCCTTTCTCCAGCTCATATTCTATTGTCGTTTAAAATAATAAAATGGCTTTTACCCCCCTCATCCTCTTTATATTTGAAAGAAAAAAATTATTTTTTTTTTAAACTTCAGACATACTCTTATTCTCGGCAGCCTAATTTGCTTTTAATGGGGGCATATGTTATAAAATTCCAGCGCTGCCTCTTGTCTGCCCACTTCCATCGTTCCTGCCTCCTCACTCTCCGTCTCCTTGTCTGTCCCTCCTGCCAGGATGTGTCCTTCTCCCTTGTCCTTACTTCCTTCTGTCATTGTTCTTTTTCTGTCCCTTCCCTCTAGGAGAGAGTCACCCTTTGGCTGTCTCTCCAAATTTTGCCATGCCACTGCTTCCCTTTCTGCTGACTTTATGCTGAGTTGCTACTTTCAAGGTTCTGAAATTCAGTCAATCCTTGATAGTTTGCCCTAATTTGTAGAGAAGGTCAATCGGAAATAATAAACCCTTAATGGAATATTTTACAAAAATCTCCCAGTAGAAGGATATTAAGTGGCTACAATATGATTGTTGACAAAGAATCAAGAAAGCTGTTCACAGAACCACCAATAACAATTTGCTGAGTTCCCAGGGCTGTGAGTGGTTCAGAGGTGAGCAAGGCTTGCCCCCTTGCCCTCGGGGAGTTTAAAATACTCTACAGAAAATACAACAGGCTTGCATATGACCGTAATAAAGGCAGAATGTGCGAGAAGCTGATTCATTTGACAAATATTAACCCCTACACTAAGGTCAGAGCTGTGGAAAACTGGAAAGGGAATCCATATGATCTTTGCCCTTACGGCACTTAGACTCTATAGAGGATCAATTTACAGTTAAATGATGACCCTGCAAAGCAAAAAACAAACAAACAAAACCCTTAAGATTTAGGATAATAAGCAGTTCCTGAAGAAAGTGATCCATGTAAGTAGGAAGGTAGGGATTGTGTCATACAAGGATGCATTGGATCTGGGTCTTCAAAGACTGCTTAGCCTTTGAAAGTTGGCACAGAAATTAAAGCAATGCAAGGACCGCATGGAAAATCAGGTTTGTCTTCATGGCAACTTTAGTTCACTGTGAGACTACCGGGACCCTTGGTTGAGGATTCTGAGTCTAGGTCTTGTCTAGTCTGAGTCTAGGCTTGCTGCGATATTACATGAGCTATTATACTATGATGAGTCACCAGTCTTCCCTTTGGAGTCAAGCGGGGGAAGTAGAGTCATATGTGCCTGCATGTGACTTCGTGCACCATGGAGACAGCAATGTATGAGCAAGGTTCAGAGGTAGGAAAGTGGCTGGGACTTTAAGGAGGAAAAGGAAGTGGCCCAATGTGGCTGTTGGGAGAGACTGTGAAGGGAGGCAGTGGAGGTGATGCTAGGAAGGCAATTGCCATATTGTGGAGGACACCGAACACCATGTATAAAGATTGAACACGTATGATTTTTGACCCAAAGAAGACAGAACCAAATCTGGGCCAAGTCTATGGGAGAGAGGAAATATTAGATGAAGAGAGACCAATCAGGAGTCCACTACAATAACTCAGCAAGTGATAATAAGAACTCATATAGTAAGTTTGATGGTAGTGGATAGAGGAATTTGATTTAAGCAATATATCTATGATAGCATCTCTTCAAGAGAAAGGGAAGGAAGAATCAGAAATTAGATGAAATTGGCTAGAATGCTGATGATACCAGTAACTATGAGAGGGACGACAGGAGCAGGAGTTTTTAGGGGAGACACTGATAGATTTGGTTTCATTCATATTGCATTTGGGATATTGCTGGATATAGAAGCAATAGAAGAAAGCAAAGAAGAGGAGAATTAGACCACTTGAACACATTTTTGGGGCAAAATTATATATGCTCAGAAGCTGAAAATCCATACCTTCATTCAGCAAATATTTATTGAACCCCTACTATTTGCCAGTGAGATGAAGTATGGCCCTAGAAAGTAGGATGTTGTTGATAAAACATCAATGGCTTAAAGAGTGAGCAAGAAAAGCTGACATATACCTACTATGGGTAAGTTGATTCCACCAGAATGGAAGCCATCTCAATGTGTTCCAGAGGCTGTGAAAGACAAAACTAAATAGGGAGAGAATAAGAGGAAAAAGACCCTAGGAGGCCCAAAGGTTTTAATGAATGCAGCAATTCATTAACAAATAGGTAAGAATCAGTTGTGCTTAGCAAATGTATTATTTAAATGCAAATGATGCTGCTAATTGTCTTCACTCAAGTAGGCTAAAGAGGAGGCATCTAATGCTAAGAAGGCAAGCAACCAGAGGGACCTAGTTTTGTAATTACTCTGCCACTTACTAGTAATATTCCTTGGGCAAGTTACTTTATATCTGAGTCTCAGTTTCCTTCTCTATAAAACAAGGAAAATTACATTTAGTTCATTGTGTTATTGTGAGGATTAAAATTAATGTGCATAAAACGCCTAGAACAATAAATGGCAGCTATCATCATATTTTTTAAAATTTGTTAGTCTAACACTTCTTTCCCTGTTTCGAGTCAAGTTCTGTCACCAAGTTTCTGTATAAGTAAACTATTTGCACATCCTAACGAATAGTCTCTAGTAACAGAACTTTGTTGATCCGATGATAATATGTCCTCTACACTGCTAGTCCCTGACCCTGTCCACCTGACAATAATTCTGTACTACAAATGCATCCTTATGCAGTTTCATTAGAGGAGAAGATGGGCAGAGTGAGCTGAGGCAGAGCAGAATCATTCTTTGTTTTCACATCATAACAACTGTTCATCAAATCTCACTCTGCTCTACCTCTGAGCGTCAAATCAACCTCCCATAGAAAAATGTCTAAGTCTTTATATTAACCATTATCTATAATTCTATCCTCCACCTTTACCAACTAAATGTACTCCATGCCCCCTCCCCATGTTCTTGAAATCAGTTCACAGCATCCTAGCATTCATGGTGCCCCCTCTTTCTCACAGCCCCTCTAAAGGGTCTTATCTCTTGAATCAAGTCCTGTGTCTCACTCCCATTCTGCTACCCTGTTCAAGACCCTCTTTACTTTGAAATGATTTCTAGGCTACAGGCTGTTCTCTATTCCAGTCTGCCCTTCACACTAAAAGGAGATATAATTATGTCATTCTGTCACTTGTTATCTTCCATTAGCCCTGTACATTGCCCACAGGATAAAATCTATACATTTTAGTTGAGCTTGATGACCCTTTATATTCCTAACCTAGCTATCCAATCTATCTTTTGCTCCAGTTTCCCAAATATGTAATAGTATTTACTAATTCAAGTCATTGCACATATTCCCTTCACATGTAACACCTTTCCACAACTTGTTTGATATACAAACTCCTACTCATCCTTTAAAACCCAGTTTAAGGGGCACCTGAGTGGCTCAGTTGGTTAAGCATCTAACTCTTGGTTTTGCTTCAGGTCATGATCTCAGGTCTTGGGAACAAGCCCTGCATGGAGCTCCATGCTAAGCGGGAAGTCTGTGTAAAGATTCTCTCCCTCTATCCCTCCCCCACTCACTCATGTACATGTACATGTGCACACTCCCTCTCTCTAAAATAAATAAGTCAATCCAGGGGTGCCTGGATGGCTCAGTCAGTTAAGCATCTGCCTTCAGCTTAGCTCATGATCCCAAGTTCCTAGGATGGAGCCCGGCATCGGGCTCCCTGCTCAGTGGGGAGCCTGCTTCTCCCTCTCCTTCTGCAGCCCCCACTGTTTGTACTTGCTCTCTCTCTCTTTCTCTCTCTCAAATAAATAAATAAAATATCTTTAAAAAAAACAGATAAAACTGACCTTAAATGTAACCATTAGTAATAGAGATTGATGATAGTTCTGGAATACTACAGTTCCATCCTTACTTAGCCAATCTATAATCTTGAGAGGTTCTTAAGGGAATTACCACATAAGTTAAGGCTAAGCAAAAGAATGGTTTATAACTTGGCTTTGGCCTAAAACCCTAAGGGAAAGCCCTGGGTTGGTTACCCTGAACAAGACTGGTTTGAACTCAATTATTTCACTTGGATAGCATAACTGACTTTTTTGGTGAGATTTCATTCTAGTTTCTAGCTGCCTTTCTAAGAGTCTGAGAAAAAGGGAAGGCTCAGAGTTCTCTTTTCTAAAGCAGTAAGATCATGAGCCCTTACTTATCCTCACAGTCTCACAGGAGAATAGATATAGGTCTATTTACCTTACCAGAGGTTCATGTTTTATACTTGACACACTAAGACGTCATCCTTTAGGAAACCTAATCCAACAAATATCCCTGAACATGACAAATTTATAGCAGCTCTCCTTCTCCTGAGGATGAAGTGATATGCCAAGAAGGTACCAACATTAACTGCCCCTGATATTTCTTCCCTTTCTCTATTCCCCACTGCCCTGTATGTATGAATTGCTCTTTCTTTCATCTGAGTTCCTTTAGTAACCTGTTCATCCCTCTCTGACAGTACACGCATTTTCTAAAATTATTTTTAAATATATATCTTTCCCGCCCAACTATCATTTTTAAGGCGGCAGGAATTTTATTTATCTTATAGCCCTACATGCTCAGTGCCTAATATAGGGAAACCACTAGCTCATATGGTGTTTTAATGCAACCTCCTCCCAGTGGATGTGGCCTGTGCTTCACGAGGAGACTGTGGACTATATTTTAATTCCTTTACCCTTACAGTCTGGGCACCTGGTACAGGCCACAGCTTGGACAATTGTATCCAGAACCCTATATCAGCACACAAGAGGAACTCTTCAAATATTTTTGAACAAGTGAATAGAGCATAAAGAAATTGCTTTGGAGTGTGAGGAATACAGTGACAATGTAAAGACTGAGAAACTATGAGGCATAAAAATTAACAGAATGTTTGGCTATGATCATTAACAATCCATAAATTTTAGAAAGCTCTTAAATATGTGAAAGCAAGAAGAAGGTCTTAAATCTCCAAGATTTTTATAATTGGAAGTATAGCAGCTATATTCCGGATATTCTAGGATAATCCAAATTTCAAATCTCCCATCTTATTGTCCCCATAAGAGTAACTGTACTTGTCAGAGCATATGTCCTAATACGGGGCTCAGAAAACATGTCACTAACTAGAAGGTATATTTGATTTATTTTTGCTCGATCTTCTCATTTTACAGATGGAGAAACTGAGATCCACAGAGGTTAATCAGGTCACTTTAAGTCACAGAGGAAATTAATTATAAAACTAGTCTCCTGACTCCTAATTTATTGTTATTTTTTATTATTTTATGCTATACCTTAACATAGTCCTCTGAAAACCTTTTGTTTGTAGCTAAATGGATATCCCACTCATACTATGGAATCTTTTCCTGGGATAGGATACACTGCATTACCACAACAATCTAGTGTTTCTCTCTCCAAATTATAAGGAGTCTCTGATGTCATATATGGAAGGGTACCCAAGACAAACTAAGCCTATATTTTTGGGCAAGACTGGGGAGTGCCTTCATTAAGGCTGACGGTAAAAAGGGACATACTCACTAGGTGATGCTTCTTAACCACTATATTCTAAACTCTATACCTCAAAAACCCCACGCTTCCTGGTGTCAACATCATCCAAGGTGACTTTCCAGGATAAAAGAGGAATGTGGGAACATCTGGTACGGGATGCTCAATATGAAAAAGTACAGGGAATACCTAGCAGCCAGTCTGAAAGTACCATTTATAAAGAACTTATCACATAGGGAAAGTGCATATGAGTTATTAAGAAAAAAGACAGAAAGAGTAGGTAAGTTGAGAATAATTAATACTAGCATATTATGGACATTGTGGTACAAAAAAAACAACAGTGACATGCTTAAAATTAAGGTGAACACACCAATACTACTGACTGAGGGACTCATGCAAGTTAAAAACTTGAAAATGTAGAGAGAGTAGTTTTATAAAGGAAGGAGTACAGGCAGAAGGGAATGTGAAGCTGTTTCCAATGGTGTAATGGGAGAACGGTGGTCAAGTCTTCAATTTAAGTTGATAATGTGACTTTGAGCAACTTGTTTAGTTTTTTGGGGCCTTAGTTTCCCTACTAATAAACACAAGAATTGGGCTCCATGAACTCCAGTCCCCTTTTCTAGCTCTAATTCTTCATGATCCCAATTGAACCATAATCATCCCTCACTAACTTGCAGAGAATGTTATTTGTAAAAAAGTGACTAAAAATGTGGAGGGTTGTGTTTACCAGATGAACAGAACATTACAATTTCTAGTGTATATTCTGGTCTAGGGATTGGCAAACTTTTTCTATGCAGAGCCAAACCAAATAGTTTAGGCACTGTGGGCTATATATGGACTCTACTCAATTCTGCCACATGAAAGCAGCCATAGGCAATATGTAAACAAAGGAGTGGGGCTATGTCCCAGCAAAACTTTATTTACAAAAACAGGTAGCAGACTGGATTTTGTCTACAGGGTTTAGTTTGTCAACTGGAGTATGGGAAATGGATTACACATCATTTAATGTAGTAATTTTAACTATTAATCTTCATATATTTATATATTATACATGGTAAGAAACCACTAAGCTTTTGAAAAGAAACAAGTCAGCACCCTTGATAATCCGTATAGACTGCCACATTATACAACTCTAGGGGCCACCTTTCACAATGATGTTATAGGACACTCTAGAAGTCTATATAGTATATTGTCAGTGGGAGACATGTAAAACATCTAGGGCCCTACTGGTGGTACAATTACACTAACAGCTTGAAAGGAGAAATGGGTGTGAAGGAAGGAAAGGAAGAATCTGAAAAAGGAGTGCACTGGAATAGAATTCCTATTCCCCTCAGGAGGTCGAAGCCTGCCTTCTCCATCCTATTTCTTCTCCACTCCCCAAACGAAAGGTTCTTATCTCAGGAAAGAAAAAGCATATCAGTCATCCAAACTTGAAGTGAATTTAACAATGAATTACCTTTCTCAGAAATGTTTTTATTTGAAGATTTCTTAACTACTGGAGGTAGTCCAAGGAATATTAGAAGGTACTCCTCAAACTCCTGCTTGCTACTTGTTCCCCTTTATACTTACAGAAAGAACATTCATTCTGAGGTTCTACTTCCATGGCAAATCACAGCTTCCAGCAGAAGTTACTAATGAGAGTAAACTCATATCCCTAACCATAGCTGATCAACTCAAGAATGGACGTGTGGAAAAACAAAGCGTAATCAGAATTCTTCCCTAAGATATTTCAAACCAGAATTTAGGGAAGAAGAGTAAATGCTTTCTCCAGTAGGGCAAATGTAAAATGAGCTCTCTGTCACCAGCCACGTGCCCTACCATGTGCATGAGGCAAGCTGGAGAGAATAAAGCCAACATGCAGTGAAAGGTTGAGAAAAGAAATGAACTTCGGGGGACAGTCTTATCAAAATTGGTTGTTGTGCTTCAGGACCCCCTGCTGCACCCCTGTCTTTCTCAGACTGGGGGAATGCCCTCAGTATCTTTCTAATAAACTCTCTTTTTGCCCAGGCTAATTCAAATAGAGTTTTGCTACTTGTAACCAAAATGGATCTGAAAAATACAGTCCTGTAAATACAAGGGTTTTTTCTTTTTTTTTTTTTTTTTCCTTTCTTTTCCCCTCAGATCTGTACTCTTGTCTCAGATCTTTAGGCTTCCTTATCCTTCTTTCCCTGGTATTATCCTAAATCCTGCTGATTGAGAAAAAATTAAATTCTCTGCCACTGTGCAGCATGCATCAACCCTACCCCATATTTATGTCTACATGCTAAATAGGGATTTTGTGGTATGGGCACTTTTCAAGTTTGACAGAAAATTCTTTATCTACAGACTTTGGGTATGACCACAAAGATTTCAATCTGCACCCATTCCCCCAGTGGCCCTCAGATATGAAAGACACACAAACAGCTGTACCTAAACACATGACAGGTCACTCACCTCACCAAAGGGCAGAGAAGAATCATTAGTACTTCAAAAGCTTCAGTAATCAAATTCTATATTAGCCAACTGTAGAAACACCAAGGTCCCAGAAAGGTCAATCCCACCATTTTGTTATGTTCTCATTGCTTAATTGGTTAATTGTCATTTTAATGAGCATACATCTGCATGGCACAACCTTGAAAGGTTACCAAAGTGCTTATGGTGAAAAGCAGATCTCCTCTTACCCCTGCCCCATCCCCTGGCCAACAGTGGTCCTCCTTAATGGCAACAGCCCTTATCATTTTCTTCAATGTGTTTCCAGAGATATTTGATATATTTATAAATACATATATGCACATATACAGTTTTGTACAAATGCTAGTACGACAACACATACTATTTTGCTCTTTGCTTTTTTCATATAACCAGTATGTCTGTTCTCACCACTTGGAATGAGGCATATGTTATCTGAAGAACTGAATCTTCTGGTCACATGCTTGGGAGTAATACATATAGTCACAGATGAACAGAGGTAAACACTTTCTGATGTCTCTATTAAACACGCTCTATGTTTTCCCTTAGCACTGTTATAAACTGAGGTATATTAAAATTTTTAAGAGTTTTTTTTTTTTTAAGCAAACTTTGATTTGAATTGGGCAGCATCCAACCAGAAGTGGTTAAGAGTCCCCTACTTACAAGAGCTAGAAGAAAGACTTAGGGAGAAGACAAGAAAGTAAAACAAGGAAATCATTTGATTGGCTACAGTGGAAGTGGTTGTCTTATTTGAGAATGCCCAGTTGGCTGTTAGTGATTGGTTGTCCTTGGTTTTGCTCTCTTACACCTTGAGGAGTTTCAGGCTTATTGTTTTGGTTTGCTTTCTAGGCTTTCAAGATATTGATTAGAGCCATCTCGATTTGATGGCCTCCTTGTTTAATTAATAGCAGCAACAGCAGTTCACCTAAAGGAGGAAGCTCGAATGGTAAAAAAACAATATCGAAATCTGAAGATAAGATAAGGTCCCAAGTGTGAACCTTGATTCTCAAGAGTTTAAAGTTTGAAGCAACAAATTTCTTTATACAAGTGAACTGTGGATTGCAGTCCCTTACGGAATTGAGTAAGCTATGGCTGCTGGGTTCCAAGTCATTTTACTAAATTAACAAAGAACAATTCAATGATGGGTTATTGAAAAAATATTAGAGAGTTTTCTTCTAAACTTTTGCAGTTGACATCATGAGAGAATAATCTCCTTGGTCATAACCAAACCCAGGTCTAGAGGGAACATTAGTTTATCCTTATATGACCATTCATTTGTAGGTTCTTTTTAAAGGGATATAACTTTCTGCAGCTCAAGAGACTTATGAGACAGTCTGAATAACCAATTTTAAGTGATTTTTATCCCCTCTGTGCAAAAGACAGTTTGAAATCTTTCTCTTCCGTTGGGCAAATCACTCTATAAAGGAGGACAGCTGTGACATTTATCATCATTTAGATAGATTGGAGTTTCAAAGCATGCACTGTCCTACATCTAAGTCCATCATAAATTTTGCATAAGTTTCTTTGTTTGGTCTGAGAAGCTAGTCTGACCCTTGTGGTAGTGCTATCCCTGGTCTTTCCTTTTACTTCTGCCTCTCTCTCCCGTCATTTTAATAGTCTTGTCTATCCTAATTGGCCTTACATAAACCATAATAATTGAAGAGTTACTTTATAGTCACGGCCAAGAAAGTACTAATAGCTGCCTGACTTATGCCAGCTCTATGGAACCTCTTACCCAGTACATCTCCCCAAAAAATTATGTTCTTTGACCTTCCTTCCCTCTTTGCATCTCCCCTTCCATCCATGCAACAATGACCTCCTGTTGCATTGGATTGACTAGGGTCCCTCTCTGCAAGGCTTCAGGTAAGTTTGAATTCCCTCCCATGGAAATAAGTCTAGACAAATCTCTCCCTTTCCTCCCTACCCTTCCTGTATTTGCTATGCAACAAAGTCAACTGGAGTCTCCCTCAGCATGGTTCTATTAGCATTTGGAATAAGGGAAATACTGAAGTCATGGTGTGTAGATTACTCCTCTGAAGACAACGCCATGAGATTCACAGCTTCTTTGCTCTCCAGCAGTGTTCCACAGTATAATCAGCTCAGGGGCATAAATTGTGTTCACTGCATTGAGTTAGAATCTCTGTGTTAACTATAGTGAGATTATATGTCTCAGGTAGATAGTCTTGTGTTTCTAATTCATCTTGGCATTCATTTAAACATGAACCAGGCTCTATATTCCATATCATTTCCTTCCAGGCAGAAAGCTCCCACTCAAGGACACTACACTTTCTAAAGCCTTTGTGCTCAAAATCAAGCTGTTTCCATTAGCTCCCTTTTGAATCAAAGAAAGCAATGGTCCTTCCTCTTTGAGCCCCCAGATCTATTTTTCTGCTTAAGATCAAAAGTATTGACAGGTTCCTAAAATCCTCTATTCAGTTGGTGTTTCTCAGAATCTACTCCTCAAAATTTTTGAATGGGTTTTTCCTTGTTCCTGAGATGCAGCATGCTACATAGCAAAACTAAGCTCAGGCTCCAATCTCTGAGTTTCCCTTCTCCATGATGACATCTCCCCTCGTAGTCCTTTCGCTAAATGTCCCCTCCATGAGACTAGCTAACAAGGTCCTCTCATCTTAATTGACCTCTCAGAGGTTCACTTTTCTCTAGGTAGCCCCAGGGTTTCTCAGACCCCCACTGTTCCTTTTCAATAATCCAGCCAACATAAGTAGCCCACGTGGATATCACGTAGCTCAGAACTGCACAAGCATGAGTACAGGAAAGTCAAATTATTTCCACACACACTCACTCCCCCAGCAGTGCCTTCCCCCAGCAACATTTACCATTTCACATTCTTCATTCACATTGTGTCTCAGCTGCTCCAAAGTCCAAATGACCTTGGGAAAGTTTTTTTTCAAGATTTATTTATTTGAGTGTGTGTGTGTGTGTGTGTGTGCACACGCGCGTGCGTGCGCAAGCGCAGGGAGAGGGAGAAAGAGAGACAGAGAGAGACAGAGAGATCTCAAGCAGACTCCACACTGAGTATGGGTCTGATGCAGGGCAGATCCCATGACCCTGAAATCAAGAGTCTGATGTTTAACCAACTGAGCCAGCCAGGTGCCCTGGCTTTGGTAAAGTACTGATATTTGTTTACCTTCCTGAGTTATACTCAAGAAGTTCATATAATCTATTTTAAATGTCTGACGGACTAGTTCATGATAAAATGCTAATAACTGGAAACAGGCTGGTCAGAACTTTATATTCATACTGACCTGGCTTTTAGTCTTAGATCAGCCACTCTCCATTTGTTTAAACTTGGGCAAGTTAGGGAATTTTCCCATCTTCAGACTCATCACATGAAATGAACATACTTATTTCTCATCTCTCAGCAGCAATAGCAATACATCAATGTTTCACATGGTAGATATTCAACAAATGTTATGTCCCAACTTTCCTCTCCAGGGTATTTGTGTTATTTTAAGGGGAATACAGTGTCTTCCTCAACAGGATGATTCCACAAAGGAATGTCTATGGCTCAGAAGGATTCTGTTGGAGGACTAATTTTGGACCAAGTCGTTGCTAATGTTTCTGACATTAGGTAATACCTTACTCAATAAAGGAGGACAGCTCTGCTGTTAAGACCCTCACTGTCCACTCTTTCCTATCATTCCTATCATTTCCTGTCATTGCTGAGCAAGTAAGTTTTTGCAATTTCTTTTCCTAACATCTATGTTTCTGATTATATATTTGCAATGAATATTTCAAAATTTAGAATTTGGGACTTGCTGTGTAACTGAAGACATTAAATCACTGGACAATCAAGCTGCACCCCCCAATGTAGAGAAGGACTCTACTTCACTGATTTCTTCACTACTCCTGCAGCAATCACTTTATTTCTCTGTCCAGAACCTACTCCATCTCTTCTGGCAATAGATTCTGTGCTCTTGACCACAGGAGGGGGCAAGCGAACCAAGGCAAATCAATAATATTCCCCGACTGTCTGCCCACTGAGATTGGCCTAGGATAGATACATGACTCAGGCAGAGACTTGCTCCAAGATATTTCTGGTTTGAAGAGGCAGAAATCATCTTTCCTCTGTGATAACAGAGCCTCTGGGAAGAGTGTTCAGGGATGAAAGTGGCCATGTTGTTTGCCATATGGAGAAGACTTGTCTATATTTGGAAAAGATGAGGCCAACATGTGAAAAGAAACTGACCTGAGGTAGAGAGAATCCTGACAGCATCACAGATCACCAATCCAATCAGTTCTTGAGGCTGATGCCACCCTTCCTGGGATGTGTTCCATGAGCAATAAATTCTCCTTTACCTTAAGTGAGAATCATGTAATTTGTAAGTAAAAAAGTTCTTAGTAATGAAATTTCCAATTAACTTGCCCCAGCTCTCTAAGAAGCAGAACCCCCATCAAAATAAACAGACTGTTCTACGCTACGAGAATCCACTCACAACCCTGAGCAAGAGATGACCTTGTCCTTTCCTACTAATCTCCTTCATGATCCTCTCTCCTTTCTTCTCCTGGCTCATTTCATCAGTTTAGCCCACCTGCTATCCCTTCTCTTCCTTCAGGTGTTTTCATCTCTATCCTCAAACAATTTTAGTTTCATCTAGTCTAAAAATACCTTCCTTTGTTGCTGCCTAAGCACACCATGTCATCTGATCTGGGTATACTGCAAGAAGAAACAACAGCGACATCTCAGCAAATAACAAAGGCTTATTTATTGCTCATAATAAGTGCACTACAAAGCAGAGTGACTCTCTAGAACAAATACCTTCCACGCTGACAACTCAGTGTCCCAAATAAAGAATACTCCACTGTACTATAATTGTACAAGATACAGCAAGTGTAGCGTGGGCAGCTTCTGTGGCTAGCGCCCGCGGGGCACAAAAGGATGAAGAACTGCACACCAGCTCCTTAAAGGCTTCTGCCTCAGTGCTGATATATGTCAATTTTGCAGACATTTTACTTGCTGAAGCAATGTCTATGGTCATGTCCACCTTCGAGGATTCTGGGTAGGGGAGAGACAACTGGATATGGGTATTTGATGTTGCCACCACATCTCTCTCCTTTGTTTTACCACTGGAATTCTCAAGAAATTAGACCAAAATCAATGCTGATTTTTTTCACAAATAATCCTTAACTCCTTGCAAACTGCTTCTGTGTTGCTACATTGAATTAGTCAGTCTAGGTGAAGTAATAATCTCCCACCAAGCCCCCCAAATCCCAGGAACTTACAATAGTAACTATTTCTTTCTTTCTTATGTCATGTACAGACTGCAGGTTGGTTGCAGTTCTTGGATCTAGGCTACAGGAACAGCTCTCATGCTTCTGCTTAGACATGACATTCTTCACGTGTGTTCACCTGCCATTAGGCAAAGCACATCACACAGTCACTGAGGCTGAGATGTACACTCCCACAGGAGGCACAAAAGGTCACACGTCAGTGGGTGAGGATCTGCATACAAGGAAGCAGACAGGAACTGTGAGCAGTAATACAATCTGTCACAGTGCTACAGAACTATACCAGCACTATTCCATTGGCTCTCACCTTTTCTTAATAGGGTCCCTCTTCTCATGTGCCTTTAACTATAACATCTGTAAAAACCAACATATAGATTACATTTCTGATACTATTGGTCTCTCTAAAGATTCAATTTAGAATTTTTAATCACCTGTTGGAAATCTATGTGGTTTACATTGCAATTCCCATCACCACATTCCTAGACATGCCTTAAACATATTCCCTCAGGTAAGTCCTCTTTGGTACATTCCTATTTCTGTCTGAAGCAGCATAATTTTCCTGGTTTGTGTCCATCCTGTGCCTTATAACCTCAGTGGGATTTTTAAATCTTACTTATTTTTCACTCTCCCACATCTTCTGAGTCATCAAATGCTACCCAATAACTTTTATTAATATTCTGTTCTTTCCCATTACCTAAATCTAGTCTGATCCAGATACTTCTCACCTAGACAATTTCTATACCTTGCTTGATGTTATATCTCATAACCTTGAAGTTTCATTCTTAAATGTAACGCCCTTAAGAATTCTCACATTCACAGAGGGATTTCAAGAGTTTTCACTTCAGTATAGACTGGAATAACAAAAAGCTGGAAAAACATGTGCATGCCCATCAACATGAGAACTGGTCAATTCTGGCATATTCATACAGAAGAATAATATACAACAGTAAAATAAATAAACTAAAGCTACATATATTAACATGGATGATTTTTATAATAAATTATGTGCTAAAGTAACATCACAAGAATATATTCCACATGATATCCTTTTGATAAATATTTCAAATCGTGCAAATAATATCATTGTTTAGTAAAATAGTTTAGTAAAAGTATGTTTTTTTTTTTAAGATTTATTTATTTATATTAGAGAGAAAGAGCAAGAGCGGGGTTAGGGGGCAGCAGAGGGAGAGAGAATCTCAAGTAGACTCCTCAATAGGTGCAGAGCCTGACACAGGGCCCAGCCCCATTACCCTGAGATCATGACCTGAGCCAAAATCAAGAGACAGATGTTTAACCAACTGAGCCACCCAGGCATCCCTAGTAAAAGTATATTTTATTTTAAAAGCATGGAATTAATAAATACCAAAATTATCATCATGATTATCCATAGGGGATGGGGAATGGGAGTGAGAAGGGGAATGTACCTAGAGAGGGGTATACAGAGGGGTTCAACTCTATCTTTTACTTCTTAACATGGACTGTGGATACACAGGGGTATTTTTTGTTTCATTTTTACTCTTGATGACTTCAATCTGTCAGAAATAGTGAAACACTATAAAATGTTTAAATATCTACTAACTAATTTCTCTATTCTAGACTCTCCCCATGACAAAGTATTCTACACGTTGGTAAAACTAACCTTCCTAACATACCACTTCGCTTCATCTTCTATTTACAAGTCTCCAACTATTCTCTAAGGCTTGTATGATAAACTCCATGCTCTTTGCATGTCATTCAGAGCTCCCAAGAACCCGGAATCCTCCCTGTCCCCAGCTTCCTTATTCCCTTACCTGAAATATCCTTTCCCTTCCTGCCTGTTCATTTAAATCTTACCCTAAATATCTAGTCCACCCGTCCTTTGCCCTTTGAACCTGCCTCAGCAGGTAGAATAGATGGTCCTCTCTTTTACCTGGGGCTATTCCTCCATACGCGTCCGTTGGCCTTTTCCTCCCACATCCTCTGGGAGCACAGTCGATCAACTTCCCATATTCTTTTAACTCTCTGTGTTTTCTGCATTCCTTTGTCTCCTGTAAAACATCCGTCATCAAGTCTCTCCCAGTCTACTATGGGGGGTGAGCATTGACCACTTTGCATTCTCGGTATATTTTTTAGATATACTGTCAAGAATTGTAAAGAGTCAAAGATTTTACTCTACTTGCAAGCTAGCTAGTTAGTGTCCCATGGTTTCATGGATATTGGCAGAAGACATGAGATGCCTAGTCAAAGACGAAGTGTTTTATTACTCAAAGTAAGAGGAGCAGCCTAAATACTCACTTTCCTTATGCTGATTCCCTGAGCCTCAATTCCTACTGGATGATGCAGAAGGTCATGTGACACCAGAACACTTGCTGGTGTTACATTATAGGAAAGAAACTCTGAGCTAAGGGAACATGAATCTCTTATAATAGTAAGCATACCTGCCCTTTCCTCTGGAGGAAGACAATATCTATATCTTCCAAGGCTTCTTGCTATACAACCTCTCTTGAAAAGACACAGCTGACAAAAAGGCAATCAGTGTCTACCCAAAAGATAGAAGCATGAGAAACCCATGGAAAACTGTCTTACTAAGGTTACTAGTCCTATTTTCCCAACTACACTAGAAAATCCTTGAAGGCAGGATTTGGCAAATATTTTCTTAAAGGGCCAAACAATAAATGTTTCAGGCTTGTAGATTACATGGTTTCTGCCATTATACCTCAAAAGGAGCCAGAGACAATATGTAGAAAATGGATGTGACTATATTCCAATAAAACTTTATTCATAAAAACAGGTACTGGCCTCTGTTTGTGAGAACAATGGAGCACATTTATGTGCCACAGACTGTTCTGGATGCTAGTGATACTTCAGTAAATAAAACAGAGGAAATATCCACCATATACTCTAGTAGAAGAAGACATCAGCCAACAAAATAAGTAAAAGATGGCTTACCAAATGATAGTAAGTGCTACAGGGAAAAATAAGGCAGGAAATCCAAGACACTGAGGGAAGTGAAATTTTATATAAGGTGTTAGAGAAGGCATCCATTACTAGACAAACAATATTGCTGTATAAACAATTCTCAACAATAGAGAAAGTGACCTAGAGAAAAGACCTGAAGGAAGTGCTAATATCGAGAAGAGCATTCCAGGCAAGGGAAACACACAAAAGGCTGACTGCACTCCTGGCAAGCTTGAGAAGCTGGAGGGAGGCAAGGGAGGTGAAGCAGAGTGAAGGAGGGGGAGAACGGTTAAGAGATGGGCTCGCCATTTAGCCCGAGGATTGCACAGATGAATAATCTGTACCAGGACGCCTGGGTGGCTCAGTCGTTAGGCGGCTGCCTTCGCCTCAGGTCATGATCCCAGAGTCCTGGGATCGAGCCCCACATCGGGCTCCTTGCTCGGCAGGAAGCCTGCTTCTCCCGCTACCATTCCCTCTGCTTGTGTTCCCTCTCTCGCTGTGTTTCTTTCTGTCAGATAAATAATAAAATTAAAAAAAAATAATAATCTGTACCGACTTGAATTTTTAGTGATAAATCTGTTGCTGCGGGAATAATCTGAAATAATCTGCAAAAGTGGAATGGAAATAGGATGACGATGATTCGGGGTGCCTTTAAAATAACCCAGGCAGTGACAATTGCTCAGACTAGAATGATGGCCGCTAAATTCTGGAGAAGCTTTGAAAATAAAGCCAATAGGACTTGCTGGTGCTTGGAAGTGGTCTGTGAGAGAAACAATGGAGTCAGGGGCTACAGCAAAGTTTTTGGCCCGAGCTACACAAAGAAAGGGATTGTTGCCAGGGACTGAAATGGGAACCGAACAGAGACAAGAGTTTGGGGGCAGATCCGGAGTTAGGCTTCAGAATGCTAAGTAGATACTTAGTAATATGTTAATGATAATAAGCTACCTACTTAAGAGACTTGCCTAAAGCCAGCCCTGCGGCCCAGCAGTGTATCAGGAAACTGCAATTGCTTCATTGCTTAGTAGCCAGCGTTTTCCCCTCCCCTCTCCAGAGTCCAGCCTGGCGGCCTCTACAGATGGGTCAGCTGGAACATTAATTCAGATCACTTCTCTGGCCAAATAGACACAGAATGATGACAAGGGTCCTTTGTCCAGACTTCATCTGATGAAGGACAAATCTAGTAAATGAAGAAGAGGCTGTCTGCCTATCAAAATGCATATTCATTAAACTCTTTATCAACTGTCAGCCCGGAAGGGGGAATGACAGATTTTTAACAAGATAATTTGAGGAACATTCCCTAAACATATTGAACTAAATTGTCCCTCCTGTATCTGGGGTAGTGCCAGCAGTTACTGTCCACATCTTGAATTCTCCCCCAGGCTGCTTCACAGGGTCATCTGAGGAGTCCCCCTACACTGCTTAACAATCAGTGCACAAAGCTTACTTTGAAAAGAAGGCAGGGGTTGCTGCCTCTAAAAGGGAAAGCATCCCCACACTACAGCTAAGCTCTTTCCAGCCCAGTCTTTCACAGTCAGGCAATATCCCCCGAGGCAAAAACTCAGAGTAGAAGGTAACTTGGCTTGGCTCTTGCTTGATTTTAGACAAGCATTTCTAAGCAAAAGCAAAGCCCCACTTCGTGTGTATGAACAAAAAAATCCACACACCTAATTTCACCTTGCCCTGCAATGTGATTCATTCTTTTGCATCTCCTCAGTGTTTCTCACACAGGGGGAGCAGAACAAACTCTGAGGAGAATGTTCCTACATGCAGAATTCTGTCCTTTCTCCAGCCTCACTGTTGGAGGAGGTCAGGCAGCCTAGTCACCAAAGTGAGACTAAATTTCAGGCAAAAGATTGGATGCCTCTTTGAAATATTTGAGGAGAGAGGGTGTATTCACCTGGAGGGAAAAAATAAAAGCTCCTTGACGTGGAAAGAAGACGTTGGCCAGGATTTGACAGAACTGTAATGGGTCTCAACCCAGGGGAGAACTAAGTTGACAGTTTTAGCATTGGAGACAGAAATGGAATGGACAGAAGAGTAGAGAAAGTTCAGTAAGTACTGAAGGAACAAAGGTACACTTGTTCCTTGAAAAGAGAAGCCATCAGAGCTACTCCATAAAATGTCTGCATAGAATGTGGGTGATTGGCCCCAAGAGGCGATATGCACACCTTGGAAACATTAAGATGCTAATCAGGGAAGTGTACATATCCATTGGGATAAATTTTGAAGCAAGTAACAATTCCTGAATGAAACTGATAATAAGGATCCATTATCTCAAATAATAAGAAATCCAGGGTTAGAAGAATTCAAAAGTTGGTGTGGCAGCTTAACAATGTTAACCAAAAAACTTAAGTTTAAAGCTCATTTTCTGCTCTACATAACTCTTTATGCATTGCCAGTTTCTCTCATTATCACAAATTAGATGAAACAACTCTTGCATCCTATTCTCACCAAACAGTATCTAAAAAATAAGGAAGTGGGTTGGAACATAAAAGGTACGGCTCTTCTAGTAGTAGTGGTCTGGTGGGGATAATGCCAATTTCCCAGAAAACTTCTTATATTCCATTGGCCAAATCTGAGTCATCTATCAGAGGAAATAGGATAGTTCTATTTTGCTCAAATTAATCAAAATCTCATCCCCTGGGATTGAGTACAGTTGCAAAAATAAAATTGAGGTTTTATTTATAAGGAAGGAAAGATATCTGTTGAGTAGAAAACCATAAGTTGCCATATTTAGCTCCTTGCATTTCCTATATTCTATCTTAAAAAATACTTCTAGGAAGTAAAGACTTCTGCAGGAGGAAAGTTTGAGAAACAGATTCAGATTCAGTCTAAGAGGAAAACAGAAGTGAAATAAAAACTTCTGTTTCTGGTAAAATGGTCTAAGTAATTGAGATGCAACACCCCAAGAGAGATAACAATTGAAAAAAAACTGGACAAAACATTAAAACCATCTCTTTAAAACTATCAAGAGCTAACAAAACAATAAAGGGTTATGAGGCCACAATCAAGAAGCAAATGGAAATGGATAAAGACAAAGCAGGCACTTAGTTCCATGGTATCTGCCAATTCTGAAAGAAGTAGCTGAAAGGCTCAGAAGCCCTCAAGGGGCACAGCACTTGGGAGTTCAGAACCTTCTCTGAGAAGCTAGATAAAACCACCAGGCTTTGCACTGGTAACATAAAGGGTCAGGCAGTAGGAAGAAGGGGTAAATCACAATAGACTTGGCCTCGTCAGGTCTTCAGCTTCAAATCACCTCATTTCTGGAAACATCAGTAAGGAGATCTGAAATGGCTGGTATCTCTTCTGTCTGGCAGAAGCAAATAATATTCTTTGGAGGAAAAGAACATAACTTTAGGCCTCTAATTACTCATTTTCTCATATTTTTAATTTGAAAAGACTTATACACATTGTCATGCCTTTTCACTTACTGGCAGGTGATCAAAACATCTTGACACATGAAGAGATAAGACAATAGGACTGAAAAGCAAGAACAATGGGCAACAAAAACCAACCCAATGGGACCCAGAGGATGAAGATGCCATAAATAGAATCTAACTATGTCTATTGTCTTCAAGGTAAAAAATAAAATATCGCAAAATTTTAAAGAGGAATTTTTAAAAAAAGAGCCAAAGGTAAACTCTAAAATAAAAAAAAAATTTAGAAATTAGAAAAATTGATGGATGGGTTTAATAGCAAATTTGATACAGTTGATTAGAGAGTTAATGTACCAGACATTAAGTCAGAAGAAAATACCCTGTATGATGGAGAAAGAAGAGTATGGGACATATAGAAAAGATTATGCAAAATAAAGGAAACAGAGAGAAACCATTAATTAAGTGTAATTAAAATACTAGAAGGAAAAGAGATGAGAGAATAGGCAAAGTAATATTTGAAGCAATAATGGCTGAGAATTATGCAAAACTAATGAGAAATATTAAACTATAGATGCCATAAGCACCATCAACAGTAAGCAGAATAAATAAAAAGAAAAGCATATGATCACCTCAAAAGATGTTGCAGAATGTATTTGGTGGCTTTCAGTATCCATTTGTGATGGAAAACCAACCAAATTAGAATACAGCTTTATTAAGGTACAACGGATGTACAATATACTGCACATACTGAAAGTATTTGGTTTGACAAGTTTTGACACGTGCATTTTCCTATGAAACTATCACCACAGTTAAGCTAAGCATATCCAGCACCTCCCCAAGTCTCCTGGTGCCCTTTTGTAATTGTTCTTTCTGCTCCCTCTCATAACCACCCCAGGCCCAGTCAATCACTCTACTGCTCTTGGCTGTTAGAGTTTGTTTGCAACTTTTAGAATTTTATGTAAACTGAGTCATAGGGTCTGGCTCCTTTCATTCAGCCTTATTATTTTGAGATCCACGTATGTTGTTTTATGTAACCATGGTCTACTCCTTTTTTTTGCTGAGTAGTATTCTGTCGTATGGGTATGCTACAATCCATTTATACATTCACCTGTTGATGGACATTTACACTGTTTCCAGTTTGGGGCTATCACAAATAAAGCTGTCATGAACATTTGTGTACAAGTATTCATAAGAATATACGCTTTCATTTCTCTTGGGTATGTACCTGGGAGTAGAATGGCTAGTTCCTATGGTGGTAATATTTAACTTTTTAAGAAATTGCCAAACTGCTTTTCTGAAGTAGTTTTACTGTTTTATATTCCCACTGGCAACGTGCAAGAATTCCATTTCCTCCATATCTTTGCCAAAGCTTGGTTATTTTCAGTCTTTTTTATTTTAGCCCTTCTAGTAAGTATGTAGTGGTTTTAATTTCCATAATGATTAAGGATGTTGAGAATCTTTTTATGTGTTTATTTGACGTCCATTTATCTTTGGTAAAAGATCTTTAAATCTTTGTACATTATTAAATTTTATTTTAAACATTACTGTATTTTGAAAGCTTATATATAAAGTGGGTACAATTCCTTTATCAGATGCATGATGGAAAAATATTTTATGCCAGTCCTTGCTTGTCTTTTAATTCTCTTATGTATCTTAAAGAACTAAACTTTTTGAATTTTGAGGAAGTTTACTGTTTTCTTTTAAGGATTATGTCTTTGGTGTCATATCTCAGAAATCTTTGCCTAACCCAAGATCACAAAGATGTACTCATGTTTTCTCCAAGACCTTTCAAGTTTCAGATTTCCCACTTAAATCTGTGATTCATCCTTAATTAACTGTTGAATATATTGCAAGCTATGGGGTAAGGTTACATTTTTGCATATGGATATACAGTTGTTCCTGCATCAACAGTTGAAAGTATTACTCTTTCTTCAATGAACTGCCTTTATATAAAACTTTGTCAAAAATAAGTTGTTCAATATCACATTAAAGGCACTTCACTGGGTACACTGGGATACAGGAAATTATGAACAGAGGAATCTCACTGTAATTGAATTGACTAGAACCTAACTGCTCTATAATTTGACTCTACTATACTACATGGTCCCAAAGAATGTTACAGTGGAGTTAGAGAGATGAGAAGAATGATTAGCATTCAGATATTTTAAAGATGCCTATTAGTTTTCTCTGTAGCTTTGGTTTTTCCTTTATTGACAACTTACAATGAAAATACAATTTTTGGGTAGCATAGCCAGGAAGGCTTTCAGTTTAGTGCCTTAGACCTGGACATTGAAGGACATCTATAAGACCATTAATGAAAAGCAAATCACATCTGTTGTTTGTGTCTGTTTGTGTGACTATCCAACGAATAGTGTGCTTTACTTAGCTGTTACAGGAATGACTAAACTGGCTTAGGAATTTTTGTGTCTGCATATTTATACGTGGCCAAATGCCATTGTTTATTTTGAGTTATCTGGTTAAGAGTTCTTAATGTCTTCAAATGCACATTTTTTTGATTTTGAAAAATACTCACTGCACCCCCCACAAAAAGGTATCCATATATATATAGATAGATAGATAGATATAGATATATAGATAGATATATACACATATCCATATATATATATAGATATATACACATATCCATATATATATATGAGTTTATTTCTGGATTCGGTATTATTTTTCATTGATCTTTTGTCTCTCTTGATGCCAATACCACACTGTTTTTATTATTACAGCTTTAAAATAACTCTTGAAATCAGGAAGTATTAGCCCCTCATGTTTATTCTTCATTTTCAGAGTTGTTTTGGCCACTCCAAGTCCTTTGTACTTCTGTGCGAAATTTGGAATCAGCTTGTCAATTTCTATGAAAAATCCAGTCAAGCACAAAGTAATATACAGTGGCTATTTAATATACTTGTGAATGTTAAGAAAAACTATTATCTCATTGGGATGAAACTACTGGGCTCACTCCCTCTGTGGCTCACAGACATCTATCTTATTCAGCACAAAATTCAAATATATAAGTTTACAAATATATAAGTTTACAAATTACTAGATTATAATAAGAAGTAAACATCACCATGTGGTAGGGACTATGCCAACTCTTTGCTATTCCATTAACACAACAGCCAGCAAGGAAGGCACTATGATGCCTCTCTATTTAACAGATAAAGACATCGAGGCTCTGAAAGGTTAAGTAATTTGTCCAGGGTCACATACCCTTGATTTGACTCCAAATCTAGTTTATTGACCATATGGCTACACTGCCTCTGGGACCCAAGAGACCCATTTAGATAATTAAATGCATGCCTTATCTGCTCTTCATCAGTCTATAAATCCCACAAAGACAGAAATACCAGTGTTCATATAGCACCTTGAATATAATTATATGATAGGCATCTAATACATTTTTTTAAAGATTTTATTTATTTATTTGACAGAGAGAGAGAGACAGCGAGACAGGGAACACAAGCAGGAGGAGTGGGAGAGGGAGAAGCAGGCCTCCTCCCAAGCAGAGAGCCCAATGCAGGGCTCAATCCCTGGACCCTGGGACCATGACCCAAGCCAAAGGCAGACGCTTGACGACTGAGCGACCCCGGTGCCCCCTAATACATTTTAAGAGTGAGTGAATGAACAAATGAATGAATAGGTGAGGAAAAAAGATTTAAAAAAGAGTTTGAATTGAGGCATACAGCATTCAGATGCATTTGTCTGTAAGGTTTCTTGTAATGTTTTGTAATGATTTACAAAAAAGTAAACTCAGACAGCCACCAAAGTCAAAGTTAAAGAAATCAAAGAAGCTGTTCTTATAGAAATAAAAGTTGACAGTCCCAGTTGTAGTAAGAGAGAAGTCTGGCAAGCCTTGCAGCCCAGTTTTGACCACCCAATAGGTATTGTAGAATAAGCATCTGCACAAGAAAATTCAATGACCTAGGAAATACTTTGTACAAGTTAGAGATCTGGATTACTTAACTAATCATACCATTTTAGAATTTTGAATGCTAAAGAGACCTTACAAATCATTGATTCTGCCTCTCCATTTCCACACAAAGAAATGGAGCCCCAGAGAGACTGATGGCCCTGTCTAATGTCACACGGTTTGCTGTTAACAGAAATCCAAATAACTCTAAATCCCAGCCCAGTACTCTCCTACAACACATAGTCTCTATGTGTATCCAGTCATAGATGATCTCACACTTTTTATGATCTGTAGACTAAAGAGGGATTTCTGCAGACAGGATTAATATCTTCACAGTCCTCTAGAGAGAAGAATGGTAAAGGCCTAACAGAGGAAAGAAGAGCAAATAAACAGGGGTCCGGGAGGCTTCAAGAACAAGCTGAAAACATAACGGTTCCCTCCTGTTAGCCTTCCTGATGGTTTCAGTGACAGCAAAAATTTCCATAGTATTTACAAGAGAAGAAAGAAATTCTCTTCATCCTGAGTTGACTCTTATTCGGAATATTTTCCTATGTCAACTCACTGCCGTTTGGCCAAATTACTTCACTGTATTTGTGACCAACCCACATTGTCCATCTGCTTTCCTCAACCCCAAGGATACCATGCACTGATAATATCTACAACTAGGTACTAGTACTCAGAACTCATATTCATTATCTTTAATTTTCCCTATGACCTTGCAAATTCGGGGTGACCCTCATTCTTATTTAAGAGAATGAGGTAACATTCTAATGAGATGAAGTAACAGAAGCTCAGAGTACATAATGCATCCTAGGTAACACTATTAAGAAGACACAGGACCAGAAATCAAACCCAGGTCCTGGGGATGCCAATGCTCTTCCCACACAGTGCAGAAAGGCTGATGGAGCTGAATGATGCATTCCTAGCCAGCACATACTATTGACCAAACTGATCAGTAAGTGTTCTAGTTTGTCGACAGAAAGAGTGTCCTTCATGGGTGTCCAGAATAATCAATAGTTGAATCACTCACTGACAAATAGAGGAGGGATATAAAACACAGGATGAAAGAGTCAGAAAAAATAGTAATAATTAAAAACAGACAATTTGTGGCAGACACAAATCCACACACTTTACAAAGTATATTCTTGCTTAATTCTTACAACCACACTAGGAAGTGTTTCTCTCTCTTTTTTTTTTTTTTTTAATTTTTATTTATTTGACAGAGAGAGAGATCACAACTAGGCAGAGAGGCAGGTAGAGAGGGAGGGGGAAGCAGGCTCCCCACTGAGCAGAGAGCCCGATGCGGGGCTCGATCCCAGGACCCTGAGATCATGACCCGAGCTGAAGGCAGAGGCTTAACCCACTGAGCCACCCGGTGCCCGGGAAGTGTTTCTCTTAAAGATGAGTAATGGGAGCCTTTTAAACTTAGGTGACCTCCTCAAAACCACACAGCTGGGACAAGAGTGAAAGTCTTACTTCAGAGCCTACTTTCTTAATGCTGGCAGGTTAAAAAAATTACCCGAAAGGGAAAGGACAGAGAAACAAACCACTAGGGAACTGGAAGTGTCAAAGAACAAGGTAAACACCACATTAAAATATGCAAATTTTGAATCACCTGCCAGTTAAACATCTGACTCTGGATTTTGGCTCAGGCCCCGATCTCAGGGTTGTGAGATCAAACCCCGTGTCCAGCTCTGCACTGGACCTAAAGCCTGCTTAAGATTCCCTCTCTCCCTCTGCCCCTTCCCTCTTGTTCTCTCTCTAAAATAAAATAAAATATGCAACTTTTACTTAACAAAAATAACTGTTGTTAAACATCAGCCTTGAAGATCTCTAAAGTACCTCCTTAAATTCTATAAAGCTAAAGTTGAATTTCTTTTTCCTGTGTGAGACTTTATATATGTCTCCAGATATAAATAAGAAATCATGTTGTCTCTATGCAATATACTTTGTTTAGTGTGAAATTGAGCAGTGAAATAGTGTTTACTATTAATGATTAGAAAACCAATTGTTGTGTGATTCACCATAAATGATAATGGAACATGAAAAATGTATGACCATTCTCCGGTTTCTAGAGCTAAATCAGATGGAGAACAACAGTAAGATACCAGTGAGAATGAATCTCATTTCTGATCTACATAAGAACATTGGGTGCTTGCAACTCCCCCCTTTGAGTGCAGGGGTGACCTAAAGCCTTTGTTCAAACAAAGCAGCCTTGTGGGTTACTAAGTACACTTAGCTAAGACTGTGAGTGCCCTACTCTTTATCTTGGCCTGTCTTCTCAAATTAAACAACTCATCATCAAGAATCTAGGCGCTCAGGAGGCACATAGGCTCTGAAGAGACAGATCATATTTGATTCCTGCCCCATCACTTACTAGCTGTTTGTAACATTAGATGACACATTAGGAACATCTGGTCGTGCCCCAGGATCCATTCTAACCTTTTGGCACAATAACAGAATTTTTAGTTGGGCACTCTGCCACTCAGAATACAGGCTATGTTCCCTAGCCTTCCTTGTATGTAGCTAATTCTCTCACGTATCCCATATATCTAATTCTGTCCAGTTTGAGAGTCCTATGAGCAATTTCTGAGAACTTTCCTGAAAAGAAAGCTAATATACTCTCTGCTCTTATTATTCATTCTTTCCTCAACCATATTGCCTAAAACATAGATCTCACTCTGAACGATGAGTTTGAAGGTAACACCCAATGGATGAAAGAATGGGGAACTGGTAGGGGTCTCAGCCTCTGCAGACTTGAGACAGAGTCACAAGATGCCATCCAAACCAGGGACAAATACCTCTGCACACTTACATGATAGAGAAAGGCACTTCTGACTTAATTGTTATTTTTAAGGTTTTCTCATATTTGCATTTAAACCTAATCTGAATACAGACAAGTTGTATAAAATGAGAATAATAATAGTATACACGTAGCTGAGAGGTTTATTGTGAGGATTAAATGAGAAAATGCATGTAAATACAAGGCCTGGATAATAAGAATTAAATATTTGTCATTATTATTAATGATAGTATTTCTTGCCTAATGAGGACAATTTTCTTGCCTTAGGCCTTATACAGGAATTATGATATTTGAGGCACTTCCTCAGACTAAGACATTATAAGAAATAATTATAAATGGTCTTCTAGAATCACTGTGGTTCTCATACCTAAGGCCATTTCTTTCTCTATACTGAGAGGCAATTTTATATAAGGAATAAAGGATTAGGGTCTAGACAGCCCAGAAGATAGACTACCAGGTTTGTTCTTTCCAATTCCTCTTTTCTAGTATTCATTATCAGTCATTAAGTGCTTTTGTCAATTACAACATTCCCACACTATGCTGTCCAGTTTTCAAGAATTCAATCTATTTTAAACCAATTATGTTTTAGGTTTATCACTTCCTAGCACCTTAAACTCATCATTAAATTATTTCTAAATCATAGCATAAAATGGGATTATTTCTGGGGAGGGTTCTGAATATATGTGTTGATTTTCTTGCCTTAGTTATGAAATAATTTGAACATAACTTTCCTCTCCACTCCTCACAGAGGTAAAATATAATAACTACAAAATGAGTAGTGGAGATCATAGGAGAGAGAAAATCCTGAGAACTGCATGTGCCAAGGAAATTGCCATTGAAAAGATGAAGCCTGAAAGAGCAAGATTAAGATTTACAAAAAGAAGAAAAGAATGGGGCACCTGGATGGCTCAGTGGGTTAAAGCCTCTGCCTTCAGTTCAGGTCATGATCTCAGGGTTGTGGGATCAAGCTCTACTCCAGCTCTTTGCTCAGCAGGGAGCCTGCTTCCCCCTCTCCCTCTGACTGCCTCTCTGCCTACTTGTGATCTCTTTCTGTCAAATAAATAAATAAAATCTGAAGAAGAAGAAGGAGGAGGAGGAGGAGGAAGAGGAGAAGGAGAAGAAAGGGCTTTCTAGAGAAGGGGCAAAAGAACAGGACAGGGCAAGGGAGTTAGCCCTTCCAGGTGAAGCAGAGAACTCATGTGGCAAAGCAGGTGAGCGTATCAAAAAGGCATACTGAGATTAGGACATGAAGAGCTCCAAATATCAAATAAAGGAATTTGGACCAATGGGTGCTTAGCACAAAAGTGAATGTACAAAATGATGGGTTAGCTCATGGTAATGAGCTGAATGGATTAGAAGTGGAAGAGATAACAATCTAGGAGACTTTTTGGTTGAGATATAATTCACATAATATGCAATTCACACATTTAAAGTATAGAAGTCAGGAATTTTTTGGCATCTTCACAGGTTGTGCATCCATCATCATGATCTAATTTTAGAACATTTTTGTTCCTCCCTAAAAACAATCTTGTATCCATTAGCAGTCAATCCTCATTCCTTCCCTTTCCTCCCCAGCCCTTAAGCAGATTAATAAACTAATCTACTTAATGGCTATATAGATTTGCATATTCTGGACATTTCATATAAATGGAATGATATAGTGTGGTGTCTTTTGTGACTGCTTCCTCCACTAAGCAAGTTTTCAGGGGTCATCCATGTTG
>CM053603.1:130690811-130748740 GCA_028646535.1 Procyon lotor | reverse complement strand
TCTACATGGGAGACAATTTGTTATATATCAAAGAGAATTTGTACCCAAAACATACTTCATAAAGCTAAGTTATTTGGGGATTGCTGAAGTTTGAAAAGAGAAGGAAAACTTTTTTTCCATTTTCTCTGGAATATAAGAAAATCCCTGGCTTCCTCCTTTCCTACTACAAATTCCTTTGTGATACTGTCCTGCAGAGATAGCAGGCAGAGCAAAAATATTGATGTTAGAACATAGTTTGCAGTCCCTATTAAGGGGATGGTCCCTTCATTTCTACAGAAGACATAGCTGCTTCCACTGAGAACTCTCTACAACCCTGTTTGCTGTTTTCAGAACTGTCTTTTCATTCCTTGTCAGCCAAAAGAATTAGTCTCCATTACGATCATGAACCTGGCTCCAGCCAACACTTTCGGGAGGCAAGCGAAGAGAGAATTCTTCTCACTTCTAAGCCCTGGGAGGTTGGTAGGCCCATGTTGGAAAAGAAAATAAGCAGAAAAATAACCTGGGGGAAATTAAGAATCCTCACACGACCCCATGATTCTTTACTTGAACTCTTCTTTAGGCTTTCGGAAGGGTCCACTTTGGAAGTGGAAACAGCTGGTGAGGAAACTACAAAGGCTGGTGCAGGAAACTTGTTTTTATGAGAACACAAACAACCCAGAAGTTGCCACAGGATGCGAGCTAAATCAGGATCCTCAAAAGGGCCCACTGTGAAAGACTTCGTTGTCCTAGAATGATCTTCTCTACCTGAGATGAGTTTTTCCATAATAAGTAAATTACCTACAACTGCCTGGAGAGTTGGTACAGATAACGAGGACATTTTGGATGGCAAAGCTTGTATCTCCCCACTCGGTGCCTAGTTTAAAAAGCAGGCAGGACCCCATATTGATTTCATGCCATCTCATCTGCAGAGCTGGAAAGGCTCTCAGGGTACATTAAACTCAGTGCAGGCATCATGAGGACAACCTCTGCAGTCACATGAAGCTTTTTTAGGTCTAAGCTCCATTTAGAGTTGGCAGGTACCCAGTTTTCCCAGTTT
This sequence comes from Procyon lotor, assembly GCA_028646535.1. Classification (NCBI taxonomy): domain Eukaryota; kingdom Metazoa; phylum Chordata; class Mammalia; order Carnivora; family Procyonidae; genus Procyon; species Procyon lotor. Next base: position 130,747,704 of record CM053603.1, on the reverse strand, counting down.
GCTGCTCTGAGAATCAATCCCTTCTAGCACAAACCAGTCTCAAAGAGTTCATGTTCAAAGGAAAGGCTCCTTTCTTTGTGTTCATCTGAGAAAGTATGAGTGCTGAGGAACTGTCTCCCCAGGAGCTGCAGCCCTGGGTGGGTCATTCACTTTGCCAAGGTTAAAACCAGGTCTTGCTGCTTTTCATAGCACACACCTTTCAGATGACTGAACCAGTGTGGCTAACTAATGCTCTGGCTTTGTAAGCTATCTCTTACCTGGCCTTCGCTCTGTTCTCCAAGCATTCTAACTAAATGCTGCCTCCCTGCTGCCAGCCTCTCTTTTCCTATAAATATACCTCACATGCTGACACCTCCTTAACTTTCCTGTACCTTGACTTCAGTTATTCACAGTCCTATTTTTCAAAATAGGACCTACTTTTACTGACCCACATGTACCTTATGTTCTAGCAAATGGGATTCTCACTATTCCCCCAAACTCTTCTTACCCTTTACTACCACCTTCTTTCCTCATGCCATTTTCTCAGTCTGGAATGTGCTAGTCTGTCTCTACCCACTCAAATCTTTCAAAGTTAACTTACATATTATTTCTTCTAGAAAGTCAACCAAAAATGATACACTTAGTTCCTGAAACTCAGAGCTTCAGTTGTATTTCCCTTGTGATGTTAATCACGTTCTCCTTCATTTTATAATGAAATGTCTTTTCTTTTTTAGATGAGAAGCATCATTATCTTTACATTGTCTTCCTCTTACCAAAATATAATTCATAATAGATGCTCAGTTAGGACTTGTCACTTAATTTATTGTTCAAATGAAGGACTCAAGGCTGGAAAGAGTTAATTTTGCAATTTTTTCAGCAGTTTTACTAGGGCTGTTTACCAGGTTGCTTACCAAATCAGATCTTGTAAGCCTAAGAGAAGTAAGTTAAATCTTATTTTTCCCATAAAAGCAATCTTATAAAATTGGTTTCTGTTCTTAACCAAGGTCTGATGCTCAACTTCTTTATATGGTCACAAAGCATGATATATAATCAATTATAAATGTTACACCTGTTACACTATATTGCATAAAGCTTTCTACAATGTATATAAATCAATTAACCAAGGCAACACAGAGCCTATAAAATAAAATTTTATTTAATATGACCTACCATAAAGGTCTACCATAAGAAGTTTTCATCCTCTTTAAATTTCCTGGTAAAATAAATCAGCAGGTGAAGATACTCCTTTGATAGGGTTATAGTTTCAGAAAGATTTCTTTGAGGAAATTTTGTAAAGCATTTTAGGAAAACTCTGTAAGGGATTAAAGACTCCAGTGACTTTTGGAGAAACTAATGCAGGAATCTAAATATGACTGTCCCTAATTTCTTCCTGACAATACCCCTGGAAATTAACCAGCAAACCTGGATTTCTCTCAATATGAAAGCAGAAAGTTTGCTGCCCTTTGAGTTGTCTGTTCATCAACATTAGCCAATATTCCCTGTTATGTAATAACAACATACTTGGCCAAGAAGACTACATTTTCATTAAAATGCCTGCACACATTTATTCCTTCATGATGGTGGCTTATTTTTCTCAACTGATAAAAAATCTTGGCCAAGATTCCTTCTCGTTTGACAGACTTAGAGTCTGTGATGTTCACAGTCATCTTCATGTTTCTTCTCCACAATACGCCTCTAGGCTGCCTTTCATACCTAAGGTGGTGTGACTTTATGTTATTGATCTACCTCTGATTTATGAACACAATACCTAAGCCTTTCTCCACAGTTACCAAATCTATGCCAAAGGTGCTTAACCTAGACGACACATTAAAAATATCATTGCCATTTACCCAAAGGAGATGAAAGCTTATGTTTTCACAGAAAAACATAAAACATGTAGATGTATATAGCAGCTTTATTGCTATGTACATACATGTATATAGAAGCTTTATTCATAATGCTAAGCTACCAGAAAGCCCTTCAGTAGAGAATGGATAAAAAAAAAACCAGAGTAACTCTAGAAAATATAATATTATTCAGCACTAAGAGAAAGAGCTATCAAGTCGTGAAAATACATGGAAGAGACTTAATGCATTTTTTAAAGTACGATAAGCCAATTAGAAAAGGCTACTGTATAATTCCAACTATACAGCGTTCTGAAAAGGCAAAACTAAAGAGACAGTAAAAAGATAAGTGATTGCCAGGTGTTAGCAGGGAGGGAGGAATAAATAGGTAGAGCACAACAAACTGTTTGGACAATGAACCTACAGCTGATCTTTCAATAAAAGACCAAGAACTATCCAAAGCAATTAGGTAAGAAAAATAAATAAAAGCCATGCAAATCATAAAGGAAAAAGTAAAATGCTTTCTGTTCACAGATAACATGATTTTATATGCAGAAAATCCTAAAGATTCCACAGAAATTTTTTAGAACAAATTCAACAAGGTTGAAAAATACAAAATCAACATGCAAAAATCACTTGTATTTCTATATACTAACAATGAACAATCCAAAAAGGATATATTTTAAAATCCCGTTTATATTAGCAAAACAAATAAAATATTTAGGAATAAAATTAAACAAGGAACAAAAGTCTGATACACTGAAAATTTCAAAATGTTAATGAAAGAAATTAAAGACACAAATAATAAAAAGGCATCCATGTTCATGGATTGGAAAGTTTAGAATTGTTAAAATATCAATACTATCCAAATCAATCCACAGATTCAATGAAGTTCCTATCAAAATCCCATCAATGTTTATTGCAGAGATAGAAAAATTCATTCATATGGAATCTCTCTAGGGACACCAATTGGCCAAACAATACTGAAAATGAACAACAAAATTGGGGTTCTCCCATTTTCTGATTTAAAAACGTACTATAGAGGCACCTTGTTGGCTCAGTTGGTTGAGCATCTGACTCTTGATTTTGGCTTGGGTCATGATCTTGATCCTGGGATTGAGCCTTGCATTGGGCTCTGTTCTTAGTGGGGAGTCTCCTTGAGGATTCTCTTCCTTTCCCTCTGCCCCTCCCCCCTGCTCACACATTCTCTCTCTCAAATAAGTAAATAAATTTTTAAAAACTTATGTAAAGTTACAGTAATAAAAACAGTACAGTAGTGGGATAAAGACAAACATATAGACTGATGGAATAGAGAGCTCAGAAATAAATCTTCACAAGCATGGCCAAATGATTTTTGACAAGGATTCCAAGATCATTCAATGGAGGAAAGGACAGTTTCTCAACAAATGGTAATGGGAAACTGAATATCTGTATACAAAAGAATGAAGTTAGATCCTTACCTTACATCATATATAAAAATTACTTCAAAATGGGTCAAAGACCTAAATGTTAGAGCTAAACCTAAGAAACTCTTAGATGAAAATACAGGGAGGAATCTTCATGACACTGGATTTGGCAATGATTTTTTGGATATGACACCAAAAGTACAGGCAACAAAAGAAAAAAATAGACAAAACATTCAACATCAAGGGGCACCTGGGTGGCTCAGTCCTTAAGCCTCTGCCTTCAGCTCAGGTCATGATCCCAGTATCCTGGGATCGAGCCCCGCATCGGGCTCTCTGCTCAGCAGGGAGCCTGCTTCTCCTGCTACCATTCCCTCTGCTTGTGTTCCCTCTCTCGCTGTGTTTCTCTCTGTCAAATAAATAAAATCTTTAAAAAAAAAAAACACATTCAACATTAAAATTTTCAAACTGTGCATCAAAAGACACAATAAACAGAGTGAAAAGGCAACCTACATAATAGGAAAAAATATTTGCAAATCATATATCTGATAAGTGGTTAACATCCAGAATATATAAAGAACTCCTACAAAAAACAACAACAATTAACAAAAATTTAAACAGGACTTGAATAGACATTTATTCAAGGAAAATATAAAAATGCACAATAAGCACAAAAGAAAATGCTCAACATCATTGATCATTAGGGAAATGCAAATTAAAAACCACAATGAGATATCACCTTATACCTATTAGGATGGCTACTGTCAAAAAACCCAGAAAATGACAAGTGACAGCAGGATGTGGAGTAATTGGAACTCTTTGTGCACTATTAGTGGGGATATAAAATAGTACAGCTGCTATGGAAAACAGTATGGCAGTTCCTCAAAAAACTAAACATAGAATTACCATATGATCCAGCAATTTCACTTCTTCATATCCAAAAGAAGTGAAAGTCATACTCAAAGAGAGATTTCATGTTCATAGCAGTAATATTGCCAACAGCCAAAAGGGGAAATCAACACATGTCCATTGACAGATGGATAAACAAAACATGGTATATACACTCAATAAAATATTATTCAGCCTTAAAAAGGAAGAACATTCTGATACATGCTATATCACAAACCTTGAGAACATTATGCTAAGTGAAATAAGCTAGTCATGAAAGTAAAAATACCCTATGATTCCACTTATATGAGCTACCTAGAGTAGTCAAAGTCAAAGAGATAGAAAGTAGAATGACAGTTGCAAGAAAGTGAGGGTAGAAGGAAATGGGAGTGTTACTGCTTAAAGGATACAGAATTTCAGTTCTGCAAGACAAAAGTTCTGTAGATGAAAATGGGGATGATAGTTTAAAAACGTTAATGCATTTAAACGCTGCTTAACTATACCTTTAAGAATAATTTTAAGATGGGACACCTGGGTGGCTCAGTAGGTTAAGTATCTTCCTTCAGCTCCGGTCGTGATCTCATGGTCCTGGGATCTGAGCCTCATGTCCAGCTCTCCATCCAGCCCCATGCTGAGCCCCACATCAGGCTCCCTGCTCAGCAGAAAGTCTGCTTCTCCTTCACCCTCTGCCCCTTGCCCCCACTCAGGCTCGCTCTCTGTCAAATAAATAAAATCTTTAAAAAGAAAAAAATGATTAAGATGGTAAATTTTATGTTATGTATATTATTTGGTATATTTTATGTTATGTATATTATTTGGAAAAAAATGATTAAGATGGTAAATTTTATGTTATGTATATTTTACCACATTAAAAAAAATGGTTTGCACAGATTCTATTCAAATTGGACACTTATTCAATAGTTGATGAACATGAGTAACTACTATGTGCCAGCTGGTTGAATATGACCACCTCCATCCTGATGATTATGAATCAGTAAACGAAGATTATTATACAGTCGATTGATGTTAGGGAAGACAGAAGTTAACCTGTTGAATTTCAAACCAATTATTTTAAGTATCATTGAAATCCAACCATTAGCTGAGATTTCTCTGTGCCAGTTCAGTTTGAATACAAGAAAGGTGTCTTGCAGAATACTCTATGATCTAATGTGAAGATGTTAATGCACAAGTGGTTTGCATATAATATACAATATAAATATGCATGTATATTCACCCTTTTGTGGTGAGGTGAAGCATTATTTTGCTGCACTTGATACACAGAATCTGCTAAGTTGGTAATATTGAATTAACCTAAAATAAATATTATATAATATTTTTTATTAAAAACAAGACTATTACTTCACAAGAAAGCAAATTTCTATCTTTGGAATGTGCACAGTGAAGTGGCATTTAGACCAATCACACTCCAAATTAATATAATCAGCCAAAACTCATTGCTGCCATCTACACTACTAGCTAGCTGAAGTTGGTAACAACAGTAATAAAGGAATGCATTATAAATAATATAGGGGAGTTGTAAAAGTGAATTCCTATAATTATTAAATCTTGTATTTTTGAGTAGACTTTATCCATTGCAAAATATCTCTACAAGTTGGGAAGCACACAACAATGGCAGAAATTCCAAATCAAATCATGCTCTCTTACACACACACACACACACACACACACACACACACACAAGTGCATGTGCACAAAATGTTGGCATTAAGTTTCATCTGAGCTCATGAGGGCAGGGACTTGTTTTGCTCTCTGTAATATCTCCTATATCCAGAATAGCACAAAGTATATTAGTGCAATACACTAATTTCCTATCAGAGCAATACACGCAATTTCCTATCAGAGCTGAAGCAACAAATAATGGGCCCCAATATGGAGGGTACAGGAGATTACAATGTGAAATAGGAAAGAAATAATAAGGAACTTACAGTGGACTATATTCAGAAAGCCAAAAAGGAAAATGGCCACTAAAAGTAGAAGAACCCACTCACTAAATTCCTGGAAGAAAGACTAAGGTCAGGAAGTCATCCCAGAAATCAAGGCCAAAGCTCCAATTAAGGAAGCTAGGAAGAAGAGCTATGTTTAAATGAACAAACCTGAAATTTACATTTCCAAAATGGAGGCATACCATGAGGATTAGATTAGCAAGATGGTAGCACCTTGTACCAAGTCCCACAGTGCGGATTTGGGGAGGCTTACACATCTCCTATGCCTGAACCAGGAATAACCTTGGATGCATAGTGTGGTCATGTAACCCAGATATGAAGAAGAAAGAGATTCAGAAACAGAGGACCAGATTTTCAATAATCTGTGTCTTTGTCTTGACCTTTGTTCTCTCTCAATATCATAGGTCAATACACATCAATACTATGTGCTTCCACATCAGATTTTACAGTGTAGGTCCTCAGCTCAATTCCTGATCAAGAAAGTAAAGTTGGTTAGAAAGGGAGAACAGAGGAAACTGGGTATTCATGGACAGAATGCACAATGGGAAGGTTATTCTCTAGAAGGAGAATTACACTGATAAGACACTTGGATGACACGAATGCATAGAAATATTCCTTCCAAGAAAAGGATTCTACAGATTTTCCCCCCTTGTTTATTGTAGTAACATGATTTTTCAAGTCTGTGTTAAACAGCCTGTACATTCTTGGTGGTTTCTCTGACTCAATCTAATTAATGTCTTCTAAGATTCTCCACTCCTTGTCACATATAGCTGGAAGGTAATCATAATAGATAGTAGTAATAATAAATAAGTCTGGGTTTTTAAGCACTCACTGTAAGCCTTTTAACTCTCACATGGACATATCATGTAGGTATTCCTAATATCTTCATTTTGTTGTTGACCAAAATGAGGCATGGAGAATTTGTAATTTGCCCAAAGTCACATCCCTACTAATCTCAGATTCAAAGTCAGACAGACTTTCTGACTCTAAAGCCCTTCTTCTAAACCTAACCTAAACCCTTCCTCTAAGCCTAACCTAAAAGTTCAGTATAACTACTCTCATATATATCAGATATCTACTGTATCTATGCTGAACTACTCTCACTGACCACCTTCGATAAACTTGTACATTCTGAGCATGATCTTATCCAATATGGCCTCTTTTTAAAGACCCATATCCTTCCCCACAGAAGTTAATTTTTCAATACAGCTTTAAAGTATATAGCATAGTTACAAAGCTCAGCAATCACTGAATCTGATTTTTAGGTCCCTAGAGTCATAACAGAGGGCACTGATTTCCTTTCATTTCATTCAAACTCCTCTCTTCATGTGGAGAAAAGCACATTTCCACCATCTTCAGAGAGAAAACCCTATATGCTGGGCAAATAACAGGCCAGTCAGACTATCTGTAGGAGTTTTGAATACTAAGCACTTTTGAAGACCTAAAGCACACAGACATTGTAAAACCCATGACAAGTCAGGGAGACTTCATTCTAATTATAATGCCCTAGAAAAAATTAGAATTAGATGATGCAGTGATCCATTACATAGAAGATGTACTGAGAGGTACCCCATTGTACCTAAATATTAGATTTTCTTTAAATCATACTCTGAATTATGTACTCTGATTAAAATATTCTACTTGCTTTGATCAATATTTTGTTTGTTCATTTGCAATTACTTACCTATATCTATCAGGAATGTGACAGAGCAACCAGCAAAGGCATCCTACTGGGTGGTCATAAGAGCCAGCTAAAAATTAAGAAAGGTAAATACAGCAATGCTAACGCAACCAAGAACTGCAAGAGCTAGAAGTACATTTCATAAGGAATCAAAGGCCAAAATGAAAAATGGGCCCTTCAAAATGTAGGCTTTCCTATTAAAAAGTTGATCAGGCAATAAGTACACGAGCAACCGCATTCTCCATATCACAGTAGGAGCTGAGGGTTACAGAGATGAATCCTTGCTCCCTAGTCTTGAAGAATTTTATCCCTGGAACTGAAATGTCCAATACAACTTCCCACAGTGATAAAAAATATTCTGCATTTGCTCTGTCCAATATGGAAGACAAGAGCCACATGTGGCTTTTTAATTTTAAGTTTAAATTTAGTATGTTCAAAAATTCATTTCTTCAGTCACACTAGCCGCATTTCAAGTGCTAAACAGCCAAATGTGGCTTCTTACATTTAAGTTTATATTAATCAAATTTTTTTTAAGATTTTATTTATTTATTTGACAGAGAGGAGAGAGATCATAAGTAGGTAGAGAGGCAGGCAGAGAGAGAGGGGAAGCAGGCTCCCCACTGAGCAGAGAGCCCGATGTGGGGCTCAATCCCAGGACCCTGAGATGATGACCTGAGCCAAAGGCAGAGGCTTAACCCACTGAGCCACCCAGGCACCCCTATATTAATCAAATTTAAATAAAACTAAACCCTGTTCATCAGGCATACTTGTCCCATTTTAAGTGCTTAGTTACTATACCTGGTTTGTGGTTACTGTGTTGGAGAGCACAAACAGAACATTTCCTTCATCACAGGAAGGTCTATTGGACAGATCTGCTCTAGAAAATGTCAGAAGAGGAAAAAAAGCATAATGTCCACATTTTTAAGAAGCACTAACTCTATGACCTTCTTTAAATGAAAGTTAAAACCCTTATGAAAAGAAAAAATAATGGACAAAACTCTAAGGAGAAATCTTACCAATTAAAGGCAAACTATGTATACTTAACAACATACTTATAACCAGCTGGATACTTAATCTTAAGTTGGCTTTGAATTAATACATGATTGGTACACGGTTAAGCAATGCCTTTAACAATGGAAGGGAAAGTGTTGGGCATAAAATTTTCCACTTGAGAAATTTCCTATGAAAAGAAGTTAAATCCATTAAATTCTTGACTTTGTAGTCAAAGATGATCAGCATGTGTTGATGTAGCAGACTACCGGAGAAAGAATGACATTTAAGATAACAGACACTACTGAGGAAAAATATTTTGCTTTGGCGAACCTCTTGCTGTGATTTATTTCTTCTTTTTGGTAATGTGTAACAAATTTGAGTGTGGCATTACCATTTAAGCTGAGACATTACTAGACTAGTAGTGGCTTTCACCTCATTCTAGCTACGGGCCTATTGATGGTGTCATTAAGAACATATTCTCAGTGATTGGAAACTTGTCATAAATATTTAAGTGGCATTACTTCTAAAATTAGAGCTTCTTCCTTGCCCTTCGTTTACGAAAGGGTCTCAACCCATTTGTGACTATGTTTCCAAAGAGGAGCATAACAAGTGTACCCAGAGTGATAGGTCCTCAATATTCATGGAGACTCTGATATACATGCCACGAAAATGGAACATAATAATTGTGCAGAGTAGAGTACATGTGCCTTCCATTACCTTGTTTACATACCTCCATGAAAGATTTATGCATTTGGGATTGCTTTTTTGGTACTATCTTCAGAACTCTGGTCTTCAATGTCTTTGGCCTAGAAAACACTCAACAAGGCAATTTAATTTCTGAAAATTGGCTTCTTCACACATGAAATAACTTAATTTAATAACAATGATAGTAATCAGGTTAATTGAAGGAAGGAAATTCACTGAGCAAAGCCACATTAAAGCTTGGCATTATTTTAATGTGTTCTAAATTTGTGAATTTAACAGGCTACATCCTGGTTTCTGGATTGTTCCATCCTGGGTTTGATTGAAGCATCACGGGTGAGCAATGCCCATCTCCAGGGAAAAGATCTCTGCCTTGGTCATGGAGGTTAGCCATGAGGCTGGCACAATCAAGTAGGCTGCGTTCCCTTTTCCATTTTCCTCATTCTAAAGTCCTCTTCTCCCTGGTGCTTGTTTTTAAAGTTTTGATATAATCTAAAACAGTCCTTTTAAAAACAACTTCCTTCCATTTGCTGATCCACAGAAACCCTCCATATAGACCCCCAAACCCCAGCTCCAGTAATAATCTACCTGTGATCAGTGTTGTTATTACAACCATCAGCCATTCATCTGCTCCTGTTTCCGTGCTCGCTGGTTTTATTATGCTGGTTAAAACGACCCCAGCAGTACCGCAGCTCGTGGAAGACTTACCACCTCCTTTGGGAAATGACTGTTGGGCTCCTTCCAGTCATGGCTGATTAGATTAAGAGGAGAAGTCTGAACCAAGGTGAACTAGTCAATTTATTTCTTCCTAAAATCTAGAATTAAGAATTAAGAGTTGGTTAGTCTGACCTGGTTTTTGAATGAAGCAGTTGCAAACCAGGGAGATTTGAGTTGGCTACCTTCTGCCTGCCATGCGATGGAGGAACAGGAAAAAAAAAAAAAAAAAGCTGATTGCAGAGGAAAAAAAAGTGAACTCCTGACAGTGTCTCAATTCAAGCTCCTATCCCCCATCACACCCCATCACATCCCTCATGCATATATGCAAATAACCACAGCCATCCTCCAAAGAAGAAGACTGTTGCATTTCTGACATAAACATCTCCATCTCCTCTCCTTTCCACTTTCAAATAACTGTTTTTGTATATTATTTTCTTCCTTCTTATGTTAAATACAAAGATTCCCACCTTCTTTTTAAGGCTAACCCTTCAGTTGTCCTTGGGCCCATTCCCTTGCATTTCCTAAGTAATGCTCATTAGCTATTCTTTTTTTTAATTTTTTTTTTTTTTTTGACAGAGATCACAAGTAGGCAGAGAGGCTGATAAAGGGAGAGGAGGAAGCAGGCTCCCCGCTGAGCAGAGAGCCTGATGCGGGTCTTGATCCCAGGACCCTGAGATCATGACCTGAGCCAAAGGCAGAGGCTTTAGCCCACTGAGCCACCCAGGCACCCCTCATTAGCTATTCTTTAACTACCCTTCCTCTATCCAACTTTTCATCTTCCATTTCTGTCCATTTCTCCAGGGATCTCCCTTTAGACTTCAAGTGTGCTTCTGTCTTCCTTCACTTTATCATCAGACTACTGGAGAAAGAGGTCTACGTTTTGTAAACCAAAGTACTGAGCTCTGGCTACCTTCAAGTCAGTACTGAGCATTTTACATTTACTAACAGTAACCTGTTGATAACAGCAACTGCATAACTCTGCTTCTGCCTCCTGTCCACCCTCAAACTTCATCAAGTCCAACAAGGTGTCTGCTACCATTATCATTCCATGGAAGCATTTATGCCAAAGGGCACCTATGGACTCCCAAACACCAAATCCCAAGTTCTTAGATTTGGCCTTTGCATCATAGAACAATAACGGTTTATTCTCTGTGGTAGGCAAAATAATGATCCCTCCAAAATGCCCGACTCGTAACCCCAGGATCCTGTATGTATATTACACCATATGGCAAAGGGGACTTGGCAGATGTGATTAAGGTTGAAGACCTTGAGACAGGAAACCTTCCATGGTTTATCCAGGTGGATACAATCTAATCATATGAGCCCTTTAAGGCCAAGAGTCAGTCAGAGAAATGTGATGGAAGAAGCAATAGGAGAGATTTGAAGCATGAGATGGCCTCAATCCACCACTGCTAAAGGTGGAATAAGACAGAAGCCAAGAAATGCAGGCAGCCTCTAGAATCTGGAAAGGGCCCTCAGGTGTCAGCCAGCAAGAAAATGGGGCCTCAATCCTACAACCACAAGAAAGTGAATACTGCCAACTGTCCTATGGAGCAAGGAGACAGGATTCTCCCTGAGAACCTCCAGAAAGAAACACATCTTGATTTTAGCCCGGGAAGACCTGTGCCAGAACTCTGACTTACAGAACTGAGATAATAATTTTGTGTTATTGAACCTACTAAGTTTGTAGTAATTTGTTGTGGCAGCAATAGAAAATGAAAACATCCCTTCTTTTTGAAATTCTCTCCTTGGTTTTTGTAATAATACTTTTCGTGGTTCTACTCCAATGTCCACGAACTCTTCTTCATGGTTTTTCTTTACTCCCGTTCTCCCTACATATAGGTAATTCCTAAATTTTTGTGTTCATTCCTATCCTCCACCTGGCAATCTCTTAAATGTTATGACCTCAACAACAACTTCTCATTTGGTGCCAAAAGCTAAACTCTTGCTTCTGACCTTTCTCCCAACTACCTGGTGGTAATCACCATCTAAATAACCCAACCATCCAAAACATTCAGGATGTCCAAAACTGAACTCATCACCTTTTCCTCAACAGTTGTAAGACACTGAAATACAGAATTTTAGCTCTATAGGTCACAGAACCACCAAGAAGCTAAACAATGGATAATCAAGCCATCCAGAAATTAGTACAATAGTAAGTTGCTACCATCACTCCCTTGGCACAGGCAAAAATGGAAAACAACATTACCAAAGCTGGAGTCACAAAGAAGTTACTGCTCCTTGCAGAAGCACAGTGAGAGAGAATAAATATAAATAAAAGAGGAGACATCTCCTTCCTCTAAACTTCTGTCAGTGCCTCTCATTGGCCAAACCAGCAAGAAGCCAGCTGACAGCTGATATGGAGGTTGAGAAACACAGACTGCATGAGGTAGCTCCCTTGTAATCAGGGGAAAAGAGGCCTGAAGAGATCTGAACACATATAAGCAATTAGCTGACCCACACCTTAGTCCCACCCCTCAGTTCCTCTCACCTTGAATATTTGTAATAGTATCTTAATTAGTCTTCCTGCCTCATGTGTCTCCACACTATCCTATAACACTACTGCATGGTGAATCTTCCTAAAGCAATAATCTAAATCTGTCATTTTTTCCTCCAAAGTTTTCAGTAGCTCCCTATTACCTACAGAAAAACATTCCTAATCCCCTTGCCTAATGTGGTAGATGGTTACTCTGATGGCCCCCAACAAAGCACATCTCTCAGTATTCATGCCCTTGTACAGCTCCCTCCTACACTGACTTGACCAATGGGATGTTAGCAAGCAAGCATGATACCAGCAGAGACTCCATATGCATCTGAACACTGAGGCTTATCCTAGGGAAGGCTTGTTCTTAGGACCCAGCCATTCTGTAAAGAATCCCAACAAGCAAACGAAAAGGCTAAGTAAACAGAGGTTATAGCCTCCCAGACATCCCTGCTAAGCACCAGATTGGTGAGTAAAGCCATCTTGGACATTCCCTTCTAGCCACATGAGATCCCAAGTGAGACCAACAGAAGAGCCACCCAGAAGAGCCCCAGACAGACAAGCCATAAAATCATAAGCAGGTAAAATGGTAGTCTTTTTAAGCCACTAAGTGTTAGGATAGTCCATTATACAACAATGGAAAGCCAAAATACTCCATCCAGCTCCTCTCACAGTCATGTGAGGGCAAATTCCAGTAAGAAATCATTATTCCACAATATTTGTAAAGATTTTGCTTCTCTGAGCAAACCCTGATTTCTACCTTGCTCATCTCTGTCTATGGTCTTCAAGCACCTTCTCCTCCAGCTGGTCAAATAACAGATTCTCACCTATTTCCTTTACTTTCTAGATCCATGTTCTCCTTACCCAGAACACAGCCCCCTGCTAGAATTCACATAACTAAATACTGGTTTACTATCACCTCCTCCAGTAAATTATAATCCACAAATTATAAGCTCTTTCCTCTCTGATATTCTCCTATTTTATGTTTGTATAGCACCTACTTTGCATTTTGTTAATTAGTTCCACTGCAGAAATGGTAGCTCCAAGAGGACAAATTGGGATTCTTTTTTTTTTTTTTTAAGATTTTATTTATTTGGGGCACCTGGGTGTCTCAGTGGGTTAAAGCCTCTGCCTTCAGCTCAGGTCATGATCTCGGGGTCCTGGAATTGAGCCCCACATCAGGCTCTCTGCTCAGCGGGGAGCCTGCTTCCTCCTCTCTCTCTGCCTGCCTCTCTGCCTGCCTGCGATCTCTCTCTCTGTCAAAAAAGTAAATAAAATCTTGTGGCGCCTGGGTGGCTCAGTTGTTAAGCGTCTGCCTTCGGCTCAGGTCATGGTCCCAGGGTCCTGGGATTGAGCCCCGCATTGGGCTCTTTGCTCAGCGGGGAGCCTGCTTCTCCGGCTACCATTCCCTCTGCTACCATTCCCTCTACTTGTGTTCCCTCTCTAGCTATTTCTCTCTGTCAAATAAATAAAATCTTTTAAAAATAAATAAATAAAATCTTAATTTTTTTAAAAAAGATTTTATTTATTTATTTAACAGAGAGAGAGAGAGAGCAAGAAAGGGAACACAAGCAGGGGGTGTGGCAGAGTGAGAAGGAGACTCCCCGCTGAGCAGGGAGCCTGATGCAGGACCTGATCCCAGGACCATGACCTCAGCCAAAGGCAGATGCTGAACGACTGAGTCACCCAGGTGCTCCCAGGTTGGGATACTTAATGCATCTTTCCATCAGCACTCAGGGCAATACCTTCAACACAGTGTGTGCTCCTTACACATTTGTGGACTGACTGGCTCAATTAAATAGCAGTTAGTCTTGGGTGACCAGGAGGAAAAAGAAAGTAAATGATTTATGTCTACAACTAGAGTGAAAACTTGGCTGGGCACTAACAAGAGGCTCAGAAAGTACTTGTAAATTAAATGACATATTCATGTGATATGTTATACGAACTTTATATTTTAGGGACATCTTCCTGTGTAGTTTCCAAAATGTTTAAAACATTTAGAGTTATATTTATAATCTTCCCTTCTTTTCCTACAACTCATTTTCTCCTTCCTCTTTTTGCATTACTTTCTTTCCCCAGGCTCTCCTTCTTTTCTCTTGCCCAAGGTCAGAAAGCCTTTTTCGGGCAGGGTATGTGCTGCCCAAACCTCCAGCCTAGGTCCACAGAGATGTAGGGGTCCCTATAATTATATTAATCTGACCCCTTTTTTTCCATGTGGATTCCTTTCCTGGGCCTGAAACCAACAAAATGGTATGTTTTCAGAGTCCTAGTCCTTCGAGGATAAATTTTAATTTAATCATTTAAAAAAGGATAAGAACAACCAAGTTCTTGGTTAGCACAAAACATCTAGGGGATTGTTGCAAATATTTGGCAATATTCGCTAAAGAGGCAGGAATGCACATTAGGCCAAATGGGTTATAAATGCAAAGCAATTTTCATGGAAAATTAAAAACTAGAGCCTGACAATGTACAAGAACCCTATAATATGATAATTTCTAAGAGTGCCACTTAAAAAAATCTACCTATCAGTCTGCTTTTTTCTTTTTCTCTTTAAGAAAAAAAAGGGGGGCAGTGTTGTATAAAATCCTAGATTATAAACCAGATTCATGCTCCATGTAACACTATGGAAAAAGCAAGGGCTTTGTACTGAGACACCAGTCTGAACCCCAGTTCAGACTGGCTGGGTATGTGACCTCAACTCTATCACGCTCCACGTTTCCTCCACTACAAAATGGAGATACCAACCCTTACCACACAGGGTTGTCGTGAGAACAGCTTCTACAAACACAGGAAGAGAAGGTAGTGACCTCACACGCTGCAGGTGCTCCACTGCCCAAGAAATGGCAGGGTTGGGATTCTTTTTTTTTTTTTCTTTCTTTCTTTTTTTTTTTTTAAAGATTTTATTTAATTATTTTCCAGAGAGAGAGAGAGAGAGATCACAAGTAGGCAGAGAGGCAGGCAGAGAGAGAGGGGGAAGCAGGCTCCCTGCTGAGCAGAGAGCCCGATGTGGGGCTCAATCCCTGGACCCTGAGATCATGACCTGAGCTGAAGGCAGAGGCTTTAACCCACTGAGCCAACCAGGCGCCCCCTAGGGTTGGGATTCTTAATGAATCTTTTCATCTTCCTCGTGTGCAGAACCGGCCCTTATACATAGTATGTGTCCCACACCCGACGCTTTCTGCAGAGGAGCTCAGGAGTCCTTTCCATGTTTACTTCCTTTCATTGATCCAGGTTTGCAGTTTTCTTACTTACATAACGACAAGACCCAGTCAAGAGTTTGGGGATCATTAGTCCCTTTCAGACTGAGCGAGCTCAGGCAGCAATGAAGTTCAGGTTGGCAGGTAAGTGCTGAGCCCACTGCCAAGCTCTCCTCTGTCCTTGGAACTCTGAGGAATACGCAAGGTCCAGGGCTCCTGATCCCTAGAAACTTAAGACACTGTGGACATAGCACATACGACAACAAAAAACCCAGCACACATTTTATAGCATTTGTATAATATTTTGTGTGCTTGTAAATGACATACTCCATTCAAAGCTCCCAGGGCTTCTGAGGTAGTGGGACAGGTATTAGCATGCCAGTCATAAAGCTGAGGAAACAGAAAGGCTGAACAATGTGAAAGGCCACAGAGGCACGACCCAGATTAAGTCCTGGCTCTCCAGATACTCTGCCCAGGGCTCTGCCCAGTAAACAATCATCTTCCTGTGCTTCCCTCCCCTACCCTCTAACTTCTTCGTGACTTTAAAATACCTGAAAGAAAGATTTTTCACATCATCCATTCATTCAAAGGCAACTCCAACTTTGTGTTGGACTCTGTGCTGAGTGTTCTGGGGAGCACAGCAATGGCTGCAGGAGCGATCATACATCTGGAAGGGGTGGCATCCCGGGAGAGGAAGTGAGGGTGCTTCCATTCAGGAGACTCTAGAGAGGCTTCCGGAAGCCGGCTCTCAACCGTGCCTGTGAGGATTGAGTATAAGAGCAGGTAAGTCAACTCAGGCCATGAACTCAGATCTATAAGAAACGCAACTTCATTTTTTTTTTTATACTTCAACTCCATTTCTGGGGTGCCAGGTGGCTCCATTTGTTAAGCGTCTGTCTTTGGCTCAGGTCATGATCCCCTGGTCCTGGGATCGAGCCCCACGTCCTGCTGAGCAGGGAGCCTGCTTCTCCCCCTCCTACAGAGCCTGCCGCTCTGCCTACTTGTGCTCTTTCTCTGTCAAATATAAATAAAATCCTTTAAAAAAATACTTCGCCTCCATTTCTCTTGTGAGCCCCCTCTGCACAGAGAAGTAGTTGCCTGTTTTGTGTCGCTTTGTGTCATCTCAGTCCATTCAGCATTTGATGGTTAATCTTCTGTGTCAACCTGACTGGACCACAGGTTGTTAAACAGCATTCACAGTGTGTCTGGGAGGGGGCTTCTGGATGAGATTAACATCTGAATGGGCAGACTGAACAAAGCAGATTGCTTTCTTCTAGGGGGGTTGGGGGGGCAGGGTGTGGGCATGATATATTCTGTTTAAGACAGGAGTAGAATAAAAGACTGAACAGGAAAGGATTTTTTTTTCTCTCTCTGCCTGACTGTCTGAGCAGAGACATCAGTCTTCCACTGCCTTCAGACTCAGACTTGGACTTGAACTTACACTATCGGCTCTCCTCGTTTTTAGACCTTTGGACCAGTCTAGAACTATACCATTGGCTCTCCTGGGTTTCCAGCTTGCCTGCTGCAGGTCCTAGACCTCTCAACCTCCATAACAGTGCCAGTCAATTCATCATAGTGAAGCTCTTTCTCAAGATACATAAATATCCTATTGGCTCTGTTTCTCTGGAGAACCCAGAATACACAGGGGCTTCTCTTACCCTTTGCTGATGGGGTGTCTGTAACCCTGGGAATAGCAGCAAGGGACTTACTCAGGACCAAGAGACAGGAAGGAGGAGACAACTGGTCTTCATTCTTCATGACCTGTACTGCCACAAGCACAACCAGGTGCTCACAGTCCTGGCAGGCATCCCTGCAGATGGCCACTGCCCTCTAATGCTTCACAACAGCACAGGTCCCACATCCCGCCCTCACAACCTCCCCCGCAACCTTCTAAGGTATTTGGAAAGCACCTGGTTGTCCTCCTGTCCACGCCAAGAAGCTTGGCGAGGCTGCCTCAGGCTCCCAGCCTACACATCCCATGCAGCCTCAACGCTATAATGCTCCACAACTGGGGAGCTCTGCGTGACTTTCATCTTCTCAGGATCTGTATGACATGAGACACAGGCCATGTCCACCTCAGGTTCCCTATAAGCAATGTAGCATTTCTATTATGGTTTACTCTCAGCATCTCACAATGTCTACTCCTTCCCGGCTCCCTGAAATAGTCTGCCTCCCTCAGCTGCAGAAGCTTTATCTAGACAGGCAAGGGTGGGACTGGGGAAGCAGGGAAAAACAGAGTGACCACATATTCTTATTTGTACATAAAGCTCAGCTTTTCATCATCAAAAGTCAATAATTTGACTCATGTTTTCTGCAGATTTGGTTATTCGACTCCTGTTTATTTTCCGTGATACCATCTTCTCAGATATTAAATGTTGCTGACTGAATGAGGCAAAATTTCAGGGTAGAAAAAATGAAATCAGATCAAGAAATAATTTGGATAATATTTAACACTCTTACCCTGTACCACAGACTCTGAGTATGCTGATATAGCAGTGGAGAAGGACCTGAAAGAGGCGACGTGAGTGATATCAGAAAGGTAAAACTGACAGGATTCATTATTTTCATTTTTATTTTATTTTCATTCATTTTTGCTCCTGAGCCTCTATTTATGAAAACTAAATAAATCATTAAGCAACTTATCAAAACTGGCCGCTTCTAAACAATGGAAAAATAGAACTGAATGTTGAAATAAATTTCTAGGCTCAAGATGGAGCTGCTGCCGCCCAGCATGCCAGGTCAGCAAACTAAAATTTAGGTAATGTTTGTGTTCCTGTATGCTCTGCTTGCCCAGAAATGCAGTATTTCCAGTCAGCCAATCCCCAAACACCAAGCCAACTCTAGACTAACAACGTGGCCCCAGCCAACAAGATATATTCTATTTGTCTCCTCCTTGTTCTTTATTCTTCATCCCGTAAGAGCTTCTTGCCTTCCGTCCCATTTTGCAGTTCTCTAGAAGGAAACTGTCTGCTTCATGAAGTGTTAAATAAATAAATTTTGTTTGTATCACCTAACGTGTTTTCTTTAACCATTTTTTAACACTACCTCACCAGCATCAATGCTCAGATGAAGAGCTGGTGGCTGACGGCTGGCGTGAGTGAGGTGAAAAGCAGAGATAAGGCTGGTCTGGTCCATCTGGCAGAGGAGGCATCAGGGAACATCCCTACTGGGGTTAATACAGCGGAGCAGACAGAGCAGCATCCCTAGATGGTACATGGGAGAGGGAGGGCAGGATCAGAGAGAAGGATCCAGCCTCCCGTAGAGGGGCCAACAGGAACTAGGAAGAACAGAGCACCTCCTGTTGCAAGTCTTGAATACCAGGCCAGATGGGGTGTGTGGGATCCAGTACTTTAGATTAGATCCATCCTGGCATAGGGTATAGCTATAAATGGCAGCCCACGAGAATGCCCAGGGTTGGTTCATCAAACAGAAAACAGGTCTGATTAACATTCTGTCTAAATCCCAGGCACCATTGGTTCAAGATTAGAGGTAGTCCTGAGTTTAGGGCTATGAAAAGTTGGAAAAAATGCTAGGGCTACAGAGCATAGAGGAGGGCGTTAATAGGCAAGAGTCAGATAAATTCCATGAGACTATAAACTGTATGAGGACAGGAACTTTTGTCTATTTAGTTCACTGCTATATCCTCTGCATTTAAAAAAAGTTCCTGGCACATTGTGTGCCTCAACATGCATTTGTGAAAACAATGTGTGAAATCACAGTTCTGTCTTATGCCAGCTGTGTAACGCTAGGCAAAATACTTAGCCTCACTTTTTTTCTAGATTCAGTTTTGTTCAGACAATATGTGTTGTCATAGGAAGAATTTTGTCCCCTTGACCTTCACCCCTAGCTGTTCTTCCCATGAGTATACCGCATGACATGGCAAAAAGGGACTCTGCAGGTATAGTTAAGATTACTAATTATTTGACCTTAAGATAGGGAGAGGGAGATTATCCTGGTTTATCTGAGTATACCTGATCTAATCAAACAAACCCTTAAAAACAGAGATCTTTCTCCAACTGGTAGCTAAAGGAAAGTTAAAGGTTCAAGGCAGAGGGAAGAGCTAATGTGCCCCTTAAAGATTAAGGGGGTCAAGTGTCAAGCAAATAGAAAGTCCAGTTCTACGATCACAAAGAACAGAATTCTGTCAGCAACTTGAATGATTCTGGAAGTGTAATCTTCCCCAGAGCTCAGCCAACCCCATGATTTCTACCTTATGAGTTGAACCACACTGTTTCCAGATTTCTGACCTACAGAACTATAGGATAATAAATGGCTATGTATTAAGTCACCAGGTGTGTGGTAATTTGCTATGGCAGCACTAGAAAACTAATAGAAATAGAAAAGCAATGAATAATAACAGTAATAGAAAGCCATACAAACACACCAAAAAAAAAAAAGAAAAAGAAAAGAAAGCTACACACAGACACACATACACACATATATATAGTTAACACCTTCTAAGTACTAATATCGGTAACTAGACCAGGCAATCTTCATGGCTTTTACATCTGAATCTCCAGGTTCCTCCTCAACCACCTAGTCCTAATCACTTCACTGATTTTATAATGAAATGCTCCCTATGGATGTAATTTTAGATTAATTTTTTAGGCAAGTTTCTCTTGCCAAGAATAGAATCAACATTGAAGGACCGTTTGTCCATGACACCTCAGTCTACCAAAACATACTGTCTCCATGGTGCATGAGGAAGGTCGAGAAGGGCAGAGAAAAGCAACAAGTAAGTCCAAATAAATGGTTCCACAGGCTTCTGTAACAGAGAAGGGGGGTTGGTGCTTTCCCCACGCACAAGTGAATCATCAGAGATGACTTTAACCAAGTGAAGCCCCCTTCAATGAAGTTTTCTGCGTGGTTTCTGGTGCCTGAGTCTGACTGTTGTCAATCACGACACAGGTCAAACACCTCAGTGTTTGATATCAGAGATGGCTGGGAGCCTCAGAGGTCATCCAAATCAGTCAGGTTGTCCAGCTTCAGAGAACAGACTTCACTCTAGATAGGTTGAGCAACATGAAATTATTACACTGTGTATGGAGTTGAACAGTGGCCCTCTAAAATTCACGTCTACCTGAAACCTCAGAATGTGCTTTTATTTGGAAACAGGATCTTTGCATATGTAATTACTTAACTTTTCTTTTTTAGAGCCGGTGGAGGAGCAGAGGGAGAAGGAGAGAGAGAATCCCAAACAGGCTCACCGTGTGGAGCCCAATGGGGGGCTCAACCTCACAAGCCCGAGATCATGACCTGAGATGAAATTAAGAGTCAGAGGTTTATCCGACCAAGCCACCCAGGCACCTGGTGATTACTTAAGTTAAAAAGAGGTCATACTGGATTAGAGTGTGCCCAAATCTAGAGACTAGTGACTGGTATCTGTTTATGAAGGCCATGTGAGGACACAGACACACACCCAGGGAAGAAGGCCCTATGAAAATAGACATATAGGAAGAAAGCTGTATTCAAACACTGGAATGGTGCAGCTACAAGCCAGGAAATAGCAGATTCCTGGCAGCCACCAGAAGCCAGGAAGAGGCAAGGAAGGATCTTTGGTAGAGCCTTCAGAGGTATCATGGTCCTGATGACACCCTGATTTTGAACTTTTGGCCTCCAGAACCCTGAGAATAATGTTTCTGTTGTTTTAAGCTGTCCCGTTTGTGCTGATTTGGTACAGCAGCCCTAGAAAATAAATACACACTGTATCAAATGGCTCAGAAAATTATTGTGGGGAAGACTGCTAAAGAAATAGGCAATGGCTTAGTTTCTGGGAATAATCCCAAAGCCATAACATGGAAGCGGCTAGCCAAAGGGGCCACCACTTCTGCTCACACAGGAAGCCACCACATCTAACAGCTCTACAACTACACTGGTTCTGCTACTACGGGATGTTAGTTAAAAAAAAAAAAAAAAAAAAAAAAGACACCTAACACTCTCCCTCTCTCCTTTCTAAAGTCATTTCCCACTTTAAGTCTCTACCAAGGGTGTCAGATCAGTGGAACTGATTCATAAAATCTAGCTGCAAGGGAGTCTAGAAATGTAGGTTTCAGCTTTCTGGCCTCTGCAGCAAGAAAGGCACAATTAGAAAGGTTAGAATCACATGAACCACACTAGACACCAAAGTGTGTGCTCCTAATCCCTCACAGATCCTGATTCAACCAATCTTTACTGAAATCTTTTTATGGGCCAGACACTGTAAGACCCCTCCTGTACTATTTTATTCATAGTCTTAACAACCTTTCAAGGCACCTATTATTGTCCTCATCATAGACATAAGGAAAGGGAAATTAAATAATATTTTGAATCTCATTGATTGCCTTACAACAATTCATTTAACATTCATCAGGTATTTATTAAATACCTACCATGTGCCACATTTGCTAGAAATAAACAGGGAACAGGAAAGACTTAATCTCTAACACTAGCTGCTGTTGTTGTTGGTTTTGTTGTTGTTGTTAAGTAGGCTGTACACTCAACATAGGGCTTGGACTCACAACCCTGAGATAAAGAGTCACATGCTCAACTGACTGATCCAGACAGGCAACCTCCCACCAATGCCATCGTTGTATTTAAACTCCAGTGTACATAAGAGTCTTCTGAGGCTGTAGGTTTTCAGGTAACATTGCTAAGCCCCCATTACCAGAAGTCAGAAGAGAATCAAAATAATGATCTGGACACTGATCTTTGATTCTAGGCCCAGTTGCTCTACCGATACCCTGAAAATTCCTCCAGGTGGCAGGCAGGTAAAATAAATATGTGGAGAAGGTAGATATGTCAATAGGTGTTACATCAATTATTTGTAACTGAACCTAGTCCAATAGCCGCTTGGTAAAACAACACAGTCATGGATTATTAAAGGCTCTTGAGTACCCATGAGCCCTACCAGGCTTCTCATCCTCTTCTTGACCTAGCCTGGATCCAAGTGAGAAATAAAATCCATTTCCAAGTCCCTCTCCTCTCATAGCACCTCTCATGCTGGATCATAACTGCCTATTGTCTTGTCAGACCTACTACTCTGTAAGTAATAGAAGGGCCAGGGACTGAGTCTGCCTTGTTCATAGTTGTGTTAACTACAGGCCAGGCACTCTGCTAATTTATAACACATAATAAATATGTGTGGAAGAGAAAATGAAAGGAAAAGAGTGGATAACTCCTGTCCTTCACAGCAAGCGAATATATGTCTTCTAGCCTTAAATTTCACAGAGAGGAAAATGCCCCTGGGAATTCAGCATGGTCTACACAATGCCCTTCTTCCTACTTTGGCAATAGGACTCTACTGTCTCTTCTGTAGACTGAGGGTGCACTGAGACTCCTTTGCCCCCATGGGAAATACCCCCAACTCCAGAAATGGCCAGAGTTCCTCTCCTATACCCCACAAGTTGCAAAGGCAGCAGAGAGACTTGTTTTTCCCATTCTCTAATGCAACAAATACTGCTTTTTCCAGGCTTTGTCCTAGGTGCTTGAAGCACAGTGGTGAACAAGAAATTCTTGTTCTCATGAAATTCATATTCTGGCCAGATGATAAACAAGTACATAAATGGGTCAACAATAAGCATAGTTTATGATAAGCATCAGGAAGGAAAAAAAGATAATGTGATAGAGTAATAGAGTAACTACTTTAGAGTCTTGATTAGAAAATACCTTCTGTGCAGGTGAAATCTAAGAAGAAACCTGAGAGATGGAAAGGTACCACGAGAAGACCTAGAAGAAGAGTGTTCCCCCCAAAAAGGAAGACCAAGTACAGAAAAGCCTTGTAGGGAGTAAGGTTACTGTTTTAGGAACAGAACAAATCCTGTGTGACTGGAGCTTAGTAAGTGGAAGTATGACAGAAGGCTGAAAATGTAGGCATGAGCCAGATCACTCAGGGCTCTGTAAGCCATGGAGAGAATGCAATTAAATAATAACCACCCCTCCCCTGGACCTACTTCTGAGTGGGGTCTGGGAACATGGTATGGCTGGTAACCAGATACAGTGACTACTGCCCCCTTGGAGATGCCTTTGGTCCACACCCTGGAAAAGTAATCCAGAAAGTCTCCTTTGTCCTCTGCAGTCATTGGACATATTCCCGAGGACACTCAAGAGACCAGTCTTATTAAAATGAAAACCTATTCTGATATAACAATAGGAAAAGTGTCTTGAAATTACTAGATTCCTTAGATTATATATATATGTATTCATATTATCAATTCAAAAGTACTGAAATTATAAATCAATATATAATTTTTCCCTACTGCCCTGCAACCAATTTCACCTGAGATTTCACAACCGATCCTACCTTGATTCATTCCCATTGTTCCCCACGGTTATCTCAGGATGGACTGGCATAAATCAGCACACACAGAATCAGTCTGTACATGGGTGGTGGGAGCGAATGTGTGCCCTCTAACAATATGCACAAGTTGTGGCTCAAAGAACCCCCTGAATGTGGAAGCAGCTGGCAAAGTGAGGCCTGGTTGTGAGAAATTTTTTGAAATATGCATGCAGATTCACTTCCCCCGACAACTTTTTAAAAAATATTTTATTTGGGGTGCCTGGGTGGCTCAGTCAGTTAAGCGTCTGACTCTTGGTTTCGGCTCAGGTCATGATCTCAGGCTCATGAGATCGACCCCTGCATCGGGCTCCACACTCGGCATGGAGTCTACTTCAGATGCTCACTCTCCATCTCCCTTTACCTTCCCCCGCCCCTTTGTGAGTGCGTGCTCTCTCTCTAAAATAAATAAAATCTTTTTTAAAAAATCTTTTTTTTTTTTAAGATTTTATTTATTTATTTATTTGAGAAAGAGAGAAAGAGAGAGAGTATGAGTGGGGCAGAGGGAAAGTGAGAAGCAGACTCCCCACTGAGCAGGGAGCCTGATATGGGACTTGATCTCAGGACCCTGAGATCATGACCTGAGCTGAAGGCTGACACCTTCAGCTTCAGATCAATTAACCAATTGATCCACCCAGGCACCCGCAAAAATCTTTCATTTTAAGAAAACATTTGACCTGAAAAGAGTTCCAATGATAGTAAAGAGAGTTCTGATATGTTCTACACCCTGTCCTCCCTGATGTTTGCACTTTACACAACCACAGTACAATGATGAAAACTAGGAAGTCAACATACCAATAAGCTAAACTATACTGGTATTGTTCTGGTATCACAAGTTTTCCGCCAGTTCCCAAAGTGGAACTTGTTCAAACTAAACCTCCAATCCCGCCAAAACTAATGGGAACCAACGGTGGAACCCTGCCAGGAACAGGGAGAGCACATAGGAACTGAACCACTACAGAGAGGAGAGTGGGAGGAGGAAGAAGGAAGCAGACCTTCAGTGTGACTGCATATGGTGGGGGAGACAGGAGGCCGTCATCTTCCTGAAGAGGAAGTGGGGCGTCATGAGCTTCTAGAGTGACAACTATAGAGGAAGCTACCCAAATGCTCACTTTCATTTGACAATGAAGGTCCTTATTCACTTTCACTGGACCCGTCCAGACCCTGGGAATCAGGAAGCAGCTTCTTAGGATGGTGGTGGTGTTGGCTGTAGAGGAAGTGGGCACCTCCCTCTGAGTTGCACCTGGTGCTCAGTATAGTCTATGACAGAGTCTACATAAATGGCACCCCTTAGCCTCCCCACAGAGGCCTAAAGTAACCAATTATACAAGGTAGATCCAGAACTAGGACCAGTGTGGTGTATGCTGTGTTTCATAGCATTTGGGAAGCAACAAGATACCTCTGGGAGCAGAAATAAGTAAGATGAAGAGGAAGAGAGAATAGCTAAAATTGCAACAAATTATCTTGGCTGAGACTTGTCCAAAAAAATCATCTTTATCGCCATTGGGAAACCTGACTATCCTTCATCATAAGTCCACCCAGGTTTGTGGATGGATAAGCAATTGTCATCAATAGTTTCCTGGCTCCCATGAGATCTGGAGAAATGCAACTGAAGGGGTTTCAGAGTATTTTGCATGAAGTACAGTAATAGTAGCTGCCCCCAGCCCCACCTCCACTCTACTCCCACGGCAGTAGGAATTGCTTACCCAGTTGGATTTCCCATCCTATGAACCAGAGAAAGGATATACATAATCCAGTAGTAAACATCCCTGCTGTTTGCTTGACTATGTGAGGAAGGAGGGGCTAGAGGAATGGGAAAAGAGAAAATGGAATTCCTTGAGTTCAAGAAATGAATTTTCTGCCTACATGGAGGGGGAGACTCAAGCTGAACATTTAATATGCTGCATAAATATTCCTATTTCTTCATTGATAAACGAAATGGAATCTGGATGATTAATTCAGTGAGTCACAATTCCTTTGATTTTAGTGTTTGGTATTCTTTTATGTTCCGTGTTATATGGGGCAGAACTTTGGGGTCTCGAGCAATCAGTTACACAGCACTTAAAGATCCAAAACTCTTTTCTGAAAAATAATATTGCCAGTGAGTAGCCCTGCAGCAACTGCATGTGAGGGAGAGGGCTAGTCTCTCCAGGTGAGATGGCAAGTCCAATTTTCAAACGCGAACAATGGAGAAGTGATTGTGGCTCCTTCAGGGACTATCCAGGAAGGAATGCACTTGTCTGGCAGATTCTAGTTCCTCACCCCTAATGTTATTAATATTTGTTTATCATTCTAAATATAGTCTATGAATGTAAAAATAATTGACGAATCATATCTCCCTAAAACTCGTATGTTGAAGCCCTAACCCCCAATGTGATATCATTAGGAGACAGGGGCATTTAGTGAGGTAATTAAGGCTAAATGAGGTTCATAAGAGTGGGGCCCTAATCCAAGAGGATCAAAGTCTTTATAAGAGGAAGAGACACTAAAGACCTCTTTCTCTCTGCATGAGCATCATAGGAAAGGCCCCATGAGGGCATGGTAAGGGGCAGCTGTCTACAAGTCAGGAGAAGAGCACTCACCAGAAATCAAATTTGCCAGCACCTTGATCGTGATCTTCCAGCCTCCATAACTATCCAGGAGTAAATTTTTGCTTTTTTAAGCCACCTGGCCTGTGGTAGTCTGTTATGACACCCCCAGCAGAGTCATACGCACACAAACACCTTCCCTTCTCCCTTTTTCCCCACACAATGACGCATACTAGGCACACTCCTAGACTTGTGTGACTAACAATGTCTCTGAGATTACTCTATCAAGACTCAAAGACTCCCCCTCTCTATCCCCTTCTCTCTAATACCAGCATAATATTCCATTGAATACATGTGTCGCAATCTATTTCACTGGTCCCTTATTAACGAATGTTTAAGCTGTTTCCAAACTTGCCAGCACAGATAATGCTGAAATAAATAACTCTCATACATATGTGATTTTGCACATGTCACGCAGGGCTTTTAAAAAATGTGAAAGAGTTGCCAATATTTAAATACAGAAGGAGTTCACATATAGTCTGGATCTGTTACTTTTCCTGAAGACCAGAAGATCCGATGATGCCCACATTGTCTCATGGCATCATTCATTGGCTGGAGTAGGGAGCTGGCTGCCCTGTCCGATGGGCAACGTGCTGTCCTACTGTCCCTGTCACCACCCAGCGCCACCCAGGCTCACTCGCCCATGTTGCTCCTCAGGCCCCCACAGACTGCCATCCAGATCCCCGAGTTCCACTGCAGCTCAAGGGAAGTTGTCAGCAAACACAGTTACGAGGTCCTAGCTTAGCTCACTCTCCTCATCTTCTCCGAAAAAGAAAACAAAAGAGCGTTTACTAAATTAGGATTTAATACTCTGCCTTCTGCCTCTATAGAAAGTTGAAATAAGAACTGTCCGCTTGAGAAGGATTTTAGTGTCTTTTACATGGCTGTCACTGAAGATACTGTCCACTGTGTTACTCAAAGTTCTTTAAATAAATTCTCATTCCATTAATGTCTGCTTAAGTTTGATTCCAGAATAATAAGGAGGTCTCTTCAGGTGAATTCATAAGCTTTCTCTTGTCAGAAAATGAAAATGAAATAATGCACAAACTTCTACTCTTGCATTAGGAAACAAAAGAAACTTTTAGCCGGACTCAGAAAGCGACCAGCTGGGCCCTGCTGCCTCAGGAGGTCGCACTTCCCACATCTTATCTAAATAAAAAGTGAGTGACTCCCATCCCTCAGTCACCTGCAGACAGTCCTTCTGGGTTCAAATTCCCGCCTTTTAGTCAATTTTAGGATGAACTTCGCTATGTCCAAAAATTAACATTCTAATGGCTAAACTCAGTGCCATTTATGTCACTGACATTCTCATACTCAATAATGAAGGCAATCTAAGTCATAAAAATATACATTTCCCCTAAGGGACCTAACAAACCTATCTTCCTTTTGAGTGAAATAGAAATTACATATGAATATGTACATTTGTCCTCGATTAGCTCCCACAGAAAAAAGAAGGCTGCTCCACCCAGAGTCAGATGAACTTTTCTTGGAATCTTTAAATGTCTTTTTGAGTCTTACACTTCAAGAGCAATCTGCATCATGGAAGCAGGTAGGGTACAGACTTTAAATAGTGAAAAGAATACTGCTTTTTTACTTTAAAAATCGACAATGTTACCATTTAATCCTAAAAATAAAGCCAAGTTAAAAGTTAAATTCCTATATTTAATGACTTCATAAAGCCCTAAGTCTGCTTAAAATTCAGATCACAAATCCAAAATCTCAATTCTTAGCTAAACAATGAGTCTGTCATGATGACCTATTAAAGTAGGTTGATGGTCATTTGAATCCTTAGCCCTTTTCTCAGTTTTGGGATCTAAAGGAACAAGAGTCAAAGCTTATCACAAGGAGCCCAGGACACTTGCTGTCGTGCTGTCATTCATTAGTTGTGTGAGCTTGAGGAAGTGACCCTAGCAAACAATGTCTTGACCTAGAAAGTGTGGCTGCTACTGCTCAAGGTTGCTGTGATGACAACCATGTGAAATGCAATATGCGCACATCTTTGGAAGAGGTGCAAGTGATGTAATAGCTATAATAATAAAAACTACTATGTACCAAACCACCTTCTACGTAATGTACGCAGATCAACTCACTTAATCCTGACCACAGCTCTATGAGGAGCTATTATTATAATTCTCATATTTTACAGCTAGAGAAGATGAGTTATGGCATAGTCATAAAACTCACCAAAGGCCACACGGGAGCCAAGATTTGGACGTATGATGTCCAGTGCCAAGGTCCGTGCTCTTCACCACTTTGCTGCCTCCCAAATGTAAGGGATTATTAGAATTAGTAAGCTCCCAGGGAATCCTGAAGGTAGACAAATTTCTTTCAAATAGACATTTCCTATTTTCAGCCCAGAAATTAGTCTATGCCCAGGAAAAGAAAAGCGAATCTTCCTTTGTGTTCTTCCTACAGCACTGGTTCCTAGTCTGCAGAAACAGACAGAGGACTACTTGTTGTCTCATTTGCCATGTTGCATGTGTTTAGTGTGTTAGAACATGCAATGTGCTTTCCCATCTACTATCTAACCAGGACGAGGCAAAACAAAAATTTATTACAATTTCCATTTGACAGAAAAGAAGTCAAGGCGGGAAGAAAGGATGTAAATGGCAGAGGTCTCCAAGCTAATAAAAGGCAAAGTGAGGACTGGAACTCATGTTTCCCTCCTCTAAACCCTGGGCCCCGCCTACAAACCCATCTGGGTTTTCACCGAGTTCTCACTGAGATGGAGCACGGTAAGTGGTAAGACGGTTGAATCCTTGGGTCCCTACTGTTTATGTTTTTCTTTGGTGAGAGAGCAGAGGGCGTGGTGAGACAGTACCATCGCTATGCTGTGAAGTACAGCGCACTGGTCATGCCAGCGAACACTGACATAAAGAGGTGCCTCCAGTCCCTACATGTGTGTATGTTGGGGATATATGTGCTCCTCAAGGACAAGGACACCACCAACTCTGTGCTGCCTGGCAGCTGTGTCTGCAGATGATGAATCCCTAGACTCGTTCCCTGTTCTTGCAGCTCTGAAGTAGAAGGAAGAAGAGTACAGAATGCTGAGCTCCTTCCAGTGCTTTCCCAACTTTGCCTATAGATGGTGGAATCTTGCCCTGGAGGCAGCAGCAGCAGCAGCAGCAGCCCTTATCCATGTGCCTCACTTCCCAACTGTGGCAGCATGTGGGAACTAGAGAGGCTTTAAAGCCTCTGTCCTCAGAGGACACTTTAAGAAAAACAAGGGAGGGGCACCTGCATGGCTCAGTTGGTTAAGCATCTGCCTTCAGCTCAGGTCATGATCCCAGGCTCCTAGGATTGAGCCCCAGGTTAGGCTCTCAGCTTAGCAGGGAGCCTGCTTCTACCTCTCCCTCAATGAATGGTGGTACTTCAACCACTCCCCCAATGCTCTCTCTAGCTATCTCTCTCTATAATAAATAAATACAATCTTTTTAAAAATTTTAAAAATTAAAAAATGTTAAAAACAAGAGAAAGGCAGGAAGCATTACCTTTTTGGAAACAGCAATGAAGAATCACTACTAAAGAGATAAAGAAGGCAACAAATACTTACTGATGAGGAAACAGAGGCTCACAGGAAATAGAAGCAATTTCTCTGGCAAGATATGTGCTTGACATTCAGCTAAGAGCTTCTCTCATAACTCAGTTCTGTTTCTTCATAGGAAGCCCACTCCCATGATCTTCACCTCAGAGATGAAATCTGCAGGTGATGAGACAATGGAGAAGGTAGAGTCATCCGAACTGAGGTAAGAAAACTGGAGCCATGGTAGTGTCAGCCATGATGGACACATCAGTGGCAGGAAACTTTGTGCCTAGTACTGCTTCTATCACCTAATAAAGATACAGTCCCTCTGAGGACTCCACAGATGCTTTCTAAAGTCATATAACCCATCACGTGTTTCTGATATGTCCATGAAAACTGCCATTCCCCATAATTTCAATGTGTTTACTGCAGCTGTCTTCAACCGAATTTCACAACACAGTTCTAGTGTGCCTTCCTCCCCCTCCACAGGTTTGAGGAGGGTACAGAGGGTTTCCAGCCTTAGCATATCCATGTAGTACCTACTCCATGAGTATGGACAGGGATCCTCCAGCAGAACCACACTCCCCTTCCCCTATAATTCCAGTTGGCAGAGTTCGCAGTTGGAGTACTAAAGGCTGGTGGGTGGCATGCGGTATGGTGAAATGAATGCAGTGTGGACACCAGAACTGGGATCCAAGACCACACTATCCCTTTCTAGCTGTGTGAACTTGGGCAAGTACCTGACTGCTCTGAGTCTTGGTTTTCTCTTGCATAAAAGAGAAATAATATCTTTTTTTTTTAAGATTTTATTTATTTATTTGACAGAGAGATTGCAAGTAGGCAGAGAGGCAGGCTGAGCGAGAAGGGGAAGCAGACTCCCTACTGAGCAGAGAGCCCGATGTGGGGCTTGATCCCAGGGCCCTGAGATCATGACCTGAGCTGAAGGCAAAGGCTTTAACCCACTGAGCCACCCAGGTGCCCCCAGAAATAGTATCTTCTTCCAGTGGTTGTTATGAAGATTAAATGAGATGTTTATTTAGTGCCAGAGATAGTGTCAAGCACACCATAGGTACTCAAGAAATAATAGTAAAGTGTCACAATCATCATCATTATTGTTATGAATCTGCCTCTGAGCTGGAATGCAAGCTCTGCAAAATCAGGAAAATTTTATTCATCTTTAGAATCTACAAGCTTCTCTTGATGCCTAGCAAGAATAATAATCAATAAATTCTGAATGAATGAAAAGATGTCAAAAAAAAAAAAAACCCAAAAAACAAACCACTGCCTCAGCAGAAATTGATCCCAAGTTGATTTGGAGATGTACTACCAAATTAGTTTATAATGCTTCCCTAAATGTCACTAGGAGGTAGCCAACTTAAACTGTAATTAATTAGAAGTGATCTTTACACTTGTCGAGTGTGAACTCTTACAAAAGGATGCTTACTGAGAAAGGGAAGGACGATTCAACAAGAAAGGCGAGTGACAGTGGTCGTCAGAGAGGAGGGCTGAGAAGTGGGGTCTGTCTCTCCCCAGCTCCACTCGGGCATGAGGGTGCTCAGGCTGGAAATGTTCCGGCTCTTCAGACAGAAACATCTCTTGGGACGAGAAGGACAATTCATCAAGCTACCAAGGCTTGACAGGACTGTCCCTTGAGGACAGCCAGCTCTGATTCTATATTCACCAAGAAACCTTCTGAACTGTCATGCATTTTTCTGACTGAACTCACTGTCTCAGGCCAAGTTTTTCTCCAACTGCAAGTTAATAAACCTGCATTCCGACTTATATATCAGAATTACAGTGGGAGGGACCGTTATCATGAATCAATTATTCAGTGCCTAATCATGCCAGGAAAAAAGATAAATACGATAAAATTGCTAGGGCTATAAAACTGCGGATTGGACATAAAAGTTAGAAGGTCCACACCTGCCGGTCTTACCTGTCACATTACTTAAACGAGTACAGCAAAAATTACAAGAAAAGCTAAGGGCTGGAAGGAAGCCCAACCTTCAAGGTTATTATTCCCCATTGGGTCCTTCACAGTTCAAACAAGCATTATACGGACTACAACAACAAAAACAATTTCCTTTGTCTCAATGGACACAAGCAAAAGATCAAGAGGCAATAAATGTATATTATAGCAAAACAACTAAAAGGAAGAACTTTTAACGGAACAATTGATATTAGAATTATTATAAAATGTAAGCTATCCAAATCCAAATGCCCAAGGTTTTTCAGTATAAGGCAGGTAAGTAGTAGCTGAATATAGTTAACACTCAAACCTTTATCCTCATAGTCCTTTCTAGCCCCATGACTCTTTGAATGGCACCAAAACAACTTGTTGATACAATGCAAATAAACTAATCATTTTATTTTATATATACAAAATAACAACCTGAAAGACTTTTTTTTTTTTGAACTTTCCAACAAATTGGGCTGACACTGCACAGATTGGGTATAGATTATCTGTGATCTATGAGCCAAGAGAAACTTTCAATTTATTTTCATCTGGACAACATGGAAAGCACCAAGAGGTGATATCATAGACATACTCTTGCTTATAGTTGCAAAAATGCAACATGTTTTAAAAACCTTTATCTGTAGAATTCCAGATCCTCTATAAAATTAGAATGTCTTTCTGAAATACTCTCTGACTCTGTGTCTAAGTACAACAATCTCTAGCTATGTTGGTCTACCTGTGGTTTTCATTGTGTGTGTGAGTCTATCTGACTCTAAATCCCTCTCATTCTCTTTCTCTCCGATGACCTGCCTCATTGTCTGATTCTCACCCCTCTGTATTCAATTTTTTCCTCTTTTTCTTCTCATTCTGTTTTCCTTTTTATCTGTCCCAATGCTGTACAATAAAACTTCCTATAACAATGAAAATGTTTTATATCTACACTTGTCAATATAGTAGCCACTAATGAATGACATGTAGCTATTAAACATTTAAAAATCTGGCTAATGCAAATGAGGAAGTGAATTTTGAATTTATTTAATTTTAATCCATTTAATTTTAAATAGTTACAGATGGCTAGCAGTTATCATATCACAAAATTCTAATACATTGAATTAATATTGGAATTAATATTTTCAAGCACTATAGTATACGTGCATGTGTGTGTGTGTGTGTGTGTGTGTGTGTGGTGTCCATATAATCTTTATCTCTTAAAAATAAGATATTAGGGGTGCCGAGGTGGCTCAATCATTAAGCCTCTGCCTTCGGCTCAGGTCATGATCCCAAGGTCCTGGGATCAAGCCCTGCATGGGGCTCCCTGCTCGGCGGGAAGCCTGCTTCTCCTGCTACATTCCCTCTGCTTGTGTTCCCTCTCTTGCTGTATTTCTCTCTGTCAAATAAATAAAATCTTTAAAAAAAAAAAAAAGATTAAAAAAAATAAGATATTAAATTTATGTGGCTCTCAAATGATTTCTCCCTTTCACCTCTCAACAAACCTGTGGCCCCTGATAATTTTTTTTTAAATCTCTAAGCTTATTTAAATGTTACTATAATTTTTTAGTAGAAATGAAAGGTTAAAGGTTGATTTATTTTCATTCAAATTTTCTAATTATTAGAATGCCAAGCCTGTTTTCTGGTCTTAGGTTTCTTTTACGCTGCTTGTTTCCTTTGCTTATAGCAAGTCCATATACCATTGCCTGTTTTTGTACCATATACACATTGGCTTATTATTTCACTTGGAAGAAAAGGAATTGTTGAATGAATAATTCTTTATGCAGACATTTTTCTTATGTTTTCATAATGTAATAATTACTTCAGAATGAAGATAACACTACAAAATCTATTAATTGCTTAGTGTTTAAATTTGTAGCAATGTACTCTTTGTATAGGATTTTGCCTTTTACTTACTTATATTCTATACTGCAATAAGATATCCTTTCTTAAATGTTTTTTCATACAAAATTAGTAAAAAATGTATCACAGAAAAAAATTCCTTAAGCTTGAAATTTCTAAGGACTTCAAGGAAGGGAAAAGGAAAAATGGAAAAAACAAAGCAACAAAGGAAGAAAGGGGGAAAAAATGTTTTCAGGCTACATACTCGAGTAAACCCATGAACCCACTGCTGTGAGTCTGCTTTGGCCTTGCCTATCAATAGAATATTAATGGCTGATTAGCAAATAGTGAGGATTTGTGGGTTTGGCATGAGGAGAGCTGCGCCAAGGCTCTTCCATCAGGGGGCCCTGAGTGCAGAGGTTTCACGGTGTGCACTGTGCTCTGGCTAGAGCAGACATCAGCCAGGAAAGCGGCTCCAGCCATGAACCGGGAGGGTGATTCAAGCCAGAGCGAAAGCTCCGCCTACAGGCCACGGCCGCTAATGCAGCCTCCCTAACACAGGGTCTTCATTCATCCTGACAAGAAGCCTATACAGTAGAAAATCTCATCTCCAAATGCTGCCACAAAATCACACGTTCATGGGGGTGTGAGGAGGTGGATAAAGTGAAGCATTTGTCAATTCCATCTCACCAAAACACTACCTCCCTGATTCCGCCACAGTGAAGCACTTCATTTCAGAACAAATAGCAGTTCATCACCGACCTCCTTCCTGGATGCCGTTTAACTCGGCAACAGGGTCTAACGCGCCTTCACAGTTCCCCATTCCCTGCCGAACGTACGTGTCACTGTACATCCTTCTCTTTTATTTGGAGATTGAACAATGTAAATGATTTTACTGACAATGAAGTACTTATTAAGGAATCTAGAGATAGAATTAGATCCTCCTACTTTCTCCTCATTTAATGACAATGGATTAATCTATTGTTACATTAAATGCATTAGAGAGGAGCATAATAACCCTGCTATTTTTATCACTTCACCACCACCTTTGGTCGATTTACACTTTATTATAGACAATGCAGAACAGTGATTTTTTAAGTTTCCTTCCTGTCACTTTCTCTTTGTGGCAATTTTATCCAGATTGCCCTGGACGAACAGCCAGCCCCGAGTCTGTGGGAGGTGAGCTTGCCGGGGAAGCCGTCTGAGGTTGCTGACTGCCGGGAGTCTGAGCTCCTATGGAGGAAGAGCACCTCAGCATTCAGAAATTGGGATAGTTCTCGTGTATACTGGCACTGTTCTCACAAGTAAGCTTTTTGATCCTTAGAAGTCAGAATATGGACGTGTGGTTAGCCATCTTGCCAGGACTGTACACCCCGCTAGACAACTTTATATATGAGTTCCAGTCCCTATTTACCTTGGTGACCAGGAACTACATAAGGCAGGTGAGGCCATGGACTTAGATCAGTGAGCCAAACCAGAACAAGCATTTTTCCATTAGGGCCATACCAGAGCCAGTATTCACTCAGTCACTCATTCATTCACTCATTCATTCATTCATTCATTCATTCATTCATTCATTCATTCATTCCTTCACCCAATATTTCTTTGGCTCCAACAGGCAGACACAGTACCAAGACCAGAGAGAGGCATGGCGGCTGCCCTCACAGACCTCACATTCTCTGGCAGCCGTCTGACAAAACATGTTCGACCAAAGCTCCTGTTTCTGCAGAGCTAAATCATTTATTCCAGGAGAGTTCAGTTAGCTATCAGCAATCCTGGAAATACAGGAACAAAAATGTTAGCCATAGCTTAGCTGGTTCTTTCATTTAATAAACATTCTGATGCTATTTGCTATTCCAGCAACTTAATCTTCATTTGTTCTTCAACCAAGTATTTAAGGAGCCTCTACTGTGGGGGAGGTATTTTGCTAGGATTTTTTTATAGGTTCTGTGAGCAGTGCAAAGGCCCTCAAGGAGCTCATAGGCCAAAAGGGAAATAAGACCTGTGCATAAACAACTACATCGCACTGAAAATATACAAAATAGCACAAGAAAAGGCAAACAGAGAAACTGTTGCTAGAGATCGGGGGATGGTGGCATTGTGAGTCGGAACAGGAAGGCTGGAGTACATGGAATCTAATCCAAGACTTGATGAAAGAGTATGATTATGACAAGTGGAGATTCTTCAGCACAAGCAACAGAGCACTAAGTTTTTCAAAACACTGTTGCATTCGCTAACCCATTTGTGCTTTATGACAGCTCTGTTGGATAGAGAAGTGAGCAATATCGTTATCTTTTTCTGAATGTAAAAACTGAGCCTTGGATAACTTAAATGACACACCCAAAGCACCAGGCTGGCACACTGCTGGACAGGTTTCATTAACACACAGTAAGGGGAGGGGGGAATCTCCAGTCTGTCCAGGCTGCGGTGGGTACAATTCTAAAATGACCCCTCAGATTTCCCATCTCCGCTCCTCAAACAGTCTTCAGGACTGTGAGCTTGATGGATCTCTCTCCATTGTTGGGTTAGGTTAGATGGCGCAGCTGATTTTTTAAAAAAGGAGACCTAATCACATGAGCCTTTAAAAGCTGAGAGGCTCCTCCAGCTGGTCTCAGAAGGGGAAGTCAGGGTGATTCAACCTGAAGAAGATTCCCCACTCCGGAGATGGGGAGAGATGTGAAACCTCTCCAAGGATCTAAGAGCGGCCTCATGGAGCTGAGAACAGTCCCCAGTCGACAGCCAGCAAGACAATGGAGACTTCGATCCTACAACCACAAAGAAAGAAATTCTGCCAGCAGCCTGAGGGAGCTTGGACACAGATCATGGACTCAAGATAAGGACTTTGCTTTCACACTCATGAGAGCCTGAACAGAGGACCCAGCTAAAACATGCTGAACCTTGACCAAGAGAAACTATGGGCAAGAGTTTAAAACAGAAATGAAGCTATTTGTTAATGCGCACTGTTCTAAACCTCTAAGTTGGTGGTAACTTATTACAAAGCAGTAGAAAGCTGATAGAGAGGTCACCTTGAATTTTGCTACAACCTGTTAACCTAACTTCAGAATGCTGGACTCACCAAGGCAAACTTACTACTCCAAACAGGGCAACCTTTCCCCTACTGCTGAGTACATTTCATCCCTTGCCCTCTCCCCAGTCTTGCTCATACTGATTTTTATGATCTCATGCCCTTTCTTCACTTATACAAATCATCCTTATAACTTCCAAGGCAGGGGAAGCCAAAGACTACACGCCTGACTGACTGGGTATAACGGTGTGATAGACTGCACTTTCCCAAACTGGTTACAACAGCATTTTTGGTTCCACATGACCATCTATAATTGCCATTCTCCCATCAAGAGGTGCAGTCTGTGTCCCCACACCATGAAACCAGAAAGGTCCTGCTGACCACCTGAGCTAACCGAGTACAACGGAAGTGGTGCTCTATGACTCCAGGGGCGAGGCCACAAAAGGTGACACTCCCTCTCTCGGATGCTTGTCCTTGGAACCCAGTCAGGATGCTGTGAGGGAGCCGGGGCCATGTGGGAAGGCCGACAGGACAGATTCCGAGACCTAGTCCTCATCCCTAGGTGAGATCTCAGCTACTGATATCGTTAAATACTGAACCACCAACTCTCTGGAAGTGGGTGGGAGCTCTGGTCTGTAGTATGTGCCAACCTCCATGGTGTAAATATTCCCACTTGGGTTCATTTTAAACTACAAAATGATGCCAGCGAAAATGGATTTGGGGAAGAGATGCACACGAGTGTCTTTGCACATCAATACAAGTCGGCTCCAGCACACCACTGCCCCCCGGCCCCCACCCAGCCCCTAGCCTGCACTGACTTCCCAGGGAGTGGGAGTGAATCACCTCAGAAGCAAATACTCTAGCCCCACATGACTCTGCGTGGAGCAGAGATGTGCCTTCCCCTCCAAAACCCTAACCAAATGATAGGTTTATGAATAAAATAAATGTTTAGTATTGTTTTAAATTATTAAGTTTTGGAACAGTTTGTTACGAAACACGGAAGTAATCAAAACAGATAAAGGTGAAAGAGAAGAAGATTTCAAGATGACCTTGAGGCTGTAAGCTCAGAAGACCAGAAAAGCATTTATATAATTAAAGCTAAGGAATCTGTAGCCAGAATTTTTAAGTTTAAAAATCACAATTATAGACTAAAGCAAAGCTAATAGATAACAGGGCAGTTGATATCGGTTAGACATTAGGTGATTATCTGATTAAAGTAATTCACACTAAGATGTTACTAGAGCCCAGCTTAACCTCTCAGGGAATTTTTATATTTTGAAAGAAGAGATTAATAGAACAAATTAGTAGCCCTCACAGCAAAGCTAGTTTGAGGGGTCCTGTTGCTGAAATCAAACAATGGCAGTTATTTATATTTGAATTCATAATGAAAAGACATTTCAATGAATATAATTTTCTCAATTTAAAATTCTGTCTCATTGGAAAACTAAAGGTTTTCTTAAATCTTTCATAACTGCTAAAGTTTGCTGTTGGTGAGTCCTAGCAAGTGACAAGACAATTAGGTTCTACATCACTATTAGCAGAAAAAGCTAGAATCATTCCCAGTTGATTGGGATAGACAATTATGGAAATGACTTCATAGTGCAGTACACAATACAGTCGTATTTTCTGCTGGTTAAGTGTTCTTAGTTTGTAAACGGTATTAAGCATATAAATATTTCATGGAGTTCTTCTCAGAACACTACTTCTTTCAGGTGTTTTGCCAACTGAACAAGATTGAGAACCACTAGCTTAAATGAATCTGTCATTAGTGGAATGTAAGAGAAGATACTTTTTAACAGGTTGGAAAACCTTCCTGCATCATCCCCGCTCTGAACAGCTGACATGCGTTCACCGCAGGACAGAAAAACTAGTAATCAGCAATTTGGCATCTTACTTCTGAATGGCACACTACCTTAGCCTTAAGGCAGCAGAAAGAAGCCAGAGGCTTTCTGAAGACAAATTTAGCCTAAAGATGGAGAACCGTACGGTGGTCCAAAGAGATGTGTGACTATAAGGTTGGGCTGCATAAATGTAAAATGAAAATTGTAGCCAAAGTTCAGAGGTGAGACCAAGGTGACTGAGAACAATGAAGGAAAGTAAGAAGGGACCCACGTTAGCAATCCTAGCTCTAGCATGCTTACTTAGTTGCTTTGAGAAAGTGAGCGTGCACGTGCGTGTGTGTGTGTGTGTGTGTGTGTGTGTGTGATCAAAGTCCTGGAGAACTGTTTCTCAAACAAGTGTATAAAATGATCTATTATCAGGTGATGACAAAGTCAGCCAATTTTGGAAAAAAACACTCCTTTTGTATTAGACTTACAAACAAAAATAATAAAATGAAAACAAAGGTTTACTTTTGAATGGTACTACAGACCACATTTAATATAATTGCAGTGATACTCAAAACTGCAATGGCTGAATTTTCTAATACCTGAACCTCCTAATAAGAATGTTAGCTAAAAAATGTTAGCTAGCCATAAGATTCTGAGTTTACATAAAATTCAAGAATAATTACTTATTGATATTTTCTGTGGTCTATATCCCATCCATTTCCAAAATGGATCTGAGGCAGCATTCCCTTTTAGATCAAAGTTGACTCTCAAGCTCTCTCTCTCTCTCTCATATAATATAACAAGATGAATAGGTCTTGAGAGCTCCTTTTCTTTATTGTCACTTGAAGCTTTTTAATAATTTAAAGTATTGAGGAAATCAACCTCTTCTGAGGTTTTTAATCTACTTTTCAGCCCTATTCCAGCGCATATTCTTGCTATAGCTATCTTTTTTCTAACACTGGCTTTCCTTGAAACTTTTTTCTTTTATCTTAAAAAAAATTAACTTCAGAGTCAAGGCTGGTATAGAGAGGTGGAGGTAGGGAGGGAACTGGTATCCAGCCCCTTTGAAAAATTTGAAAACAAAACAAAACCCTTTGTTGCAAGAGTGTGGTAAGATCCATGTGCTCACGGATCAAGACATGGCAGAGCTAGATAACTGTGTGTATCCTGGATTGAGAATACACTTATTGTGATAAGCCCTGTGTACTGGATCAAATGACTGAATCATTATATTGCACATCTGAAACTAATATAACACTGTATGCCAATTATACTTGAATTTTAAAAATGAATGAATTAACTTAAGAAATATCGCCTTATCCTTTGACCCCAAAATTTCAAGTTAAAAACTTTTTTCAACTGAAAAAAAAGTTCAAAAGATTTTTAAAAATCAATGTGAAAGTATCATCTTATTGCTAGATATAATAGGATTTTTCAAGTAACATACGTGCCAACAATGAGTTTAAACACATTCTAGTACATCTATATAGTATAATAATCTACAGAACTCTATACACAATATGATTTCACTTGTGTTTCTGTGTGAGTACACACATACACACACATGCACGACTGAGGAGGAAATAAACAGAAACCCTAACAATTACTTCCAGTGTTAAGAATTTGATATTTCTATTTTTCCTCCCTATAGTTTTCTATACTTTCTAAATGTTCTATAAAGGATATTATTTTTATAATCATAAAAAATAATGCTATAGTTGCCTATTCATTTCCTTAAAAAAATCAATCAGAATACCCAAACCTCTGAATTACTCCAGAGAGTCTGATGCTAGATTAACTTGATTCCTTTTTTTTTTTTTTTTAAAGATTTATTTATTTGAGAGACAGAGAGAGAGAGAGAGTCCAGGCACACATGTGAAGGAGCAGAGGGAGGGGTAGAGGGAGAGAGAGAGAGACAGTCTTAAGCAGGATCCACACTGAGCACTGAGCCGGACCTGGGGCTGGATGCGGGGCAGACTCCAGGCTGGACATGGGGCTCCACACGGGGCTCGGCGCCCCGACCCCAAGATCATGACCTGAGCCACAACCAAGAGTCAGACACTTACTGGACTGAGCCACCCAAATGCTCCAAC
Organism: Procyon lotor; assembly: GCA_028646535.1. Lineage (NCBI taxonomy): Eukaryota > Metazoa > Chordata > Mammalia > Carnivora > Procyonidae > Procyon > Procyon lotor. Next base: position 130,706,698 of record CM053603.1, on the reverse strand, counting down.
TTACCTCCTTTTTTTGTTTGGTGTGCCCCGCTAAGACTTGGCTTCAGTCTGTACCACTCCTGCCTCATGCTGCCTGCTCCTGAGGACTACACTCCAATGAGTTCCAAGCAGGGTAAAGGGTAAAGCTTACTCTTTCCTGTTGATACTGCTATTTTCTACTTTCTGCTTTTCCTAGGGCCTTATAACCCAGGAGGACACTCCCTTTTCCTCTTCCTTTTTCAGGCCTTGCCCTAGCAAAATACTGGCTTTAACAATGTCGTTTTTTTAATCACCACCATGAAAACTCCAAAAGCCAATTTTCTTCCTGGCTTCACATGCAAGTAGAAGCTGTGGGCCAACATGGTTTTTCTTTATTAAAAGAAGAATTGTCAGAAATCTGATGCTTGATCCTAATTTTACTTTCTGTGTTTATCTTTTCTGGCTGCTTTATGTAAGAATCCTCAATAAAATACTAGTCCTATGAAGATTTTTGGCTCCTTCATCTCATATATGTCAAGAGGTCAAGAACACTTATACTCTTTGACCCAATATTCCATTTCTAGAAATAGAGCTCCTCAAAAAGATCCAAAACTTGGGGTAGATGGAGGGGGCACACGATGAGATGTTCACTGAGCATAATTTATAAGAGCAAAAATTTAAGTAACAAAAGGGACCTGCCATCGGGAAATACTTAAATAAAATAAGGCACATCCATAAAATAATTTTTTAATTACAGACATTAAAATTAATGACTAAGACTAGGTAGCAATGGGCAAATATTTAAATATAATTTGAATGAAAAAAACCCCAGTGCTTAAATAACTTCTAAGCTAAGTAAAAGAGTACAAGAAAATCTGGAAGAACAAGCAGAGATCATAAAGAAAAGCATCATTTTTCCTTCCAGTTACTTTCATTAGTTTGGAATATATTCAAGTCCCAATAAAAAGGTGCTTATTAACAGTTCTTCAAGTTCCAGTACTGAAGGATCTTACTACCCACGTGTGGACTGAGGTGAAGTTTCTTTCCTTCCCACTTACCCCACCCCAGCGAGACAATGGTAACCACCTTCTAGAGAAGACAAAGACGGTCCCATGTGACAAATGATGAAGCATCTCGCTTTCCTCCCACCCCAACGGCTCCACTCTGAACAAAGCCAACTCAAAACCACAATTTACTACTGTCCCAACCATTTGTGACCCAGCCACTCTCCCTGGGTCTGCCACACCTTACTTCCCACCACAGCTGTCCTGTGCAATGGAGTTAGCAAGTTTCCAGGGGCTTGTGATGTGCCCATCAGGCAGTCACGCAGGGAGGGATTTCCCACCACCTCTCGGAGCTAGTATCCACTGTTTGGCAATGCCAGAGGCTACCATCAGGAGAGGTCCGAGGACGGCTATACTCACTCTGACAACTGGTGGAGGGATCCCTTTCAGGCCCACTGCCAGACCTACTGCCACCTCTGTTCTCCACCTACTTCTTAGCATCGCTGTTCTATTCGGCTTGCCACTAGAAAGTTCTTAAAACCTCTCATTAAGGCAGCTAACCTTTTTTCTATTCCTCAAGGTGCTTATAGGAAAAACAGTACTTCTATTGCCTGTTGAGGCTTCCCCCCAGTGGATGGCTGAAGAAAGGCAGTTCATTTATTCTGATGGAACTCAGAATCTACAGAGCCTCCAGATGCTGAGCCCTCTCATTCCAGCTGTTAGTGTGTCCAGGGAACACGAAGACCTCATACAGGAGGTGTGCATCTGAATGTGCAAATCCATATGCATCATGACTAGGTCAATTTTCAATGCTGTACAATTTTCCCACCCTTCCAGCAAGAGGAAAATCCCTCATTAATGAGACTGTCCTAAATACCAGGGGGCCACGGAGAAACTTCGCTGAAGGCATTCACTCATGACTTCGCTTGCCTTTTTCCCAGGCAGCCTTCTTGGGCCCAAATGAAGATTTTCCTGAAGTCCTGAACTGTTGCAGAGTCCCAGGTCCCTTATATGCACATTTTATTTTGAACTTTGGAAAACCACATGTACATAAAAAAAAAGAGTTTGAAGAAATACATTACCATTATTAGAGTAGTGAAATTGTAGATGATTTATTCTCTAAATTCTTATTTTCCAAATTTTTATGTTTACTTTTTTCAACCTAAAGCAGGGAGGGCAAATAACACAAGAATGTCTCAAGATGCTCACCACTGATCAAAACTTCCTACAAAACCAAAATGTTTCTTCTATTTGATCTTTGTTTTATTTTTCCCAACTTCTTTCTCCTTTCTGGTGTGGATAGCTAATCGTAGTCTCAGACATCCATCTATCCATCCATCCCCTTTCCATTACTGCATTGGAGGAACCAAGTAGAGAAGCCAAGAGCAGCCTTAAAAAAAAAGAGAAAGAAGAAAAGAAAGTAAGCAAGTAAGAAAGAAGCACTCAGTGGCAGCCACAGGCACTAATGGGAGAAGCTAGAGAAGGTGTCGTTTTTCACTCAAACTGACATTTAAGCTGTTTCATAAATATGAAATCAAACTTGAGGGTCCAGATGGGCTGCCGCCCCCTCTGCCTTTTGCTGGAATAACATGCTATTTACCAGCCTCAAAAAGGGGGACTGAGGAATGAAACTTTCAGATGATGAATCACTGAGGGAAATGATTGATGAGCGATGAATGAACTGGTGATTTTTTCATACAGAATCAGGAGAGAGCCACGGCATGGCTGACAGTGATCCCCATGTGGACTGCAGCCAGTCGGATGGACTGTGACAAGCAGTAAGGGGGTCACATTTCCCAGGCCCTGAGCTGAGAACAAGTCATGGCATATCACTAGGTACATGGAGATACTTCTGAGAAGAGAGGGTCACTCTTACTGTAGCGGCTCCTGATCCCACACAGCAGTTGTTTCATGCCCTACATGCAACATAAGAAGAGCGGCATGTGAAGCCAAATATAAAATCTGAGTTTGGAAGACACGGGCATCCTCCAGGATCTTCAGTTCCTAAAGTGGAGTATTTATGACAGCACTACCCCAGCAAGGGCACCTGAGAGCCCTGTTCTGGAGGTGAGCATTGCTGAGCCCTGTCCGCCTTGCCAGAGTCCTGCGCAGCAGCTGAAGTGAGGAAGCAGGGGATTTAAGGAAGCCCCACCATGACTCCAGTAACGCCATGCTCTGGAAAGATCTCTGTTGTTATGCTGCAAAGGTACAACTGCTCCCAAGTCAGGGACGTGGAATGTGGTACTCCATCATTCTGGAGGACCCTCAGGAGTGCCCTGGCATTCCTCTCGAATTCCTCCTTACAACTCTGAGGAATCTTAGTTTCTTGAAAAACAGAGACAGCTCTGGTTTCTTTAGTTTCTCATCAATAGCTATTGATGAGAAGAATCATGAAAATCTTATCAAACCATATTTCAATGACAGAAAGGAGATTTTAATGGTGGCCCAGGCCTGAATTTTCTTCATGATTCAAAAGGAGGCAGGAACTTGAGGTCATGTAGGTTACTTTCTTCAATGGAAACATGGTGGTAACTTGTAGGTAGTAGCTATGACCTTGAACCACAGGTTCCCCCAAATGGGCAGGACAGACCTTTCACAACAGGACACATTCCAGCTTTCTGGTCAAATTCCTTGGAGATACCGGCTTTACAGGTACCTGAGCACCCAGGGGAGAAAGAGCCTTGTTTTATTTCAATAAATCAATAATATAAGAAAGTTGTTCCACCTACTCCTTTTAGGCATTCTTCTGTAAAAAAGAGTCCTCCAGAAGGGATGATGTTAGCACAGTGTTAGGGTAGGAAAAATTCCCTCTCTCTGCTCCTCCCCAGACAGGTGATACCACCATTCTTGCCTAACAGCACCAATGTCTCCACCCTGCTCCAACTCAGACTTATCCCACCCCATAGGCCACCTTTGGGGGATCTGATCAGGGACAACAAGCAAGTTTTGCCCTTACCCGTGAGCTCATGTCTTTGTAAACAAGAAGGGAAGTACCTGTTGGATCATCTGAAGAAAGATTAAGAAAAAAACTGCGGTGGGAATCTATTCTACTAGAATAAGGAAATTGGTAGGACAGAGAAGGAGGTCAAGAAAGTGGAACAGGAATACCTGGCTGAGCCTGTGGCTGGTTCACTTTCCTGTTTTAAGGCTTTCAGTTATCAGTGGGCCAGTGGTTTACTTGCAGATACAGGTCTTTGCCTTGATGAAGTCTAATGAAGAAATAAATGTATATCTATATCTATATATGGAGTATATACATATATATATACACACACATATATATGAAGTATATACATATATATAAAATATATATATTACATATATGTATTGGTATATATTTTATAAACTTGACTCAGAAGATTGTTATTGTTAGCTTGATTTAATTATGGTTTATACAATTTTGGAATTGCTCTAAATGGAATTTTCCCTTGAATGGGCCACTGGACTTCCAACCTGCTAGACACACTGTCTTATCTTGCATCTTACCTTACATGCAGCTATTTATGGTAGGGCCTCCATTAGGGCTATTTGACAGAATCACTCAGGCATGTTTGCACTAGAGTATCAGTAGTTTCCATTACAAAGATGCACACCAATTCGGGACATATAGAACCAAAATATAAAGCTGGTAACAAGAGAATACACCACTTAAAGAGAATGAGTCTCATCTCTGCTACTTAAGATCCTAATCATTTCATTGAGATACTGGGCCATATGCTAGTAACTTCCACACTGGAAGAAAATCAATGTCTTAGTAAGATGAAGTTCTAGCTCACTGGTAAATATTAAAATCTACATTCAATTTAATTCAAATAGCAGATCTTAGTTGAATACTATGTGCTTACCCCTATGCTAGATATTGAATAGAGTTTTGAAAACATTGGTGTTTTTTTCTACCTCTAATGGCATATAATGTTTGTAATGAAAAAAATTAAATGATAGCATAAGGCAGGAATTAACTGAGTTCTCAACTAGATCACATTGTTGAAAAGTTTTGTTTTATTTTGTTTCATGATCACATGACCTCCTCTGTTGAGAAGGAGGGTAAGTGGACAGGTATTAGGGCCAAAGTTGCTATCGCCATATAAAGATGACCAAACACTCCCCAAAATGAAAGGACTAACTGCAGTGGAAAAAGATCTAAAATTAATGATGTTGGTATCATTAATTTCCTCCTTGGTATCATTAATCACCTCCCCAGGTAAGTACCAAGCATTCACAGAAGATGCAGTAACAAGACAACAGGTGGGAGCCAAGACAAGCGAATAGCCTCAAAGACTCCTGTGATTACAGATATATAAGGGAAAGTGTAGCAAGATGGTGGTGGTTCTAGGATAAAGCAAAATGCAGAAGGGCCAACAGGCAGCATTAAGAAAATCTGAAAACTGAAGGCAGAATCTTGGCCAAGGACTGGTTTACAAGTTCTCTACGGAAGATAGGAAACGCTGAAGTCTTAACCATCAAAAAACTGGGCATGATGGATCTTCAAAACAGGACATGAGATTTGAGAAAACAAATGACCTAGTCATAACACATGGGTCCAAAGGCAGGAGGTGGACTCAGGAACCAATGAACACAGGATGAGAGCCAAGCATGCAGGCACAGTAACCAATATTTATACAGTGCACTGTACAGATTCAAAGTATTTTCCCTTATGATATCAAATTGTATGGGTTCCCAGATCACTCACAGAATAAATTCACTTAGCACATGCCAGGATCTATGGCATGGATGAAGCCCTAGAGATAGAGCATAGAGATAAGGAAGACATGGCCCCAACACTTAGGGGACTATGGTCACGTGTGAAGTGCTGATGGGTAAACAGACAGGACAAAATGCAACTGTTCCTGAACATCACAAGAGTTCAACAGGAGAAGGGAAGCCATCCTGTCCTCTGTTCTTGTCCTTACTCTTTCTAACTGAATGCAAAGTTCGCAAATGAGAGTACTTGGATCTAATGATGATGACTTAGCAACATTCCACATACCAAACAAGTAGAATTTAAATTTCCACACAAGTGAATATTTAATTTCTGTCCCACAGGGCTGTACTTAGAGCAAGGGATCATTTTAAAATTCCATAGAATAGGCCCTGCCATGCGGAGCACGAGAGGACTTGGAAGTGGATGGGCTCTAATGAGCTGCTGTGTGATTTGGGTAATGTAGAGCTCTGAGAAAAGACCTTGTACAAATGTTGGGTGATGAACTAAAGAAAAAAACATGAAACCTCAGCTCCAGCCAATGTGAGGAGATTACGACAACGAATACATGGGGTTTAGGCCCGAGGGTACCCCTAGGATCTAGGAAACTTTGAATAATTTGAACCCAGTTTCCCTCCTCCCCCAGTCCTCCACCCAAATGTTCTGTTGCTAAGACAACAGGATGCTAGCAGGCATGTGCTAGTGTCTGCTCTCTGTATGTGGTTGCCTAGCAACGGGACTCAGCAGAGCCTTGGGCTCTCGCTCTTTACACCTACCCTGCTCCATCCATTGCCTTGACTTGCTAGTTGCTTCCCCAACCCCCAAGGCAAAGAAACAAGAAGCAAGAGAGTACTAAAGGCTCAGGATCTGATCTTTTCATCAATATCAGGAGAAAATCCAAGCCTGGCTTCACTCAGCTTAACCCTTACACCATGAAGTTATAAAGTATAAACTCACAATTACAGCTGAATAAAATCAAAGGATGATTTGACACTCTTAGTCTCTGAAATCCAGTTATGGAATCCTAGTCTGTAATACCAAAGGAATGTTGTTATAAGGAAAATACCGAACAACTGAGGCAAAATTAATAAAAGGATATTCCATCTGTAATGAGAGACAGCAAAAGTGAAAAATAAAAAGGAAGAGAAGGGAGGAAAAAAAGAAATAAAAAAGGAAGACAGGGTGAAAAGAAGAAACAAGAAGGAAAGGAAAGGGTTAGGCTTTTAATTCATAATAAATAATATCATTTTGGAATAATGCAGTGTATAAACTGGTGGAAAAAAAAGTCTGCAAAATTATGTAGAATGGAATCTGGTGCACAGAAGAATGACAATAGAGCTTACTGAGCTTCTTTTGAATACCAGGCATTATGTTAAGTGCTTTATGGAGGTCCTTTGCACTTTCACAATAACGCTGAAAGATAGATACCAAGGAAATGACTTCACAGCTAGGACTAAGGACAGTTTAGTGACTTAACCAAGGCCACCTAGCTAGTAAAGGTGGCAAAGCTAGTAAAACTGTAGCGTATTCAAGCCAAAATTAGTCTGGCTCAAAATTCCACATGATTTCTCAACATATACTACAATAAATATCTGGGGAAATGTGTGTGAAGCTTGTGAAATAACACAAATTTGTTAAACTGGGGACCTTTTAAAGGAGCTATAAATATGCTTTATCTAACATTAAAGAAACAGCTTTTTCTTCAAAGCCTTAATGCAATAATTTATGAAAAGTAAATAATCTTGGCAAGTGGGAAAGGAAAAGCTAATCTTTCAACAGAGTGCTCAGGAAAAAAGTTCAGAGTCCTTTTGAAGAAGCTAGAGAAAGGAAACTCCAGAATTTATTCCCATTGAAAAGGGAGTTCAAATTTTGGAGCTGCTTACCGAATTATGGGAAACTTAGTGTATAGAGAAAGCCACTGCTCCAGAGAAGTCAAATACAAGCAAAAAAAGAAGGTTCCAGTAGAAACTTGGTGACCTCCGCCATGGATCTCCTTCCCAGTGGCCACACAGTGCCCTCGGACAGGGAACACAGAACAATGCACTGACAGCAGGGAGGGACACTATGTATTCCGGACTCTTTTCTCAGACCCTTAAATCTCCCTGCAAACAGAAGACATTTGGTATTCTGGTCCCATCAGTCCCATAGATGTGTTGAAGCCTGCCTGACCTAGGCTTAAGCCAGTAACCGTGCCAAATACATTTACTTCTCATTCTAAAGGGTGGGTTCAGGCATGCACAGCAAATCCTTTTGGCGCATTCATTAATTCTCAGGTAAAGGACCCCCTCTAAATATTAATAGGGACCAGGCAGACCCTGCCTGACTATTAGTGTCAAGATCCTGGTACCCTAAGTGCACAAAATTAGGTTACAGGTTAATAGCTCTTTCCTCCTCAAATGTAAAATGTTATTATTATTATGTTATCACATATGACAAGTATTCTCCAGAAATAGCCTGGCTTTTCTTAAGGATCAGGGCCAAGCATGAAGCAGGCTTTCCTGCTTTTCTATACAGAGCTAGATGAAGTAACCATGTTGCAGAGTTCTAAGGTAATATAATATGTAATATGTAATAAAGCCTATAATGTACAACAACGAACTGTGCAAAGACGACTAATTGTCTCACCATCTCCATTCTGCCTTTCTTTCACAGCCAGGAAATTCTAGCTCAGCATATGGCCACTCAGACTAAAGTCTGGCCAATAAGTACAATTGTGCTATGGCAGCTTCTGAAACTTTAGGAAACAGCTATTACACAAAGTCAGCACTTCTTTTCTTTTGTTCCTTCACCTGCTGGAATGTGGAGGATGTCATCTCGGAGCATGAGAGAGAAAGTCACACTAGAGATGGCCAAGTAGGAGCCTAGGTCACAGTGGAACACAGTGCAACAAAGCCGCTACACCAACTTGGGGCTCCATACGACCACATTTCATAGAGGAGAAAGTAAACTTCTATCTTTTTAAAGTCCCTATTTGTGGGGTTTTACTGTTTCTTACAGATGAATTCCATGTCAAATAATACATAGAGATTATAGCATAGCTCTTGCAGCCTAATTGGCCATCTAGGCAGGTAATTATTTGAATGACCTAGAGCAGAGAAGAAAATCCTGAATAGGAATGAGTATCTGAATTATCCTGAGGTGAGAGCCTCTCATCCTTCACTGGTGATCTAAAGAACTCTTGTCATTATCATTAAAGATACAATCTTTCTTGTAGTATGCAAAATAAGATGTTCTAGTCCCCACAAAATATTTTACCCACAAGGCAAAAACTTGTCCTTTAAAGTTTCCCTGCCACTCCCTGGAAGAGAGAGAGAGATCCAGCAAATCCTCCTGAGCACACACCCAAAATGCACACCCAACAGGTACTATGTCTCAAAACCCTTCCAAGACGTGATATCCAACAGGCCTACCATTGAGAGGCCTTGTACTGATTACAAAGCAAACTTCAGGGTAATGAGGAAACTCATCCAGCAAAATAGATATATGTAAACTATGACTTAATATCTTTTCAATGTTTAAAGAGAATCTATACACTGAAAATATGTACGATCCACATCAGCATTGTCCAACAGAATTTTAATGCCAACCACATATGTAATTTTAAATTTTCTATTAACTTTACTGGAAAAAAGCAAAAGAAACAATTAAAAATAATTTTAACACTATCTTTTATTTAGCTGAACATGTCAAAAATATTATGAACATTATATAGTATAATCCATCTAAAAAACAATATATTTGACTTTTTTTAAAAGAAAATCTTCGACCCCAGTGCATTTTACACTTATAGCACATTCCAGTTTGGGCTAGCTGCCTTTCAGATGCTCAACCACCACTGTGACTAGTGGCTGCTCTATTGAACAGTATAGATATAGAGTAATCATTCACTGATTAGTAGAAATAATGACATCCTCGTAACATCTCGAGCCTCTAACGTTCCCCAAGTCCAATCAAGGCCCTTGCATTCTAGCTAAAATTTGATCTAACCATAGTGAAGGTGACCCTGTGTGAACAGCTACTGAAATAGTTGTGCCACGTACAATCATTTCTTCAAATCTTACCTATCACGAAGTTTTCCATTTGTGCTGACCTTGTATCTACTGCTGCATTTAACATTATTCTTCTGTCTTCCACAGAGGAGAGATGCAGTGAACCCAGATCTTCCACATAACAACCCCCATGTCACTAGACAGGAAACTCTAAGGACATTCTCAATTTACGGAGGTGCAAATGTGGTAGTGGTTTAGAAAGGCCAAATCCAAATCCCATTCAGTCTCAGGGTTTCCTCTGCCAAATGGCTCATAAGTACCTTCGTTTTCCAGGATAATTCTAAAGCCAAGGACACTGGGCAAGCTTTCCTTTAACTACAAAGCAATACTGAGTCAAACTTCTGACTCAGGTCTACTTAGATCTTTAAAAAGAAGAATTTGAAGGAGGACTAGCAGGAGGAAGATGAGGAGAAGAGAGAAGAAGGAAAAGATAAAGAAGAAGTGGGAAAAGAAAGGTAAAGAAATGTGCTGGCCCTCACATGATGAGGGCTGACATTGGAACATAAATCCAAGAATAATATCTGTTTCGCCTACCTGACTGGTTGGGAATTCAAGCATTAGTAATTTATCTCTTTGAGCTAAACCAAGAGTCCGTGCATACCCAGTTAAAATGCAAATAGCCCTAGAAAGTAAAATACCAAACCTTCAGCTCTTACTATGATTTAATTCATCAAATATAAGCAATTTGGTCAACCAAGCAGGCCCTGGGGAGGGAGACACAAGTCTGGTGAGTTGTGACATGCAAGGCAGGAAAGATTCAGGAAATGGGAGCCAAGCCCTCTGGCCATTCATGTTAGAACCTGGGGGGCCTGACGTAAGAGGCACGTGGTAGAGTAGAGGATGCTGACAGGAGGACAGAGATTGCAAACCCTGACCCTTCCGTGGCCCACAGCCACCCTGCACACAACCTCCATTACATCGCCAATCCACAGAAGTTCCTTTTCTCCACTCTTTTGTCCAAACTGCATACTGAACTTCTATCACTTTACCATGAACTTGCTGTTTCAGGTTATCTGTATTAACATCTCGAAGATACAAAGAATGCAACATGTTACTGTCACTTCAACACTCATGTTTTATTAAGATCAGCTTCCCCTCCTTGGTCCTAGTGAGCTTCTGGCCTTCCAGTTTACTCGACCCAATACTAATGAAATAAACCATTAAATCTTCGGACTTTTAAAGTTCAACTTGAACTGGGAGAAACAAACTGAGGGTTTTGGAAGAGAGGGGGTGGGGGGATGGGTGAGCCTGGTGGTGGGTATTGAGGAGGGCACGTATTGCATGGAGCACTGGGTGTGGTGCATGAACAATGAATCTTGGAACACTGAAAAAATAAAATCAAATTCAACTTCACAGTCAGGCAGTCGAAAGTCAGTGCTTAACAATGGATCTCAGAAACATAAATACTAGAAAAGATCCAACAGTTGGGAAAAAAAACACAACACTTCAAGAGAGGTTATTCATTCAGTCATTCAACAACAGCGACAGAGATGCTGTTACATGTCTGCCACTGTGCTCGGGGAATGGCAGTAAGTAACAGACTGGTGACATGTACCTGTGCTAGGTGCCATTGCAGAGCTGTCTGCAGGTGGAAAGGGGAAACAGAGGAGGATGCTGACTCAGGCAAGTGGTTGGCCAAGGGCTTGGGCCCTTCCTTCTCACAGGTCCATGTCCCTCTCTCTCCCCATGCTGCCTTCTCAGACAGAGGAACAAGGCTCACCAGCCATGAATACACAAACAACTGTGCTTCCCTGTTAGAAAGCAAAGAATGAGGATGGGGGAGGTGGAGGAGGAAGACGAGGGAAGAACTAGAATCAAAGCTCATTCTAAGTCCACTTTGCCAGTTATTATCTGACAGTAAACATCCTGGAGGAAAAATCATCTCAATTCAGTTTTTTGGTTGCCTATCTTTGCCAAGCAAGTACTCTTCCTCTTCCTAAGCAAGAACAGTGGAATGAATGGGACTACTCTTAAGTAAAGGCACCCCACCCACGGTCAGTACAAACTAAGTGTCATCCCCTAGTGTCCCTAGAGCCTAAGGTTCTGGCAATGACCTCTGGACTCGCAAGAAGGTAATAGGATGGTCTCAAATATACCTAGTGGAGGAATAGATCTTCTGTATGCTAGGCCTGTATCTAATCATTTTTAAAGTGATTTCCACCTTCATTTCCAATACATGTTCTTGACAGAAATGAGGGAAGGAGAGAAAAAGCTCCAATGCATTACAAAATCACATTTGAGAATCCTAATATCCACTTCAAGGTGTATTCCTCTTTGGTAAACATACAGTCTGTTTGCATTTAATTCTTCTACACAAGCCCTGCAAGAAACTTAGCCAAATTGATAATCGATTCACATGATCTTTGCTCACTCACTTATTAAAACACACCAAACAGTTAATTCCCTTTTCTGTTGGGAGCTCTCACTGGCACTATGCAGCGTGAATGTTAAACAGCTGCTCAGGGCTCCAGGAATACAGCAGAGCCATTAGGTGGTAACTATTTCAAGCTACTCAACGCAAGTCTTTGAAATGAAGGGCCCATCGTCCCTTCAGGGAAATCTTTGGCAATTTTTATTAATCTGATGACCCACAGAGGATAAAGAATATCTAAGAATCTCAGAAAGACTCGATTTAGTTGACCAATCCACATTCTCCCTCCGAATCCCCGTACCAGATTAAGGGGAGAGAGAAGTTTTGGAATATTCTTTGCTCCTCCAAGTGCAGCATGAGACCATTAGACACATTGGTTAATACACCTAATACCCCGCCAAGAGCCTCAAGAACCTCTCTCAATATCCTTCCCCCTCTCTCACATCACTTCCCTTCCCTCCCCCGGATCCCATCCTATTTCTCATGGAACAAATGGTCTTCCTCTTTACCCTGGTCCAGACACTGATATCAGGGACTCTATTAAACTGCGGTGCTAGAAGGAAGCCAACAGATTCTACAGGCAAATCCGTTCACCTTACAAAGAAACCTTGGGCCTCAGCAGTTGTTCTTTGGCCTAGCTGTGACAATGAGCCAAGGTTCCCACCTCTAGGGAGATGCCCTATTTTCCCCTAGTCCTCTGACATAGATGTAGTTAAAGAAGATGCAACCTAAAGCTTTTCTCAATATTCTGGTTTCAGTTCCCTACCTCAGAGCATGGTTCCAATGTTAATGTTGAGTTTGTTCCTGGCACTCCACTCATCTCTATACACTGGACAACCATTTACCGAGATCCTGTCCGGTGCAATGCACTGGGATAAATCCTTGTGAATACCAAAAATGAATTACAACTTTTCACTACGGTGGAAAATACAGATAGCTAATGAGTTAAGTTATAATCAATAGGTAAAAGGAGAGATATGTACAGAAAGATAAAAATGCATAGACAGGATAACTAAACAAAGAAACACTAAAGCACATAGTCAGTGCTCCGTAAGTGCAAGGTCATCTCCTCCACACAGCAGTTAACAAATGCTAGCCTGTGAACCAAGTGCCTTAGGATTTTCTGGGGACCTTTCTTAATATACTGGAGTGTAGTTCTAGAATCCATATTTTTAATTATTCCCTAGGATGTTCTAATAAGAACAGTAAGTTTTAGGACTCCATGCCTGTGGTAATAAAGGAGAAGAAACAACTCCTGAGGAGTTTTACAGAGGAGATGATGTTCAAATTAAGTTTTTAAAGATAAGCAGGAGCCTCAGACAATTATTTTCAGGGCTGTAATTTAGAAAGGAATTATAATTTTCTGTAACTTCTCACATGGTAGAATTAGGACCAGTGTATTAAAGTTAATAAGAATTTTTTAGAGAGCTGTTTTAAAATGAATGGCCCACTCTAGGAGGCAAAGAGCAACCCGTCCCTAGAAGCATTCAGCTGTACTGGTTGACTAAAGCCCTGGTTCTTCTCTACTTTGGTAGTGCTTCTCTATCATCTGTTGTGCCTATTACATTATATGCTCAATTCACATTGTTAATAAGTGAATCATATAATTGAGTACATGAACAAATTAATAAGTATAATTGATCTTTTCTTTCATAATATTGAGGTCAGACTTTGTATCTACCTCTATTATTTATTAAGAAACTGACATTAAACACTCATTCTTATGTATTTCTGAAACCTCATTCTCAACTAGCTTTTCACACAAGATATATTAAAATGTTTACAAAATGTTGGCTGAAGCCCTATTAAATCCCATCTTGTTAGTTTACCCGTTGTTTCTGGATTCTCAGACTTTCTTTTTCTTTTTCTTTTTCTTTTTTTTTTTTTAGCTCAGTTCTGACAATCACGGATGGCAAATTTAGAAAAGTGGAGCTCTGAGATCTCTTCAAACTCTGAAATCAGTGATGGTATATGTGGGCAGAATTTCTATGAATTTGTTAAAATCAAATTGGATCTACTGAATACACTAATGGCTGTCCATTTGTCCTCAGAGGACAGCTTCAGGGCATTAAAAAGAAGTCCTTCATGGCACTGACATCAGTTCAGTAACCAAGCACTGGGCATCTCTTCTGTGCCAGGAATGCGGACTCACAAAGATAAGCAAGGCATGACCTGCCTTGAGGAGGCATCTTTTGCCATCCAATATCTACCATCACTATCCCCCGTTAGATATCTATACCCTTAACCAACAAAACCCAGATCTTATCTTTTGAAGCTAAAGGAAGGAGCCTTCCATTTTTAACTTCTCAGAGTTACTACATGCCCCCAAATGCATAGAATAAATGAAATAATAGATATCAAACATTTTCCACAGAGTACTTTTTCAGCGCTCGCTGGATTCCTTAGTCAATCCAAGACTTCTAAACCCAAAGCAAAAAGTGGTAGATGAAATAGAGACAACGGAGTGCCCTTTCAACATAAGTCTTACTGTTCATTGTGTAAGGAAGTGATTGGGGATGAGGAGGGAAAGCATTAAGAGAGTCAGGCCCTGTATTCCTGACACAGAAGCAGGTGGTTGCAAACACACCTGCCCCTCACCACTGAAGCAGTGGCCACTTAGCACCCTCCACTCTACCCCCCACCCAAGAACAGCTACCTCGTGGGCCACCAAACACCTCTGCCAACCCGTGGCTTGATGGCCCTGGTATCTTTTTTGCAAATAAAGAACCAAAAAAATCGGTCCTTTCCTTTTGCAGGTGTCTGCCCTCTCCCTGGGCCTAAAATGTAGAACCTAAAATGAGACAGTTTATTTTTGCACAAAATACAGAAGAGTTAGAACAAGTTGAAAAGAGCTACATTTTCTACTCAATGGGGGAAGATGAGAATAATTTTTTTATGACACAAAATTAAATATTTTCCAAGCTTTTATTCTTTTCTCTTTAACCCCCTTCAGGTTCAAATCTAATTTTTTTAAGAGAACCACCAAATTGATTCTCTGAGAATAATTGCTAAGGCGTGAAACTACCACTCGTATCCTGGAAACAGGCTGTGCCATGGGTTGTTTCTTAATTTTCACCCTATTAGGGTAATTTCCTGCCACTCTGGGTTTTTATCCTGCAGCAGCTCCTACACACTGGCATCCTGGCTCCTTCACAGCTGTTTTGTCAAAGCAGAAGGTAAGGAGACCATTAGCATCTTTCTAGAAATAATCAGATGCAACAAATGCCATTGCCCTATTAGTCTGTAACAGGGTGAGGGCAAGGGAAGGAGCCAATATTGTAACCTGGGAAGGCCTGTCACCTCTGAGAACTTGGCTGCTGCAGTTATTGAACTGCCAGTGACACAGTTTATAAATCCACTGTCCTAAGAGAAAATGGATAACGCACAACTAAAAAGCACAGTATGCAAAAAAAAAAAAAAAAAAGAAAGAAAAAAGTCCACCCTTTTCAAGTTAAGCAACAAAATGCAAGTTTAAAAACAACCATATCAATTTTTTTTGCCTCTTAGCATTCTTTTAAATGATAAAATTAGATGTTGATGAGGGTCCAGTGAAGTTGATATTTTCCTACAATGCCAATGATATTATAAATTTAAACAACCTTTAACCATTTCGAGTTTATCTTCGTGTATGGTGTAAGAGAATGGTCAAGTTTCATTCTTCTACATATAGCTGTCCAATTTTCCCAGCACCATTCATTGAAGAGACTTTCTTTTTTCCGCTGGATATTTTTTCCTTTTTTGTCAAATATTATTTGACCATAGAGTTGCGGGTCCATATCTGGGCTCTCTATTCTGTTCCACTGGTC
>CM053603.1:130649567-130690311 GCA_028646535.1 Procyon lotor | reverse complement strand
TTTTCTATTGCTGTGTAATAATTCACCACAGCAATCTAAAGCAACACCAATTTAATAGTTCACTACTCTGTACACCAAAAATTCAAGTAGGCTCCACTGGGCTCTGGGCTCAGGATATCACAAGACTGCAATCAAGATATCAGCCAGGCTGGGCTCTTCTACAGAGGCTTTGGGAATAAAACTACTTCCAGTCTCATCCATGTTGTTGGCAGAATCCATTTCCTTGTGACTGTGGAACTAGGGTCCCCATTTCCCTGCTAGTGGTCAGATGGGGCCACGTACAGCTTCTAAAGTCATACCCCTTCTTTGTCATGTGGTTCCCTCCATCTCAATGCCAACAACAGAGCATCAAATTCCTCTTGTGCTTTTATCTCTCAGACTTCCTCTTCCACTGCCAGGCAGTGAAAACTTTCTGCTTTTAAAAGCTTCACCTGGTAAAGGTCTACCCAGAAAATCTCTGTATTTTAATGCCAATTAACTTGGGGAGTTAATTATATCTGCAAAGTTCCCTCACAGTAGTATGTAGATTAGCGTTTGAATAACTAGGGATTAGAAATCTTTTGAGGGGAGAGAACTGAAGGGACATCTTTAGAATTCTGCCTACCACAGAGGGTTAAAGTTGTACTTGACACCCAAAAGTCAATGATTCCCAAACTCTACATATTATTTATCATATCCCTCTGTCTACACAGGGAACTCAGGGATTATTTTTCTATTTCTAGAGAACCCTGGGATTTGTCCTGCTCCCTTGCTGCCTCATGGCTATTGGTGAGCTTCGCCCCTGAGAAGAAATCCTACTGTGAGCAGGGGCCAGGATTCACTACCTCACGGACATTCATCCAAATTCTAACTTGAGAATCAAGCTAGACAAGTATCCAAGTAGCTAAAGAAAATTATTTTCTCATAGATCATGTCCTTGAATAATTATTTTACCTATTTGTTTTATATGCAGACATAATCTTATTCTGCTACCAGAATAAGAGATCCTTCAGGAAAAGAACTGTAACTTACAAAATCTTTGTATTCACAAGAGCGCCTAGCACAGTGCCTGATATTCAGAAGATACTCAGTAAACGTTTGATGAATTCAGTTAATTTTTTGGCATTAATTAGGCAGCAGGGAACACTGGTTACTATTCATGAGGTGTTAACATCAAATTTTATTTTCCTTTCCTTCTGGACAAAAATTAGAGAAGGCATTATCCCTTCTTAAAAAAAAATAAAAACTATAGATGTTATCAGTATAATTATTCAAGGCATTTGGTAAGTGCTTATGATTGTAGAAGTTTGACTGTTAACAGTGTTTCCCATACAGTTAATCTATAAGAAACTCCGGGATTATAAATTTAAAGCTTCATAAGAACAGCCCAACTATTCATTTTAAATGTAGAAAAAATAGAACTTGGTGATTTTCTTATCAAGGAACTTAAAATATTTAAATGAAAACTGGACAGTTTCATCCATTAAGCATTAAGCCTGTTATATAATTTGGAGTTAAAAGTTCATAAGGAATCCCCTGGGTGACTAGAAAGGAACACTGATTTGGAGATGTGGCATATCCCATGGAAGCCACAAATTCCTGTAAACAGAGAGCTTGAGTAGCCTACAATGAATCAAATATTTTACTGGTTCTCAAAAGTTCTCCATGATGCTGCTACAGTTTGAATGTTTGTGTCCCCCAACCCTCAAATCCATATGTTGAAATCTTAACCTCCTCAGTGTGATAGTGTTAGGAGGTGGGAACTTTGGGAAGTTCTTAGGTCCTGAGGGCAAAGTCCTCATGAATGAGATCTGTGCCTTTATAAGAGGGGCTCCAGAGAGATCCCTAGCTCGTTCCATCATGTGAGGACACAATGAGAAGTCTGCCACCCAGAAAGATCCTCACCACACTGTGATCTCGGATTTCCAATCTCCAGAACTGTAAGAAATAAATTTCTACTGTTTATAAGCTACCCAGTCTGTGGTATTTTGTTGTAATAGCCGGAACAGCCTAAAATAGAAAATGTATGTGGGTATGTTTGCTGCTCTGCAGGAAAGTAGAAGGCGGCCTGGTGCACTGGCCTTTGGAGCCAAGGAAACAAGCCTATAACATAAATCCCAACTCTGCCAATTACTGGCTGCTAGGCTTTGGCCATGGACCTCAACACTTCAGGACACTGGCTTCCTCATCTGTAAAATGGGCACAGTAATAACTGGCCTTTAAAATTATTAAAATATTAAAGATCATATAAATAAGTTACGTGGCACAATAATTCACTCAGTGTAGCTATGATTATTATTGTAGGTACCTTTTACCAATTCATCAAAGACTCTCCCTTAAATGTGAGATATACTTATTTGAGTTTTTCCTTTTTCCCAGTGCTAGGTTTAGACATCCCCCCACCCCCTTATTCACTTAAAATTTCCCAAACTTCCAAATTCCTAGCAAAAAAAGACAGAACTAACTTTTAGGTAGCAAAAACTGTGTGCGTGGGTTTCTTCTGCAACATGTTCTCCATGCATGCTATGTGTTACACTATGTTGGGACAGGGACAGCTAGAGGGCATTTGTCTCAGGGTCCTTCTGCTTCACTTTGGTATTCAACACATATGAAAGAATAATAATGGTCATCAGGACTACGGCATGCACACTCTACATAAAAGAAAAATCCAATTGGTGTTACAAAGCTCCTGGTCTTAGAATCTCTTTCTGCTTCAGCTGAGATATAGTGTAAATCTAAAACTTATTTAAAAACCTGTCGGGGTAAGACAGCTTTTAATTAATCTTCTCTTAGTTTTTATACTATATGGTACCTGGAAGATGCAAGATCAATCACCACCATATTGTAATGTCGAGCTGTGGGACAGAAAGATAAATGAGCTATCAAGCTTAGCATTTTGATAGCTAAGTTAATTGAACTAGCTCCAGAACATACTCTAGATGGGTAGATAAAGTTGTGAGCTGGGGCATTGAATGTTATAACTGTGGATGTGGTATGTTATTAAGAAATCAGGAATTTGCTAATTCCTATCTGTCCTTTATGGAAATTTAAATCCAGGAGATCAGAGAGGTGTAGCTGGGTGATGAGGTCACATTGCTAGTTCTGTCAGACCAATTAAGACAGCTTTATTAATTCAGACTTTTAATTGAGCACTGTGACAAGGTCTGTGCTGATCTGAAGTTTCCCTCTGCAGTGTGCATGAAGAAAAGCTTGGCCAAGCAAATTAAACTCAATTTATGCTTAAGGGGAGACCTTGAGTAGAGTTGGTTTCCTTATGGGACTTACCAAGATTTTTTTAATCATAAATTGTATTTCAAATTATGTTTTCTCAATTATAGGGATTTTGAACTGATTCTTTTCCTTGGGGGAGAGAATACCCCCATCCATTTACACAATGATGTTTCAATCAGCAAGAATAAGAATAAAATTTACAGCCTGGCTCCTCAAAACTACAAGTTGAAATTATAATCAACTTCAAACAAAAGAAAAATGCTTCAGAAGTCATTGGAGAAGTATTTAGATATGCTAATCACAGCTATTAAGGAATATCAACTTTGGGGATGTCACATCTATTCAAATAAGCAACGGTAAATGTAGCAGCTTTGAAAGGTTTCTCCTTCCTTAAAAGATAACAAAACCAAATTGCTATAAGGCAAAAAACTCAACCTCTACCCACTCTCACACTTGCCCATCCCCAACCTAACCTGCACTAAAACAGGCCTTTCCATTTCTGTTCACTCATTTGTTTACTCTTTAACAAACTTGTATTAAGCACCTACTGTACATAGGCCAAGTCCTGTGCATACATTAGTTATTAGCCTGTGACAGGACTCACAGAGAAATGGGCAGTTCATTAAAAAATAGCATGTGTGATGCTTAATTTTATGTATCAGCTTGACTGGGCTACAGGGTGCCCAGATATTTGATTAAATATTCTGGGTGTGTCTATGAGGGTAATTGTAGAGGAAATTAGCATTTGAATTGGTAGAATGAGTAAAGCAGATCTGCCACCCAGGACTTGGGTGGGCCTCATCCAAATCACTGGTACCTGAAGAGAACCAAAAAGAAGAGTAGGGGCGCCTGGGTGGCTCAGTGGGTTAAAGCCTCTGCCTTCGGCTCAGGTCATGATCTCAGGGTACTGGGATCGAGCCCCCGCACCGGGCTCTCTGCTCAGCGGGGAGCCTGTTTCCCCCTCTCTCTCTGCCTGACTCTCTGCCTACTTGTGATCTCTCTCTCTCTCTCTGTCAAATAAATAAATAAAATCTTTAAAAAAAAAAAAAAAAGAAGAGTAAAGGAGAATTCTTTCAGTGTGTCTGACTGACTTGGGGACATGTCTTTTGCCTTTGGACTCAGACTAGAACTGGAACTTATCTCCTTCCAGCTTGCCAATCACAGATCTCAAGACTTCTCAGTTCTCCATTATCACATCAGCCAAATCTTATAAATAAATAAATAAATAAATAAATAAATAAATAAATAAATAAATAAATAAAATAAAATAAAATAAAATAACAAGTATATACTATATATGTGTGTATATATATAGTATATGTTATATTGTGTGTGTATGTGTGTACGTGTGCATATACATTAGTTCTCTTTCTCTGGAGGACCCAGACTACTAAAACATGATAGGTGAAAACTGAAACAACCATGCCCATTAGTTATACAATTAAAACTATAGGACATCTTATAATTCACATAACACTAACTTCTTCATCCATTGACACCAACTCTCACCTTCAGAAATCAATTAAGTCAAAGACCCACTTCTGATATTCTTCCCTAAGAACTTCTGACCTTAACCCATAAACAATAAAGAAAATTACTTCTCTAACATGTTGCCATTTCAAAGTTGCCTATGTGGTATCCTCCTTTATTGTCCTATATCAATAAACCTCATTTTTCTTATATCAAAATACATGTCTTTTGTTCAAGGTAGAGACAATTACTTTCATAAAGATAAGAATGTTTAGAACTCAAAGTCACCTTAGAAGTATTTAATTTCTTAAAGTTTACTACCCTGTTTAAGGCAAAATGATTCACTCTAAGTCCTCCAGCAAGCTGGTGGCTTAGCAAAACAAGAACCCAAATCTTGAGATTCCAACAAAAAGAGCCTCCCTTGCTTTCATATCAAATATACTTAGAAAAATGCTAGAAAGATGTTCAGCTTTAAACAAATTTCTGATTCATTAAACAAATCTAACTGCACTTTTATAAATAAAATTCTGTTTTTCAAAATCCCACCAGGTAAAGAATTAACTAATCCCCCCTCCATGCCAACATGTGTGCAAGTGCACACACACACACACACACACACACAGACACACACACACACATATTCTATCCTAGCAGGAGATACAAGGAGAGAATGTTTGACATATACATGTGTGTATGCCAATACGATCATAAGCTTCTATGAAGAGTTTTATAAGCATATTCATATAATGTTCAGTTTGGGTTTACTTATAGTCAGTGAATGAAAGCTTCACCTCCTAGTTGTATAATCTAAAATCTAAGGAGTGTCAGAGTCATCCCACTGAAAGCCCAAAGAGAATCATGACTATTAACATAGACTTCAACATTAGCTACACCCAACTTTAAACCCCAGCTCTGCTACTTGAAAGAGAATTCTTTTTTAAAAAAAATTTTATTTACTCATTTAAGAGAGGGAGAGAATGAGCAAGAGCACAAGCTGGGGAGCAGCTGAAAGAGGCAGAGGTAGAGGGATAAGCAGACTCCTCACTAAACAGGGAGCCCAATGAGGGGGCTCGATCCCAGGATCCTGGGATCATGACCTGAGCTAAAGGCAGATGCTTAATCAACTAAGCCACCCAGGCACCCCTTGAAAGAGAATTGTTAAAGCTCTCTTCGTAACCATAATCTCTTAATAAGGGTAGAATGACAACAAATAAAAACAGATGGCCTCTTGGGTTTGAAAAAATTTGTCAGGATCATGTCTCCAGGTTTGAGGACCAAGAGTATGTGGGCAGGTACTGCTGGAAGCAAAACCACAGTGACCATATTTAAAGCCAATATTTACAACTGATATATTTTAAACTTAGTATGGTTTTGTTTAAAATAAATAGTGAAAGATAACTGCATTATTCAGCAACGCCGACTTAAAAGAATATTTTTATTCCTAAGGGCTAACAAACCCTTAGAAATCAAAATCCTGTCTCTAGCAAAAAAGCTAAAACTGTTGAACAAGTCAGAATTATTGCCTCTAATCATTCTACTGCATCTTGCCCAGCAAGCAACTCTTGCCTCCCTATGAGAGCCTTCCAGAAGATGGGCCAATCAGGGCCTGCTCTAGTGTGAGGAACAAGAGCTAGTAGGATGGGGTATGAGATGCAGTGTGCTGACTACGACCGGCCTGAACCCGATCACAGGCGTGGGCTGCGAGGATTACCCAGACACATTTCCATACCGCAGACTACTCCGAAAGCCCAACAGTAGGCCTCTGACTTTACCAAAAAATGTAGAACCAGAATAGCCAAACAATAGCCCCAAGATAGTCATAAATATCACATCAGCCATCAACTACTTCTGTACTCAAGAAAAAAATTCCCAGATATTAAATGTATCCTGTCTTCCAAAGAATGGAACAGCCCAATAGTGGTACGGTTCCACTTCTAAAAGTGTTCACAGGGGGCGCCTGGGTGGCTCAGTCGTTAAAAGCCTCTGCCTTCGGCTCAGGTCATGATCCCAGGGTCCTGGGATTGAGCCCCGTATTTGGGCCCCGCATCAAGCCCTGCATTGAGCCCCGCATCGAGCCCTGCATCGGGCTGCCTGCTCGGCGGGAAGTCTGCTTCTCCCGCTACCATTCCCTCTGCTTGTGTTCCCCCTCTCGCTGTGTTTCTGTCAAATAAATAAAATCTTTAAAAAAAAAAGTGTTCACAGTATTAGAGAAGAAGCTTGTTTTCCTTTTTTTTTTTTCTTTGAGTGGTGGGGTGAACTAGTAGAATCCATTTAACATTAGCCATTTCCTAACTCTGGGACTCTTGACTATGTTATAGAACCTCTCTGAGCCTCAGTGTCCTAATCTCTATATTAGGGAATAAAAATTAAATTTAATAATGAATAAAACATGCTTAACACAGGGTCCAGCGTATAATAAGTACTTAATTATTCTACTTATTACTTATTTTATTCCCCCAAAAGGCATTTGTTTGATGAGAAAACATAACCCCATCTTACACATTATATACTATTGTTGCTAAGGGTGATTAAAACCAGGTATTATAATCACAATTACAAATTTAAACTTAAAACATGAAAAAGATGAAGAAATGAAAAGAAAAAAAGCAAGTATTTACCCTTCTTTTACCCTGTTACTGAACACAAACTGCAAAAAAATCCTTTGCACTTTAATTATTTGTATGTAATTGGATATTGTTAATTTAATCACAAATGACTCTTACTTATTCATTAAGGCTGTTTGTTATCCTGCCTGACTTTGTTAGTGATTAATTTCAACTGCACAGGGGAAAACACAAGTTCACCTTCCAGGTACGTCAAGATCATCCCAAGTTCCAACCTACTTTCCGTAGTTCTCCACGACAGTGTTCCCTTATTCTTGCAGACAGAGGAAGAGGGGTCAAACCTGAGAAGTGTGGAGTCTTCAGCCTTGGATATCCTGTTTCCCACTTCTCATACCCCAGCGTAGCCTTAAAAGCTCAATAAACCAAGTGGAGCAACAGGTTTGTCATGGGACTCAGTTATGACTTCCATCTCTTATCCTTAGTACCCTAATGATATTCAAGAAGTAGAGACGTTCACGGTTCAGTCAGGCCTGCTGGCTCTTGCTCACGAAGTGGATCCTCAACGGAGACATTTCGCTCTCCCTTCATTCAGGGCCAAACCTTCCCACCCCTGATGATTGGACTCATCAGTAACTCCGTGGCACTAGGCCTCCTTCTGCTCCAGGTACCCCCAAGGGAGAAAATGTTCAAAATCACTTGGCCCCGACTGTTGAGGAAAATGCCATTCAAATGCCTAATCAAAAGGACAATAAGAACCAAGGCACATTATAATTTTCATGCTGTTGTAGAAAAAAAGTTATATTAGTTTGACAAGATTAGTTCTTTTAAGAGTCATTTTGATTTTTCCCCCACTACTCTGTAATCCCTCTCAGACTTTGAAAATTAATCCCCCTATTATTCCTGTATCTCTAGATATGAACATTATGTTGCCTGGTTTACGGCATCTGGTATCACGGGCCCCCTCGGCAAGCCTCTCAGAGTTTTCAGATGGTTTTGTTTCAGTTAATTCCTTAAGCATCCCAGGATTCAAGTCATTGTATTTTCTAATTTATTTTATTAATCCTAAGTGTATCTTTAAAAAAAAAGGACAGAAATTAATGAAAATAAATTAGCATTTCTGATTACAAAAGATACCTTCAAGGGCATTCTCATTTCTTGAAAGTGATCTTGCATTGTGTAGGAATACAGGAGCAGAAAAACAACAGAATGGGCTGGCTTCCCTCAGAAATGGCTGGTATCTCTTTTCAGATGGGGCCATATTAACCAGGGATTGTACAGGTTTGAGTCAGTGACGCTGTTCAGATGTTAGAAAACCAATGCTGGTCCTTCACTAAGAGCTGACAAGCATCCGTACAGTTAGTCAGACACAGCTGAGTCCCAAACCTTCATCTCGGACTTGAGTGCTCCCACGGTGATCCAAATCACAGCCACCTTTCTCCTGGACCATTACAATAGTCTCCCAGCTATTCTCTCTGCTTCAGCTCTTAGCCTTTACTATAAACCATACCAACATGATTTAGATCATGCTACTCTCCTGCTGAAAATCTTTTGAGGGCTTCACATTACAATAAGGGAAAAAAAATACAAGTTCTTTACAGAGTACGTAAGACTATGTATAAAGATCTGGCCGCTGCCGACTCCATCCTCCCCTAGAATAGTGAGTTCTGCCATAATGTAACATATGTATTCCTGAAACTGCTGCATTGTGCAAAATCATGCAGTAAAAACCACAGAGCTTATGGGAAGAATGGGGATGGAGAACAACACTAAAAAACTTCATCAGTGACACATTGAGAAAAGATAGGAATGTGGGTGCCTGGGTGGCTCAGTTGGTTAAGCATCAGACTCTTGGTTTTGGCTCAGGTCATGACCTCAGGGTCCTGAAATTAAGCCCAACCTGTAGCAGGCTCGGCATCAGCAGGGAGTTTTCTAGAGATTCTTTTCCCCTTCCTCTCCCTCACCCTCTGCTCCTCCCCCCTGCTCACACTCTCACTCTACAATAAATAAAATCTTAAAGAAAAGGTAGAAACTAATAAAAACAGTGGCACAGTTTTACACATTTTTTAAAAAGATTTTATATATTTATTTGAGAGAGTGCATGAGTAGGGGGAAGGGCAGTGAGGGAAGGAGAAGCAGGCTTCCACAAAGCAAGAAGCCCCAGGGGCGAGGCTCATCCCAGGACCCTGGGATCATGAGCTGAGCCAAAGGCTGATGCTTAGCCCACTAAGCCATCCAGATGCCCAGTTTTACTACATTTTAAATGATTAAGGAAGACACTACAACAAATAGGACACTTTACCTTGGAAAGACTTGAAATTTGCTTATGAAAGTGAGTGCTGGAAATTTGCTTATGAAAGTGAGTGCTGGAAGAGTTGTGAGTTGTGAAGTGGTGGCAGGAGAGTTACCCAATTCGGAAGGAAAAGTTGTAACACCAGATGGGTGGCTGGGTGTGACTCAGACACACGTGGTGAACTGAGGCAGCTGGCAAATGTCTGAAGTATAAGCATGTGTGCATTTAGAATATTCCTACACTGGTTGGGCTGGGCACAGTCTTCTACACTCACTAGCATTCTCTGCAGACAAAATCACACAGAAGCAAATGCAGAATCCACATTATGCTCAAAGTGTTCCCTATCGTGTTGGAACAAATTTGCATTTTGAAGGTAAGCATCACAGCAGAGCCTACTAACCCTCCCAGTACACCATCCACGCTGTCCTGTGTTCAGCATCTCCATCAGGCCAAAACCCCTTGCATTTGCTTTTCGCTCTGCTTGGATTGCTCTCCCGCAAGTTCTTCACATGGTTGGCTTCATCTTATCCTGCGAGCCTCAGTTTTAAGAGCTGCTCTTCAAAGAGCCCTCTTGGGAGACCACCCTCATTACTCTCTGTTGCAGAATCCTTTTTCCATTTCTTTAGAACTCCTATTACAAGACATAAATAATTAATTTCTTTATCTTTATTTCTTATTTTCTCTCTTCCACTAGAAAAAGTAAGATCCATGAGGTCAGGAACCATGTCCCTTGACACTGTTAAATTTCCAGGCCCCAGCAAGTATTATACAAACACAAAATGTAGGCACTCAGTATATATCTTTTGAATGAACAGAAGGATGAAGGAATGATTATATCTAGGCAAATACCAAATATATCCGGCAGGCTCTCACAGAATGGCCTTATTAATGCTGTTATGATACTTACTCTGTTAAATCCCTTACAATTTAGCTCTTGTTCAGATTTAATGCTCTCATTAAAAAGAGCTTGAAGGGAAACAGCACAAAATTAAATTTAAAAAAAAAAAGAATATATTGAGAGAGTCTTCAAAGAAAACCTTATTAGAGTCACACAACACAAAAATAACAAGAAAAAATGAGACTGTCAAGAATGACTCATTCAAGCTCTTTAAAAGACTGGTCTCTAATCCCAATAATGGTAACAGAAAGGTTCATATTTGGCAAATGATTAAAGCAGAGATTAAGGAGTTGGTGAGGTCCTTATTACAACGCTTTGCCTAGTTTTGATAACCAACTTTTAAGAGGAATTGGGAGTAACTTTGAAGAATCTACAAAGAATCATGTTAATAAGTTTAAATAGGATTAAACACAGAGACAAACTAAGGGCTACTTAGAGTCTTCACTTTCCATCTTCTGCAGTATAGAAAAGACATTGTGACTAAAATGTCTAAATGTCCTTTAATACCCATTCTTTCCTTCTTCTGTAGCAATAGAACCTTCAAGTTTTAGCTGGGTATGTGATAAGAGAAAAGGCTCCTTTCCCTAGCCTCCTTTATAGCTAGCTATGTGTGATGAACTAAATTCAGGGTAATGGGATATAAATAGCTAATCCCAGCTAATGGCACGGCAGCTTCCATAAACCTTAAGACAAAGCTGTTTCTTACTCCTTGCCTCTTCTTCATTCATTCTTTGATGTAACAGCTGGAACTCAGGTGCCACTGGATCATGGGATGACCATGAGAATACAGATCGTGGTTAGTGAAGCAATAAATCAGAAACAGCCTAGGTCTCTGCAGACTTTCTGAAACAAGAGCACCGTAGCATTTGAGCATGAACTGTCTCATTTTAATATGTGAAGGAAAATATAGATCTGGTTTAAGGAATATTTTAGATTTTATTTTTAACTACTATGTCAAAGAGGTAAACGTGCCTCCACTTTTTGTTCTACTTACCAAGTCTTAATGGGTGTTTTTAGTAAAGAAAGTCAGGCTACTTGGGCATAGCCAGGGGATGCCAGGAAGAAGCTGAATTGCTCTATCTAATAAAATGTTAGGAATTTGGGGATTTATAAGGAACACCATGAAGGACAATGGTGGAGACATGAAGAGAAGAAATGAGAGAAGCTCTTGTAACTGGAAGCAAGGACTAGTGAAAAATTCCCTATGATAAATATTTCCACAACATTTACTCTAAAGTTGCCCTCCTCTACTATCAAGAATCACTATCCACTTTCCCTAAACCTTCAGTGAGAGTTGTCTGTGCTTAATAACCTTGTTGACGTCTGGGTAGATGAAAGAAGAGAAAGGTAGGGCTGGGGAGGCAAGGTTGACAGCTAGGAGCTAAGGTTACTGCCAGCAAAAATTTCAAAGCATCCCTCAGTGCGCAACAACTCAGAAGAGAATGAACATCCCCTACCTAATTAACACACATGCACGTGCGCACATTTCTGTCAAGGGCCTGCTGGTACTCTGCAGAGGATGGAATTAGGGGTTAAATATTGTAGGAAAGGGGTCACCAGGGCCTGAAAGACTTAGAAACATCTAGGCTGAAGACCTCTGAGCTGCATAATAACATCAAATGTCCTCTTCCTGTTCTTCATGATGACTCTCATTTATCCTTCACAATTTTGCTCCAATATCACTTTTATTGAGAAATCTTCCCTAATCCTCCCAGATAGGATTAACCAGCACCTCATCCACAGTAGAGACTTCCTGGGACACTTCTCTCCTGTTGCATTGTCCCCATAGTGAGCTTTTTGAGACCATGATATATTTGTCTTATCTCTAGTGCCTAGCATGTAGTTAATGATCAAAAAACCTTTCAAGAATTAAATTGAATAGGGGCGCCTGGGTGGCTCAGTGCGTTAGTTAAGCCTCTGCCTTCAGCTCAGGTCATGATCTCAGAGTCCTGGGATCGAGCCCCACATTGGGTGTCTGCTCAGCAGGGAGCCTGCTTCCTCCTCTCTCTCTGTCTGCCTCTCTGTCTGCTTGTTATCTCTCTCTCTCTCTCTCTGTGTATCAAATCCATAAATAAAATAAATCTTTAAAAAATTTTTTAAAAAATTTTAAAAAAGAATTAAATTGAATCGAGGGTTTTGTAACGAAACAACTGATGTGGTAGAAATCTTAAAGGTAGTGTTCATAAATCTGTATTTTGCAAATAAACTAAAAACTGGACAGACTAAAGTCACACAGGTAGAAAGAGGCAGAACAAGGACTAGAACCCAGGTCTCTAGGTCCCAAATCATCTTCAGTTGCCATATTATGTTCACTGGCACCCAGGCAAAATACCTCAGGAGAACACACAGACATCTGAGCTCTTTCCTAAATCAGCTGTTATTTTGCTGTAGGCTCAAACTACTTTGATTTGCCTCAACTCTTAGGAAAGGAAAGCATGAGATTTGTGCTTCTTGTTTTCAAGCTTCCTTGTAAGTAAGTCCTGAATATGAATAATGAAGCGATAGATTTAGCAATGTAAAGATAAGTGCATAGATTCACCAGACCCCCTGGGGCTCAAAAGCTGCAGAGAAAAGTACATTTTCAAACTAAATATTGTTATATGGCCCTGACTACCCTCCCCCAAAAAAACCCAACCTGAGGTTAAAAAAAAAAAGGAATAATTTGAATTAAAAAAAATCAGGCAACGTGGCACAAACATTTGTATTATTTTCAGTCCCATGCACAGAAGCCCGCTGAACTTGTTCTCCCAGCACTTCGTAGTCACCACAACTTCTTTTATCTCCCCTACTTTTTTCTCCCTTCTGGAACCTACTCAATCATTTATGGGTTTGTTGGTGCTCCAGCATGCTTCTTCTGTGCTTTACTAGCTCCCTCTTCTCAAAGACAAACACCTTATTCCTGGGGAACAGGTGCCTCTAATTAGTATTAAAGCCTGAAGTTTATGCCTGCCTTTGAAGTTTTCTAGAACGCATTTTGGCAAATAATAATATTCCCAATTCAGCACCATTTGACAAACAAAAGTCAGTTTAGTACAGACATCCCTACAGTCGCTCATGACATTCTCGTCCTAAGCATGGTTGTTATGAGAAGTAGAAGGACTAGACTCGGAAATTAGCATCTCTCTTTCACAGATCACACTTCTCTGAGCTGATGTTTTGGAGAAAAGGGGACCCCAATTTTACAAAATCTGAATAAAATTTTAAACTGAAGGAAAATCAAAGTTGAGGACAGAGGAGAGTGACATCAGCAAGATGGTGGAATTAAGAGTTTTTCACCATCATCCCCCCACAAAACATATTTTAATGACCACCCACAGACAAGAGTACCTATGTGGGAGTCCAGGAGTCTGGCAGAGAAATTTCAGTCCATCGTTGGAGCAAAATTCTGAGAAAAGACACATTTGAATAAGATAAGAACAGGAACAGCAGCTTCACTTTATCCAGGTCACTCCCCCTCAAAGGTAGCACAGTCCAGTGCCAAGAGAGACCGCCCCCCTCAGTCTGTAATTTCTCCCATAAGGGAAAGTGAGAGCATAATGAGTGAGCAACTAGCTTCCCAGTCATGCAGGATGCTGCTGACATATCCACTTCTTTCTCACCTCACCGAGAATACAGAGGTGATCAGCGCAACTGAAGGATTAGAAGAGGCCAGGAACATGGCAACTAGAGCTCAGAAATCATCAAAGGACTTGGGTCTTATTAACCGCTTCAAAGACTCCATCAGGAAGCTTATCCATGAGCCACTTGAGATGCCTTGCCTGCAGATCCCCCAAACCAGCCAATGCTCAGCACACTCCACCAACCTATGGCTGGCTCCTCATGTGCCCCTATGGACTGAAAGTGTAAGGATTTGCAGACAGCTCATAAGCACATACAGAAAGCCTGGCCAACTCTGTGGGACTAGAAGAAAGCACAGGAACCTGAGCAATTAAGGGTAATGCCCTGGGAAAAACAAACAGGAGACTTTTGAGCACCCAATGCGGCTTTGCAGGATCAAGAGAAATCATACAATCTTAAGAACTGTTCCCCCAAGAGGGAATGAGGTGTAGAGTGGCTGCATTCATAGAAGGGGTTTGAGTAAACAGTAGAATCCCTAGCACCAGATTTACTGGTGAGTCAGCTGGTAGATTGAAGGAGGTAACTGCTTCTTTCAAATGCAAAGATAGTAACAGAAGACATTTAAAAAACAAACAAACAGGAAAAATCAAGGAAACATGACAACACCAAAGGAACAAAATAATTTTCTAGTAACCAACAGCCCCCCCAAAATGGAGATCTACAAATTGCCCAAGAAAGAATTCAAATTAATTATTTTTAGGAAGCTCAGAGAACTACCAAAGAACACAGACAATCCAGTGATATCAGGAAAACAAAACATGGAGGAAAAAAAAACCCACAAAGTTCAACAAAGACATAAAAATTAAAAAAAAAACCTAGAGGGGCACCTGGGTGACTCAGTGGGTTAAAGCCTCTGCCTTCAGCTCAGGTCATGATCTCAGGGTCCTGGGATAGAGCCCTGAATCAGGCTCTTCTGCTCAGCAGGGAGCCTGCTTCCCCCTCTCTCTGTCTGCCTCTCTGCCTCTCTGTCCTCTGTGATCTCTCTCCTCTCTGTCAAATAAATAAATAAAATCTTAAAAAAAAAAAAAAACCTAGAAATTCTGAAGTTGAGTAATACAATAAACAAAATGAGAAATGCAATAGTATGTCAACATCAAGCAGAAGAAACTGTTTACTCACATTATTTGAAATTTTCCAGAAGAGAAAAAATTAAAAAAATGAAAAAGAGTGACACATACATAACAGACGTATACAGAACAGTCCCTACAACAGCAAAAGAATACACATTCATCCCAAGGGCACAGAGAACATTCACCAGGAGAGATCACAAAATAAGTCCTAATTTAAGTCCAAACTTAAGAAGACTGAAATGATATCAAGCATCTTTTCTAACTCCAATTGTATGAAACTAGAAATCAGTAACAGGAGGAAAATTAGACAGTTCTTAAATATGTGGATATTAAACAAATGCTACTGAACATTTAATAAGTCAAAGAGGGAACAGAAAGAGAAATTAGAAAATATCTCAAGACGAATGAAAAAGAAACACAACATACCAAAACTTATGAGACAGAACAAAAGCATTTCTAAGAGGGAAGTTTGTAGTGACAAATGCTTACATTAAAAAAATAAAAGGTCTTGGGGTACCTGGCGGGCTCAGTTGTTAAGTATCTGCCTTTAGTTCAGGTCATGATTCCAGGGTCCTGGGATTAAGCTGCATTGGGCTCCCTGTTCAGCTGGGGGCCTGCTTCTCCTTCTTCCACTCCCCCTGCTTGTATTCCCTCTCTCCCTGTGTCTGTCTCTCTGTCAAATAAATAAATAAAATCTTTTTTAAAAAAAGTCTTAAATAAGCAACTTCTTTCCTTTCCTTTACACCTCAAGGAACTAAGAAGAAAAAAAAAGGAAAAAAGAACTATCCTAAAGTTATTGCAAAGAAGGAAATAAAGATCAGAGAAGAAATAAATGAAGTACAGACTAAAAAGCAACAGGAAAGATCAACAAAACCAAGAGTTAATTTTTTGAAAAGATCAATAAAATTGATAAAATTTTAACTGAACTAAGAAATAAGAGAGGATTCAAGTAAATAAAAAATGAAAGAGGAGACATTACAATTGATACCCACAGATACAAAAGACAGTAAGAGACTACTGTGAACAATTACATGCCAACAACTTGGACAACCAGAAGAAATGAATAAATTCCTAGAAACATCCAACCTAACTGAGACTAAATCATGAGGAAATAAAAAATACAATATACCAATAATGAGTAAGAAGACTGAATCAGTAATCAAAAACCTCCCTACAAAGAAAAGGTTAGTGGATTCACCAGTAAATACTACCATTTAAAGACTAGGTATCAATTTTTTCTCAAACTCTTCTAAAAACTCAAGAAGGGAACATTTCTGTACTCCCTTGCCAAGACCAGAATTACTGTGATACTAAAGCCAGACAAGGGCACTACAAGAAACAAAAATTACAGGCCAATACCTCTGATGAATGTTGATGCAAAAATCCTAGACAAAATATTAGCAAACTGAATTCAACAGCACATTAAAATCATGTGCTGATGAAGTACAACTTATCTCTGGGATGCAAAGATGGTTTGACATCCACAAATCAATCAATGTGATGCGCTGCATTAACAGAATGAAGGATAGGGGCACCTGGGTGGAACAGTCAGTTAAGTGCCTGACTCCTGGTTTCAGCTCAGGTTGTGACCTCAGGATTGTGGGATCACCCCGTGTCAGGCTCCTCTCTCAGAAGGAGTCTGCTTGTGACTCTCTCTCCCTCTCCCTCTGCCCCTCCTCTCCTTCTAAAAAATAAATCTTAAAATACCAGAATGAAAGATAAAAATCAAATGATCACCACAATAGTTGCAAAAAACCATTTGAAAAAACTCAATATGCTTTCATGATAAAAATTTTCAACAAATTAGGTATAGAAAAAATCTCCCTCAACATAATAAAGCCCATAAATGACAAGCCCACAGATAACATACTCAATAGTCATAAGCTGAAAGCTTTTCCTCGAAGATCAGGAATAAGACAGGAGGGCTATTCTCACCACTTCTACTCAACATAGTACTGGGAGCCCTGACCAAAGTAATTACTCAAGAGAAAGAAATGACAGGCCTCCAAATTGGAAAAAAAATAAAATTGTCTCTGCTTGCAGATGACATAATCTTACATACAGAAAACCCTAAAGACTCTACCAAAAAATCTGTTAGAACTAATAAACAAATTTAATAGTTTCAGGATACAAGATCAACAGTAAAAAATCAGTTGCATTAGCTCTAACAAAGAACTATCCAAAAAGGAAATTAAGAAAATAATTCCATTTATAATAGCATCAAAAAAATACTTAGAAAAAATTTAAACAAATAAGTGGAAGATTTGTATGCTGGAAATTGTAAGACATCAATGAAAGAAACTGTAAAAGACGCAAATACCATGTTTGTGGATTAGCAGAATCAATAGTGCTAAAATGTGTATACTAGCCAAAGCAATCTACAGATTCAGTGTAATCTGTATCAAAAATCCCAATGGCATTTTTCACAAAGAAAAACAATCCTAAAATTCATATGGAAACACAAAAACCCTGAATAGCTAAAGTAATCTTAAGCAAGAAGAACAAAGCTAGAGGCATCACATTTCCTGATTTCAAATTATATGACAAAGCTATAGTAATTAAAACAATACGGTACTGTCATAAAAACAAACACAAGGATTAATAGAAAGGAATAGAGAGTCTAGAAATAAACTCATGCATACATGGTCAATCAATTTTTGACAAAGATGCCAAGAATACACAATGAGGAAAGGATAGTCTCTTCAATGAATGGTGCTGGGAAAACTGTATATCCACATGTAGAATAATGAAACTGGATCTTATCTTCCACCATACACAAAGTCAACTCAAAATAGATTGTTAAAGACTTAAATACGAGAACTGAAATTATAAAACTTCTAGAAGAAAACATAGTGGAAAAACTCCTTGACATTGGTCTTAGCGATGACTTTTAGATTTGACAACAAAAGCAAAAATAAACAAATGGGACCATATCACATTAAAAAGTTCCTACACAGCAGAGGAAACAGTCCACAAAATAAAAAGCCAAGCTCTAGAATAGTAAAAAATATTTCCAAGCCACATATCAGGTAAGAGGTTAATATCCAAAATATATAAAGAATTCATACAACTCAAGCAAAACAAGTAAACAACAACAAAAAACAATAATCTGATTAAGATGGGCAAAGGACCTTAACAGACACACATACAAAATAGCCAACAGGTATATGAGAAGATGCTCAACATCAATAATCATCAAGGAAATGTAACTCAAAACCTCAATGAGATTATCACCTCAAACCTGTTTGGATAGTTACTATGAAAAAGTCAAAAGATTCTAAGCGTTGACAAGGATGTGGAGAAAAGGGAACACTTGTACACTGTTGGTGGGAATGTAAATTGGTGTGAACATATGGAAAATAATATGGAAGCTACCTGAAAAATTAAAAATAGAACTACCACATGTTCCAGCAGTTCCACTTCAAAGGAAACAAAAACATTATGCAAAGAGATATCTGCACTCCCGTGTGCACACAGCATTATTCACAGTAGCCAAGATATAGAAACAATCCTGACAATGGCTAAATTGATTTTTTAAAATGTGACAGACAGACAGACACACATACACACACACACACACACACACAAAATGTAACCTTGTTCAGCCTTAAAAAGGAAGGAAATCCTGTCACTAGTGACAGCATAAATTAACCTGAAGGACATAATGCTAAGAGAAATAAGGAAGACAAATACTGCATGAGCTGACTTTTATGTGGCATCTAAAAGATTCCCAAAGTTATGTAGAAATTAAATGTAACTTCAGGGTAACAGAGTGTAGAATGGCCATTACCAGCAGCTGGGGAGTTAGGATGGAGAAATGGAGAGATTTTGGTCAAAGGGTACAAATTTAAGCTATAAGATGAATAAGTTCTGAAGATCTAAGGTACAACATGGTGACTATGTTACTAATAATATATTGTATACTTGAAATCTGCTATATGTATATCTATACATATAGAAACCCACATAAACATAAACACACCCACAGAAGTAAGTGTGTGATAGATGTGTTAACTAGCTTATGATAATCATTTCACAATATATATGTATATCAAAATACCATACTGAGGACCTTAAATATATCCAGCTTTTGTCAATGATACCTCAGTAAAGCTGGGAGAGAAAAGGTGAGGACAGAAAAATCTGAGAAGTAGCAGCTGCTCTAATATTTGCCAAGTGACCATGTTTCCTTTGAGTTTTGAGTTTACTTGAAGAGCATTTCTGTTAGACATATTATTTAATACTCCCAGTGCAACTATCAGAATGAGCATAAAAAGATTAAGGACTAAGAGCCTTTTTTTAAGGCTACAAGTGGGAGAAAATGTACACAGGAAGCAATATGGCACCCATGACTCTAATCACTGATGAAATCCTCTGCAGGTTAAATTCAAGCTAGAAATCTCTTTTAGTCAAAAAAAAGAGGAATGATTCCCTATGTCACTACAATAGCTCTAAATGGCAAAATATAAAAAGCCACATAAAAATAAAAAAGAAAATTGCAACACCACACAGATAAAGAAAGACATTTCTGAAGAAATAATGACATAATTGAGGCCATCCATTTTGTAGAGTCTTCAGATGCAAGAAAAAAGCTGGTGCAGAGAAATTCTATGCAAATGAAAAGAGTTAACTGGGGCTATAAAAAGAGTTGGAAAAGATTCTACTCAAAATATGAACTTGAAGCTATAACAAGGAAAATATTTGTGTCCTATGCAATTGACATCATGTCTTTTGATTGACCACTCAAGTGATCAGACAAAGGTGGGAGAAGATACGGAATAAGGAGATTAATACATCAGAAACAAAAATTAAGCCCATGACAAAAATAATTCTTAGCACAATGGAGCAAGGGATCTCCCATTTCCTTGGTTTGCCAGCTTCAGAAAATTTATATTGTCCTATGACATGTACACGTAATTGTCCTTTGTTTCATGTGTATTAGTCAAGATAGGCTATGCTATAACAAATTATCCCAAAATCTCTCAACAAGTGTTGATTTCTTGTTCACACTGTTTGTCCATCACAAAGTAGCTATAGTATTTACTACTCCCAGTATCAGGCTGATAAGAGCAACTTCCAAGTGGAACTTTGCTGGTATCATGTCAGGCAGGAAAAGAATGTGGCAGGCCTCCTGCTGCCTCACAAAGCTTCTGCTCAGAAGTGACAGGCTTCACTCACTGTGATGGCCCAGGCAAGTCAAATGGCCCTGCCAGAGTTCAACAGGGTATGAATATATATAATCCTCCCCAGGCAGGGTCCCTGATTATGAGCCATATAATCTACTACAGTATGCTCAAGGTAACTGTACATGGCAAATTGTCAAACTCTTGCTCTATAATGCCAAAGTGTTTCTGAAATAAAATGATCTTTACAAAATCTCAAAGATCTCCAGGCATTATTACAAATAGCTATCTGGATAGGGTAGACCCTATTGGTAGTTATGGTCAGTATTTTGGTGTTTATAGTTAACAGCTTCCCTTATATGAGAATGTCTTAAATTTTAACTCTGGGTATATTCATGATTTTTTTATTTCATTATTTTAAAACTATTTTTATGTTTTTTTGAGAGTGGGAGAGTGTACGCACAGTGGGGGAGAGGCAGAGGGAGAAGGAGAGACAGAGAATCTGAAGCAGGCTCCATGCCAGCACGGAGCCCTCTGTGGGGCTCGATCTCATGACCCTGAGATCATGACTTGAGCTGAAATCAACAATCGGATGCTTAACCAACTGAACCACCCAGATGCCCCATATATTCATGATTTTTAAACCTTCAGGTTGTCTGCTAAGGTTCTTAATGGAGAGGAACAATAATCGAATTAATTGGGCTTTTTCTTGTGTATTTATTCCCCAAACTAACATATATAAGTTTGGATGAGGTGGGGTTGTAAATCTGCATGTATAAAGTGTGACATATTCTTCATTTCTCAGCAAGAGCCTGATTTTTAAATACTGCTCTGCAACAATACTAATAGAAACCAAGGTCTCCTTAACCCCAATAGTTAATTTTAAACTAGAAAGCATAGATTTGATGGGCAGAAATATCATTCAGAAATTTACTAATTGTTTTTCCCTGATGTGAGCTTTAATTTACTTGAAAAGATAATGAAATGTATCCCACTTAAGTACTTAAAAATCTAACTGGAAAATACTCATGTACGTGTATCCCATCCTCCTACTACAAAGGATACAGCATGTTATAGATCTGTTTACCTACTACTGAGAAGAGGCAATAGCCCTTACACAAGGATTTCTAGTAAATGACTTCAAGTTATAGTTCTCAAAAACAACATTTATCATGTCATTTCAGCATACTACAGCCTGGAGGCAAGAGAAAGAATGAAAAGGTTTCTTAATGTTCCTTTCATTCTTGTGATTCTATTTTATTATTATTATTATTCACCTTTTCTACTACTCAGCCAAATCCCTTTTCCTTGGCCACTTTTTTTTTTCTCCACCATTAATTTTTATAATAATTGGTCCTTAGTCTAATAAAGACATCTAGGAATTTCAGAGCTGAGACCTGCCTCCCATCCCCAGAATCCCAGGAATCAGCCTTGAACATAGCATAATTCCGATAAATTCTAAACTACAATAACCGATATTTCCGTCCCACAGGTGTTGACTAAAGAAAGGGTAGGTAAAAGAGAGCTGGTTGACTGCCCAATTGATTAAAGGGAGAGGGAAGCTGGTGTTTGTGACCTGAGCATCCTCCCAATGGCAATGTCAAATTCAGGTCTTGAAACAGAAGAGGGGTCAGGATGGTTAACAGCTTTTGCTCTTTCTTGACCACCTCCTTCATTTACCATTTGGTCAGTCCAGCTTCACTTAGTCTTGGTTTCCAGAGCCCCTACTGTCCTTAACCTTTGGCCCTGATCTTGGTCCTACTCAGTTTAATTACCTGCTCACTTGTTTCAGGCTGTTTTTAGCATTCCTAGAAGTCCGCATTCAGAAAGGTCACCATTATGAATGGGAATAAGCAGATATGCTTATGATTAGAAGAAAACCTAGTTGATGAATGTCTGCCAAAGAGAAGTTAAGACAGAAGTTTGAGAAGGGTGAAAGTAATAGTTCGGAATGTGTAAAACAGTGGCATAATCACCCAAAATTGAACTGCCCCTCCAAGGCCCCATTTAAACTGCTTTCTGATAGGTCCTCAGAGTCACCACTGACTTGCTTAAATCCTTCTCACCTGTAAAAGCTTAACTCAGATGACAGTCCCTCCCGGAAGCCTCCCGCCTCCCAGGTATCTGCCCCTAGGCTGTATTACTTGTTTCTTCTTCCACGATTATCTCCAATATTTAATTCATAAACTTACTGTGGCATTTTCACATGCTATGTTATTTAGCTCTGTGCATCTATATATCATCCCTGCAAGAAAGCAATCTCCCAAGGGCAAGATTAACTCTAATTTATCTTTACATCTATAATGCCAGACAGAATACTGGACATATGGTAAGTGCTAAGAAGATGTTGCTCGTTGAACTGATATTTAGTTGAGGGTCAGTGTGGTGGGTAGCAGAAACTGCCTACAGAGACCCAGTCGGAAGGGCATGAGCTCTGGCTTCAGGGAAACCCAAGATCAAATCCTAACTGTGCTACATACTAGCTATGAAACTTTAGACGATGTGACTTACCCTCTCAAAAAGTATTTCCGCCCCTGTAAAATGAAGATATGCATCCCCATCTTGCTAGATTACAAATTAACTACAAGGTATGCACAGCACATGGTACCCAATGAGTTGAAGTGATGATGGTAGTTACCCATCCAGATACCCTTGGGCATTTTTATTCTCTGTGCCCATTCCCCAGCTTCTGAATATGTCCATCCTAATAGCTGGCACCCACAATTTCTGAGAACCACCTTCGGATTACCAGAGCAGCTTTGGCCTAAGCACAGACAGTTGGAGATTTAAAGTCCTCACTGAGGTGGCTACTGCTAAAGACTGACTGGTGTAGGAATGTACGAGCCTCACTCCCTTGTCTATCGGTAAGACAAACTTGGAAGTAAAACTTGTTCTCCCAAGCTCTGCAAGGGACCAAGCCACGGCAGGAGCATTACCTGTAATCACACCTTCCTTGGTTCCTTCCCCATTTCCTGTCATGCTTCCCCTACTCTCTGTCTTCTGAAATCACTGACTTAATAAATTACTTGACATGAATCCTTGTCTCAGAGTCTGCTTCTGGGAACCTGATCTAGGACACAAGTGTTCCCCAAACAGTAATTATTGTCATAACCCAGAGGAGATTTTCTTCTTAAAGAGAAATGTAAAAAATTGCCACCCTAAAAATATCTCCCTGTTGTCACCTTCCACCTACTTTCCCTATCTTTCCCTAGCTACATTTTACCTCCTCAACATGTTCATACCAGGGAAAAGGAGAACCAGTAGAAGATACTTTTTTCTTTTGATAAAACATATGTGCCTTCATGTTCTTAACTGGGTAGCTGCCTCTTTATAGCTGGTTTGCTCAACACTCAGCATCTTGAGGATGATCAACAAATGTGAAAAACAAGACAAAATTCTGCTCAGCAATGTCTCATAGTGATGAGAAGGATGCCTTTCATAAAAATCTTGTCCAGAAGATCTAAGATAACAAATGAGTCTATTCTGGGACTGGCAGATTCCATCCCATCTTGAGGACATTTTCCCAAGGGAAATGGGGGATTCGGAGGGGTAAATTTGTTTCAAAAATTCATGCTATTTTGTTGAGAACACTTTTCAGTCACATGTTACAGAATTTCAAAGGACTACTACTGAATACTTTGAAGTTTTCTTTCATTAAAGAAGTATTCTTTCACAAATGCCTGGGCAATACCATCCCTTTAGTATGAAGTAATATCTCTCATGTTCAAATGCAGGCCAGGATCCTTACTAACTGAGTGACTTTGGGTAAATTAATCTTCCTAAGTCTCAGCTTCCTTATCAGCAAATTTGGAAAAACAACAGTCTTTGTCTCAGAAGATTGTTGTGAGGATCCCTTGAACTAAAGTACATAAAGCATGTAGCTCAGTGCCTGGCCCAAAAATAAATGCACTCCAAAAGTTAAATGTTTATTACTATTATTGTTTTAACACTTACTTTCCCCTACTCTTCCAAATTGACAAAGGAAACAAACCTAATTTGCTGAGCCTGGGATATCTCTCATCAGTCAAGAAGGCTTAAAGGATGGAATAGTCATCATCGAGGCTGAAGGGCTATGAAGGAGGAGACAGAATAGACTCATTCTGTTTGGACTGGCACACAGAACTAGTAACTACTTGTGAAATTCACAGAAAGCTATTTCATCTCAGTATGAATGGAACTGCCAAATATTCATCATTTCCCCACACTGGAATGAAGTCTGTGGAAGATGGGGGGTTCCCTATCCCTGGAGACACTGAAGCAGGTTCTGACTGACCGCATTCTGGGAATTATATATGAATATATATAGCCTCTTTGGGTTTCAACTGGTGGCAGTTCTGTTGCAATTACAAAGAACTTGAGCCAAGGGAGACTGCACCAGAAGGCAGGCCATGGATAGAAAAGCAAACAACCCCCCAACACCATCGTGTATATATATTTTACCCATTGCTGCATCTCTGCTTCTGTTTCCTTTCTGGCCGAAGATAGACTACTCTGCTCCTCGGTTTCTATGGCAGAATATGAACCCCAAAATCTTCCCAAATTGTTTTGCCTTACATGCCAGCTACCCAAATTGATAACTTAGCCAAGGTTCTCCAGTTGTCACAAATGCAAATTTCTCCTTCTGGAACTATGCTTGTTTCAATTGCAATCCGGACCAATTGAATGTGGTCA
Source organism: Procyon lotor (assembly GCA_028646535.1). Lineage (NCBI taxonomy): Eukaryota > Metazoa > Chordata > Mammalia > Carnivora > Procyonidae > Procyon > Procyon lotor. The sequence continues at coordinate 130,665,397 of CM053603.1, read as the reverse complement.
GGGATCAGGGTTCCTCTTTATTAACACTGTCTTTCCTAGAGTAAACATTGAAGAGAATGAAAGGAGGAGGGGTAGTGTCTCAGGGAAGAAGGCAAAAGTTCCTAGAAGTGGGAAGAAGGCCATGGGGTACTTCAGGACGGACAAAATAATAGGTCTTCACTGCACTCTAGAATGGATGGAAAGTAAACCAATTTCTTTTAATTTTTTTTCTACCTCTGCAATTCTGTCAATCCAGAGTAGGACTTTACCCACCAATGGACTCAAATTTATCATTAATATGAAAACTCAGTCTGCAACATTAAAAATTGTGAAAATGACTCACTTATTTCTTCAAATGAATAGTAAGGAATTTAGCCATATGAAGAAATCTACCACATTTCATTGACCATAACACACCGCTGATTATAAAATACATCATTGTTTTATGTACTACTGAGGAAGAAAAAGCATGCCAAATGAAGTTATAAGATGTTATCAACTGTAAAAAGTATCCCAATTTCAAAGATGTTAAATTGTGAAGATACGTGCATCTTAGAATTGATGAGATATGAAAAATTAGTTTGATCATTCTGTATGCTCTGACATAACCTCTCTGCTGTCCTTCATTTAACAAACAAGGTTTGAGTCAGGCAAACATTTAATGAGCATATGATAGGCACTCTGATAGGCAGGGAGAAGCAGAAATGCTTAGGAACTCTCTCTGTCTACTAGAAATTTAAAAGGTGGAGGAGACAGCCAAAGAAACAAAGACTTGCAACAGAAATGCTCATCATCTAATAGTAAGCATTCTTTAGGGTTCTGATATGCAACAAGATCCCCCTTTCTAGCTTAGGGCCTTTTCCATGCTATTCCTTCTGCCAGAAATGCTTCCTCTGCTTTGTCTGTCTAACTGCTATTCATCTTTTGATCTTATATCCCTCACTTCCATAGGAACACACGCAGGAGCCCTGTAACTAGCCTTTAATGATGGTCCTTCTCCTTCAAAGCCCTTATCCCGACTGTAATCGAAATTAATGTTGGCCTCCCACCAGCTATAAGCTCAGTAAAGGTAGACCTTCCACTCATTCATTATTGCAGCTCCAGTTTTAGAATGGGAAATGTATGTTGAATGAATGAACATGTTAAAACTTGAAAATTAAATGCTTTTAACTTTGTTTTGGCTTCTTTTCTATGTAGCTGGAGAGATTTTCTGCTCATTTTCCATGAATCCATGAATGTATATATTAACAACAGGCAAAGCAATTCTGGAAAAGTCCCTGTGAAAACTGAGGCCAGTAGATACTAAAAGGGTTTAGACATTGGCAAGATTTCATCTGGAAAGGGGAATCTGGAAAGGTTTCATAGAGAAGCAGCATTTGACTTATGCTTTCAGATATCTCAGTAGGTAAATGTTGAGGGAAGGTTTTCCAGGTAGAAGTAATGGAATGATTCAGTCAGAAGTGGGAAAGATAAAGGCATCTTTGGAAGAAAACCTATTAGTCAAGTTTCCAAGTTAGAAAAAGGGATTAAGGACAGGCTAGGAGAACAGGTGGATTTAACTTCAAGCTAATGAAGTTTAAGCTTCAGACTCTTTCCTTGCCTGGCCCCTTCTGAGGCTGGTGAAGTTCTACTGCAGGGACTCAAGGAGGGGGCAACGGCCTTAGCAGCCAACAGAGACCTGGAGTGCTATCCCAGCCTGGAGGTCCCATTCTGCTGGTATCCCCAGATTTCACTTGCAGAAGTACCTGCACAGTGGCCCGTCGGCCAGCAAAAATTGCCCATGGTGAACCTGAATGAGCATCTGGATGCCATCTTTGATTCTAAAAAGGGTATAAAAGAGATGCTGCTCTTTGACATCTCAAAGGAAGATGTTGGCAAAAGGATGGGCATTGAGTATCTGAGGAGCAAGACCAGCTGCTGCACCAGCAGCTCTGAAAACCATGCCAGGAGAGATCAAAAATTGCCTTCTCCAAGGCTTACCCTAGGGCAAGAAGCAACTTCTGAGCAAGAGCCTGCAAAGGAAGTTATAGATGCAACACTCCCAAGATGAAGTTCTGAATCAGAAAGCCCTTTTTTAAACAATTAGAAACAAATGTCTATCAGATAGACTGGAAGAAAACTCAATTTTCTCTGTTGAAAATAACAAAATTGCTGTCATATGAAGAGATGATCAAAGAGCATGCAGCCAAACATACAGAGAAAGAGTATTATAGTCGTGTAGTAGGTGGAAAAGTAATAATAATAAGCCATTTTCTTGATTTTTGTCATGACTTATAGTTCTTCTATTTTAAACAAATGTAATGGGTGTGATTTCTTTTCCTATTTGGGATGAGTAGGTTGCCATCTTTCTACCTAATCTTGAATTTGTTATTTCATCTTTTTCTTGAAGAAGGTTTCAGGTACCCCCCAAAACCTGCCTTTGACCCCAAGTGACAGTCTTGCCTGCCAGTCTCAAGGGCTCTGACTATATTTGGTCAAGAACAGAGGAGCACAGAATATGTCAATTAACCAGTTTTCATGCTAATTTGTATGAGAATGAACACATATCTGTACATATCAGTGTTGCAACTTTATCTTCTGCGGACAGTGCTGATAATTACTTGGAATTAAATGCCTTTTTTTTTTTTTTTAAGTTTTCCTTCTACTTTGCGATTTTGCTGCAGGAATTTATCTGCCAATTTTCCGTTCTGAAACATAAAGATTTGCCTGTAAAGTGTAACTATTTTGCTCAGATCGAAGTTCCTCCCTGGCATCATGATGTTATTAATACATCACATCCATTTTATCCATATCACTTTTCCTGGGTTTGGCTACAGGCACAGATTAATAGTTGTCTTTGCATTATGCAGTGGAACTTAATTTCTATTTGAATGTTTAACACCATTGTAATGATTTTATTGCAATTAAGAATGATAAATGTTTCCCTTCCAGTCTCAAAATCAATATTCACAAAGCAGCGAAGATAGGTGGGAATGCAGCAATGAGCAGAACTGGGGGCTCTGCACGAACCGAAGGAAGATGGAGGACAGCTGAAAGGCGCTCGCACTGATTAAACACCTGCTATATGCTGGACATTCTGGTAAATATTTTACAAAGCAGAAATAGTAGTAACAAAGTCATGGCAAAAATAGCTAACATCTATGACACATTTACGCTGATGTAGGCACTTTCCACACATTCCCTCAGTTGGTCTTCCTGATAATTATATTAAGAAAACTGTATTTCTATTCCTTCTCATGGGTGAGGAATCTGAGGCTCGAAGAGGTCAAGTGACTTGCACATAATCATGGAAATAGTGAATGGAAGGCTCAGAACTTGAATTCAGGACTTGGATCCAATTCCAAAGCTCCATAAATTTAATACCTGCTGTATTCCTTTTCTATCACTGCCTAACAAATTGCCACAAACTTCCTCCATTTATCACCTCAGAATTCTGTAGGTCAGAAGCCTGGGTGGGCTTGATGGGGTTATCTGCTTAGATTCTCAAAGGCTGGATTCAAAGTGTCAGCTGGACTGGGCTCTCATCTGCAAACTCTGGGGAAGAATGTACTTTCAAGCTGATTCAGATAGCTGGCAGAATTCAGCTCCTTGAGGCTGTAAGGCAAACGTCCCCATTTCTTTGCTGGCTGTCAGCCCAGAGAGGTCTGTTCTTTAGCTTCCAGAGTCCTCCCTCACTCCCTCGGAATTCCACAGGAACTTCCGTTTTCAAGCCAGCAAGGTGGCACTGAACCCTTCTTGCACTTGGAATCACTCTGACTTCTGCTACCAGCTGGTAAAAGCTCTATTTTTAATGACTTATGATTATACTGGACCTGCCTGGAAAATCTTCCTGTTAACTCAAAGTTTACTGATTAATAAACTAAATTATAGGAATGTCTTTGGGATATAATGTAACATAATCATAGGTGTGATAACTCAACATATTTCCAGTCCTGAAGAACAGAACACAAAATCTTTAGGGGAGTCCTGGAATTCTCCCTTCCACACCTATCCTATCCTCTACATCACGTATACACTCTATCATTCGGTCCTGACCATAATCTTGTCAAGAAGTTATTAGTATTCACTCTAGAACAGTGAGAAGCCAGGACCCATAGCCAGAGTGATAACTGGAGAAGAGACAGTAGGCAGGCTACATCTACTTTTCCCACGACAGTAGTCTTATGCATACTGTAGCACTTTCTTACTGCCTCTCCATCACCATCCCTCCCTGTGCCGTGCCCCAGCCACACTGAGGGCGCCAAGGGACACCATGCCCTCACCTGCAGGACTCTGTAGATAAACACAGTTCCCTTTACCTAGAACTCCACTGTTTCTGGCTGGCTAAATCCTACCTTTCGGTGTCATTTAAACCTCCCTTCCTTTGAAAACCACTCCCTACCCCAAGACTGGAATAAGTCTATCCTATACTAAGTATCTTGTACTTAACTCATTATATAAATATCAGCTTGTATTATAATTCCCATCTGCTTATCTATTCCCACTCATTGATGTTGAAGCTTTGTTGCTGGTCAAGGCATTTTTTTGCATGGCTTTAGGGGATTTATTTGTGGGTTAAGATTTTTGAACAAGTTAATTCCCTTTGGTTAAAAAAAAAAGTCAGCCTTCACAAAAAGGTACTAAAGGAGTACAAAACGGTAGCAAAAAAGCATTGTTTATCCCTATAACACTTCAGAAATCCTCATTAATGTCATGACCTTCATAGTAAGAACATTCCCAAAGCTAATTACACCTACCTCTTCCTTCTCTTCTACCTTCTTAATATACATTTGACTAAATAACATGTCTCTAAGAGAAAAGATATCAGGAGCACCAAGGATCCATATATCATTTGTCTTTGGACTTCATGGCCCGAGTTTATTCACAAACCAAACTAAAAATGGAAATGAACAAGAGAAATGATGAGAACCTATTTGCAAACGTGTGTCATCTTAATTAAAGCAAAATGCTGGAGAAAAAAAAATATATTCAAATGGGAAAATGTATTTAAATCCTAATTAAAAGGGTTGATTTCTTTTTAAAGTAATCATTTCAAAAAGGTTATTGTAAGTTTGAGAGATAAAAACTAAGAGTAAAGAAAAGAAGATTTGAGAGACTCAGGGAAAGAAAGAATAGCTATCTGGAAGTAGAAAGATGGAAATAATGAATTCTTCACAATTAAGTACTGAACTTTGCAGCCATAGCAATAAGAAAATTATTCTGGCACCATCTGGACACATTTTCACAAAAATAAAAAAAAATATATAAAAGATAGAAAATCATTAGGAGGCAGACATCAATGTTTAAATCCCAGGACCTAGAAAAAGAATAAAGCTTAGATGTAAGTTGTTTAGAGACAGACAGAAAAAGAAAATCAGATTGCTGAAAATGTTTCTTCTCTTTTCTGGCAGCTTCGAAACTGCCTTCGGCCTGGGTTGTCTCAAATTCCTCACATGTGCAATATCGTAGCCTGGTGACATTGGCTAGGCAAGTTTTAGGAGGCAGATTAAAATTTCATGTGAGACAACTGGAACCAACCTCGCACAGGAAGAAATAAAGATTTAATGATTTTCTCATTAATTTGACCCCTAAAAGTAGCTCAATTTGAAACTTAAAATTTAAAATGAATTCTTGACCCAGCTTTTACCAATCTGACACCAAAATACCAGTGAAGACGCGGGAGAAGACGAAAGCATACCACACCAGAAAACCATGCTATTGGCTACACTACAACAAGAATCTGGGATATTTGGTCATTACATTCAAGGCTGACAGAGTAAGACTGAGCCCACATAAGGAGGAGGGAGGCGCGACGTACCTCTCTGTCTCAGCCTGAGGTCCTCAGTGGCAACAAAATCTCATTAATTTAAGTCCAAAAGAAATGTGTTTGAAGTAATTCTGAGGTTCACAGAATCACAGGAACATTGGAAACCCAGTCTTGAAAATGGACAAGGCCTAAGAGAGTGCCAAATGAGGTAACGTGCAAGGAACTGCCATAAACCTGGAGGAGGAAGTGGGAAATTGCAGACGTTTTCACTTACTTTCTCCTCCTTCTGCTCCAGGAAGGGAACACCTCATTGCCTAATTTGAAAGCTGTGCCTCTATCTAGGAAGAAAGGTGCCCTTGCCTATAATCCCATCAGATGATGTTCCACTAAAAAACAGAGTAAAACCCCAAACTCCTTCCCACCACCTACAGGGTATAAATGACCCAGTCCCACCAGCCACTTCCACATCCTCACCCCCCTCTACTCTTCCCCCATCCCTATGCTCCAACCATATGCCATTCTCCTAATCCTTGCCTCCAAACTCTTGCACCTACTGTTCCCTCTGCCCAGAGAACTCTTCCCCCAGGACATCCCCTAGTTCATCCCACGCCCAACTCTCTCTTCTCACTCAGGTCTCAGCTCCCTCTTATCACTCCAAGGCTCAGCTTCTAGAGAGATCTTCCCTACCCACCCATCTCTTCCTTTTCCACCTCCAACATTCTCAACCACATTTTCCTATGTCATTTTTTTTAAATATTTTATTTCTTTGACAGAGAGAGAGAGATCCCAAGTAGGCAGAGAGGCAGGCAGAGAGAGGGGGGGAAGCACGCTCCCCGCTGAGCAGAGAGCCCCATGAGGGGCTTGATCTCAGGACCCTGAGATCATGACCTGGGCCGAAGGCAGAGGCTTTAACCCACTGAGCCACCCAGGCGCCCCTCCTGTGTCATTTTTATGACAATCATCAATATCTGCAATTATTTATTTACAGACTTTGTCTGTCTGGTCCCCTTCCCCTTTCTACATTGAGGGTAGAGACCACATCTAAGAGTAAAGGCCTTATCTGGGCTCCCAGTTATATCCATGTCCCCTGTCTTATGTTCAGACATAGCAGGAAAGCAATAAAAATTAAAACGAATATATTAACCAATATTGTAGCACGTCCTACATTTTTCGCAGAATTAATGATGGATGTTTCCCATGATGATCTATGAGATCTTCCAGGGTATGGACGGAGTCTTCCTCATCTCTATGTCTTTGTGTCTGGCTCATGGTGAGGTCCTCAACAAAAGTTTACTGACGTGAGTTCTATTTAGCTGTGGGCTCTTTCTTTATGAACTGCTAGGCAGGCAGGCTGTACCTAGAGGAAGCTATTTTCAAAAATGATTCCAAATCAGATTTCATAAGATGATAATAGCTAGAATAAAAAGTCCTTCCCAGGAAAGCTCTGAAAACACTGCAAACATTCTCAAACATTTATAACCCTGAAATTTCTTTTGCCCAGCGTCTTTCTCCAACAGCATGAATAAATGTGGCTGAAAGTTTGTCCAAACTGTCAGCAGACAAGCCAGGGGCTCAGAGCTAGGGGCTCCTCCAGGATATTCCATCTTGAAGGACAAGACAATGAGACGCACCACCAAAAAAAAAAAAAAAAAAAAATTTCCTCCAAGGAAACTGAACAAACATCTCCCTTGGTAATAAATAAATAGTTCAGCTGGGGAATTATAATTGTGTGTATAATGCAGCTCAGATATAGGGCATAATTACACTCTAGAATCCATACGGTAATAAAAAGCGCCAGTCAGGGAAAAGAATGCTTGTTTGCCATGGTTTGACAGGCAAGCAACAAACAAGAACCACTTTTTCACCTTTTATTCAATAAAATCAGCATATTAAATATTCAGACTGAGTGTCTCCATTAAGCAATTCACTTCTATCTCTCCTCCTTCCTCCCTCCCCACCTCTTCTTGTTTTGTTTTCATCAAGTCAGGGAGGGAAGATAAATAAATAAATAAAACGAAGTCCGCGATGCAGTTTTTAATGAGGCCACTGCTGGGAGGTTGTGCTGCATTCAGGAGCCGCCTCTCCGGCCCACGAGGGTTCAGGGATTGAGTGCGGGAGGATGCAGTTTGGCAGGGACCTCAGACAGTGGGCAAACCACCATTTTCAGTCAAGGATAATGTGCTGGCAGGAGAGGGGGTGTGCAGAAGGAGAGGGAAGGAATCAGCTTCCTCAGCACCACAGCAGGAAAAGGCACCTGGCCTGAAAATATTCAACGGATGCTATGAGTTGTGAACTGTGGCTAATGAAACATCTGACAGCACAACATGGAGTAAAAGAGCCGGGGCAAAGGGGAGAAAGGTTAAAAGGCTGGGGAAGTAGATTAGAATGATTAAGAGAACCCGACACACATCCAGAGCACAACTGCCTAATCCTTGAAAAGCCCTGAGAGATTTGAATATTTCCTTGAACAATCAATTCACCGCCCGCCTCTTTCTCTTCCATCTGGAAGGAGGTGTGCACCTCTCCATTTTGATCTGCCTTGGAAGGAAGAGGTTACAGACAGACAGGAAGAAGAAGGGAATCTGTTAATGTCACTGTCCAGAATGAAGGGGAAAAGTCGTCCTGCTTCCTTCTCAGCCCTGGCAGCTGAGAAGCAACGAGCTTTCCAGCAGACTCTGCCTCTGATGTTGGTGGGCTGGGGTGAGGGACGTGTAGCAGGCAGGACCTTGGGAGGCCGATCCACTGTCACACAGTCGGGAGTGAGGTCGCTGGTAATGAGCAACGGCAAGGCAGATGCAAATTGCAGGAATTTATGAAGTTGTTTCTGCTCAGTGAGCAGATTCCAGATAAGTGGAGTGTTAATAAGGCAAGCGAGTTTTCAGCTGTGCCAGCTGTTGGGAAGATGTTGGCATGCTCTTAACCCGGTATTTATTGGATGCTCTTCATTGCTGTGACAGCACACACGCATACACAAACATGTTTATTCACAACATGCATAATCACCTTGTCATAACACAGATGCAAATCAGCGGCCTGTCTCAGGAGCACCGGGGCATATCTAAAACCCAGGGTCCTTAAGGAAAACCTCCTGAAAGGGTTCCCTTTCCCTAAAATTGATCCCTCCAGGCTTCCCTGGAATGGAGTCTGGCAGACTGACTTTTGTGGGGACAAAGATGCAGAATGGAGCCTCAGAAGGAATTCATCTTGAATAAGCTGAGTAATTTGGTTCTAGGGTCCTGTAAATTTGGGAAGGTGTAACTGAATGGTTATTGCATCTCATTGTGGATGTGAAGGAGCTCTAGTGGTCTCTGAGCGCCCAGTGCAAATATATCTTCTAGAATAAGTGGCCCCGTAGAACCCCAAGAAGCTCAGTGACAAACTGAGCTCCTCTGAATGTGCCTGCGTATGTATATAAGCTGCTGAAGAGTCTGTCACATGAAACAAAACGGCTCTTCACACGCACTTACAGAACAACAGGAAAACTGGCCAAGGAGAAAACCGGGAAAGCCACAGGCATTTTGAAAGGGAAAAGGAATTTTATCCAAGACCACCTCTGATGCAGCAGAGAGGACCGGATACCAACCTTTGGTAGCACCTAGGTGCGGCCTATGTTATGCACACTTTCCTCGTGAGCCAGCTAGCCACCCCATTTTACAGAGAAGGAACCAGCGCAGTGAGGACATGAAGACACGCCCACAGTCCCAGCCACACAGGCAGTGAGGGCAGCCGTGGCTCCGGCTGAAAGCCACGACTGCGCTCCTCCGGGTGCTGGCTCCCTGCCGTCTCAGGTCAAGAAGGGATTTATTGAAGACTCGCGCTGGAATCCTGGACATAAAGTGGGCTGAGTTTGAGAAGCTAGAAATAAATTCAGACTGAACAAGAGTACTAGAAAAGAGCTGCCCCGAAGATGAATTCATGGTATAAATTCTACACAGGTTGACTATAAACTGAGGTCAGAAAACTGACTGACTCCACAGGCCCCACCCGATAGCCAGTCCCGATGCTTTACAGCCACACGGCCCCCAAGTCACGGCCACAGCACTTAGGAACACATGCCCGCACAGCCCGGCACCAGCCCGGGCCACCCATGCTCTTGTCCCTCCTGAATAGCACCCTTGGCGTTCAACTTCTCTTGTTCTTTCCATTCCATCCTTCTCTTTCCACATTCTTGGTCCTGGTGTTTTCAGTTTCCAAAGTCACTCAAGGGTTATTCAATATGTCATACTTCCTATACCACCTGACACTGGTGAGGACTGCTGAAAACACAAAATCTGATCCCAGAGGAAAGAATCTTTGTTAGGGAAGGCAGAGCGTGGCAGGGGTGTAGCTCCACAAGGCGGAAGGAACCGTGGCCATAACTCTAGTGTGGGCACTGGTGCTATTTGACTGTATGACCTTGGGCGAGTCACTTAGTCTCTCCCGTCTTCCATCTCCTCACCTGTGAAAAGGCTGAACTAGAACTATGTGATTTTTAACCATGTGCTCTGCTCTCCCAGTGAGCATAGAGAAACATGAAGCACAGGCGTTTTCTGCTGTCACAATGACTACAGGTACGAATCCTAACTCAAGCGCCTGAGCCCCTTGCTGAAGAACACTGGTCTGGACCCTCTGAGAGGTCCTTCTCTGATATTTTGTTGGTCCCCTGGGAAAACTACTGTTGGGTAACAATGCCTTCAGATTCCTCTCCAATCCTGTCATGGGGCATCCAAAAGGCAAGGCTCTTTATGGCCTGATATGGTCTAAAAATGAGAATAGAATGTTATAAATCAGACACCGTCCAATGTATACCAGGGACTCGGTGAGCTCAGGAACACAGAAGGCCATCAGTCCTTTTCCAAAGCACTACTGCTGCTGACAGGGGAGTAACATTTTTCTCTCCAATTACCTCAGTGACCAACCCCCCACCCCAGTTTCCTGGTCTCTCTTCTAGGCTTGCTTTCATGTTTATGGGCTGCTTTCTTCGAACATTTGGAATCAGTATAGATGGCAAAAAGATGTTTTAGGTTTTCCAGGAGAAAATAAGTCAGATGCTGAAATGTTGGTGCCTTGCACATTCTAGGTCTTTCTGAGCTCATGGTTCCCATCACACCAAGCGCTCCCTAGAGGAAGGGAAGGGGGCAAGCAAGCGTGTGCTACAAAACAAGGCTCAGCAGACACATACATTTCAGGCAACTCCGGGCACATTTATTCAGCAAACTCTCTCCTAGCTTCTTCACTTACTGCTGCCAGTGAATCCAAATTAATGATCTAGCCAAAATCTTATACTCTTGGAATCATAATTATGTTAATCTCTTTCTCAAAGCCTTCTTTTGAGTCTCTGTATTTACATACATTTTCAATTTTTTTTTTCCCCTTCACTCAATCCCTTTAATTTCCCAATCCTCTTGGTGTAGGCATTCCTACTCTTGTACATTGCTTCCCAGCTGGTTCTTACTTCTGTTTTCCTCTCTGGGAATCTCCTTTCAACGATTATGTATCCTAAACCCAGAAGAGTTTTGCAAAACTCTTAACATCTACCCATTTCCAAGAGCCCCTAAGGGGTAGGGCTCACCTCAGGAGTTTCGACTGTGCCTATACCAGCATCTTGATTTACCTGGGTCTCCCTGGAAGGCTGGGGAGCTAAACCTTCCTGGCAGGGTTATATGGGAAAGATTTTTTTTTTAACAGAAGGGAGAATGAAGCTTACAATTGAGGGTGGGTAGCAATCTGCCCACTTTATTTTCTGGCCCTGCTTTTCTTCCAGAAGCTTCCTGCCAGTGGGCACAAGTAAAGAAGCAGCGGTCATAAATCTGTCTGAAATAAGTGTACGAGGCATTGCTGCCGATTCCCACTGCATGAGAGAAACCCAGCAGATTAAACTACAACCTGGACCAGCCTCCATCTGGCCCAGAGGAGAAAATAGAAAACATGATCCTACACAGCAGCAGGGTGTCTGGGAGCGTATGGGAGTCCGTGGGCAACTTCACGAGCCATACTGGAGGAACAGAGCCAGTGCAGGGAGACTGCACTGGGGCCCTTTAGTTCCAATCCCCAATGGCTGGCCTAGAGGGGAAGCACTTGTGATCCACAGAACATACAAGACCTTCGAGTGTTAGAGGCCACATAGGGTCTGTCAGGGGCCATCCTGGCAGAAAGTACACTTCCAGGAAGATACCAAAACCCTAACCCATAGTCCCCTCTCTAAATGGCTTCAGAAAGGATCCTTCAACTTCCATTAAACACTCACTGAAGTGTTTAGAAAATCTATCAGAAAATTCTCCCCCTAACTAAAATTCCTCATACTATACTCCAAGTCCATTTATAAAGGGCCCTTTAGTTGCTCAAAGACAATTCTTTATACTCTGCCTAATGCTGTAACTTTCTCCTTTCCCTAAAGGTCTTCCATTTACCATTTATCTCTTATGCTTCCCCATTCTTCAGGGCAAACTATAAAGTGAGACCACTGGGTACATACATTATCTAGCCACTCGAATCACAGGACCCAGAAGCAGAAAACCACTCAGAGCAGAAGTGAGAATGGGGTAAGGCTGAAGTGTCACGATGGAAATCAAGTTTGAATTCGGAGCTGATGCCCCACTTTGGGTTAGCCAATTTGCACATATTTGTTTAGCTGAGGAATTTTAGAAAAATTAAAGACTGACTCACTATTACCTCAAGCAATGTTGTAACTGAGCAACCATAATTATGGACTCTAAAATTAATGACTCATTTGTGGATTTCCCAGAACTTCGTTCTATGAACTGTTTAGTACATAGAAGCACAGACTTCAGTCGGACTAGAGATTATTCATTAAGGGTCCTTCCCTGTAGTTAGAGGAATCTAACTACATTCACAGGGGCCCACAAACAGCTTCAGCCTGCTCGAGGATCTGGTAACCAATTCCATCCCACAATAAATCTAGCTGTTAAAACAAAAAGTCTCCTTGATTTTGAGTTCAAATATGCTTCCTCAAATTTTCTGCCACTGGCTTTAGCTCCCTCCAAACAGTATTTTTTTGTCCCCCCAACAGTATTAATACATACATACCCCTGCCTCCTGAGAGCTTGTTGATTTTTTTAAAAAAGCAGTCACATGCCTCTCAAGATGCTGCTTCTGGTGAAACATCTCTTACTTCTGTGATAATTTCTCATATCCCATTACTTCTAGGCCCTTAACCATCCCCCGAACCATTCTTTGTATGGGTATCTGGAACAAAACAATACTCCGACAAGACTGTTGACACTAGGTCTCAGGCAGGGCGGTCAAACACTGATCACCTGTCATGCCATTGATTTTCCGTGCTTAATCCCATCCTTTGTTATCAGCACATATAAAGCTATCACTCAATAATAGTTGGAAATGAAAAAGTAATTTCCAAAATAGAAAACACAAATGACCAAGAATCATGCAAAAAGATGTTCAATCTGAGCAGGAAAATGCAAATTAAAACAAAAATACCATTTCACATGCATCGGATTGGCAAATTTTAAAAGTCTGATGACAGGAGTATTGGCAAGGATGTGGAAGAATGGGAACTTGTACCCTGCTAGTGGGAGTACACAAGTGAGTTTAACCACTTGGGAGGGAAATCTGGCAATATTTAGGAATATTCAAGATGCACATACCCTATAACTTAGAACTTCCCCTTTATGAGGTTTATTACAAAAACTGGGAACACAGGCACACAGGCTCACAAGTTTTGTCCATAATGTAACTGTAACATTATTTGTAATACTGGAAAAGGTGGGGAAGGGGACAAGTTCTTTTAAAAGAAGAATGGTTAACATTGGGGAGGGTATGTGCTGTTAAGTGCTGTGAAATGTGTAAGCCCGAAGATTCACAGACATGTACCCTGGGGCAAATAATACATTATATGTTAATAAAAATTAATTAAAAAAAAAATAGAAGAATGGTTAAATGCATCTAACTATGCAAGGAAATACTATTAACATTTAAAATGAATAGAACATGGAGCAATCTTGAAAACATTATGAAAAAAGTTGTAGGAAGATTTGTAGGTTATATAATATTATTTATATATATTTTAAATACACCAAGAAATGTTATGTACTGCTTGTAGACAGATAATATCGACACAGATTATGTATAATTATGTCTATCTATACAAAACCAGAGCGTAAAAATGTGGGTGTAAAAATACATCTGACTTCAGAGTAATGTTTACCTCTCACAAGAAGAAGGAAGTTGAACAAGATCAGAATGAGAAAGGTCTTCTGAATGTCTCTGTAACATTTAATAGCCTTAAAAAAATACTAAAGTAAATAATGCAAAATATTAACATCATTAAATTTGGATGATATGTGGTCATCTAATGTATTCTTTCTACTTTTCAATACATTTGAATTATTTAATATTTTCAAATAATGCATAAATTTGAAAAATTCAAAAATATACAGTCAATAAATAAACCTATATCATTACCCAGAGGATAGCACTGTTGATATCATGTTTTATTTTCAACTGAATTTTATCTTATTTTGATGCAATTTTAGGCTTTCAGAAGAGCTGTAAAAAGAGTAGAGAGGATTCACGTACACCCTTCACTCAGCTTCCCCTAATGTTACCCATTTACATAATCTTAATTATCAAATCAGGGAATTAATCAGTGAAACTACAGACCTCATTTAAACTTTACCAGTTTACTGTTTCTTACCCAGAGCCACTCCAGGACCCTACACTGCACTGTACTTATTTCCATACCCTTCTCCAATCTATGAAGGTTCTTCAGTCTCTACCTATTTTTCATGGCCTTTGCACTTTTGCTCAGAATGTCTCTCACTTTGGGTTTGTTTAGTGGTTCCTAAAGATTAAAGTTAGGCATTTTTTTTTTTTTTCAAAATACCACAGAAGTGATACTGTGTCCTTCTTAGGACATCCTGTCAGGGATGCAGGATAGGTCTCATTACTGGGGATACTAATCTTGAATTCTTAGTTAAGGTGGTGTCTGTTAGATCTCTTCACTGTAAAATTACTATTTTCCTTTTTTAGCGATATATTGGGTGAGATGCTTTGAAACTCTGCTAATATTCTATTTCCTCTCAAAATTTCACCCACTGTTAATAGCATCCATTAGATTTAGCTTGCAACAATTATTACTGTAGTGTTTGCTTAATGGTCATTGTTTCTTCCCATTCCTTCTATGTTTATTAATTGGAATTTTTCTGTAAAAAAGAGCTATCAATTCTCCCACATTTATTTACATATTCAATTACAGATTTGGATTAGTAAGACTTAATGGCATTTATTTATTCTATAGGTTATACTGTATATGGGTTATCCAATACTATCATGATTTATTCTGTTAATCTAATTGTTCCAGCATTGACCATTGGGAGCTCCCTCCACTTGGTTCCTATAGCCTTTTGACATGTTCCCCTCCCATCATTTTTCAGATATTCCTGGTACTCTAGTGCTCATTCTGTATTTTCCCTGACCCTACCCTTGATCAAGCATTCATTTACTGAAGCTGGTTCCTTTTATTGAAAAACAGCATTTAGAAAACCGCGGTCACAGTTCTGGGTATGTTCATGCCTATGACGACTAGGGAGCTGGGGAAGATTACAGGCATATCTCAGAGATCATTAGGGCTTTGGTTCTAGACCACCACACTAAAGTAAATATCACAATAAAGCCATTCAACTGAATATGTTGGTTTCCCATGCATATAAAAGTGAAGTTTATGCTATACCATAGTTTATTAGGTATGCAATAACATTATATCTTAAAAAAAAAAAAAGCGCACATACCTTAGTTAAAAAATACTTTGTTGTGGGACACCTGGGTGGCTCAGTCGATTAAGTGTCTGACTCATGACCTCATCTCAGGTCTTGATCTCAGGGTCATGAGTTCAAGCTCTGCAGTGATATAAAAAAATAATAATAAAATACTTTATTGCAAAAAAATGCTAACCATCATCTGAGCTTTCAGTGACTCATAATCACTGGTCACAGATCACCATGACAAATATAATAATAATGAAAAAGTTTGAAATATTGAGAGAATTATCAGAATGTGACAGAGACAAAAAGCAAATGCTACTGGAAAAATGGCACCTACAGACTTGCTCCATACAGGGTTGCCACAAACCTTCCATTTGTAAAGAAAG
>CM053603.1:130609443-130649067 GCA_028646535.1 Procyon lotor | reverse complement strand
TTTTTTTTTTTTTTTTTTTTACAGCTGCATGGCACTCTGTTTTACAGATATTGTTGGGGCTCTTTCCATCTGTTCACATCCTTTGAGCAAGGCATTGACTGCCCTTGTTCCAGTCTTTCTTTACAGGTATGTTTGGACGGCCAACCAGCTTAGAAAACAGACACAGCTTCTCCCTCTGAACAAAGGGCAGCCATGTTTGCTGTCTGTTTTAAAAACCCAGGTTTCCTCTTGGGGTTCATCTTCTGAGCACTCACTGCCCATGTAAGTGCCATCCGACACTCTGCTCTAGAAGAATTAGGGCTCGGGAAACCAACGCCAAAAAAAGGAAGTAACCTTTGGCTACTACATTTGCTCTAAGTAATGACCTGCCCTTCTCTGACTGAGGAGTCTCATGTCTTCCAGATCCATGCAACTGTGGTTTGGCAGACTAACCTGGTAACTCGCACGGAGGATAAATCTCTCATCCTTCACAGTCTTGAAAGATGTGGCATGACTTAGTTAATCACTCTACTATATACAGGCATTTAGGTGCCTCAGTTTCATGGGTGCTGGACAAAGATACGAGCCCCCTAGACTAGAGACAAGGGATCTTATTACTCAAGGCACAGCAAGCAGTCTGAGCTTCATGTTTGTATTTCCATTTGCCCCCCAAGGCCCACAAAAGGGATGTGTAATGGCCCAAGGAGATACTGCACACATACTACTGTGTGTCCTATCTGAGGAACCAGGAATTTAAAGGACATAAACCTTTTATATTGGACCGCACACATTCCCAGCAGTCAGTGTTGGAAAGTGCTTGTTTTTCCACAGTCTTACCAAAAGAATGTGTTGTTATGCTTTTAAATTTTTGCTAGTCTGATGTGTGAGGAAAGATAACTCCATTTGGGGCTGACTTCTGTTTCTCTCTCTATCAGTGAGTTTGAACATTTTCGTATGATTAAGACATACATGTATTTTTGTGTATGTGAATTGTCTGGTCCTGTCATTTTCCAATTATTCTGCTGGGTTTTGTTCCTTTGTCCCTTAAATTTTAAAAAATCTTTATACACTAGAAATATTAGCTTTTGTCTGTGGTAAATAGAGGGAATATTTTCTCCTAGTTTGTCAGTTGTCTTTTAATTTTATGTTGTTTTTTCAAGTTTTTTTATACATGTAGTCAAATTTATCAATCTTCTACTTCCCTGCCTCTCGACTTTGAGGGATAGTTAGAAAGCCTTTTGTTATACCAAGATTTAAAAGAAATATGCCCATATTTTCTTCTAATACTTGCATGATTTTGATTTTTGCATTTAGGTCTCTAAACCATTTGGAGTTTATTCTTATGTCCAGTGTGAGGTACAGACCTAATTTTATCTTTTTCCAAGTGGTTACAAATAGTTTCAGCATCATTTATTTAAAAGTCCATCTTTGCCCCAGTGATTTAAGATGACATTTTTATCATCATATTCTAAATATCCATATGTATGTGGGTCTATTCTTATACTTTCTATTCATATACCAGCACTCTATCTTCCAGCTTTGTTAATGCAATTTTTAAACATGGTTGAGATCATAAGGTATAAACAATTTTGTATACTGCTCTTTCACTTCACATTATAGAAGAAATATTCTATAACATCATTTAAAATGCTTACTTAAAATTATGTTAAGAGGTTTCATAATGTTCTATGTTGTGAATATAATCTAATTTACTTTAACATCCCTCATTTTTGGACATTTAGATTGCTTCAGTTTTTTTGCCATTATAAATAGTACTGTAATGAAAAGATAATATTTGCTTCTTTTATTAAAATTTTTTGAGATATTGTAGATTAACATGCAGCTTAAGAAATAATAGAGAGGTGCCATGTGTCTTTCCCCCAGTTTCCCCAACTGTAATATCTTGCAGAGCTGTAGTACAATATTACCACCAGGACACTGACATTAATAGAGTCAAGATACTGAACACACCCATCCCCGCAAGGATCCTTCATGTTGTCCCTTTACAGCTGTACCCATTTCATTTCCACTTCCCTCATACATACACCCCTACTTAACCCCTCGGCAATCACTACTGTAGTCTCCATTTAGGTACTTATGTCACTTCAAGAATAAATGAATCACACATCTGTAACATTCTGAGATTGGCTTTTTGCACACAGTATAATTTCCTAAGAGATTCATCCAAGTGTCCACATATCAACAATTCTTTTCATTGCTAAGTAGTATCCCACAGTTTATGGATATACCACAGTTTATTTAACCATTCATCACTGAAGTACATCCAGATTGTTCCCAGTTTGGAACTACTACACATAATGCTGTAATGAACATTCACATACAGAGTTTTTTTGTGAATATAAGTTTTCATTTATCTTAGACAAATGCTTACGAGTTTGAGTACCAGGTTGTATGGTGGCTTCATGTCTTTTAAAGAACTATCAAACTGTTTTTTTTCCAGAGTGATTGTGATATTTTACATTTCCACTAACAATGTAAGAGTCATCCAGTTTCTTCACATCCTCACAGGCTTTTGGTGTTGTATATTTTCTTTATTTTAGCCATTCCAATGCATATGTAGAGGCTCTAATTGTGGTTTTAATTTAAGGACTAATGATGCTAAACATCTTTTCACAGGTTTATTTGTCAGCTGTATATACTCTTCAGTGGATTATCAGTTCATGTTTTTTACCTATTTCCTATTTCAATCATTTGATTTTTTTAATGCTGGTATTTAAGAGTTCTTCATATATTCTAGATACTATTTCTCTGTTGAGTATGTGATTTGAGAATATTTTTTCCAAGTCTGTACCTTATATTTTTATCCTCCCAAAAGTTATTCCACTTTTCTCAGGAAATTTTGTCAATTTTTTTTTCTGCAACAATTAATATGATTATATGATTTTCTTCTTTAGCTTTTGATATACTGAATTACACTGACTATTGCTGTATATTAAATCAGGCTTCATTCCAGGAATAAAGCCATTGTGATAATTATTTTTATATATTGCTAATTGTTCTGTTGATATTTTGTTAAAGATTTTTACATCTACATTCATAAGGGACATTGGTCTATAGTTCTTAGTTCGTTTTTTGGTTTTGGTTTTGGTGTCAGGGTAATACTAGCTTCATAAAGTGAATTGAAAAGTTTTTCTTCCTATTCTATTTTCTGGAAGAGAAGATATAGAAGAGGTAGAAATGGTGCTTTTTCACAACTGGTATAGATTTCTGCAATGAAACTATCTGGGCCTGGAGATTTCTTGAGAGTTTTTAAACTATAAATTCAATTTCCTTTATAGGATTATTCAAATTATCTACATTTGACTCTTGAACAATGCAGAACTTAAGAGTGCTGACTCCCTACACGGTCAAAACTCCACATGTAACTTTTGACTCCTCAAAAACTTTACTAATAGCCTACTAATAGGCTACCATTGATCAGAACCTTCATCAATAACAGCCTACTGTTGACCAAAACCTTACCAATAACATAAACAACACAATTTATATGTTATACATATGTTACATATTATATTCTTACAATAAACTAAGCACAAAGGAAAGAAAGATCATAAGAGAGAGAAAAATACATTTATAGTAGTGTACTGTATTTATTGAAAAAAACTCCACATATAAATGGACTCATGTAGTTCAAACCCCTATTATTCACGGGTCAATAGTATTTCATTTTGGGTGAGTTATGGTATTTGTGCTTTTCAAGGAATGGCCCATTTCATCTAAGTTGTCAAATTTCGTGTGCAGAGCTGATCATAGTCGTCTTTTTTTCCTTTCAATATCTGCAGGGTCTGTAGTGATAGTCTGTTTCATACCTGATATTAGTAATTTGTTTCTTTTCTCTTTGTTTTTGAACTCTTTAGAGATTTGTATTATTTATCTTTTTTTTAAATGAGCTTTTTGTTTCATTGATTTTATCTATTTCTGATTTTATATTTCCTTCCTTCCTTCTACTTAATTTGGGTTTATGTTGTTCTTTTTCTGGGTTCCTCTAGTAGGATTTCAGATTATTGCTTTTTAGGTGTTTCTTATTCTCTCAATGCTGCTTTAGCTGTGTCCCATAAACTCTGATATGGTAGATTCTCATTTTCACGCATTTCAGTGTATGTTTTAATGACGATGAGGCTTTCTCTTTGACATATTGTTAGAATTATTGTGTTTAGCTTCCAAATGTTTTGCCAATTTTCAGTTATTTGTCTATTAATTTTTTATTCCACTGTGATTATAGAACATAGTCTGTGTGATTTCAATTACTTAAAATACTTAAAATTATTTTAAAATTTTATTTTATGACCCAGGATATGGTTTATCTTCATATTTTCCATGAGCATTTGTAAAGAACATGTTTTCAACTGTTGTATGATAGAGTGTTTTATAAATGTCAATTAGATCCTTTTTGGTTAATAATGATGTCGAGCTCCTCCAAAGCTTTGCTAATTTTCTGTTCTATCAATTGTTGAGAAAAGAGTGTGGAAGTCTCCAACTATAAATGCAGGTTTGTCTATTTAGACTTTCTTCCAGTTCTGTTTGTGCTTCATATATTATAGAGCTCTATTGTTTGGCACTTATACATTTAGGATTGTTACATCTTCCTAGTGAATCAATCCTTTTCCTACTATATAATGTCACTTTCTGTGTCTAGTAATTTTGTGTGTGTGTGTGTGTCTGTGTGTGTCTGGTAACTTTCAGTGTTATAGTATACTTTATCTGATATCAATATAGCTACTCCTGCTTTTTGGATCAATTTCATATGATATGTATCTTTCCATGATTTCACTCTTAATTTGCCTGTATCATATTTGAGGTGAGATTTATATACATACCACAAATTTGGGTCAAGTTTTTTTAATCTACTTAGCTAATCGATTTTAATTGGTATATTTAGATCACTTATATTTGATAAAATTATCTATATACTTGGGTTTAAGTTTTTCACTTTTGTTTTATTCCCGTTTTCATGTCCTTGTTCCCTTTCCAGTCGTCTTGTGAGTTAACTGAACAGATTTTTAAGAATTCTGTCTTGATTTATACATAGTGTTGGTGAGTGCATCATCTTCAAATAACTTCATTATTGGTTACGGTTAAGTATTACATTATATGTACACAAATTATCATAATGTACTGGTGCTGAGATTTTTTTACCAGCTTAAGTGAAGTTTAGAAACCTTACCTCCTTTGACATACCTTTATCTTTCCTGTGAGTAACTGATATAAGCACTTGCCCCATGTACGTTTAGAACTACATGAGACATTGTTATAATTTTTACTTTAACTATCAAACTTAACAGAAAATTCAAGAAGAGGAAGAAAATCTATTCTATTTACCCATAATTTTTTGCTCTTTCCATTTTTTTTTTCATTTCTGATATTCCAAGATGCCTTCTTTTAGAATTTCTTTTCTGTTTAGAGACAGAATTTCCATTAGCCACACTTGTAAAGTAAGTCTTCTGCTGTTGAATTCTATTCAATTTCCTGCATGTGAAAATGTATTGATTTCCCTCTTCATTCCTGAAGAATATATAGAATTCTGGGTTAACAAGTCTTTTCTTCCAGTTCTAGAAAAATGTGCAGCTTCCTTCCAGCCTTCATGTTTTCTGATAAGAAATATGCTGTCTAAACTAATGGTGGCTAATCGAACAGTAATAAAAGAATAAATAAAATAAATAATAAATATAAATAAATTTTTTAAAAAAGAAATATGCTGTTCAAATTGTTTTCCCCCACAGGTAAGTTGTCATTTTTCTCTTACTGCCTCCAAGATTTTTCCATTGTTTCAGTTTCCATAATTTGATTATGACGTTTCTTACTGTGGATTTCTTTAGATTTATTCTATTTGGGATTCACTCAGCTTCTTGAATCTATAAATTATATCTTTTACCTGAATTCTGGGATTGGGGGCATCAGTTCCCCAAGTACTTTTTCAGCCCCATCCTCTTTGTCTTTCCCCCAGGACTCCAATGAGGCAAATATTATACATTCATTATGGTCTTGCAGGTCCCTGAGGCTCTGTTCATTTTTTAGGCTGTTTTTACACTGTCGGTTAGATTATTTTCTGTTCTTCTATTATCAAAATCACTGATCCTTTCATGTGTCCCCTGTATTCTTCTATTGAACCCATCCATTTAGATTTTTGTTTGTTATTGTATGATGATTCAGTTCTAATTTTCCATTTAGCTCCTCTTAATATCTTCTACTTCTTTGCTGACAATTTTTATTTTTTCATTTGTTTCAAGTAAGTTCATAGTTGCTTCTTGAAGCATTTTTATGATGGCTGCTTTAAAATCTTTGTCAGATAATTCAACATCTCTCTCATCTTGGCAGCTCAGATATTTTCTAGTTCTTGGTATGTATGATAAGTGATTCTTCTACTGAAACTTAAATATTTTGGATATTTTAAGATTCTGGACCTTATTTAAAACCTCTTTTAGTTAGTTTCCCTGCACTGCTCAGGCAGATGAAGGGGCAGATGGGGTTAGAAGTCCCGGTACTCCATTCAGCCTTCACTGACACTCAGGTAAATGGGCTCCCCATTCCATCTGGTTCTGGCTCCGCACTAGACCTCTGCTGATGTGATCCTGACTGGAAGACAGGAGTGCCACGTCACTGCTCTTCACGTTGTACTTAGTGGGAGGAATCGGAAAAAGTATCTCTGCCACATCTTCCCAGAAGCTTTATATTTGCTTTCAAAATTTACTATTTCTAAAGCATAAAACCCATAAAATGCCATTACTGGAATAAGAGGTAGCAATGTTTAAATGTTAAACAAGACTTTAACAATGTTAAAAGGCTCTTGATACATATTTTTAAAAGTTTTTATCAATTATTAAATTTATATGTAATATCAAATGCCTTCTGTTATACCATGTTCCCTTTAGTATTCTGTATTATTGTTTTTTAAGTCTTCTCTATTTGGGTGGACAAAGTATAGTGCTTCATAATTGTTCTAAAATATAGTTTTCTGGTAATAATGGTAAACACTTTTTTTCCAAACTCTTAATAGCCAATTTTAGCTCATCTCTCATGAGTTGTTTGTTCACACATTTTTTTTTTTTTTACTCTTTCACTTTTTGAATTCTATATTTCTGTTATCCTTTTATGGATTCTTTATACATTTGAATGTTAACTTTTTCTATCACATTTATTGAGTTTTTAGTGAGCCTTTTCATTCTCTCTTATATTTTTTGGTGTACATGCATTGTAAAATTTTTATCTAGTTAAAATCATTGATATTTTTCTTTGTGATTATTTTCAAAAACTATAAGGTTAAAAAAATGCCTTTGGGGTGCGGTGCATAAACAATGAATATTGGAACACTGAAAAAATAAAATAAAAATTTAAAAATAAATAAATAAATATAATTTCTCATTTTAAGAAAAAATGCTTTCTAGTCCAGAAATTCAATGAACATTGCCTCTATTTGTTTCAAGTTTCCTTTTTGTTTAATGCATACACAATTAAGAAATCATATTTATTTTAATCTGCATGGGGCCAGATACAAATGAAAGTTTCCTATATTTTTACACATGGTTAATTTTCCTAAAATCATATCTTATTTTTCCTAAACATTTTTAGAAATTCTTATGTGATCCCAGTTAAGCACCTATTATAGAACATTGAATTCAGGGCTGACATGGAATAGCCTCAAATTCTGGGGCTGACAGAGAGGTCAGCATCATTTGGCTAATGACCACTGCTATGGTCTGAAATTTTGTGTCTGTCTCCTCCAAATTCCATATGCTGATATTTTAACCCTTAAGGTGATGGTATAAGGAGGTGGAGCTTTTGGCAGGTGATTAGGTCATAAGGGCAGAGCCCTCACAATTGAGATTAGTACCTTCATAAAAGAGACCCCAGAGAGCTAGCTTGCTTGTCTGCCATGTGAAGTTGCAGTAAGAAGATGACTTTTGTTGAGGAAGTAGATTCTTACTAGACACAAAATCCACCAGTCCCATGATCCTGGACTTCCCAGCCTCCCGAACCATGAGAAATAAATATTTGTTGTTTATAAGTCACCCAGTCTCTGGTATTTTTTATTATAGCCTCAGACTAAGGGAACCATAGGATATGAAAGTTATATATTTTCTGCACACTTTGAGGGGCTGAAACAACAGTACTGACAAGACTGAAGTGAATCCTCCAGTCTCTAATCAATGTCAACAGTGACAACAGCCTGCAGAAAGTCTTCATTGAAGACTCTGAGGAAACCCTTACAACCTCACCAGGGAGGATTCCTGACATCCTCAGGAAATTTCAGGTATCTCATGGATCCAAGGGAGGTCTACAATGAAGAAAAGGTTAAAACATAGAATCTTAGAAATGTTCTAAGTTTATAGCCCACCACTTCCAAAAACATAAGATATCATGTCAGTTTGTTGTGGAGTACAATATAGTAAAATTTTCTGTCCAATTAGATCTCCATTATTTGAAAAGAATGGTGAAGTTTATCTGTTCCATGCTAGTCCACCAGGGTCAGGAACCAAGATGCATTTTAGATGACATAAGCCATGCTTTAGAAAACAGCAATGTGCTCTGGAAATAAAGAAAAAAAAAAAAACATGTGGAGTCCATAACCCTCATGATTACCACAGGCAGATAATTCTTTGATCACATGTCTCTCTTTCTGGGCTCTCTAGGCTCAGTTTATAATTTATCAATCATGCTCCTCTAGGCCTTGACTTCCTTAATTCTCCCAGATCGTCCTTCCATTCATGCCATCTTTTCTCCCTAGGAACACTTCAATCCTCCTTCCCTACTATCTTACTGGCCAACAAGATGGCTCTAGTTACAAGATGTAATAACTTGGTCAATGGCTCCTTGAAAACTGATATTTTTGAGTATCCACATTTCTGGGCAACGATACACTACTACCCCTGAAAACAACAGTTCAAAATACATATGCTTGAAAAGAGGACTTACTTTATACAAAGAGATGTGATAAGATAGAAAAATTAACATGTTGGTATTCACAGCTACCCCTTTGCCTACTTAGATTTTTCTCCAAGCCCCACTTTCCATACAGAAAGCCAAAGCTGCTTAAGAAGGTTATCACAAGAAATGCAATCAGGAGAATAATCATAAGTAGCAGGGCACTTGTGTGCACAAAGAAGAGGGGGACCTAATAAACATGGTAACATTATCAGAATAAGGGAGATGGAGCCTCTGGAGTATTAAAGAGCAAGAAACTTCAAGTTTGGGAAATTAGAAAATAGAGTAAATAAAACATTTTAGTAGATATTGCCAAGAATCCTTACTACTTAAGAAAAATATTGAATAAATATCAAAATATAGCTCTAGGTCTTGATTTTTTAAATACAAAATTACTCTGGGACAAAAGCTATACTACTGGGATCACAACCTTATAAATATTGCATATTCATTAAACCAACCAAGTCTCTAGAGGTTTTTGGGGAGGGGGTGGGGCAGTTGGGGATGAAAATGGTGAGATGGTATTTCTCTTCGAACACAGAGTATCAGGAAGTTCTACATGCTACCCTATTACACCATAACTCTCTGAGATCAGGAAATCTGTCTTATTTTTTTCCAACTTTACTGAGATATAAGTGACATAGAACATTGTACAAGTTTAAGGTATACAATGTGATGATCTGATACATGGATATAAGGTATCTGTCTTATTGATAACCATATTTCCAAGCCCTCAAACACAGTGCTGTAATCCCTATAACATTGTGGGTGTTTCATAAATGTTTGGCGAATGAGAAACATATGATCTTCATATCCTAGCTCCAGGCTAACTTTATCTGAATGGCTTCTGAAAGTCAGATCAGTCCATTCTTTCTGGATGATAAAATCAACTCTACCAAGAGTCTTTCCTGCAGAAACCCACAGTATGGGGACTACTCATACCACTGCAGTTCAGTATGGGGACTATTCATACCACTGCAGTTCATGCCTGATCTCCAGAGGAAAAAAAAAAAAAAGTGGATCCCCAGATAGGAGCCAATTTAGAGATCTGAGAATAAAACAGAGTAAGACTTTAAAGAATAGGTTTACTATAATAAAGACTTCAGAATTGCCTAAGAAACTCTGGAATGTCCAAAGATTAGAGAGTTGAAAGCCTAACCCACAGAAGCAGAATTGAATACAGTCAAAAGGCTTAAGGATAAAGAAAGGGTTAACTTAGGCACTTTACATTCCCATAAATGCGATTTACTATTATACACACTCAGAAGGAAAGTTTGTGTGTATTGCCTTATGGTAATTCTCTAATTCACTGTAGATATAATAATGAATAAAGCACTATACTTTGCTAAGAGGAGTTAGAGCATTATTTACACATAATTCAATAAATAAAACAACTGTAAGAAAATTGGTGCTAGGATAATTATAGCCCATCACCCACATAAAAGGACTATTCTTGGTACCTTTTCTTTCTAGGATGAGGCTGGTTTTGCCAAATCACTTGAGGCAAACTAAAGATGGAAGGGGGAGGGGTGAGGAAGGAGAAATGAGAAGGGAGGACAGGAGAAGGGAGCAGAACAGAAGCAAAGGAAAGAGAATGAGGAGACAAAAAAGGATGAAGACACCCATTTTTGGCATAAATAAATACTCTGAATTACTATTCTTAATAGAAGCAACTAAAACAGTTGGCAGAAAATACAGAGAGATCGTTTTTAAATACTCTGAAATGACACAAAAAGATCCACAAAGCCCAAAACTGAAGTGAGATCAAAAATCTTCAAAAATAAGGAAGTACAAGAATGAGCCTTTTCCTTGAAGCCTTCCCTTGGGCCCTAAGGACTCTAGGCTTCTGCATCGTCCGCTGCATGCCGTACAAAAGGGCAGAAATGATTTCCACCACTCTCAATTCTAGCACTAGATGGATGCGAAGAATTAACATCACCTGATAATTTGTAACAAGCCAGCTTTCATGGGTTTTGGTCTATAATCATGTTACCTAAAGAAATCTTACTCAGAAAATCTGATTTAAAGTGATCCCAGGTTGGCAAGACACCCCAGGTCCTTGGGTAAATGAACCACAATCCTCTCTGGATGAATGTACTTTCAACCCAAGCCTGAAACAATTCTTGCAGAAAAAGTTCCAAGACAAATGAAAAGCTCACAATTAAAACACACACACACACACACACACACACACACACACACACACACACACAGAAAGATAAAAAGTCCCCTTGATTGAAGACCAGTAGAAACAAGCAAGAGTCTGTCCACAAACATACCAACAAACACTTCCATACAATTGGGACTGAGATCGTAAATTACTTGCATTTATTAAGTGCTTAGAAATAAAAGCTTAAAAACTTAAGTAAGTTAGAGCACTTCGCATACGCCAGACCCCACTGTCAGCATTTCACCTGTATTATCTCATCGATTCCTCCCAATCCTCCACTGAGGTAGACACCGTCATTAGCCCCATTTCATAGATAAGGAAACTGAAGCATTAGGACACTGAGTAACCTGCCCAAAGTCACACAGCTAGCATGTGGAGGTGCTGCCACTTGAATCCAGCAATCTGGTTCCAGAGTCTGTGCCCTGGAGGAAAGATAACACAAACTGGACTACACCAAAATTTAAAGCTTCAATAGGGACAACACAAAGGATTTTAGGGCAGTGGAAATATTCTGTATGATACAGTGGTGGATACACATCATTATAAATTTGTCTAAACCCATACAAGCTCAAGAGTGTACCCTAATGTAAAGCATGGGCTTTAGGTGATAATTACGTGTCAACATAGGTTCATTAGTTGTAGTAAATGTACCATTCTAGTGCAGGGTATAGAAAGTAGAGGAAAGAGGCTATGGGGGAAGGACGGACACAGGAACTCTCTGTACTTTCCTCTTAAATTTACTGTGAACCAAAAATTGCTCTAAAAATAAACTAAATTTTTTTTTCATCAGACGCTATGAAGAAAACTAGAAGACAGACACAAACTGGGAGATGGTATTTCCAACATATTTTAACCGCCAACATATCGGTACCCAGATTCTACACTACATTTCTCAACTCAAAGCTGGCACTGAGCCATTTATCTTCTGCAGGTCACTTTCTAAATAATAGCCTAAGCCCATGGATATCACCACAGGGCAATTTCCACAGCGCCCCTCCTTCAAATTTAATTCCCTTGAAAATCCAAGTTTACCTGGGATAGGGTTACTTCCTATACAATGCCCTGTCTTTGAAAACCCCTGTCCTGAGATTTTCCTTAGAGCTGATATAGTGGCCACATTTCTCAGACTCCTTAACAGTTCTCTGGAGACACAAGTGGCACACAGCCACGCTCTAAACACTGGACTCCTGCGCTACCACTCACTCGCTCTGTAAATGTGAGCAAGTTACTTCAGTGGTCTCTGTCTCAGCTTTCTCATGCGTAAACTGAGTCCATCAATAATCACCTCACAGCAGCACTGTCAGAATCAGCTCAGATGATTTAGGTAAAAGCACACATCCTGGGGTTCCTCAAAAGATTGCATGTATGTATTGTATGTATTCCCATAGGACTTGGCAATTCCATTCCTATGCAAATATCCAAGAGAAATGAGAACATGTCTGCACAAAATCTGTACATGAATGTTCATGTCAGTATTACACCCAATGACCAAAAAGTGGAAAGAACTTAAATGTCTACCAACTAAATGAATAAACCAACTGTGTGTTATTCATACAATGGAATATGATTCCACAGTAAAAGTGAACAGAATAAATGAAGTAATGATTCATACTACAATATGGATAAATCTTGAAAATATTATACTAAATGAAAAAAAGCCATCTACAGAAGGCTACATATTATATGATTCCATTTATACCAAATGTTCAGAGTAGACAAATCCATAGAGACAGAAAATAGATAAGTGGTTGCCAGGGCTTGGGGGAAGGGAGAAGGAAAAGGCTATAGGGTTTGTTTTGTGGTGATAAAATGTTCTAAAATGAGATATGGAGTCGGTCACATAATTCTGTGAATATACTAAAATCCACTGAATTATAGACCTTTAAAGTGTAACTTTTATGGTATGTAAATTATATCTCATAAAGTGGTTATTTTGAAAGGGACATACTCACAGTACTTGCTACATGATAAGTGCTCAGTAGCTTTTGTTATTTTAAATCTAAATGTTTAGCAATCTATATGTCTCCTAGCACCCCCAAATTGTTTCTGACCAGTTGAGATACTTTTCCAACTAAAAAAAAAACAACAGGAGTACCTGGGTGGCTCAGTGGGTTAAAGCCTCTGCCTTTGGCTCAGGTCATGATCTCAGGGTCCTGGGATCGAGTCCCACATCGGGCTCTCTGCTCGGCAGGGAGCCTGCTTCCCCTCTTTCTCTGCCTGCCTCTCTGCCTACCTTTGATCTCTCTCTCTCTCTCTCTCTCTGTCAAATAAATAAATAAATAAATAAAATCTTTAAAAAAATAAAATTAAATTTAAAAAACAACAACGAATTATAGTTCCAAAGGCAATACGTAAGGAACAGCATAAAGGGCTCCAGGAGTGGGCCCAAGAAGACCCTTGCTGGGGAAAATGAAGAGACAGATGTGATCTGGAGTATGGGAATTCAGGAGGACCCTGGGATATGGAAAGTTCCAGAGCCATTTGAGAACTTAAGGACTGCCTTGTGGATAGGAGCAGTAGGTGTCAGCCTCCACAGCAATTGGAAGAGCAATGAATTAACCTAGCTACTAGCATGCTTTTCCCAACTAGGTGCTAGTCACCCTCCACGCATTGTCTCCTGTGAGTTTAGTCTCGGTCATATTCCCATTTTCCAGATAACAAAACTGAGGTCAAAAAAAGTCATCGCCAGAACCAGTGTTCTTCATCACTGTCATGCCACCTCCTACACAGTCCCTGGAATCACAAAAGTCTTCCCATATTTACTTAATCATCATCATAACAGATAACATATATAAATTTCCTGTATCTGAGGCACCATTCTGAGTGTTTTACATATATTCATGCATTTAATTCTCTCAACGATACCGAGATGCAGCTACCATTTTTGGATGACACAAATGAGGCAAAGAGCGGTTAGATGACACACCCAAGGCCACAGAGCAGGTAGGTAGCAGGGCTGTGATTTCATGAATCCATGGAGTCTGGCTATGAGAGTGTACCCTCTTCATCACTCTAAAGTCTTGCCGCTTTAGCTGATGCATCTAGTACTGGCTTCACACCAACAACTTGTCTAAAACCCCAGCATGAATTGTTTTAGATCTTCAGAACAACACTATGAAGTAGGTATTATTAAAAAGAGTGTGTTTTAAGTAGAAGAAAATAAGTATAGAGTATTAACTACTCTGTCCGAGTTTATTCAGTGAACAAGGTTCAAAGCCAAGGCAATGTGATTTATGCCAAGGTGATCTGGCCGGAGACTCCAGGCTCTTAGCCACAACTCCATACTCCCCCAGTAGTGAATGAAATTCCTAGAACTACAGATGCTGTTTACCACATGCAATTAGAGATACAGCTAAGACTGAAATACCCAGCAAAAAGTAAAATGAAATAAAATAAAATACAAGTAAGCAAAACACAAAACAACTTTAACCTGCAGGGGTATGGGACCACTGGACAATGTGAGAGCATCCTGGAATGGGTTGGGGAGGATATCCAATTCTCCCAATATCATGCTTTGATTATATACTGAGGCATCCCTTCAGATTCTCTGTAAAACCTATTCCTTCTACATTTAACAATGTGGTCAAATTCACTCAATAAACAGGCCAGTGAGCCCCCACTACACAGAAGCCCTCCACCCTGTGTGCCCCCACATGTCAAATGTGAGTTGTATCCATCACCAGGTGCAGGTCCAAAGCCGCTTAGCCCTGCACCCCTTCTTTCTCCATCCCAGACTTGTACTGCTTTGAAAAGAGCCTAGGAAACCCCCTCTCTGTTCCTCAGAAAACAGGAGCTCACAGCAGGCAGGGGCTTTAGGCCCATGGCCTTGCCGTGACACTCAGGAGGAGCTGTTGTTCCTTTTTTGTAGAGATGGTGAAACAGCCTCCTGAAAGCTATTACTCTGTCGTCCAATATCCAGCTCAAGACATGCCCAGGCCCAGAACTTCTTCCTCACCTCTCCTGGCTTCAGCCAATACTTGGGCTCTTTCTTCACCCCTCTGCTTCCAGAGCTGAATGCGACTGTAAAAAAACAAAATACAGTGTCCTGGGGTCCTACTTAGCACTACAGTTTCTTACAAGTTTGGGGCGAGGACTAACACAGCTGATTAAAACGAAGTCTCTGTATTATCTGTGAGCATCATCTGGGGCTCTGAAGAACAGCCGTATTGCAACTTGCCAGTTTACATCCATGTGAAATAAATTACAGATGGTACATTTGTCCTCTTGAGTTATCAGTTGTACTCACGTGCATGGAGGCCCTAAAAATAAATACAGTCTCAGAACCACACACATTCCCAGCAAGTGACACACATTTACACACCAACATCAGCAACTTTGTAAGGAAGCCTTATCCTTCTCATCAAGTTTGTTCTTGGTGCCAGCAGAGATTCACGAGTAGCAGTCACCAGCAGTACTATCAACATGTATTTTTAAGCCTATTGTGTTGTTTTGACAAACTAAACGATTAATTAACAGCAATCTAGCAAACAGATCTCTACTTACAGCTTCGAATGAGAGAAACAAACAGATCGCCATAACCATTCTATAGTCACCATTACTGAGGAAGAATACTGCCTAATTAATTATAATTGATCACAAAGATTAGATTCAAATTCGACTAGCGGGGCGGAAGAAGCCCAAACAGAGGAAATAAATCAGAAAACTATTCTCTGAATCCATAATGAACCAACAAGCTTTGGAGATAAACAGATTTGTTTTAATTGTAGTTTTTAAAAAAATAATTTAAGAACATTTGGAGGCCCTTGGAGAGAGAACACAGAATGGAGGGAGGGCTAGAGCCAAAATCGGGGAAGCACTAATTCAAGTCAACACCGAAGTTCTTATCTCTGACTCTACAGAAAATCGGTAAGGTGCTCACCAGCGTGGGGATTCGGCACCGGACGTGTGTACATCACACTGCAGAGCGGGCCAGAATGGAGGGAGGGCTAGAGCCAGCTTACAAGGACCTATCTTTGGCTCAGGGAGAATATGATCAGCGGGAAGCCCTTGTAAGCTGGAGGACTCTCCCAGTCTTCTCTTCTCAGCTCTCAGAGTGAACATTCATTTTTCCTTCCCAGCACCCATTTTCCCTCTGATTGGAGAGCCCCCACCCCTAGCCACAGGCAGGTGTAAGACAGTGGCCTTCACCTCATCTCCCCTCTCTCCCCCCAGTCCCACTCTAGTGATTGAGTCAAGGAGAAGACTCAAGGCCCAGACGGGGACCACCAAAGGTCTTCTGAGATATTTTAAATGCCAGAGCTTGGAGACAGAAGCCCCATCCCATACTCAACCCCCTTTCTTCTTTGGTTGTAAAGTTGCAAAGAAGGAAATCCATGATTGCTGCAGTCAGCAGAGACAGGGAGTGTCAATGTCAGCACCTTTATAAGGAAGCCTGATCCTTCTCCCCAACTGTTTCCCTTGATGCCAGCACAGATTCACGAGTAGCAGTAGACAGGGACTCAGCACAGCCTTGATTCCTGGGCATTCCTGCTGTTTGCCTTTGCAAAGACCCATTTTTGCTTTAGCTAATTCAAGTCAGGTTCTAAGAGAGTCCCAACACACTGCTACTTAACCAATTCTGGAAAATCCTCCAATAAAGGGGTCTCCCTAATAGAAATCGTCTGATAGAGAATTGGGGCAGTTCTTGAAAAGAGGGGAGCTTTCCACAAATTCTTGGCTGGGCTGCCAGAATGTCATCTCCCATATGTGTAATTCTGAAGCTGCAGATCTTACAGTCAGGATGACGTGGTGGAGAGAGTCAGAGTTACGTAATGGAAAAGGTCTACTACAAGTTGTGATTCGCTGGTCAAGATCAAGATCAAGATCGTGACCTTTCTGAACCATCGTTTCCCCATTTCTTAAATTGGGGTGAGAATCCCTCACGGGGTTTGTGAAGATTAAATGAGCTAATGCACAAAGAGTTAGTACATAATGGATCTGGAACAATACGTACAGACTCCCACTTATGTGCAGCATCACGATCTGTGGTGTGGCTTCTTTCCTCCTCTCTCCTGACAACTGAGCACTACAACAGAATATAAACTCTTTTTCTCCCGGTACAAGAGAACATGGCAAATGAGTAATTAGGAGCTAAAATCCTATCCCATCCATAAAATATTAAAATCTGATTTTAGCTTAGAGCTTGTTGGATGTGATAGATGTACAAGAAATGTTCATGCATTTATTAATATAGTTGGTTGAATTAATAGTGACCTCACTAACTTAAAATAACTTGGGAGAAGGCCCAGTGCAATTACGGGATACTTTTTTAAGTAAATACTTTACTTAGTTTCAAACATGGTCAGTAACCAAAATAATTCTGAAAAGAATTACCTGGGACAATCTATGATACAACGCAGTGACAAAGAATGATTTATAACTGGCACACCAAAGCTGGTACACACAATATCAGGTTAATTCCTGTCATCTATTTTGGAACAGAAAGGGCCCTGACTTTGTGCTGGAAAAGCTGGCATCTCTACACCTTTACCCATAAGGAGGGAATTAAAACGCCTCCACCTGGGGATTACTAGGAACCTGGGAATTCAAAGAACAAGAATGAAACTGCAAACCCTGTGAAATGGGATTGTCTATACACACCAGCTCAGAGCAATCGCCCAGTGCCCAGCACAGTGACGACCCTTAGCCAGCTCTTCATATATACATGTGACAAAAAAATAAATGTGCAAGTTTGTGATACAGAGCTCATCACATAAATTATGAGGACCTGGCATTTCGGGGGTAATTCTGTGGTCCCTAGCCACGGGTGATTTTTCAGGTGTTCTCACAGAACCTCTGGGGTCCTATTCTGGCTCTCACTGGCCACACATACTGATGTTCACCCACTGCGGTGGGCCTCCAGTGGCCTTTTTTTTATAAACCATGAGCCTGTCATTTTGGTCACATATTTTTTTGGACCAGAGATGGGCATTTAACCTGAAAGGATTCAATCACATTTTCTCAACTCAGAATTTGGAATTAGTACCGAGAAAATCTATTTTTGTATGACAAAGAGAAAGGTTGTTGTTTATTATTATTATTATTATTATTATTATTATTATTACTATGTTCAGTTAACCAGCATATAGAAAATCTATTTTTTTTCCAGGTCAGTTGCTAGAAAAGTTACATGTAAACTGAGGAGCTGTGAATGAATCATGTTCTTCCATGTACATCAGAGAAGCGGATCTCAGAGAGAAAAACAAAGAGACTTTTGAAAGGAAACAAATATTCCATTCCTAGTTCGAGGCCCTAATTAAAGTCTAACTGCTTCTCTGCCCTTGGGAGCCATAATATGTTCTCTATACTCTAATGATAAGTTTTTCCCTTGTGCTAGCTTGGAATATAAAGTAAAATAACTTTAATACAACAAGGAAAGGATAAGCAGTAAGAAAAAAAAAACTTACTGCAAAATAAACAAACACCAGAAGGTGTAAACAATCTTTGCTCACACTACATTGATTTTTTTTTTTTTTTGATCTATAATGCTGAGCTGAAGTAAGCTTGGGTTAGTGAGAGAAGAATCCAATACATGCTCATCTGAGCTGTGTGTTTGAACAGCTCAGAACTTCTCCGGGACTAGCTGGTCACAGGAAAACACATGGCATTACATGATTTTTCAATATTTTATTTCACGTGGCTACTTCTAACAACTATTTCATTCCTTCTATGTATAAGAGGTCACTGAGCCTCAAATAGAAAAAGTGACTTATCCAAGATTTCATAGTGCACAAGAAGCAAGAAACCTAAGACAACCTCGTGCTTTCTGTCTCTAAGTGTTAGGCTCTTCCTTGACCAACCTCAAGGATAGGAGGAAAACCACATGGATATTTTGTACTTGAGGGCAGTAGATCTCAATCATTTTAGTATGGGAAAATGTTTTTGAAGTCAAAAGACTTTAAAAGAACTGCACTTCAGAATAAACACAATTCACTAACAGGAAAAAAAAATCAATGAGAAAAATTATAATAATGTCAATAATGCTTTAAAATAATTTTTTGTTATTACCAATATACAAAATTGAAAATTTTGCATGTTGATGTATATTGGAGGAGGGTGTTAAAAGAGATAGAATGTAACCGAACAACCATACTATTTTTAATTTATTCTAAATATAGTGGTTGGTGCACTTAAGGATTCAGAATCCCTATCATTAGACCAAGACCTCCCAGGGGACCACCGCCCTCAAGGAACTGCTCCAGTAAGGAAAACTGTTTCTAATTTTAGACATTTTGAAGAGGTTAATTTTAGACATGTCAAAAATGATTTCATTTAGTAATAACTCTTAGAGATAGCCTTGCCTCAAGATATTAAAAACAAGAGGACTTTTCGTGAGTTACAGGCATCCACAATTTTTGTTAGGGCTGAGAGAGTACAGGTCAAAGGGGCCATTGCCATATTTTGGAAAACCCAGGAGTATGTGAATCATCAGGAAGCTGTTGCCAGTGACCACAACTGCCTGCGCCACAATGTGTATGATTCCCACGCTACCCAGAGCATTGGCTAAACCCTATGTCTGTAACCGTTGGGATTATGTGCCTGCCTACAGCTGCTGCCAAAGAATACTGGCTTCTCCCCTTCCTCTTCTCAATTCCATAGGAGTGCTTCTCACTGGCAGAATATAACGTGGAATTATGCCAGTAAGGGAGGCTGGTAAATGCAGTCCTCAATCTTCCCTGTGATTGTATAAGGGAAAAGTTGATGCTGACTTGGTAACAAATGATCCAGGACAATCGGGCCCTTTTCTCAACTCAGATCCATAAAATCTTTTTGACCCATATTTATTTTCCAACCAACATTAGCAACAACTTCATGTTTCTACCTAAAATGAAGCATCTATGTCTCATTCAAATGTAGATACACTCATCCTCTCCTGAAAAAGGAACTATACCCATCTCTGGGCAGTGTTAATTCCTCTTCTGCTTTAGTCACAGCACTTCTTTAATAGACAGTAGAGATTAAATTAGCAAATTAATCACAACTAACACACCTTATATAAAACTGTATGTAAAAGAAGATACAAAGAAGAAATTGGTATCAAAGCCAAAACAAAAACAAAAAAAATTAATAGCTACCACCGTTCTCATTTTTACAAGCAGTCACAAGGTCATAGTTAAGCTTCCTTCTTCTACTGTGCATTCCATGTTCCCTTCACGATCAGTCAGCATCTAAGTATGTCATACTTATTTATCTCCTGGGATGACCCAAATTTCATTCCTAAAGGTACCGGTATTGGGCTGCTGTAGATGTCCATTAACTTAACCAGTGACTATAGAATGTACACGAGTAAATTCCCTAGGCTCCAGACACACTCTGCTTTACATCCCTATGTACCCATTTCTCTCTCAGAACCAGAATCAATCACCATTGATATAGTAACCCCTTTCTTTGTCTCTTGGTTCAGTGGTACAATGAGTCCCTAAATGGTCAGTGTGTTATCTCAACTCTCAGAAAGAATAAATGTTGTATCCTCTAGTGAAAGGATTCTTCATTTGAGAACTAAAACTACTAAACCAGGAAAGTCCAAAGTTTTGGAGCTGGGAGGCAAAATTTGGTTTTCTAGACCTATATTCTGGCAGTGGGTTAAATGGTATAATACGTGAGTTGCTAGTTTTGAGTATTTACTGCTCTTGCTTCTGAATGAATGAGGGACAAGATAAGACTAGTCAATCCCACGACTGTGATTATTTCCCCCACTTTTTTTTTTAAGATTTTATTTATTTATTTGACAGAGAGAGAGAGATCACAAGTAGGCGGAGAGGCAAGCAGGGGGTGGGGGGAATCAGGCTCCCCACTGAGCAGAGAGCCTGATGCGGGGCTCAATCCCAGGACCCTGAGATCATGACCAGAGCCGAAGGAAGAGGCTTTAACCCACTGAGCCACCCAGGCGCCCCTATTTCCCTCACTTTCTTATTATTTATTATTTTGGCCACAAAATAAAATTCCTTGGTCAGAATAAAAATATTGTGTGATATCAAAACAGTGAATAATGCATTCAATACGTCTACAGATGGTGATGCTGGCAGCAATGGACAGCAGACCAGTGTCCATATTATGCATCTATTCCAGGGAGAAAAAAAATTGCTGCCCCCTCAGTGATGGAAGGAGTCCAATGTAATCAACTTGCCACCAGGTGGCTGGCTGGTCCTCCTGGAGAATGTTGCCATATTGGGAACTCAGCTTTGGTCTCTGCCATTGACATGTTGACATGTTGGGCACTGAGCAGTAGCAGCCGGATCA
The DNA here is from genome assembly GCA_028646535.1 of Procyon lotor. Classification (NCBI taxonomy): domain Eukaryota; kingdom Metazoa; phylum Chordata; class Mammalia; order Carnivora; family Procyonidae; genus Procyon; species Procyon lotor. The sequence continues at coordinate 130,627,739 of CM053603.1, read as the reverse complement.
GCTTTGGTGAGGAAAAATCAATGTTGTTGAGCCTATAAATAACATCCATCCCTGTTGACATGGCCACTTTGCAGAGAATCAAGTTGTGAAGTAGCTGGGGAAAGAAGCTGACGGCCACCACAGAACAGGTCATCTAGTCCCTGTGATTATTGAGAATTTTGCCTAGAGCAGTTGCCCTCTGCTGGACAGTGACATAAGTAACAATTATCCTTAGTCCTATGCCCATCCCCAAAGGCCCATACACAATGCCTCTTCTTCAGAGTTCCCTAGCCCCAGGTCTATAATCTTGATCTTACCAGCCAAAATTTTTGCCACTGCCCAGTGTAGGCTTATACCTATTGAAGTTCTTCCCACAAGTCAGTTTCCCTTCCCCACTGTCCTCTAGGGTCACCCCTGCAACGTAGCAGCAATCCATTCCTGTCTGGTACCAGAATATTAGAGAGAATCACCAAATTCAGACCCAATTTTTTCTTTCTTTAGTCAAATGATCATAAGCAGCTTCCCATGAGTCAGTAAGGTGTGAGGTAAGGGGGAGGCAGGAATATGGAAAAAGTAGATCCCATCAGAGTTCAAACCACTTGCTCAAGCCACTTACTCCTACCTCTGGCACTTACTCAAATCCAATCTCATATATACCATTTCTACTTAATTACGGAATGCTACTGCACGTGCCAAACTTAATGGCTTGGTTAATCAGACAACATTCAGTAAATGGTGTGTAATTCACGTTTCACAGTCACATACTGTCCAATGATCACAGATTCAGTCTCTACCAGGCAAATGTAGCAAAGAACGTAGTTGTTTTCAACAGGGTATGACTTTACCTCACAACTCTAGGGGCCTACACTGAGACTGATCAGAAATTTCCTGGGATTTCAAAAAGTGTTCCTACCAGGCACAGACATCCCACAGGATCTGATAAGGCAGAGCACCTTAACACTATAGCCTGCGCGTGCATGCTGCAGAGCTGTCTCTTGCTGGGCTCCACTCAAAACTGGAAGTCTTCTGGATTATTTGGTAAATGAGTCAAATCATCACACTGAAATGTGGTATTCAGAGAGGTCAGCCGTTATTGCATTTCTTTGTTAGTGAGTAGGGATCCAAAATGCTGCCGCCTGTCTAACACTACATAAGTGATAGCTCAACATCCCAGACCACTCAACTCCTGAAACTGCTCTGAAAGTGATGAACCCTGACTTTTCAGGGGACATATTCCCACCTACTTATATACATGTACTAGTGAGCACACTTCATATATTTTCTACTCACCAGGGCAACTGGTAGGGTATCATCAATGCCGAAACCAGTAAGATGACCTATGGGTTACTGAGATGATTAAGGTCCCTGCAGACTCCAAATAACACAGGGTTTGAGAGTTGGCATAGACATGAGGTCAGTGAAAAAAAAAAAAAAAGGCATACTCCTGTCCCTGGTAGGTGAAAGAAACAGCCTCTCATGGACTTTCGCTAGAGAAACACAATAATAAAATGTGGTTTAATTAAAAAGAGAGAGAGAAACAATGGATGGGTCAATGACTGCATATAAGGGATGAAATACAAGGTGGATATGAATACCAAAAAGGACAACAGGGCCAAAGCCATACACAGAAGGGTATAACATGCAGATATCTGCTCTTGAAAGAGACCATATCTAAAAAAGTAGCTGAAACTGGGATTTCTACTATTGGGTTTAACAGAAGCCATTGCTCTTCTTCAAGATCTAGTGTGTTCTGTGTAGAATAAATATACATGTTAAGTGGTGAAGATGTAAGAACCATGCTTTCACATCTTGCAATGTTTTTATAATAGCACTAACTTCCCAATTTTTCAAGGGAAGATAGCTTTTGGTTTACTATTTGTATGGGAGAGACAGTCCCATGGACTTCTGTCTGGCCCTTCTGCAATAATTGCCCTAACTCTACAACTCAGGTGGCCAAAGCAGGGATTCTCTAGTGGCTAAGTACGTCCTTTCTAACTACGCACTCAGGAACAGGAGAAATTAACTACAGGGTGGCATTGTGGATGTACTGCACTCACCATGAGAGTGACTAAAACCCAAAATCTGTGTCTCATCTGACTTTATAAATTCTTACTCTAACCAGTGGATCACAGTGGTATACTGGATCCCCATAGATAGTATCAGTGCAGAACTAAAGACCAGGAGTCCCAAAAATATATATACGTGTTTTTTTTTCACTTTCCAAGGGCACAGAAATCTTAGAAACTGGCTGCACAAGTCTTTGGGGGAAGGCCAGGAGGACTAACAATGTATATACACTTGTGGCGGTCCTATAGGTTTCTTCCTCAAAAGGGAGGCTTCCTCCCTTCCTTCAAGCATCATTAAGCCTGTAACGAGCTCCAGTCTAGAAATTGTGTGAAAGGAACTTCGTCACCATTTTTGTGAAAGAAGTCCAGGCTCTTTATTCACTAAATGTACAGTTGTTCAGTTATTCCGATCAAGTAAGATTCTAATAGATTTCTCATCTGTTTTATTCCTCCGAATCTGTCTGTGTAAAATCATTATGATTATTATTTCTCTGGCCCTGCTGTTCATTACCATAACCACTCACCCCTTGTTTTTGGTGTTGAAGCATTATCATTTGCCCCCTGTCATTTTAGGATCCCAAATACCTATTTATTTAAGGGAGCTCATTCCACTCATGGCATTTCTCAGCATCATTTTCCACCTGTGGAAGATAACCATTAATGAGTTTTCCAAAAATACTGATATTCCCCTCACTGATGCTTTTCCCCATGCCTCATTTGAGAGAATGTTATCTGGGGCCTCTTGGTGAAGAAGTAAAGAAGCCAAGTATGATAAACCTAATCCAAATTTTCTGTCTTTCCAAGTCTTTAGATTTATTCTTCTACATTTCATCCAGGCAAGTCTAGCATCTCAATTTCATTTGCCACAAATCACCAATGAGTCCACATTTATGTTCACCAAGTAAGCAATTGTTAAAATCAATTTCAGTTGGTTAAGATAAAATTTCAAATCTATATTGATAAATTCAGCCTAATCCAATGCTATAGTATTTATTCCTTGACATGAACTTTAAAGAATCTATTGGTAACATCTTCTTTTGGTGAATATGCAATTTCTTCCAAGTTTAGACTGTGTCTTATTTCCGGAGGCTTCTGAGTTCCAATATTAGTTTGGATCCACAGGCAATGAGATGGTGGGGGATAAGCTTCTCCTAACTACCTTGGGTCATTTTATTCCAGGGTCTTTAAGAATGAAGAGACAAACCACCAGACAGATGGAAGAAGGAACTGCTTCTTCTGACAAGGGAGTTCAGGATGATTTGGGGCTCAAGATCCAAATAATCAAAAGAGTCCATCCAAACATGCCAATTGTTCTAAGGATCCCCAACCTTCATTAAGCTCTTCTATGTACTGAGAACCATCCACCCCTCAGAGTCCTACAACTACTTATTTCCTTCATAACTTTCTATTACAACAGACATTTTATCACCTGGAGCATTATATCCAATAGACATCTAATAACACTAAAGTGTAAATGAAAACTAAGTTTTTACCATCACAGCCATAGACTACCAGCATTCCAATTTTCCCTAGTCATTTCTCATTTCAGGTCTAACTAAATCAGATAACCAATACCACACTTCATATTTGAGATTCTGTTTCTTGGATCCTACAGCCTTATCAAACAGGACTGGATCAGTGTGATGACTAATTTTATGTGTTAAATTGGAGGGTATTTTAGGATAAGATTAAAATTTTTAATTGGTAAACGTTAAGCAAGCAGATTGCTCTCTATAAAGTGAGTGGGCCTCATCAAACAAGTCGAAAGTCTGAATGAAACTAAGAGACCAATCTCCCCAAGCAAAAGTCAATTTTCCAACAGACTGCCTTTGAAGTTCAACTGCACCATCTCCCATTCTCCGTCTTCAGGCTGCTGGCCTTCAGACTGCAACTGCACTGCTGGCTCTGCTGGTCTCCAGCCTGCCAGCCCACACTGTAGATTTTGGATTCACCAGCCTCATGGATCACATGAGGCAATTCCTTATAATAAAATCTTTCTTTCTGTATGTATACACACCTGATTGGTTCTGTTTCTGTGGAGAATCCTAATTATAAGAGACAGGAAATCAGATGCTACTTAAGCAGGAAGAGATTTAATATGGAGAAAGAGATGTTCATAAACTGTTGTAAGGGCTGGGGGTTCAAACGTCAAGGAGGCTGGTGCTGGCTGTCAGAAAATCCTGAAGTGCAAGTATCAGAGGGAAGTCACTACTTGCGATCTTGGCTGCCTGTAATACCAAAAAGGTGATTCGCAAGACAATGCCAAGAAACCACTGACAGAGCCCTATTTCTGCCACCCTCTAAGGCCCAAATCCTGTTCACAGCTACCTCCATGACTCATGGCCTTTCTTTCCCTTTGGCTTCTAAATATTACAGAGGTACTTCCCATCAGCCAAATCCAGCAAAGAATCTAGGAACCTCTAGAAAGTCAGAATCACATGATCACGATGGGAGGTGGGGGCTGTTGCCCAGTGTTCAGAAGAGAGACAGTTGGACAGTTGAAATCGAGAGCCTATGGTGAGCTTAGTGAAGACACAAGATCCCCAACAAAGCACAGCTGAGAGCAGTTCCTGAACAAATTATAAGCACACAGAAAGTCCAAGCTAAAGAGAGCTAACAGTCATAGAACCAACTCCTCATTTGCAGAGAAGGAACTAATGCCCAGAAAAGGGAATGAAATTCTTCTAAGGCCCTTCTTAATTATTGGCATAGTCAATATTTGAACCCATAAACCATTTAAGATTCTTTCTAACGCTTAGTGGCTGCAATTTGAGTTACTTTCTGGTCTCGCCAGGGGTATAAACTGTTCCTTCCCAAACACCATGCTCCCTGGATCACTACCATTCATCCTGGAGAACTGCACCACTACTCTAAAGGATGCACCCTCTCAGCCTGTGATGTTAACAAATCACACCCTACAGATTAAAGCACTCAAAGTACTTTACTTCTAGTGGAAGGAGACCTTGATTTACGAAAGATTCAGACACCCGAACAGATCTCCTTTTCCAGTGTTCTCTCCTTACTCCTTCTTTCTTCTAGCCTCCACTTTAGGACCCAGGTCCTTTGGTTACCAGAAAAGAACATAATCTCTTCTAAGGTAAAACCAACTTTCCATTTAACTGTTTGATTTACAAATAATCATGACTTGACAGCTGCCCTGGACTCCGCCCAACAAATCCTCCTAAACCAGGCTTTCCTTCCCCTTGGTCTACAATCATTCCAGTAAGCACCAAAAGCCTTCCTCTGAGTCTCAAATCTTTTTCTTTTCTTTTTTTTTTTTTTGACCCCCTCATACATTTGTTCCCACGGCTTTGTATCCGGGCTTATTATCTCTGCCTAGATAAACATTAGCACAGCATATTATCATATCTAAAACCCAATCACATTCCAATTTCTCTGGTTTCAGATTAGAATGACTTAATCTTTTTGGAGAGAGGAAATTTGGCAACATTTCTGTCCTTTGGCAATAAAAGTAGTTCTGTGATTTTGCCAGGCCACCAGAAAGGAGAGGGCTATGTTAAATCTGACTTTGCCAGGCACCTGTACCCACCAACCCTTGGGAAAGTTCAAAGGAGCCTAAGAAACAGCAGACAGATGGGAAGCATTAGTGGTGGCCAGGACCTGGGGCTGCAATGCGAGGCCCTCTGGGTAAAACAGGGCCAGCCCTTGAGGGCTGAGAACTGCACGACTGCAGAAGTCCTTGTTCCTACACCCAAAAGCTACATGTCTACTCCCTTCTCCCTAGACACATGGATGATCTTGTCTCAGTGGCACGTATTAAGAGACAGGAAGAGATAGATGCTCCCAGGAAAGGCTCAGACTCAATTTAGCAAGAAGCTTTATGGCAGGAGGTGACAGAAGGGAGAACACAGTGCACAGCTACATGACTTGAATCCCATGTATTTCTAAGCTAGAGCTTAGAAATCTGACCAATCTACTTAGCTGTTCTTCTTCCTCGGTGCCAACCCAGGAAGAACTCACACACAGAGCAAAGATCCGGGGTCAATGCGAACTGGGTCCCCTGAGTTTGGTCTTTGCTAGACTTGTGTCCCTTCCACTCCTATAAGAACCAACCTTCTCCTGTGCCAGGCAGTTTCTAGATTAAGGTGATTTGGCTGAACTTAGGAAGAGTATGGAGTGCTTGCCAACACTTGTTCCTGATTCCGCTCCAGAATTCGTCCATTTCCCAATAGAACGAACACTAAAATAGATAAAATTTCACAACTCCCTAACTGACAGGAAGAAAAAAAAAAGTCCCTGTTCAGCTTAAAATGGTTTTTCAGTAAGAGGCTCCAGAGAATTCTTGAAGAGATTGGCACTGGCCATGCGTAGGCCAGAATGTACGCTTTCCAATTATCTGACATCCTCTTCCAACACATCCAGGGCACTCTCTGCATCTCATTTGCATCAAATTCATTTTAGCACATTTTTGATTACTATTTTATTATTCTCTTTCAATCCCAAACTTTCAATAACAGAGGTTTATTATCTTAAGTAATTCCTAGGCTTATAAGCAACCTTTACTCCCCACGACCCCCGCCTCCCCCACTTCTCCACAAACTACCCTCCTTCCCCCACCGCCGCACACATATAAGTATTCCTCATTTCCACTTCTATTACTGGTGTCATCATCAAAACTTGGACAGAAGCTGTCAGTCATAGAAAGGTGATCCTCAAACTTCCTTAGAAAATAGTCTTTTTTTTTTTTTCATATCCACCATTCCTGATGTCAAGGAAATCAACTCTTTAACATAAAACTCAGTAGAACAGTCCCTGGTTTCCTGTCTTGGCCACCACATCACAATAGTGAAACATGTCCTGAGATTTTGATGACTGGTGGTGAAAGGTAAAAAGCAGGAGAAAAGAAGACCAAGGCAGTGGAAAGAATTGGGACAGGGAAGGAGAACGGAGGAAGGATATGGAACAAAACCAAGAGAAAGAACCAGAAGAGCCATGTGATCCTTCCTCAGCAGCCCCCAAGGTTCAGTGTTCCACAGTCAGCATGGTCACCTGCCTTCCTGGGGACTTACACAGAGATGGAAAGTGGCAGGTAACATGTTCCTGGAGCCCACAGCATTCCTTATAGGAGAAGAGATCTATGTACAGCAAGGCTGACCCATAGCATGAGAAGAGTCACAGCCATTCAAGTTCTAGTTTCGGAAACCTCACCAATATATCCATTGTCCTGTGTTGTTCCCACCCCCAGCCCACAGCTAGACTTTTGAAGCTTTTTTAATAACCTAGCTCTCCTGTGTTCACTAATCCACACAGAATTTTCCACCATGTACAGAGAACTCCCCACTGAGAGAGAATTACCAAGTTCACACGTGGAGGTTAACAACCACGGGGAGGGGTGAATGGTTCCAACTGCATCTTTCATGCCCAGACTCTAGAACTGAGCCTAGAGGAGTGAGCACAGCTTAGGCTATGCCAGACAGGTGAAAAATGAGCTGTGAACTCTCCCCTGCTGGACGAGGCAAGGCCTCTGGTTAAATCATAATAGCACAGTTGATATGATCTCAGGAGGAGGCTTGCCCCACTAATCCCTCTGGAGAAAACTGTCCATGTATAACGTCTCCAGCTCATTAGAGCTTCAGTTCATTTATTAAATATTGAGCACATCAGATGGTTCTCTTTGGTGTGGAGGAGCAGAGTCCTTGTTCTTGGAGGGGGATGCTGTGTATCCTCCTGAGAAAGTCCAGTTGGCCATGCTAATTGCTAACAGATTTCTCACATACTGTTATTTCTTCATCTGCCCAGGAAGTACATGCTGCACCACAGGAGATGTGGGACAGAACTTTGTTGCTAGGAGTCTAAATGATAGTGGCAATTAATTATTCACACCAGTAAAAGGAAGAAATTTAATGAGAGCCCAGCAATAGAACCTACTCTGGGAAGTTGTCTAAGATGAGGAAGAAACACAGACATCCCTGGTCACTTAGACCACCCACTGACCTTCAGGTGGAACCATGCTCTATGGCAGTATCTGTGACCTCGGCGAAGACTCTCATTTACGGGTCATGGGACGGAGAACTGAAGCAAGGAGGTAACTTGCCAAGACACAAAGAAAGTAAGTGGCCCTGAGATCTTACGATGTGCTGTGTTCTAAGCATTTTATATCTATATACTCCTTTAATCCTAACAATTCTGTACAGTTGGTACCTCACAGTGAAGCCTGGCTCATTACCAGTTACACCAATAGTGCTAATGATGTCCTGCGTTTGGAAACTCACCTAAGAGAGAACCCTCCCCTACTTAAATTTCCATAGCCTATTTGCCTTTGTCGTAGACATAGCTAAATAAACCAGCAAAACCAACCCGGATTAAACCCATGCACAAGAGAGCTTTAATATACCTATGGAGTGTTAAAATCACAAGACAGGAGACAGAAAGAATCCAGTTAGATAAGAAACAAAGGGGGTAGCTTCAATCATATGGTATAATACTCTGGATTCGTGTTCTTGTAGCCTCTGTCTCTTGTCTTTGAATGCCTGTTGCAATCAAACTCAAATTTCCCCTTTCCTAAGCTAGCTCAAGGGCATTTCTCCTTCTTGCAATCATAATTTCCCTGTCAACACTAGCATGCACACGTGTAAATGTATGCATACATGCACACACGTGTGTGTGCTTATATACACATGCTGAATTAAAGCATGTCAGGTAAAAGACGTTCCATTGAGAAGATGAACAGAAATCATAACTGAGGACTTGGAAGGAAAAACATTTTCCCCATCTGATGTCACAGGATATTTTCTGGTTCTGAGCCAAGAATAACAACTAATGCTAATTAATACTAAACTAACATCTGAGGTCTTCCTGTGTGCTAGCTCCCAAGCATTTTATAAGAATATACTCATTTAATCCTAATGACTTTGGAACACAGCTACTATGGTAATCCCTATTTTGTAAGTGAAGAAACAGAGATTAAGTAATTCGTTCAGTGCCATCCAGTGTGTAAATTGACAGAGCCAGGTTCTGAACTGAGAGTACAGCTTCTCAGCCTCTGGTCTAGGTGGTTGATGGGCAATGGAGTCTCTAGGTTCCCCCATCTCTTTAGCGGACCTAAAGTCCAAAAAGAGGCTTTCAGAATGCCAAAGTGAAAACCTAGTGGGCATCAGCAACCAGGTCCGCTTCCTAGGTTCTAGGCAAAGGGAGGGTTTAGGATCAAAATTTTGTAAAAATAATTCTTCTTTAATTTGTCAGCCTGTGTGACTTAAACCACCACCTCAGCAGTCAGGCAACTCTGCATTTTGATTTTTACCTTAACGTTAAGACCCACAGAGCAGGGGCACCTGGGTGGCTCAGTGGGTTAAAGCCTCTGCCTTTGGCTCAGGTCATGATCTCAGGGTCCTGGGATCGAGCCCCACATCAGGCTCTCTGCTCAGCAGGGAGCCTGCTTCCCCCTCTCTCTCTGCCTGCCTCTCTGCCTACTTGTGATCTCTCTCTCTCTGTCAAATAAACAAAATCTTTAAAAAAAAAAAAAAAAAAAAAGACCCACAGATCAGCAATGTTCCTTTCTTAACATCTGGCTACATCGCCCCCAGGTCAGAGCCCACCCCCAGTACTCACAGAGCCAGAGCACTGGTGCTTTGTGAGTAAGTGGACACTAGCAATATCTGACATCACCAGTATGACCAAGTAGTTAGCCCTATAAAAAACAAAATTTAAAATGAAGTTTGAATTAAAAAAAAAAAATGTACAGTTTTAAATGTGAAGAATTAAACTGCTACGTTTGTTTCCCAAGCCAGAGACCCAGAATCGGGCTGCAGAATCATGCTGCAGTTCAAACCAAGCCACGACTCCAGAGGCCGCCCGTAGCCAACCATCTCACCTTCTCTTAACTCTTGAGCAGAAAACACAAAATGTCTTCTCTTCTCACTGGCACAGAGAGCTTATATGCCTGAGAAAGGAAACATGGTTGCAAAGAGCAGAGGACACAGGATACAAAATTCAAGAAACACACTGTAGGTTACTGGGAAAAAGTATCACAAGAGTCACAGGCAGAGGTGGACAGTCATACAAAATACAAACTGCCTAAAGAGAATAGCTATTATTTCGATGGAATCATCCCAAATTTTGTCTTATGTTTGGAGACAGAAAATAAAATATATCCAATTTATCTGAGTTCAGAGTCTGAAGAAGCTGGCTCACAGGCTTGTTTCCTATGAAACCTTTTCAAAGGAATAACCTGATTTCCTGTTTATTACGGATTGCCAACCACATAATGCAGTTTCAGCTCCCTGGATCTCCTGCAATACTTTATAATCCAGAGAATATAAAGGAGCAATGGGGTTGAAAACGCAGGGTAGACAATGGATAAGTATATTTTTTCTTTTTTTGGTGAAACAACACAGGACATACTGCCAGCATTTTCAACTTCAACAAGAAATAAAAGAGAATAAAGAATTTGGAAATCTAGGGCCGAGAAATATTTCCATTCCCTTCCTGCCTTTCATTCATTCCAAGTTGATGGAAGAAACCTGGGCAATTACTAATGTTTGTTTAGTCTACATTCATAAGGAAAAAAATCTGAGTAGGGGAAGAGAGGACAGAGCATGCAGAGAGATTCTGGAGAAGAGAACAGTAAGATCAGCGAGCGATGTGACAGAAACACAGCACTGTCCTTTACAAAGCAAGTTTCTAGTGACTCCTAGGGGCCACATCTAAAAACATTTACTTAGCATGTCCAAAGGCCACCCATATCCCCTCATTAACTTCTGTTTATTCCTATCCATGTAACACATAGACAACTTATATTTTTCTAGTACTTTATAATTTACATTTTCCCATTCACCTGGCCTCTTGGTGCTCCAAGCAAGCCTACTTATAGGGACCATTACAAAAAGGAAGGAACATAAAGTCTGGGACTTTTACCCAACATGTGATAGGAATCTGTCTATAACATTTGTCCAGAAATTAACCCTCTCCTTTTCTGCATTTTGACTGCCAGAATCCATCTACCCCTTTAAAAATAATCAGACACAACATTTCATCTGAGCAACTAGTACCTCTTTTTCTCTCAATCTATACACTCTAAGTAGAGCTGACTCCATTTCAAGTGTTCTGACTCAGATCTGGCCTACTGAGTATCACATGTTCTCGTTTTGTCTCTTTTTACTTGTTCTTTTGTTTCTTAAATTCCACATATAAATGAAATCAAATGGTATTCGACTTTGTCTGATTTATTTCACTTAGCATTATACTCTCTAGGTCCACCTGGGTTACTACAAATATACATATAGTCTCTTTCACCCATTAATCTAGTGATGGACACTTGGGTTGTTTTCACATGTCAGCTATTGTAAATAATGCTTCAATAAAAACAGGAGTGCATATATCTTTTTGAATTAGTGTTTTCATTTTCTTTGAGAAAATACCCAGTAGTGGAATTACTGGATCATATGGTATTTCTTATTTTTAATTTTTTTAAGAATCTTCATAGTGTTTTCCACAATGGCTACAACAATTTTCATTCCCACCAACAGTGCACAAAGGTTCCTTTTTCTCCACATCCTCACCAACACTTGTTATTTGTCTTTTTTTTTTTTTAAGCCATTCCAACACATGTAAAGTGATATCTAGTTTTGGTTTTGATTTGCGTATACCTGATGATGAGTGATGCTGAGCATCTTTTCATGGGTCTGGTGGCCCTTTGTGTGTCTACTTTGGAAAAATGTCCATGGAGGTCCTCTGCTCATTTCTTAATCAGATTATTTGGTTTATTGGTGTTGAGTCACAGAGGTTCTTTACATACTTTTGATATTAACTTCTTGTCACATATATCATTTGCAAATACCTTCTCCCATCTAGTAGGCTGACTTGTGGTTTTGTTAATGGTTCTCTTTTTTCAAAGTTTCAAAGAAACTTCAAAAGTTCAAAAGTTTCAAAGAAATTTTTATTTTGATATAGTCCCAATATTTTGATTTTGCTTCTTTTTCCTTGCCTGAGGAGACATATCTAGAAAAATGTTTCTACAGCCAATGTTAAAGAAATTACTGTCTATGTTTTCCTCTAGTTTTATGCTTTTAGGTCTCAGATTTAGGTCTTTAATCCATTTTGAGTATTTTGGGGTATGGTGTAAGAAAGTAATCCAGTTTCATTATTTTGCATGTGGCTGTCCAGTTTTCCTAGCAACATTTGAAGAGACTGTCTTTTCCCTATTGCATATTCTTGCCTCTTTTGTTGTGGGTTTACTGGCCACACATGTAAGGATTTATTTCTGAGCTCTCTATTCTGCTCCATTGATCTATGTGTCTATTTTTGTGAGACTATCACACTGTTTTGATTACTACAGCTTTGTAGTATATCTTGTAATCTAGGATTGTGTTATATCCAGGCTTGTTCTTCTTTCTCAAGTTTCCTTTGGATATTCGGGGTCTTTTATGTTTCCATACAAATTTTAGTCTTATTTGTTTTAGTTCTGTAAAGGATGTGGTATTTTGATAGAGATTATATTGACTCTATAGACAGCTTTGGGTAGAATGAACATTTTAACAATATTGATTTTTCCAATCCATGAGCAAGGAACATCTTTCCATTTGTGTCATCTTCAATTTCTTTCATCAGTATTTTCTAGTTTTTTAAGTACAGGTTTCTCTCCTCCTTGGATTATTTCTAGGTATTCTATTACATGCTCTTAGGATAATAACCCAATCAGGACTAATGAGGTACAAATTTATTTGGTTGGGTCTGCTGAAAGAGGTGATCCCTTTTCCACAAGATCTGAATCTCACAAGATCGAGCCTGGTATCTCTAATTGAAATCATACTGAAACCAACTATGGCACTTTATGAGCCTCTGGATCAAACCAAATATGAAGGGAAACCCTCTATCTTTTCAGTTTACTTAACTTTTCAGTTAAGTAAAACAACATGTTTGGTTTTTTTCTCAGGCTAGTTTGAATTGGGTTTTCTTTCACTTATCCTAACTGGTATATTACCCAATGCCTTGAGTATGTCCCTCCCCAAAACATTCCTCAAGACAAAGAGGATAATTTTGGGGTGCCTGGGTGGCTCAGTCGTTAGGCATCTGCCTTCGGCTCGGGTCGTGGTCCTGGAGTCCCAGGATCGAGCCCCGCATGGGGCTCCTTGCTCGGCGGGAAGCCTGCTTCTCCCGCTACCATTCCCTCTGCTTGTGTTCCCTCTCTCGCTGTGTTTCTCTCTGTCAAATAAATAAAACATATTTAAAAAAAAAAAAAAAAGGATAATCTTTCCAGATAGAAGATTAGGACATAAAAGGTCACACTGCCTGAACTTCAACCTAAATATTCTATCACCAGGTAGTAAGCTTCTACTCCTGATATCATCATTATGCTTATCTCTTGCCTCCACTCTTGGGCTACATAATCTCACTCTTCCTCTCCTACCAGAATAATTCATGCCCTACTGACAAAGCTAGGCTCACATTTTCCCTTCTTGGAACTCCTCTGGCTGATCTTGGTACTTAGTTACATAGACCTTTTGTTATTGTTCTTATTTATAATTTTAGATACCTTATCTTTCCAAGTGGACTTTAAGATATCTGAAGATGAAAGCGTGTTCTTAGACTACATCTCTACCCCTCTCATTGTCCTTAACAGTATGTACGTGGTACACATTATCAACAGGCAATGTTCTTTACTGAACTAGCAAAAGGAAGTGCAAAGGAGGTAGGAGATGACACCACAGGCAGATAGCTAAGTGATGAAAGAATGAAGAGATGGTAGAGTTAATCCCTGTGATATCCGTAATACTGGCTTTGTGATTCTGGTTAAAGTTTATGAATCTTCTCAAGAAAAGCAGCACATGGTTTAAAGGTACTGTATCTCATACTAAGAATCAAGAAACCCACAGAATATAACAGAGTCCTAACCCCACAGTAGGCCTTCAACAAATTTTTAAAAAATCTAATCATGAGTTGGGCACCAATCCAAGTTATTACTCCATGGAATATTCCCAGAAGTACTTTCTTAATGATGATAAATAATCCAAAACATTTTCTCATGGCTTATTTTTTCATGTTTTATTCATGTGTTAACGAATAATAAAAATAGTAACAACCATTTTGTCAAATATCTACTATGTGCAAGACATTGCCAGACAGAGAGATGCTTTGCATATATTACATCCAATCCTTTAAAAAGCTGCAAAGTATGTAGTATTATTGACTTTTTAAAAATAAACAAGAGTACCCTAAAGAAGTTAAGTGGGAGTTCTGTTAGGGGAACCAGAAAACCAAGCAAATATCCCAACCAAAAATCACATAGAAATATGGACTAAAATAATACAACAAAAATCACATAGAAATATGGACTAAAATAATACAAACATCTGTTAAAGAGCTGAGCATGTAACAAACCAGGTGACAATTCCAAGGACCAAACATGACGAGGAATCTGAATGCACAAGAGCAAGGATGTGAGCTGCAGCTGCAGCAGTCTGGGAGGTGGTCAGGATTCCCGGTTTGTGTAACCCAGTCCTTTGGATTTTATGCCCAGACAGGGCCAGGAGATAAAGTAAGCTATAGAGTCAGAATTAAGTCACTTCACATAAAACCTCAATAGAAACCTCAATGGGCTGTAAATTCAGTAAAAGGGTAAACTAAAAAAAAAAAAACTATCCACTGGTACAGAGAAAGAGAAATAACAAGAAAGCTTTTTCTGTTGGAGACTGGGCACTGATAGAAATAAATTAAAGTTTACCCTAACAAATTATAACCAGTTACGTGTCTCTGTGAGTGTGCTGAGTGTGAATTTGCTACTCCCAGGCTCTAGGAAACCATAAAATGTTTTCTGGCCTATTAATGTCCCTAGAGCACCTGGGAGGAAAAACAAACAAAAAAGGACATGGTTTCAACCCAGGCCATACAGGATTCCATTAGAAAATGTACTGCCAGATCAGCTTATATTATAAAATGTGTAATAATTCAAACTACAAAATGGTAAAAAAAAAAAAAAAACAAGTAAAGAAAATCTCCTCACTAAACCAAAGTCAGCATATAAAACATACAGGAGGATTAGACTCCCTAAGATCTTTGAATGATAGAACTATCAAGGAAATTGCAAATAAATATTTTAAATGGCTAACTTAAACTCAGTGAACAGGTTAAGCAGATTAGATAGACCTGAAGAAAGAATAATGAACATGAAAGTATTTGAGAGGGAACTACCGAGATTTATGTTTAGAGAACCGAAGAGAAAAAATATAAGCTCGTGTTGAGGAATATGGATGACAAAATGAGCAGGCCCAACATACGTCTAAGGGGAGTTCCAGAAAGAGAAAACAGAGAGAAATGGGAAACGCATTAGCTAAAAAAATAACAGCAGAAGATTTCCTAGTAGTGAAGAAATACATACTTCAGGATGTATGATTATTTATGAGCAGAATAAGTACAAATAAATTCCTGCCTATATACCCATTGTGAAGCTCCACAAGAGCAAAGAAGAGATGTTAAAGACATCCAGAGAGAAAAGCCAGGTCATCCACAAAGGAACAATAAAACTAACAATATGTTTCTCAACAGCGACAATAGAAACAAAAAGATGAAGGAATAATAGCTTTGAAGTACTGAGAGAAAACAATGCCAACCGTCAATTCTTTATCAATCCAGACCATGATCCATGATGAGTCAGAATGAAATAAAGATGACTTCAGGCACACTAGGTCACAGAGATATCTACTAACAAATACTTACTCAAAGAACTAGTAAAAAATGCACTTTAGAAGGGATTCTCAACCCAAAAGGAAGGGCTAAACTACATGAAGGAATGATGACCAAATAAATTTAAATGTGGTTAATCTAAATAAGCATTAATTATAAAATCAATAATAATAATAATTGGTGAATATAAAATCAGACAAATCTTACAACTGAACAAAAAATGCTCAAAAAGAGAGAGGACAACTAAATTCTAAGATTCTTTATTGCCTGGGAGAATACAGATTTTGCTAAGCCAAACATGCATCTAAAATGTTAAGCATGACCTTTAAAAAATGAAAGCAGAAAGCATGAATTTCAAACAGTAGAAGAGGAAAAATAGATAAAAAATAACAATCAATATAAGGCAGTAAAGAAAGGGGGAAAACAAGACAAGCAGAATCAAGAGAAAGCATAAAATAAGATGGAGAAATAAAATCAATTATTGTATTAATCACAACAAATATACATTACATATGTTAGTTAAAAGACTGACAGATTACAATTAAAAATGTTCGGTAACATGCTCCTTATATGAACAGATAATTCATAGAAAGCCAAGCCAGAAGACACATTAGCACAAGAATAAATGTTCAACCTTATCAGTACTTAGGGAATTGAAAGTAAAGACAATAATAGTGTCCCATTTCAAAGCTATCACCTTAAAAATTCTGACTACATAGTTGGTAGAAGGAAAAAATGGTATAACCACTTTGAAAAGATATTTGGCAAAATCTAGTATAGTTAAAAATACATGTATCTTTAACCTTACAACCCTACTCCTAGGTGAACGTCCTACAGGAACTATTACAAAAGTACATATGAATTTATATTCAGAAATACTTATTATAGCCAAAATTTGTAATGATAAAAAAAACTATAAGCAGCAAATGTACATCATCAAAAGCATCACCTTAAAATCTAAATTAAGGTAAATGGAATGCTATGCAACCAGTAACATGAACAAATGAATACATGAGTGAATGAATGAATTACAACTATGTTCATAAAGACAAATTTCAGAAACAATGTTGAGCAACAAGGGCAAGTTGCAGTCAGATATTATTTGCATATTGGTTATATATGATATTATTTGCATAAAGGTTAAAAATATAAATCCTTGGGGCATGACGGTGGCTTTAGTGGGTTAAGTATCTGCCTTCGGCTCAGGTCATGATCCCAGGGTCCTGAGATTGAGCAGCATGTCAGGCTCCCTGCTCATCAGGGAGCCTGCTTCTCCCTCTCCCCTCTGCTTGTGCATTCTCTCTCTCAAATAAATAAATAATATCTTAATAAAAAAATAAATTCTCAGACGCCTGGGTGGCTCAGTGGGTTAAAGCCTCTGTCTTCAGCTCAGGTCATGATCTCAGGGTCCTGGGATCGAGCCCCGCATCGGGTTCTCTGCTTAGCAAGGAGCCTGCTTCCCCCTCTCTGCCTGCCTCTTGCCTACTTGTGATCTCTCTCTGTTAAATAAATAAATAAAATCTTTTTAAAAAAATAAATAAATTCTTATAGATTCATGGATATGAAGTATAAAAATTTTCAAAAAAAGGACAATGAAAGGTCTAGGAATAGAGGGAATACACACATTGTACTAAAACTGAACTCGTTATGCTTTTTTATTAAATATAAAAAGCAAAAATACAAAATGTTAAAAAAATTTTTAATTATTTATTTATTTATTTATTTGACAGAGAGAGAGAGAGAGAGAGAGATCAAAAGCTGGCAGAGAGGCAGGCAGAGACAGAGAGGGGGAAGCAGGCTCCCCGCTGAGCAGAGAGCCCAATGCGGGACTCGATCCCGGGACCCTGGGATCATGACCTGAGCTGAAGGCAGAGGCTTTAACCCACTGAGCCACCCAGGCACCCCACAAAATGTTGAAATTAGACAATTTAGGTGGTGTGTCCATGGATTTCATTGCATCAGTCTTTGCACTTTTACTTATGGTTAAAATGTCTCGTAAATTTAGAAAATACATATAACATAAATATATACAACTTTTATTTTTAAAAAATCTTTAAAAAATAAAAACATTTAAGAAAATAGTAACATTTGAGCAGTGTGTTTGACTAGTGTTTCTCAAACTCTAATGGCATATGAATGACTGAAGATTTTGCTAAAAGCTAGAATCTCATTATAAGTTTTGGGGCAAAGTCTAAGAACATGCATTTTGTACAATATCCCCAGTGATACTGACCAATGGGTTTAAGACCCCACTTTCGAAAAGCAAGTTGGTAGATTATATTATTCCTGAAAATGTGTTGCTCATCTCTGACAAGGATTATACTTTCGCAACCCTGTTGATGTCAGGCTTGGTCATGTGTGTTGCTTTCGCCATGAAACGGGCAGAAGTGATGTGTGATATTTCCTAGGAGAGACTTGAAGGCCAACATGTACCTTTCCATGTTGATTTCTTTTCCTTCTGCAATGAAATTAGCAATGGTCCAGACAGACATGTCTCAATCAGCCTGGGTCAAGAAATAAAGATTCTCGGGGACCAAGACAAGATGGCGGAGGTGTAGGAGGCACGGAGAGCACTGGGATCCAGAAAGAGGCTGAAAACCACTCTAAAAGCCG
>CM053603.1:130511616-130608943 GCA_028646535.1 Procyon lotor | reverse complement strand
AAACTTACACTGATGAAAGCCACTGAAATTAGGAGCTATTTGTTACTGCAATATAACCCAACCTAGTCTCTGGTTAATATAAGCCATATGGTACGGTATATACATGTATTATAATGGGTTTAAAGAACCATCCTGGGGCACCTGGCTGGCTCAGTGTGTAGAGCACACGACTCTGGATCTTAGGGTCAGGAGTTCAAGCCTCACATCAGGGTGTAGAGTTTACTTAAAGAAAATAATAAAATAAAGAACCACCTTCCACCACCCATTTGACTGGGGACTTTGGCCAAGATATTTAACTTTCCTGGATCTCAGCTACCTCATACACAAAATGGGAATAAAACTTGATTGCCTCAGGGTAGAAAAAAAAAACATGCAACAGCTCAGAAAGAGTATGCTTGTTAAAGAATTGGATCCCTACAACCCTTCCCAAAAAGAAGGAAATGAGGAGGAAAGAAGAGAAGAAAAGAAAGATGAGGAGGAGAAAAAGGAAAGAAGGGAGGAAAGAGAATTCTAAATTACTTTCCAGATCATACAGCTCACAGGTTCCTAGACTGAAACACCAACCCAAGCAGTTTCACTCCAAAACCCAGTCCTTTTCTACCCTGCCAAGCTGATGAGGTCAGTCTGAATGAACAGATGTTCATTCAACATGTTCAATCTGAAGGCTTTTTTAGTTTAAAAGGGTTGACCCTCCTCTCTTTAGGATCACCCCTTGACTCATCCCCAACCTCCTTTCTTTCCACCTAGCTTCCACTCATTCTTCACCTTTCTTAATCCCAGAAGACAGGAGCAGGTGCCATGGCTTTAGAAAAGAAAATGAATAACACTATAAATTTTAATGGACGAAGGCAGATTTGACCATCCTTGGAGTGCCACCTTCTTACAGTTGGCATCTGAAAATTTGCCCTGTCTCCCCAGAGGAAACAATCTAATCAAGTCTTCAGCTTATTAACAAATTACTAAGTATCTGCCAAGTGCTTTCTCAGAGTCTACGACTGTGCTCACAGTTAGTTGCTTGATCTAGGAACAGAAAGACATTAGCCAGTGATGCTGATAACACTGAAAGGGAGAACAGTGCACATGATGAAAACTTAGAAATGGAAAACAAAGCCCTAAGGATTTAAATATATAAAGAAGAGATTGAACTTACAAAAATGCAAACTGTATATAAACTAAAATATCCTCATCTTAGGTAGAATTATTCCAAAGCACAAAAAGTCATTAGGAATGAAAAAGGGGCTAGAAGGGATCAGAGAGTGACAGATAAGAATGAATGTTGGTGATAAACAAGAAAAAGATATGAAATCTCAATGTACTACTCCAACAAAAAGGGCCATTGTTGTTTTGTTTGATTACATAAGAAAAGGGAACGCATCCCAGAAAAAACAGATGATCATTTATCTTTAAGAAACTGATTAAGCTGTACCTAGCATGCTGCACACTGCACTTGTAACAGCTTGGGAACTAGTAATAAACAAGAAGATGAAACGCTGCCCTGAATAGGCTGAGTTGATCCGCTAATGGGTCGGCAGGTGACTCAGAGTCAACTAACACCCAGCACCCACTGTGCGCCCGGCTCCGTCCTGGGTCCAAAGATAGAAAGAATTTCCAATCCAGTTTGATTTCAATCCTGACTGGAATCAAAGGAAAGAGCATACATTAATTTTACTATTTTTACCTCTTGACAGGAGTGAAAAGCTTCCCAAGAAGCACAAATCACATACATTTTTTCTAATTTACTTTTAATCTCAGGAGTTGGCTAACTCCAGCACACAAGCTGCATCTGTAATAGCAGCCTTCATCTCCACTGCCTTTGTCAAGAGGGCTGAGAAATATAAACCAAGTGATTAGAAAGAGAGCCCCTTTACTGTTAGAATCAACAGTATGGTGTGTTTGGAAGGCAGCCTAACAGCACTTCCCTCAGTCTCTCTGCTGTTATTAGATTTGCTCTTTCAAATCAAAATGCTCCTCCACCAAGGCCCTGCCTCTTCCCCCTGAATGCTATAGGGAAAGGTAAAAAGTTTCATTATGCCTCTAACCAATAGCACAGCACCATTTATAGTGGAAATTTTCCTCTCAGCCTCTGCCCAAAGTGCAACATGGGATATTAGCCATTACTATTCTCAAGCTAAGACAATGAAGGGAGGTACCCGTCAGAGCCTAATGAAGTCTCCACACGAATAAAGGGATAGTGGTACATCTGGGAATAGAAGGGGGGGGGGGGACTTGCACAGATACAAGATGGAAAAGAAGTGGCTCTGTGTAGGATGAGCGGGATGGTTGAGAAAACATCATGGATCACAACTGGAAGGAATAGCCACATAGCACATGAATTTACACAGCTCTGAAGGACTAGGTCCGTTCTAAGCTCAATAATAAGAGTTAATATAGCTAATATTTATTACACAGCAGGTACTATTCAGGTACTCTTTTAGCCACGTCTCGATTATCATCATTCCCATTTTAGATATGAGGAAATGCAGCAGAGAGAGACAAGGTAGTGGAGGGTCACAGGGCTAGTACTTTGGCAGAAGTGAGATATGAACACAGGAAGTACGAAGAGGAAGCATGTGGAGACAATTACATCAGAGGGCTTATGACACTTGAGAGCACAACATGGTAACCAAAAAGCAGAGCCAAAAAGATAAGTTTTTAAAATAAAAATTACAAAGTTAATTTTAAGAAAGTCACCTTATTTATGCCGGAAGAAAAATGAAGGTGCATTCCCTGGAGAAGGAAGAAGAAATGAGGTGCATTTTTATTCTTTTGAAACTCTTGCTTTCTAGCAATTTGCTTGAAATGGGCACTGGGTTTTGACACAATTGCTTGGGCAGTTTAAATGAGTCACTCCAATTAAAGGATTAATAATCAGAGAAAGGCTTGTATTTGATTGCATATGTTTAGTGACTGTGAAAAATAAATAAATTCATTTTTTCCTGCAATGTTTTACATTTTATAGGCAAAAGTATGTATTTGGGTGAGGGGGGGTATTGAATATAACATTATAAAAATAATGCTCCCAAAAAAGAGAATCCTAAATCAAAGCACTTGCTTTCATATGATCACCTTTTCTTTTTCTTACTGGATATCCACTTCCTCAGCTTGGATTAAGACCAATTAATCTTGTAACACTGAAAAAATAAAATAAATATATTTGGGGGGAAAAAAAGAGCTCAATAGACACGGAAGAAGAGCTCACCATGTATCAGGTGCTATGTGGGGTACCGAAGACACGGGATTCCTCCCCAAATGAAGCCACAATCCTACAGTACAGACAAATGTAGAAATAAGAGAAATATAAGGTAGAAATAAATTCCAAAGTCGGGGGAGGGAGAACTGGCTGCATACACTTAAAGGACAGAAAAGCTATATGTGATTGAAGTGTTCTGAAGAGGTATACAAAGAAAACAGAGATTGGATTGAATCCTAGGTAAGATTTTGAAAGGGAAAAGGCATTCCAGGAAAGAGGGTTGGCATGAATGAAGGCTCAGTAGTGGAAAAAAGACAATGCATATTTGAGAAAT
Organism: Procyon lotor; assembly: GCA_028646535.1. NCBI lineage: Eukaryota > Metazoa > Chordata > Mammalia > Carnivora > Procyonidae > Procyon > Procyon lotor. The sequence goes on along the minus strand of CM053603.1, from coordinate 130,605,419 downwards.
ACTAAGGGCCATAATCTGCCCAGAATGCACATGGCATGCTTATATGGTAGAAGAGGCCAATAGAGTTGAAAAACTAAATTAAAGCCATATGGTGTAAGATCTTAAAATATTAAGTTTTAACAGAGATAGCTATTAAAGTTCTCATGCAGAAAAATGGCAAGGTTAGAGACAATGTATTCTAGAAAAATCGCTATGCTAGTAGTAGTATAGAGAGTGGTTGGGGTAAGAAAATCCCTGAAGTAGGGGCTGAGAAATCTTCATGCCCCGGCTATGAACTTCACCCTCAGCCACAAACAACCACCACTGAGAGGCCTGCCTTTGCTCATGGAAGGCATAAGGCAAGAAAACAGGAATGAATCTGTCTGTCCCACTCTTGGAAGAAAAAACAAGTCCATGTGATGTAGCATGTGAAGATGGCTACCACACTGCCAGTCTGTGGGACAGTCTCTGTCATTGGTCCTTAAATCTGAAAGTTTCCTCCTCATCCTGTACTTATTATGTTCCTGGACTCAGACAATCTCTTCGGATTCTGCTTCTGACCCTCTGCTCTGTTTCACTGCCTGCTATCCAGTTTCCCCTCATTAAGTTTCCATCTCTACCCACAGGGACTTTGCTTGGTTGCAAACTGGTAGTTTGGATGACCAAATTCCTAGACTCTTCATCTTATTTTGCCCTGGAATGGTGCTTTCAGATCTATCTTGGTTCCGTCCTCTCCAGCCCCACCATTATCCAGGCTAAGATCTGAAACTTCTTGGGTCTGGAGCCCCAGAACCCCATTTATGAGGAAAGAGTAAAAGACAATGTTATTTCAGAGAAGCACTTTCCAAGTATCTCCACTTCCCAAGCTCTCTGGAAAGAACTGAAATCATCCCACTGACAGCAGCCAGAGTTATGAGCTATGAAATACCAAAACAGGGAAGAGTCACCTAGACCTCTCTATCATTTTATTCAGAAAAAAAGATACGTTAAGTGGCTCATTTAGTGGTCTTTTAATTCATGGTCTGAACTGCTTCACTTCTAAAACACTGTATGTTGAAAAATCCTAGCCAAATATAATAATTCCATTGAAATTTTGGAGCAAATGGATTATTAATACATACTAGCAACTAATCATCAAATTTACTATGATTACAATTGTATTCCATTTTCATTCATTCATTTCACTCATTATTCATAGTCACACAAAGTGACAACGAGAAGTAACATCCCCTGACTGTCTAGGTGTTTGTTAGCAGTTAGAATGTATAAAGTGTTATATATCTAAATTACATACACAATTAAGACCACAGTGACTGCCTAATTTTTATCCACACCCTATATCACTTTATTATGTAACCCTGCATTGCTTATTAATTGTTTCATTCAATCATCTTGGCTTCCCAAATGGACTGAAATTCTTAAAGGGCAGGCACTAGATCATCTTCTTGCATCCCCAGCTACCAAGCATGGTGCGAGACACAAGGTAGGCCCCCCCACCTATTATCTAATATGTTGGCTGATTACAAAGAAGAGGTGACTTTTTATACCCTTCGTGTTTAAATATAGGATACAGTATGTCATCAGTGTTCTATTAGGAGGGTAAAATTATGGGCAAGTTTTTCTTTTTACTCTTTTTTAATGTCGGTAATTTAGATATATTAATATTATACTTAGTGAAATAAATGAGAGCTAATATCCTCATCTACCACCAGCAATTAAGGAAACATGGAGTGATTCCATTATCTGCAGATGAGAAAAACAGCTACTAAATTCTTTCTCAGGAACAAGACCTAATCCTTTATTTAATATACATTTCCCTTGCTGAATTAAGCAAGGTGTCTCCCTTGCCTCTTTCTACCCCCTGTCATTCTTTACCTGTAACAAAACTGCAAGTGTAGAGGGAGTTCTTAATCTAGAACTCATTACTTTGAACAAAGTGGGAGTTGTTTTCCCTTTAACACTCACAGAATAGCAGCTTCATAGTCTCAAATAGAGATTTCCCCAAAGTTGAGGAGAACATATGGAAGAAGTGTTCAATTTTGTAAAACCCATCATATGAATTAGGACACTGATAAGTAGTGGTCTGAACAGTTTCTTCCGCTTCTAAACCACTGTATGTTGAAAAATCTTATAACTGAATACAGTAATTTTCACAGAGATTTTGGAGCAAATGGATTATTAATAAGCATTTGCACTAATAATCATATTTACTACTAATAGAATTGCATTCCATTTTTCTACAAATTGCTCTGGACACCTTCACGGTTAAGTATAAAAAACAAATAAATGAACAAAAACATCCTAGCACCGCCGGCATTTGAAAGTAGAATTTGTTGGGCTGTAAAACCAGTGAGTTATTTGTCATGCAGCTTAATTCTGTCATAAAATGCTAATCAGCCTTTCTGTCACTTTGCTCTTGCCCCATATCTTTTTATGAGAACATTAACATGGTTATTACAGAACAGAGACTCTTATGGCTGCAAACATACTTACCATTTATGTATATTTTTCTCCAACAACAACCAAAAAAAGCATTGCCACCAAAAGCCCCCAACTCCCAATTTACTATAATCCTAGTTTCTGGTATGCTGGGCTTTAGTCGGCTATGCCATCTCGATGGTGGTATCAGGTGAAGGCTACGATTAGCTTTCTCTTGTCCAGATCATTGTGTGGGTGTCAAGCTCTAAGCCTTTCTTCCTATCTCACCATAGAGCAACTGAAGCATCCTTTGTAGAGTTGGTGAAACACAGGCTATATTTTTGGTGGCTTGTTTCAACAATCCTTACAATGGAAATATGGACTCTGGAAGATAATTTCTCAAAGGCCTTAAGAGTTGGGCCCTCCTTCCAGAAAGTGAAGCAGTAAGCCCCTCAGAAAGCCTCTTCTTACACATGTGCAATCTCACTAGTGAACAGCTATACGACTGGACGATTCTTCCTAACACTGGGCCTAGACTAGGGCTGTGAGGCATCTTAGATCTCAGTAACTTGTCCTCTGGCCCACATAGAAACTAGTGCCCCGCAAAGACAGGTTTATTTCATAAAATATGTGCTTTGAACACAGACAGGTCTGAATCTGAGTCTTGGCCCCATCACTTACTCTGTCTGTAGCTCCTTTCAAATCACTTGCGTCTTTTCTGAGACTCTGGGTTTGTTGCTGCTCATGAAGTTGTTGTAAAAACTAGAATAATGTCTAAAAACCACTTGGTACAAAACAATGGCAACAATTACTATTATCCTTATTACTACTGCTACTATTACTGACTTTCCATCAGAGCCAAGTTGGGTGCTCAACTTGCATTAACTATACTCTAATACAATACTTTATTCTTCATCTAGATTCCTGAGCTCTCTCTGTTCACCTACAATTGAACTCTCTCATTTTATATGTTTTAATTTAGGCCGCCTCAGGTCCTCACTGCAAGTATAGCAGGCACTATAAGTAACTGTCTTCATTGTCTTGGTCAAAAAAAGTAAAGCAAAGAGGGTCTCTAATATTCCTGATGGTTCAATCTCTGCTTTCGACTCTAACCAAGGAGTGTGAGAGAAATCACTGTCTTTACTGCTTCCTTCTCCCCGGTTAGTTGTGAGTCCAGAAATGTGCATATAAATTCCACTTACCACAACACCTAGACACGTGAATCAGTTATTCCCAAGTTTATTCATTACACATGATAGCTCTGAACTGGGATGAAAACGGGCAGAATGAAACAAGATTGATCAGCCATTCTTGTGTTTAGGGACCTGCATACAAACTATTCAGGTGATTGAAAATATTTTGGCTTTCTATCTGTATATCTTTTAGATTGTGCAGCTCCACCCTAAGGTATGATGATGATGATGATAAACTAATATAGACATGCCAGGAACTATCAGAATTGCCAAGCTCATCAGAGCAAGAGTCCACAACAGACAGGCCTGTCTCCTCTGTCATAGTTCCCTTTTGCTGTCACCTCGTCCCTTGGGAGCAGTTTAGGGGCTTCCTAGTGGGAAAAGCCTGAAAGGAACTGGAGAAACTCTGAGATCCCCCTGGCAGGTGAGCACTCTGAGTGTTCCCTGTCTTTCCTGCTAGCTGCTATGAGATGTCTAGGTAATCAGAAGTCACTTGTCATCAAGAAGAAAAGTCCTGTCAAGAGTCACTTAAATTGTGTCACTCAGGAGGAAAAATCGATACCAACAATCTCACAGACACTACTGATTTGGAAGAGTCTCCCCATCCCCTCCCACTCCCACCAAGGAGCTATGTTACAGCACTCACATGGATGGTAAAAAAAAAAAAAAAAAAAAAAGGAAAATGCAGTCCCACCACTGAGCAAGCAACACCCTCACTCCAAAGCCTGCTGGCTCATCCCTCACTTCCTGACACTCTGTCTAATCAGAAAGAGCAGCAAAAAAATGCTTCAGCATATTAAGTCTGAATGAATTTTATAATTTCCTTTCTTATATAAGTGAATTCTCTTCTATCCTCTATTCCTATCTCACTCTCCACTCTCCAAATGCAAACTGAGTTCTCCTTCTTTGCTCTTTTCATGTATTAAGGACTCACAAAGGGTGATGCCTTGCAGATCGGAGCTGGTATTCTTTCCTGCTTCTGACCCATGTTCAGTAGAAAGCAATTAGCATCAGTAATAACAGGACACAGATGCAGGCTGCTTAGCACAGGCAGTCTGATAAGTATCCAAGGAAGCAAACCTGATCTGGGAGGAGGAGCTGTTCTATGTTGCTGCGTATTCTGTTCTCATAAAGAACGGCTTCCTTTGTAGGTCAGTGCCTGCAGAATCTGCCCCCTCCAATAATTATTCAACCTTTTCATGGGTATAGGAAAAAGGTTGGGTTTCTGTTTGTTTTAATTTTTTGGTAGTAGCTCTCCTGCCTGTGCACTAACTCTGAAAAAGTCCCAAATACATAATATATTTAATACCTTCCTTTAGTCAGAAACACAATGTGGAATGGATGGCCATTCTGGTCAATTTTGGCACTCTCAACTCAGACAAAAATGGGCAGAATGAAGCAGGATTCAATAAAGGAAAAAATGATAATACATTTCATGGTTTGTAAAAGAAGCACTCAGAGTTTGGATCGGTTCCTACTGAACTCACTTCAATAGGCACAACAAACCCAGAAAAAAATTTTCATACAAATGTTCACGGAAAAAAAATTCATTGACAAAACTGTTAGAACCAGTATTAGCAGTCTCCAAAAAATCTGAGGTCATGGTGTCCTCCGGCTGCTTGCCTGACATTACCCAAGGATTGCAGGGCAACTGAGGAACTGATAACTGTTCAAGTTAGAACAAGACACTGAATATCAAAGGATACTGAATCTCAAAATACTATAAGTGATTTGATTTCAGAAATTAGCAAAGCCAATCTCCCTCATTTTGCAGAAACGGAGAGTGGGTCTCAATGGCTTGAGATTCTGCCCTGAGAATAACCAAGAGCAGAAATGTACAGTCGCAAGTTAGAACTCAGGCAGCACAACCCCCAGTCCAGGGCCTTCTCATTCTGTGGCATGCATATCAGAGCAGCAGAGAAGCAGAAAAGGCAGGGAGGAAAGTACAGGTGGCTCCTGATGCCTCCAGAGACTGAGACCCATAGTCCAATCCTCGTGATGCATGGGCAGCCACCGTCTTCTTTCCCAAAGGGAAATGGGGCCAACTAGCACACGCCTTTCAGAAAGATGCTACCAAGAGCTACAAGTCAAAACAACAACCCGTATCAGCAAACAGATCCTAGAAACTGAGCCTGCAGTATCATTCTGTGCACGACTTTCTCTTGCACTCAAAGAAATGCTAGCAAATGGTATTTTCTTTACTTCATATCCTTATAAAGCTAATTGTTTATTTGAATGTGTTTACTTATAAGACAGTTCTTTAATTTACTAGTCATTGTTCTGTGTTTGATTTTATGAATTTCTGAATTTATTTCTTAATTCCTTCTATTTTATTTACGAGTATTTAGCAATTGTGTTCTTCTAGTTTCACAGATTTCTTTCTGTTCTTTCCTTTTTATTCCTGTGAATATTTAAAACTACACCTTTTTTGGTAAGTTTAGTTTTAGTTATACTGCTCATGTTCTGATACATAATATCTTCATATTCTTCATTTTCTAGATATTTTACAATTCCAGTTTCAATTTTACTTTTAACCTAAGAACAGTTTAAGAAAGAGGTTTCAGTGTACAAGTGGTAGAAATATCTTTGTTTTCTAATTTAGTAACTAATCTTTTATGTCATTGGATTCTGTGAATGTTGTCTGTGGTTTTGAAAACTTTTGGAATCCTTCTTTTGGACCTAAAAGAGTTCCACTTTTGTAAATATTCCATAGCGCTTGTTAAAAAGTATTTTCTGCTTTCAGAGAACAGTACACTGGTGGATGTAGCTATATTAGGTCTACCTTGTTAATTATGTTTTCTAGGTCTTCTACATCTTTACTTACTCATTTGTCTACTTAATTTGTCAATGGACTGGGGAAAAGTTATTAAAGTCTACTTGTACTAATGTGCTACGGTCTATTTCTCCTTGATAGCCTTTGCTCTATTTATTTTGATGCTGTTATTTGATTGAATGACTATTTAATCTTCATTAAGAACAGTGCTTTCACGATTTTAACATGTCCTACAACACTAATCAGAGGAGTTCAAGGTCATTTCCACATTAATAAGACAAGGACAGTAGTTGGAAAATTGAGTGACATCAACAGAAAACTGAACCTGAATTAGTGCTGTCTTATAAGCCATCCTCTTACCTGCCTGGCCAAAGTGACCTTCCCTTCCCCTGAAACCTCTCTCGAGGCTCTTAAAAGCGCCTACCATAGGACAGCTTAAGAACAAGCTTAAAAACTTACTGTAAGTCTCGAAACTTCTTTATCTTTATAGTCCTCATAGTACTTAGTGAATTTCATCACTCTGAATCTACCCAATGTTTTATAAAGAACTAATGTACTAGACTGATTTCAAAATTATAGTTTCTGTAGACTCTAAAACATATTCCCTGACTACACAGTTCTTGAGAGAAACAGGTTCTCCAGAACTTATACGAGACGATATAGAAATACACGTTCACTAGTTAATCAGTATACAGTTTACTACTTTTAAAAGAAGAGATTTATTATAAGGAATTGGCTCACACAATTTATGGAAGTTGAGAAATTAGCAAGGTGGAGAGCAAGGAGAGCCAATGGTATAGTTCCAGTCCAAATCTGAATGTGATGGTAGGAGATCATTGTCCTAGCTTGAAGACAGGCAGAAAGAGCAAATTCTTCCTTAATCAGCCTTGTGTTCTATTTAGACCTTCAATAGATTGGATAAGGCCACACTGGGAAAGATAATCTGCTTTACTTAGTTTACCAAGTGAAATATTAATCTCATTCAGAAACATCCTCACAGACATACCCAGAATAATATTTAACCAAATTATTATATGAGTACAATTTTAAGTGTCAAGTTGATACATAAAATTAACCATCATACTCCCTAATGACACTGATGAAGACCTCGGTTGGTATTTTGTCTATTATGATACTAGATGCCATGACTGCTTCCTTAACATCCCTCTTAATACTTTATTCTCAAACAGGAGAGAGGAGAAACTCAACCACATAGGTCTAGCATCACTTTTGACTTGGAGTATAAAAGGCTTGGAGAATTTATTTATGTGCTATGTATACCTCTATGGTTGAGTGGGGACTCTCGTTATTTCTGGGCATTTTAATAATCTGAGCTTTTGAAAGTCACAATGAATTGACTGTTCTTTCTAGTGTTAGGGTCATAACAGTTCTTTTCTTAGGTCTGGGCCTAACACCTCTACTCCTTTCCTCAGTTTTAAGGAACATTTGGGCTTTTAAGATATTTGAAAATATCTTTGTAGAACTTGGATTAGTAAGTTAAATATCAGCCAAAGAACACAAACAAACTGTACACTGAGGTCAGAGAACATGTGGAATGTTATTCTCCAGAATGGATGAAGCTTGTCCCTGCTCTCAAAGCGCTTATAAATTTGCCTCATAAATGACTAATTAGAAAATATGGCAGACTGAACAAATGGTAACCTGAGGTACAAGGAATGTCTACAGAGGCCCCACAGAGAGACAACTCATTCTACATGGTAGGAACAGAGAAGGATTTAAGATGAATGTAGTACTAAAATATTGTAAGGTGAGAATAAGGGGTAAGGCATTCCAGGTTGAAGGATGAACCTGAGCAAAGGCCTCAAATGTGAAAGTGTATAAATTATCTCTGTGACATGGGATAAGGAGATATTTGGCGGGAAACAAAACTGGAAAGGCCATTTGGAGTGAGAACAAGGAGGGTAGAGCCCAGTCCCTGAAGAGTCTGGAATTTCTTCTGTAGGGAATGAGGGGTTTATGAAAGGTTTTAGGATCGGAAATAATATGAAGTTGGTTATTCAGAGTCTTCATATATGGGAGGAAGGAAAGTCTTTGGAATGGATAGGAAAAGGAAGGGAAACAAAAGAATAAGAAATTAAGAACACCAATTAGAACGTGTATTAGCTGTCTACTGTCATGGAGCAAATTACCACAACCTAAGAACTTGTATTGGCACACATTTATTATTTCAGTTTTTGTGGGTCAGGAGTCCAGGCTCAGATGGGTCCTCTACTTAGGGTCCAACTAAACTGTATTCAAAGTGTCAAGCAGGGATATGATATTACTGAGACTTGATGGGTAAAAGAATTTGCTTCCAAGCTCACCCAGGCTGTTGGCAGAATTCAATTCTTTGTGACTGTAGAATTGAGGGCTTCATTTTCTTGATGGTTATTGCCTAGAGGCCATTCTCAGTTTCTGATGCTGCCTAGAGTTCTCTGACACATGGAATTTCCCAACACAGCTGCTCATCTCCTCAAAGCTAACAGAAGAGAGAGACTCCTCTGGTAATATAATCATATACATCCCATCACTTTTGCTGTATTCTACTGGTTGGAGGAAGTCACAAGTCCTGTCCACAAACAAGATGGATATTAAGAAGCAAAGATCACGGGGACCTCAGAGTCTACCAAATAATGCTACTGCAAGATTGTGACCAAGAGATGAAAAGGTTTGGAATTACCAGAGGCAATGGAAATTAATGATGATTAAGAGGAAACATACGACTACAGAGTCTATAGGCAGAGTCTGGGACATAGGTCTAAGACATATAGAAGTTGCCAAACATGGACATGCTGAAGAGATGGAGGTCAGTGATTTACTGAGCTTAAGAATCCCTGAGAAGCTTATTAAAGGTGAAGATTCTCAGTAATCCTAAATTTTTTTTTTAAAGATTTTATTTATTTATTTGAGAGAGAGAAAGTGAGAGGATGAGAGGAGCGAAGGTCCCCGAGAGAAGCAGATTCCCCGTGGAGCTGGGAGCCCGATGTGGGACTCGATCCTGGGACTCCAGGATCATGACCTGGGCCGAAGGCAGCTGCTTAACCAACTGAGCCACCCAGGTGCCCCAGTAATCCTAAATTTTGATTCAGTGAAGAACAAAGAATCTGTATTGAAATAGGCATTCCCATTACCTTGCACTAGAAAATGCCAACGTGCTAGAAGGATGGGAAAAGAGAGAAGTTTGTTTGAATTCAGTTCAACAAATATCCATCAAGCATGTGATAAGATACTGTGGACTCAAAGATGAAAACACAAATCTGCCTCGGGTAAACCCAAAGTCTATCAGGAGAGACAGAAACATGGCAGAACATTAAAAGGAAGTATAGAGCATTATGGTAGCCCAGGATGATCAATGAGCTCAGTTTCAGAGGGGAGAAAGCAGTGGAAAGTCTACCTAGAAAAAAGGTTTCTTAAGAGTAAGAATAGCTAACATTTATTGGGCCCTTAATGTTTATTAGCATAGGAGAATTATCTCACCTAATCCTTATAATAATCCCTATTAGATAGATACTATTATTTTTCCATTTTATAGACATGTAAATAGACTTAAGGAAGCTAAGTAATTGGCAAAAGTCACTCAAGTAGTAAATGCAGGAATGTGATAAATCTGAGCTCTTAATTATTAGACTATACAGCCTAAGGAGATTCTTGAAGGATCAGGAGGAATTTCTAAGGTAAATATGATAAAAGGGAGAGGTGGAAGGAAAAAATAGATATGGCAAGCTATAAGGAAATTACACTGTAAAAAAATTTAAGAACACTTTGAGTCTACTTGAAATTATCTGTTATTCTGTCAGGAAAATTTATAGATATTACATAAGAAACAATTTTGTTTCCTAAAATTGTTTTTTAAGGAATACTAAACTTAAGGAATACTAAAGCGTCACGGGAGAGAAAGAAGGGAAAGAACTCTGATAAGAATGCTCAGCCTAAATCAAGTAAAGTTTTGCTTTAACTAAAGGGTTTGTTTTAACTTAAAGCAGTTTGATTTTCTTTAGTAGAAGGACCAAATAGATAGAAAACTGGCTTTTAAAAAAATGGACTGCTAAGAGGACATCTTACCCCTTTCCTTTAATAAAGAAAAACAGCTTGAGGAAAGCCTCTGGCAGGAAATGCTCATTTTGTTAACCCCAAAAGCACCCCTGACTCCAGGATGGAGGATGGACAGCCCAGAAAGGCCTCTTACTCTGGTAGTGAGGCCAGTGAGGCCACAAAGGCCATGTTCTGATCAATACTAAAGCTACAGAGAATATGCTGATCTATGTCTAGGGTCTACAGTTTCTTCAAAGCTTGCTTCAAATTATATTTTCACGAAGGTGAAGAATAGGCAATCCGTATCTGTTGACATCTAGACTGTTTTTAATAGAGCATCATATTTTGTATGCAGAATAATGTCTAATGTCAAAGAAATTATAAACTTTAACAATTCTCAACCAGCTGGGCTGGGAACTCCTGGTGTCTGGGTCAGTGTTCCAAGATCTTACACACATAGTGGCAGGTGCTGAAATGCCAGGTATAGCTTCTCAATAAAAATAACTATGTTTTAGAATAGTATATCTCAATATATCTGTGATTATGGGCCAGTCGTTTTTCTCTTGGTTTAGTTAGTTTTTAATTTTCGGCCCACCACAAGCCAGTGTGTGGTCCCACTGCACAAGATCAACGTGTTATCTGGCACTGAACGTGACTCACTCTGGGTTTAACACAACACCTGAACTGGTCTAGACCCTACTCAGTAAGATGGTGTCGCTGATCATCTGCTTGGATTTCGTGGTAATGTCCAACTGCCATAACATGTCTAAATGCTCTCTATTTCTGTACTTACCTCATCAGAGATTAGAAATAGTCTGCATCCTGCCCCTGGTCTATGGATGTCTCTTTGGGAAGCACCATAAAAGATGCGCCTTGACAATCTGAATTATCTGCAGTGGCCATGAATATGCCATGAGGTAAGACTATGCCATAAGGAAGAAAGGAGACTTCATGGAGACAGAGCATGGGTCCTCCATAAGAGAGGAAACGATGGCTGAATCGACACTTTCTGTCAGTGCAGCCAAGCATAATGCCAGCTCTGTGAGTGGAAGGGCCTCTCCCAGGCCTCCCTTAAACAAACGCCAGCTCCAGCCTGCAGCAAACACATTCCAAGTGTCTGCAAACACAGGGACCATGACCAAATCCATGAGGAACTCAAACATATGGGATATGATTTTAGGCTCACTGCCTTGTTCCCCCAAGTGGGGCTGGCCTGCCCCCAGAAGGGAATCAGAAACTACTCAGCTGTAGTGATGGGTTTGAAAGGACCTCAGAAAAACCCCCATCCTTCCCATGAAAGCTCTCTGAGGGCTTTAGAAGAAACCTCTAAATTCACTTCATCTTTAACACGGTCTTTCCTACATTTTATCATTTCTGAAATTGGCATGCATGTTAAAACCAATGTGTATACTTAGTATAGCAGCAGTATTCCATCTTTTGTCCCCCAATGTGTTTAAATTTATATTTTACAGTTGATGACATTTTAGAAGTGGAGAAAATTAGGTATGTAATTCCATTGTAAATCAAAAGCATGTGATATTTTATTTCTCATAGGCAGCCTTGTTTGGGGGAAGTCTACATCAAGAAAATGGATGAGGGCACCAAGATCACACAGCTAGGAAATGCTGAAGGCAGCCAAGGTTCAAACAAATGTTGATTGCCGACTGCCTGATAAAGCGACCTAATCAACATGTTGCTAAAGCAAAGTTGAAGTTCATTGCTGACTGCAGTAAGGAAGAATACACCCTTCGCATAGATTTATCTTCTAGGAAGAATATTTATGAGGTTTGGTGGTCTGTTTAAGGCAGGTGCTTCAATGCAGGAGACTGACGTGATTGGACCCACTTCCTGATATAATTTAGGATTAGTTGACACAGCAAAAAGAGGGTTCCAAGAGAGCCTTAAAGAGTAAAACAGCAGTTTGAGGAGCCTGGTAAAGTGATGTATCGTCCAGAAAGGGGTATTTACTTGGGTGAGGGATTAGCTGAATCATCTTTTACACAGATAAGTGGATTTTTGGGAAGTTCCTTCACCAGATAATAATTATTTGTAACATTATATTCCTGAGCAAGAAATTCTTGGAATAAGGTCATTTCAATGCAGACAGCGAGCTGTGTTGCTGCAGATGGCTGGTGTTCTCACCAGGTGGTTGCCATCTGGTATGGACTGAATTATGTCCCCCCAAATCCTTATGAAGCCCTAAACTCCAGCATGACTGAACTTGGCAATGAGGACTTTAGATGATAATTAAGGATGAATGAGGTCATATGGATGAGGTCCTAATCAGATAATATTGGTGGCCTTGTAAGAAGAGAGAGAGACAGACTTCTCTCTGCCTTGCCCTCTCCCTCCCCTCTTTAGGTCCCTTCCCTCTCCCTATCTCTGTCTTCTTTTCTCTTACCCTCTCTCTTTCACTCCCTCCCTCTCTCTCTCTCCATCACAGAGACAGGAGGCAGCTGTCTGCAAGCCAGGAAGAGAGACCTTACCTAACCATGCTGACACCCTGCTCTCTGACTCTCAGCCTCCAGAACTGTGAGTAAATAAATTTCTGCTGTTTAAGCCATCCAGTCTCTGGTGGTTTGTTACCGTTGTCCAAGCGAACACACTATCCACACTCAAACATTCACTTACCCAGGCTCAGCTCCCTTACTGAACAGCTACAAGAATTCCATGAAATTCTGTATGTCAACATGCTTGGTTGTGGAGTCCTGTATGAATGTTAGATGACAGCACTGTTAATAACAGTGGTTACTGTGGTTCCTGACTCCATGAAGGCTCATGGGCCACAGCTTAATGACATGGTTGGATAAAGCAACTGAGCCTAGCAGGGAAGACTCACCTTGAGTTAATCAGAAAGGAAGCTTGGCAAAGGGATCAAAGTACAAACCTGGCACCAAGAAAATCTACATTCTCTGTATTCCTGAGAAAGTGAACACCCAGCTGTGAATTTATTGACTCTCCCTTAAGAAGTTCTAATGGAATAAATTTTGCCTTCTTGGTGCCTGCTAATTAGACAATTATTTAACTCTGTTTCTTTTTTTAATGACTCTCTGCTGTTGTTTGAAGACTTCTGTCTATTATTTGTAATAAAAACCTCTGTCACATTTTTGCCTCATTATCTTTAACAAATAGTGCATTCCCCAGCCCCAATCCCTGGTTCCCTTGGTTCTCCCTCCCCCAGCACCTCCCCAGTCTAGAGCTCCCAGAGTTTTAAAGACCAGCTGTTATCATTTTGTTGACTGAGAGATTTTTAGAAACTTCTATCACAGGCACAAGGCTCCACGGGGGGCTGTTGAATTAAATATCAGCTCTTCAAACAGGAATTAGCTCAGAGAACAAAAGCAGCAGGAAGACAAGGGACAAATACAGGCAGTGCTGCAGTCCTCCCACCAGGGATTGGGAAACTGGCCTTCTCTTCCTTCCCCGAAACCCCTGACTGGAATTCCTAGGCCTGCAGCCACAGTTGGCCACAGCGAGTCACAGAGCTCTTCCTATGGCTGGAGACTAAGCCCAGCCCAGCCCAGCCCAGGGTCACTCATCAGAAGAGGAGTATGTTCAAAGCAAATGATCCTTTTCACTGTCTCCCACAGTGACTCAGCATCATTTGAGCATGCCAAAAGTTTTTTGAAGGTCTACTGGACTGCTAGATCTTCAGAACGGAGAAGTGGGGAAATGAAAAAGTGATGCCTGCCACGGAGACCCTATCTGCCCTCCTCATGTTGTAGTAACATATAGAGGATAGTAGTATGGAGGCTAGATCCTTACTATTCAAAGTATGACCAAAGTTGCCTTCATGACTGTGGGATCATGCAGCCACTGCATAGTAGCCTTTGCTCATGATGGCCATACTTGGTTTAATGCTGTGTTATCTTGAGATTCTTAATTTTATCTTTCAACTGTGTTTTGTAAATGGAATCCAATGAGACACGGATTTTTTTTAACCATTTCTTGATGCCCCCCTTGGCAAATGGCAACTTAGTGATGCCCATAAGCACTAGATTCCAGTAGACCCATTATGTGAGGGAGTTCGACAAGCCTCAAAACAAGTACAAGATAAACACATCATGTCCACGACTCAGCAGGTGAAAATGCTGGCAGCTTCAAGAAACCACACTTCCCTTTCACATCCTTAGAATTTGCTTTGAACACAGAAAGAAAGAAATAGCATTTCAAGAAACACAAAATACCAAGAACCCTTTCATATCTTTTCTTACTCATATCACATCCCTGTGTTTGCCAGCCAGTTTTGCTGAAAATAAGGAAACAGAAGGAAAAGACAAGATAGAAGATAGGGCAACCATAGTTCCTTTTTCTTCTTCCTTTTTCTCTTACTCATCAATAACTGGAAGTAGAAAATGTTGGAGATTGTGAAAGCCTCAAGACGTGATACAGCAGCTGAGACAGGTTTGTCCAGCAGAATTCTGTGAAGATTGAAGACGTGTGGATGCATGAGCAATGAAAGAGGAACTGTGTTATTTTAGTGATTCCATGTATGAGTTAAATGCTCTTATATCTGCATTTAAAAGCGATATTGTATGATTTAAAGGTAAAGTATGAATTTCATGCTAAGAATTTAAAATACTAGTTTTCCTTTATTTTATACTACGTTAAACAACACACACCACGACAAGCTGAAAGTGGGACCCTGAAAGAAAGGAAAAAGCTTTATATTTCAATACCTTTAAGAACTTACTTTCAGCTTTTTGAACAAAGAACCCACATTTTTATTGTGCGCTGTCCTGCAGTGTCCACCATGCCTGCAGCATCACTATGACCTGGGAACTGGTTAGAAATGCAGAATCGCAGGCCCCTCCTCAGATCTGCACCTGAACACTCCCCAGTTGATGCCAATGCAGTGTGCACATTAAAGTTTGAGAAGCTCAGGAACAGAGAATCTGCTCAGTGATGCACAAGTGTCCAGTGGAGGAGCTGGGATCCAAATTCCAGCAGCCTGATTCCAGAGTGAGGTGAGGGACCATGACATTCCACTGTGAGGCTGGGAAATCAGTGTATATTACTCCCACTAAGAGATGCAGAAACAGCTTAGAAAGGTTAATGGACTTACCAAAGGTAGTAAATTTCCCGCTAATAAGCAGTAAAGCCGAAATTAATAGCAAATCTGTTAGATTAGATTAGAAAGATTTGTCTTTCCAAATCTAAGCTGTTTTCATTTATACCCATAGTTTGCAAATAAGAGTGAGCATCAGGAATAACTGCAGAATTTTTCAAATGCACATCCCTGGGCCCAACCCCAGACACGCCAAGTAAAATTTCTTGGTTGAGACTCCAAAGTCTGTATGTTTAAAAACAGTGGTTCTCAAATTTGGCTTTACAATAGTACTACCTAAGAGGTTTTTTTTTTTTTTAAAGATTTTTATTTATTTATTTGACACAGAGAGAGAGATCATAAGTAGACAGAGAGGCAGGCAGAGAGAGAGGGGGAAGCAGGCTCCCTGCTGAGCAGAGAGCCCGATGTGGGGCTCGATCCCAGGACCCTGAGATCATGACCTGAGCTGAAGGCAGAGGCTTTAACCCACTGAGCCACCCACGCGCCCCTGTTTTTTTTTTTTTTAAATCCTAACAACCAGGGGCGCCTGGGTGGCTCTGTCAGTTAAGCATCAAACTCTTGGTTTCAACTCAGGTCACGATCTCAGGTTGTGAGAATCGAGCCCCATTTCGGGCTCTGTGTTGAGCATGGAGCCTGCCTAAGATTCTCTCTCCCACTGCCCCTCCCCCCTTCTCCAAAAAAAAAAAAAAAATCCTAAGCACCAGGCCATACTATTGGTCAATTGAGAACTACTGTTTTTAAAACAGTTCCAGGTGGTCCTGATATGCACCCAGGTTTGGGAAGGCTGCTTCATACTTGATTATCTCCGGTTCACAAGACTTGCTATTGGATTCCTGGGCACAAAGATTAGGGACAAGTTACTAATGAGCAAACAAACAAATATGTGGGATTTCAGGAAACTAATTCTATTCCTAGAGCCAACTTAATCAACCAGCTCCATATGTGAACAAATGCAGTTAGTATTCAGGATCACTGGTATATATTTTGTTAATAAACCCTAAAACTTATCATCAAAGAATCATTAGCAGCCAAAAGCAAGAACTCTGTAAACATTTTTATCTTCAGGTATAATGACATTCACCAGTCATTATTCTAGAATCCTGCTCAGATGCCCAAAAGAGACAGGAGACTTTATGAGCTGTTGGCACAGAATCTCAGAAGCTCAGGGTTAAAAAGTCCCTAGAGGTCAAGAATTCAAACCCTCTTCCAAAACCTGACCCTGCCTAAAGAAAAGCATCTGGCCTGACACAATTTTCTCCAAGCTCATGTGGGGACCGCCACCTGCATATGAATCACCTGGGTACTTGTTTCAACCATAGCAACTTCTAACCCTAGCCCAAACACCCATATAGCAGCATCACCTGGGAATGTTGCCTTTTGAAAAACAAATTTCCCAAGCAACTAGTAAGCATGTTAATGTTGAAAATCAGCTGTAATTCTTCTAGGATCTTATTTATTTATTGAGAGAGGAAGAATGAAGGGGGGAAGGACATAGAGAGAAGCAAACTCCCCACTGAGCAGGGAGCCTGACATGGGGCTCAATCCCAAAACCCTGGGATTATGACCTGCGCTGAAAGCAGGCACTTAACTGAAGGAGCCACCCAAGCAACCCCCCCTTTTTTTATATATTTTAATTATTTATTTGAGAGAGAGAGAGAGTGAGCTGGGGGATAGTTCCATCAGCTAGTTCTACCCAGTGTTAGACAATGGCAAATTCACCAAGGCAATACTACATTAGGGATGTTCTGCTGGTCAACTAGCTACCTCTCCCCACTTGAACACCACGTATCTTCAAACCACCATCTTTCCTATTTACTCTCGAGTTAATTGGTGATTGTTCTCATGTCCTAGAAGGTAGAAAATGAGCCATGAAAAGTGACTAGGCATTTTATAACCAAATATGCCCAATACAGGGTTCACTTCCACCTAAGCCTAGTTCCTCTTACCTATTCTAGGCAGAGGCAACTGGCTTATTTTGGAAGCTTGAACTGGCACACAAAACATACATGGTTTTGAACCAAAAACCTACTCCCCAAACTACAGAATATATGAACCCATATCTGCCCTCAAGATCTACCCAGAACAACAAATCGTCCCTCTTCCACAGTCGTTAAATACCTACAAATATACACCACATCTCTCTCAAACCTTTTGTTTTTCTTTTTTTTTAAAGATTTTATTTATTTACTTCACAGAGAGAGAGAGATCACAAGTAAGCAGAGAGGCAGGCAGAGAGAGAGGGGGGAGCAGGCTCCCCACCGAGCAGAGAGCCCGATGCTCTTGATCCCAGGATCCTGAGATCATGACCTGAGCCAAAGGCAGAGGCTTTAACCCACTGAGCCACCCAGGTGCCCCTCAAGCCTTTTGTTTTTCAAGCTAAATAATCCCACATCCTTTAGCTTATTCTTTTTATTAAATTCCCTTAAAATTATTTGTATATGGTCTTCCATGATATGTATTTCTAGTTCATGTGAAGAGAATTGTGTAATATCTTTCTGTTCCTTATTTTTTTCATCAAATATGAGGCCTTTAAAAACTATGTATGTTGCTATGTACACCTTTAATTTTTTTCCCTGATGCCAGTTTCTCCACACCCTCTCCCCACCTCTCCAGCACCCCGTCTTCCTGGTTTCCATTGTTCCATCGGTACTTCTCATTATCCATATGCCCTTTAAACAAGGCACCCAGAACTGAGCATTATCTCACCTATTATAAATACACAGTATCCTACAGATATATTTTAAGGGATGCATGATTCTAGATTCTCACAGCAGCTAACCGTCTCTAGAGTCTTTAGCTGCAATGACAATACCTCATTTAAATCATTCACCCTGGATGGTCATTTCCCTCCTTCTCAGGCAGAAGAAGCCCATGACATGAGAAATACTGTCTCCTAAATACACTAACTTTGCCTTCTATTTCCACGTGGTCTTTCTGCTTGCAGAAATGCACGTTATGTTGCTGAAAGAGACTTGGAGCATTCAAAATAAACCTTAGAGATCATCCAGCATGAAGTCTCCTGAAGGACATGGTGGCAAACTGTCAACATTTTATGAAGGAGGAAACTGAGGCCTGGAGGTGTTCAACAACTTGCCCAGGAACACAAGGCAATTAAGCCCCAGAGCGGAGTCAGAAGCCCCAGGTGTCCTGATGCCCTAGCCAGCTTCTCCCAGCGCCCATGTAGGCCATGTTCCCTGCGGCACAGCAGAGGGCTGTGAGTTGGCGCCTACAGCTGCCTCCCCCTCCCCTTCCCCCTCCCTCCGATTCTCTGAAAGCCGAGCACACAGAGCCAGTCTGTATCAGAGCTTCAGAGCTACAAAGCCTGCATTATTTAACACTGGCTTTAGCTATCTGGGATGGAGAATAAATAGCACTATAATAAAATCCATAAAATATACCAAATTGGATTTTTTTTCAGGGATGGCTCCAAGCACAAGTTGGTAATCAAAAGGTTTTCAGAAAGACTGGAAATAGTGTTTGCTATGTTGAAATTTCCCAGAATCTTAAGAGCATCCCCATTCCCCATCACCCACTAGCTGAATACTTTGGGCAGAGATGCTTGTTACTCTAAATCATGAGAAAGGAGGACATTTACAAAAAGCCTGATAAAGAAAGTCTCTCCCTAGGTCCTTATGAGCCAACCTTCCTTAGAGCATGAAGGTCTTTAGCCACCTATCTAGAAAACATGGTTTCTTCATACTCCCCAGGAAACAGCATTAAAGGAAGAAGAGGTGGTGGATGCCCTTGTCAGTGAGGTGAGGAAGACACCTGTGACAGTGAGTGGTGATGCTCGCCAGCCATTTACACACATTTGGGTTGGCAGAGCTACTAATAATGAAGCCTCCTGATTCCTCCTAAGAACCTGACCACAATTTGGGGTCTCTCTCAAACCTTAGGAGTCAGAAGACCCCTATTGACCATCAGTGTGGTCAAGTGATAGGCAGCAATGAGCACTGCTGTTTTCATATTAATATCATACTTTACAAAGAAAACCTCCAGCTCCAGGTTTCATGAGCGTACCCTATTACCTCTCTTCCACCCCAAATTCCCAGTGAAATAACTAAAATGATATTGTTTAAAGAAAGAAATCATAATAGGGATAGCACATAAGAGAGCAGGGCATCAGGAAGTTTGAGGAATCCCAGAATATCACCACCCAAAACACCAGAGATAAGAGATGTTATTCCCAGGAAAAGTGGGAGACAAGCCAAACAACTTGGCATCCACAAATGACGAAGGACAGGAATGGGCTCTGAGGCCATAAGAGGAGTTGACTGGAGGGCTCCCTTTCAATCACCTGAGAGCTAACTCCTCTCCCAGGTATACAGAACACAAACTGCCGAACCACTCTGCTGGAACGAAGCTTTCAAACTGTTCCCCAACACAACTGGGCAGTTATCTGGATAAGAGTCAATGCGTGCATGTTTAGGCACAAGAGAGAAGGAAAACAGAGTTGCACACATTTCTGTACTCTACATCAGACCCCAAAGGAAAGGAGCAGGAAGAGGAGGAGAATAAGGAGAAAAAGGCAAAGAAGGATGGGGGAAGGAAGAGGACGAAGAGAAGAGAGCTCTCTTTCAATGTCCTCCCCTGGAGCCAGCCCCTTCTGGCTTCAGCTGCTGGGGCAGCCGCACACTACATGGCTGCCTCACCACAAGGAGCCTGCCCGTGGCCCACCCCCCTCACCGCCATCCCATGGAAAGGAGGTCCTGCTGAAGCATGGCAGCACAACCATAGAGGAAACTGTATCAGGGAGTTATGTTAATCAATCTAACTAACCAAACCCTTATTCATGTGTCTTAAAATAACCAGGACTCACAAGAAACCTAAAGAGAAAGAAGTTCCGCCACAGTGACCAAACCAAACAACGGACTCAGGAAGGAACAGGGAGGACAGGAAGCACAGGGGAACCTCAGAGACCAAATCAGCACACTCTGAGCTATCAGAAAGGGTATCACTTCTCTATGTTGATCCAAAAGGTCAAGCAAAGGGATCAAGAAAGGGAAAACATGGAGGGAAAAGTCGAAGTAATACAGAGGACAAAGTCAAGCCCAATAACCACTTACTATAAACTCCGTTAAGTATAAAGCAGAGACAATGGATGTGAGTGAATAAAATATAATGAAACAAAATTGCCCGAAACTTGACACAGACAAGAATCTTCAGATTAAATGTTTCTACCAAGTGCCAAGTGGGATTAGTATACAACATGATGAAATTTCAGAATTCCAAGGATAAAGAAAAAAAATCCTAAAAGTTTGCATAGAGTAAATAACCATTTACAAATGGATCAGACAGCATTTTCAGTGTTTTATTTATTAACCACTTGCCCAGCACATATTTCATGCCAGGCCCTTTTCCAGGCACTTCAGAAAGAATAACCCATCGAGTGAAAGCATTACATTCCTTCTCATTAACAAGCCTGATTACTAGAACACAATCAAATAATATCTTCAAAGTTGTTAAGAAAAATTATTTTTAAGCCCAGAATCCCACACATATTCAAACCATACATTCAAACCATGTGGGGGCAAAATAAAGGCATTTTTTGACACTTAGGAATCAAAAATTCACACGCCCTATGTGAAAAAAAATATGCTAGAAGATATCCCAACAAAATTAGAAAGAGATTTAAAAGAGAGAGAGAGAACGTAAGACAGAAGAAGCTGTGGTGCAGAATATGACCTAGAAGAAATGAAGAGAGTCAGAAAGAAATTAAACAATGATCCAGTGGACCTTGACGCTTAAGATACTCTCTTTTGAGCATCGGTGATTTAGTGACACAGGCTGATATTGCCTTCTCTATGGGCAGGCATTAAGCCCAGTGTGACAATGGATAATCTATGCATAATCATAACACTGCAAATGCTAGTCGGGGGCTTAATTTTTGTAATAAACCTACAGTCAAAGCAAGAAAAAAATGTCCTTACAAAATAAAATATAAATGCAAATGAAAAAATACTAATGTAACAAAAACTGAGGAGAGAAGAAGAGAGACCGAGAGAAAATATAGTGAAATAACATGTCATCCCTCATGTCAAGGAATCAACAAATACAATCTAGTATTAATAAATCAAGAAAAAGAAGTATTAGTGATAATTTGAGATTATAATAAAAACCAGAATCTTTAAAAAGCAGTAACACTGGAAAAATAAAATAAACATTTTTGGGGAAAAAAATAAATAAAAAGCAGTTACTAGGAGTATATGGAAACCGTACTTTCTCCTCGATTTTTTGCAAACCTAAAACTTCTCCTAAAAATAGCCTATTAAGAAAAAAAAGTAGTTACCCGTGTGGAGTAGGTAGAAGACGTTTCAGCAAGGTTTGAACATTTTCATTATGATTAATACGTTTAACCTCAGAGTAAGTCTTAAATAACAGATTGAAACAGGACAGAGTGTTCTTGACAAGTACATTTGATCTTTCTTATGGTTATTTATATATTTATCTTACCCCCATAAGCTCTTTGAGAGCTTACCTATGCAAGTCCTATAGTAATTAATAGTACTTTTGTTCTTAAGTTCAATTAAAAAGGGTATTTGTAAAAAACTGTAGAGAGACACAAGAACATAGGCACAATTACTACTTCACTTTAATCCACCACTTCGTGTGTGCAGTATCTAGTTGGAACAGACACTGGCTGGGAATCAAGGTCCTCTTTGTGCCATCTGCTGCCTGTCTGGCCTTCCTCTGCTCGTGGTTCCCTGGCTCCTGACTGCTCCCTTAAATCTGGAGCCCTGCCTGCCAGTAGTTGTGGCCTTCTGCACACCTGACTTTCCCTTCCTCCTTCTGAAGTGTGAGGATTCTGTGTTGTCTGGTCTCTGAACGTCCTTCCTTGCTGCTAACGGAGCAACCATCCTGCACTCCTCATTCCCACAAACCTCAGAAGTACCTCAAAGGTACTGGTTCTGGAGTCCCATCCCCGGTGCCACGACCCCTTCCAAATCTGGAAGATGAAACAAAGAACTGGAAATAAAAGGGCAGAGAGTTGGAAAATGGAAGAGTATTTTCTTTTAAGAGTGATGTGATCAAGAATTTCTACTCAGGTGAGGTGATGCCACTCCTCACATCAATCCAAGGCAAAAAGAGCCTAAACCGAACCCCTCAGAGAGTTTCATGTGTTCTCTCTGCACTTTGGTAAGCAACGTAATGGTGAATAACTCATGCCTTTATATTGAAAAGGTAAGAGAGGTTATGGCTGGCTTCTCAGAACATGAGAACAAAGGTTCTCATATGGAGGCAACTAGCACTCCCAGTATTTGTGAGGGAAGTCCATTTCTGAGTGTTCCTGGTGATCCAGGTGTGGGCTACTCCTGACCCAGCAAGGAATTCCCACAGATCCTGAACAAGAGAGTCCCCTACAGGGGCAAGGGACTTTGGCCAAGAGAGGAGGGACGGGTGGCCAGCTGGAGGTCAGGACACTGAGGAGCATCATAAGCTACAGCTGAAATGCAAGTGTCTTCAGAGGGGTCAAGCAAACCTCAGGTGAAAGCACCCCATCATGGAGGCGGCAGGAAAGTGTACTGGGACATCACCACTGGGACATCTATCAGGGTGGCTTATGGGAAAGGGTCAGCTGCAAACCCTTGTCAACTTGAAAAAGCATTAAAGCCAGACAACAGCAATATTTATCAAATAGAAATTTTCTCCCCACCTGTAATAGGCAGATTACTTTGATGGCCTCTATGATTCCTGGCCCCTACCAGGAATACCTTTTCGTGATCCCCTCTCCTTGAGTGTGGGCAAGACTGTGACTTGCTTCTGACCAAGAGAATATGGCAAAGGTGAAGGAATTCTGTAAATGTGATTAAAGTTCCTAATCAATTAACTTTAAAAGGGAAACTCTCGGGGCACCTGGATGGCTCAGTGGATTAAAGCCTCTGCCTTCGGCTCAGGTCATGATCCCAAGGTCCTGGAATCAAGCCCCGCATCCTGCTCTCTGCTCATCAGGGAGCCCGCTTCCCCCCATCTCTCTGCCTATCCCTCTGCCCGCTTGTGACCTCTCTGTCAAATAAATAAATAAAATCTTTAAAAAAAAAAAAAGGGAAACGCTCCTGAGTTGGGCCTAACCTAATCAGGTAAGCCCTTTAAGATGCTCTGTCCTACTGACCTTGAAAAAAACAAGTCACAGGACTTCTATAGGTCCAAGGAAATGAATTCTGCCCATAACCACATGAGCTTGGAAAAGCATCTCAAGCCTTAGGTGGAGTCACAACCCAGTAGACAGCTAGGCTGCAGCCTTGTGAGACTCTGAGCAGAGGACCCAGCTATGTATGGCTGGCCATGGCATTAAGTCACTAAACTTGTAGTAGTTTGTGACACAGCAGTAGAAAACTAATATACCCACCCTAAATACATTACAATTCTCTGGGGATTAAAACTAAGGTTAACAGGATGAGGAAGGATGGGCTGAATTAACATGTGGGCAAAAAGAAAAGAGCTGGTTACAGCCTCTGTCCTTTTGCAAGGACAAGGTCCACCCTAAGATAGGACCTACCTGGGAGAGGAGAGAAATCTTGATTTTACATTGGGATTAAAGTTTTTATTATTGCCTTGGGATCGCATTTGTGAGGTGTGTATGTGTGTGTGCATGTGTGTGTGTGTAAACTGTGCTTCATAGACATTGACACAGACATAGACATTCATAGTGCAGAAAGGACACTGCTTTCAGGTTATACCCCATGAGTCTTGCTTGTTCACCAGAATGGCCTATAAGTACTTCTTATATCATTTTATTATGCTGAGATCTCTACATACCAAATCGGAATTGTCTGTGCCTGATACTCTGCCTTTCCTAGCAGACTGCCCAGTGACCCATACTGCCAGCAACCACTGAGAAGAAACTCCAAGCCTCCCAATCCCCTCACAAGGGTTCCATCATCCTCATTTTGTTCTACTTCAGTCTTATCCCTGCATTTTTCCAGCTCATAGCTTTCTGATCTCACTTCCTTTTTCTAGTCCTAATGTCTTTGTTTGGACTTAATGACAGATTTGTTGTCCTAGTAAGCAGCAGTCCTCTTCATTCAATCAGGCCTCTCCCTGGGTCCATCTACTTCTGTCTGCTCCAGGTTACTCCCATGCATGACCAAGCCCTGACTCCCACGTCCCAGTCCACTTGACTGGTATCCCTACCAAGACCATCATGACCTACCATAATGGAGGATTCCACAAAAGTTGGGCATTCTCAGCAGTGTACTTACAGAAAGTCGAAGCATAGGCCAACTATCCCAGAAAAGACAGAGCCTCTAGGGCACAATCTGCACACATGCGTGCGCACACATACATACACACAGACATAAGTCTTGGAAGCAGGAAGAGAGAGACTTAGACTTTTCATTTGGTGACTGCTGTAAGTCTGTTTTATCACAAGTGTATTCTGGGTCCATTGCGCAACTACAGCTAACTGTCCTAGCCCAAGAGAAGGGAGTCCTGGATACTAAAGATTTCAAAGGGCCTAACTCCAGGGCAGACCTACAGTAGGAGAGCTGATCAGTGACTGTACCCTACCAGGAATGCAGACCTTCTTCCTACTGCTTTAGCTGAAGAATCAGAGGAGCTAGAGAGCAACCTCCATCACAAAACCTAAATTTAAACTCCGAAAGGGTAAGGATCTTAATCTTCTGTTAACCACTGTATTCCTCACACCTACAACAGTGCAGTGTTTGGTTCATGTTCCATAAAGGCCCACCAAATGAATGAATGAATGAATGAATGAATGAATTCCATCAGCCCCACATTAGTTCTGAGATGCCCCTGCAAGTGTAAGGTTTTGCCTAACAAGTGGACACTCTCTTAGCTCCATGCTCTCCCCTTTTGCCTCTCTCTTTCCCTCGGCCCTCTTCTCCTCCCTGCCTCAGTTTTGTTTACCTCTGTGTCCATGGAGAGCACTCTAGCTCTCTCTGCCCTACCTCTCTCCTGCTGACCTTTCTTGGACCTCTCTACTCCTACTCTCTTAATTTTCTTCTCTCTCTCATTCCCTGTTATTCCCTTTCTCCATCTTTCTTTTCTGTTCTGTGTACCTCTTCCTCCTACTGCCTCACCACACACGGCCATCTATTTTCATCTGTCCTCCCTACCACTTACCCACCCATAAACACAAGTTTAAAGTATATTTTATTTGTTATGTCTATTGATTAAAATTTTATGTTCTCTGTTCTTAATTAACTTATTCATCCTGCTCCTATATATTGCTGTTGTATATTTCAAACAATAGATATATCGCTGATAAAGCAATTTGTAAATCAATGTTCTGTAAACTGAATCCTATTTCAAATGTACTGGAAGAATTTGGTAGATAAAGGAATCCTACGATGAAAAATTAAACAATTCCCAATAATGCATATTTTTGTAAATCTGAAGTTTCAGATAATGGCCATGGAGAAAAAAGTGAACCTATCCTGATGCTACCTACCACTATCATTCTGCACCATCTTGGGTTGATTTCCTCAAGAAAGTTATTCGACCACAAAAGACTCTGTAGAAGGAGCTAAGTAATTCCCCTGGGAGGCTCTTCTTTATGAAAATGGAAGTGTTGAAAGATGAAGGATGAATGAGAACAGGCTCAAAGCCTGCAAATTTATAAAAGGGAAAAATACAAAGAGCATTCATTCATTATACATATGTATGTTTAGTTACCATGATATTCCACGCACTCTAGTAGGTACTGAGGATAAAAACTTGATTAAGACATAGTGCTTGCCCTCAAGGACTCACAGTCTAATAGGGAACAGAAACACATAAATAAGTAATTTCAAAACAATGTGTAAGGATCATAAATAATAGTAGCAGGTACTTAAAAAACAAAGGCTCAGCAGTGGCACCAAGTGGGTAAAGCTTCGGGAGAACGGAAACCAGGGCTGTTTCCTTTGCTGCTTGATCGCCAGTGCCCAGCATGGAGCCCCAGTCAGCCTAGACGCACGATGAGTACTTGCTGCTAAAATGCTGCGTGATCCACTCTGCTGTGGTGGGAACCGGAAGGGGTAAATCAGTCAAGGCTTCAGCGAGGAGACGACACATAAACCAGACCTTCAAGGAGAATAAAGGTTCTGGAGTAAGACAAGGATGGAATCTGCACTCTGTGTAGACGCAGCCTTGAGTGTAGGGTACAGAGGTGAGAGAGAACACTGCATGCTCAAGAATTAAATTCCAAGCCAGCACCTGCCATTCACAAAAGACCTCCCTCATGTTATCGGGAGGAAAGAGAACTTAATTTCTTTTATGTGTGGTTCACTATCTTGTTTTTTCTTATTATGACTTTGCTCTTACCACTGAGTAGCTTCCTGTCTCCCTTACACCTCTTTACCCTAATGGGTCCTTCAAGGGCCTCTCTATTTCTTCTAACTCTCAGCTCCTGCCCTCTGTACTCCAAAATTATTGTCTTAACACAATTGTTGGAGGTGGTTCACTACCATGTGTATGTTAGGGCAAAAATATGCTACTCATTCTAAATACATCCTTGGTTGCCTCTGTAGGACCAGTTGGATATGGTGTACCCACTATGTGGGGTTCCACAAGCAACATGAACTTTCATCAGGAATTTTCCAAGATAAAAAAAAAAAAGAATTTTCCAAAATAATCTGTATTTCAAACACTCGCTCCTATTGTTCCCTAAACCTGCAAGGTCCCTGAAGTGTGAATACTTCACCTCCTATCTATGTCTCCCAGTCTTTTCTCACAGCATATAGCAGCACAAAATTATTTTGTTAGCCCCTGTGACACACACAATTTTTATTTCAAAAATTCTGAAGACCAGACTCCTGGGTCTTGTCTCCTATGACAATTTGTATATATCCTAACATTTGCTGCAACAACTTCCCTACTCCAAGGTTACTCCAAGAACAGGAGCTGTGTGTTTGGAAGGGTTGTGCAGCATCCCGGCTAAAAGCTGGAGGACATCAGCGCTGCCCTCAGGAAGGGCAGCAGGAGTTAAGAGAAGCATCTGAAGGCGCATGGGCTTTGCAGCCAAATTCAATCCTATCTCTTTCACTTACTAGTCAAGTAACCCCCTGCAGCTGGTCTCAGCCCATCTAAGTATTCTTCCTCCTCTACCTGGAGATGAAACGGAGACAGGAGGTCTTCCCCTTGTAGTAGGAATCTCTCGCCCAACCGTACCTAATACAGTAATAAAGTAGGTGCCTTTGACCTTTCCCACTCCAAGGGCTCCTTCTACTAAGTCACACATGCTCCTATACCACCACCATTTGGACACATGACCCATACTCTAACCCCAGTCTCCTCTGATTGGCCACCTATTGATTACTCTTTCTGCCCCAAGGTCTCCAAGCAATAATGTCCCACAGTGTAACACTGACATACACAGCCCCTGCTGCATGGCCAGGAGTCCTTACCTGGGGTTAGGCTCCTAGGGAAAGGCTCTTTGCAAATCTTACATTTGCATTCTGGCTTCCCACTTCTCATTTTTCTTACCACTCAGGATGCTGCATAACAGTATGTAAATTTGTCCTGCACAAATATGCCCAGCACAGTTGTGGAATGGACTCTCCTGCAGCCACACAACTGCAAGGGGATGTCTTTTCCCAAATGACACGGACCAGGACGTGCCAGCAGAAGCCCTTCTCCTGACCAAGTACATGCTGTCCAGACAGCTACCTACATACTTCTCCATTCAGTCCTCTGTCACCTGCTCAGGCCCCCATCTCTTTTCCTGGCTCATCCTTCCCCATGATCTCTAACATCCTCTTGTCTGTTTTGCTCTTCACGTATATTTCTCTCCAACTCTCTTTCCATCCCACTCACATGCCTTGGTCATTTTATGGGAATACAAAGGCCGCACATTTCATCTTGAGTTATACCAGATCCTCTTAATTCTGACTCCTAGTGACTCCAGAGCAGTCGTGTGAAACCACAGCATAGGAAGGACGGCATAGCAATGTGTGGGCAATCATTTTCTAAGAGCTAAAATACACACCCAATTTACATGACTATTTGCATTTGTGTATAAATTATACATCAATATGTATTCTCCCAAGACAGTGAGTTACTAAAATAATTTTGCTACTTTCAAACTTGTCATTGCTCAATTTTTCGTCTCTCCCCTTGCAACAACACCCACACACATCTTTTCATTCCTTAGGAGAGAGAGAGTGTGAAGAAAAAGAGGAGGGAGAGAGAGAGAGAAAGAATAGGACAAGAGAAAAGTACAGAAGAAAATAGAACAAAAGAATGGATTAAGATGAGAAAGGGAAAATATCAATGAAATACTCAGCATTTTTGAGTATTGAAATAAAGGATACCACTATAGTCAGTTTATAATGATGATTAAACACAATCTAATCCATGCCCAAAGAGAGCAAAAATAAATATAAAATCACATATAGGCAACCTATCTATAATCTCCTACTTCTTTCAAAAAAACATTTTAGGACTTAAATTCTACAGAAAGTTTCTTTAATAGGTCACTTTGGCGGTACCTGGGGGGCACAGTCAGTTAAGTGTCTGACTCTTGGCTATGGCTCAGGTCATGATCTCAGGGTGGTGAGACCAAGCCCTGCATCAGGCTCTGTGCCCAGCAAGGAATCTGCTTGAGGATTCTCTCTCCCTTCCCCTCTGCCCCTCTCCCTGCTCGCATGCACATGGGAACTCTCTCTCTCTCAAATAATAAATAAATCTTTTAGGGGCGCCTGGGTGGCTCAGTCGTTGGGCGTCTGCCTTCGGCCCAGGTCAGATCCCAGGGGCCTGGGATCGAGCCCCGCATCGGGCTCTCTGCGCAGCAGGGAGCCTGCTTCTCCCGCTACCATTCCCTCTGCTTGTGTTCCCTCTCTCGCTGTGTTTCTCTCTATCAAATAAATAAAATCTTTAAAAAAAAAAAAAATCTTTTAAAAAGAGAGAAAAATAGGTCACTTTGGCACACACACACATATAGAGAATCACCTTGTAACAGTAAGTGAATATCATACTTCAGCTACAAATATTTTGTGCCCACATTATGTGGCACTGAAAACAGATCAATCAAGACAAAGTGTATAGTAGCAATACCCATCCTAAAAACTCACTTCATTGAGGATTTCTCTCCTCTGCT
Organism: Procyon lotor; assembly: GCA_028646535.1. Classification (NCBI taxonomy): domain Eukaryota; kingdom Metazoa; phylum Chordata; class Mammalia; order Carnivora; family Procyonidae; genus Procyon; species Procyon lotor. The sequence continues at coordinate 130,575,918 of CM053603.1, read as the reverse complement.
CATCCCATCCCACGCCAATTCAGGTCTCTAGGCAGCCATGTACTCTCTATAGGGCTCCTACACTCTGGACCAATTCCATTATTTCTCCTAGATAACTGGACATGGGGTACAGACATGCTGTGTAGTTTGAGCTCTTCATTTGAACTCGGGAACTGAGTTTGCCCTTAGGAGACAGCCGACATCAACTGGGCAGAGGGAGCACAAGTAACTACATGAGAGAAATGGAAAGAGAGAGATCTTGAGGGATAAAATATGTCTATGCCCAGGTTCTGGTGGTTCCCACCTCCAGGCTGCAGTCCCATTTTCTACCCTTGGAAACGCTGAGACACCTCTGTGACCTTATAATCAGCCTCCCATTTCTGCTCCAGCAAGTTTGGTAAGTTTCCATTATTTGCACCAAAAGAACCTTGACTAAGACTATCTAATGCAATTAGTCCAGAAGCATTTCCAATATAATTTTGTATTTCTAATAATTTTTGATATATTTGAAGTGTTTCGTGGCCACTGGGATATTTTTCTTCTTCTGTTAAATAAATTTGACTCTTTAGGATATAGCCAGTTTGTTCTAAGAAACTTTCCTTAACGGTGTTATATTTTTAGCCATAAAATATCAGACACTGTAGGGGTATGTATCACTTTGTGCTGCGCAATAGATCATGACTTTGTGAATTACACATCTTGGAAAATAAAATACATTGAAGTTCAATAAAATTCTCACCCGTGGGTTTCACTTCTTCATTTCTGCCATCAAAATACCAATACCTCATTAAATGTGAACAAATATTGGAAATGTGCTAATTCAGTTAATAAATGCAGAGAAGGAGCAAAGGCACAAATAACAAAAAAAAAGTGGCAAGGAGGAGGCAATAATAATAAAAAGGAATAAGTGTGATAAATTCTGCAAGGCAGGCTGCAGGCTTGATAAGTAATTTATTACAACAGAAAAGTGGAAAGTGACAGAACATCCACAGATCCTAGAAGGGGCATCTGGGCCAGAACAGCCTGTTCTTCCAGCCATACTTGTGTGGAGCACCAAGAATTTAACATCAGCATCCCACCGTGTCCTCTTCCTACTTGGCTATGTAATCATAGGGCAAGGCTAGTGTCTGATAAAATGCAAATCCTTCCCACTGCACAAGGAAGAATCAGGAATTCTCAACTAACTGTTCTATGTTTCAACAAGGAAATAGACTGCAAGCTCATATTAGTAATTGATCTGATAATTCATGCAATGTTTATCCCTAGGACAGGCACAGACTAAGAGCTACACATAAGAGACCCAAGTCCTGCCTTTACGAGAGACAGGTTCTGGCTGAGTCCTACTTTCTCCACTCACTGCTACCAGCATAACTAACGTTAGATTGAGAAACACAGAATCAGATTACCACTATTAACTACCCTATGCCAGGGACTATATTATACTTTCTCCATATATCACATATAATTCTCTTTATAACTCTACCAAGTAGATTCTCTCTCCCTATTTTACAGATAGGCAAATTAAGATTCAAAGAAATTAAGTAATTTTGGCCCAGTCACACTGTAAGTAAACAAGGAGGTCAGGATGGAACCCAAGTCTCTCTTAATCCAGGGTCTATATATTTCTCTTACACCTGGACTCAACATAAACTACACTAAACTCTCTGAAAAATGAAAAGAAAGGCATTCAGTCAGTTGCTTATTCATTAATTTCTAATTTTTATTGAGTACCTACCACCCTGTCACACAGCTTCAAGGGGTGCCACTCACAATGTGGTCCATGTGATTCTCTTCCTGCCCGCACAAGAACGTGACTGGTGTCTCAGAACTTCAAGACCTACAGACTTTCTACCCTTGCACATGGCACTCAAAATGACAGCAACATAAAGAAGACAGTTTTCCATAAGTAGAAGAAGTTTATTATCCACTGCAGGGACAAAGAAAATCCTCCTTTACCCTAAAATAAAAGAAAATATAATAAAAACATAACACCTCAAGAAATGTAAAAATGGACATTCCAAAGCAAGCATCCAATTTCCTAAAGGGCTGCTAGAGGAGATTAATAAAGGAGCCCTTTAAATACCGTGAACAATTTGCTGACTGCACAGGTGGCCTGACATGGCCCAGCGCTGCCAAACACGTTCAGAGACACCACAAGGAAGCGAGGCGAATGGGAAAAGGTTTTTGCATTTTTTAATCTTCTGTGTTGATTTATCTTTCTCTGTCCTATGAGTGGAAGCAAGTCATTCTCCCACCTCCTCCCAGTTTCACCTCCTTCCCCCTTCAACACACACACACACACACACACACACACACACACACACACACACACACAATTTAAATTTATAATTCATCTGTGTTCTTCATTCGGGTTTCAGTGACTCAGTTTTAGGGAATGCAAATACATGTTCTCTTGCTACCTGCCGTAGCTCCATAACCACTTGTCAGCATACAGACTATAGATAAAATCAAAGGACATTTGAAAAGACCTGTGGTTCTAAGAATAGACATTCGAAAATATTAAACAGTAATGAATCCATATTTGGACACCAAGTAAACTTCCCTTCACGTTATTTCTTTAGCTCATAGATATCTGATAATTCACTGTGCCTATAATGTTAAGTATATTAGGTCAGGGATCCAATTTTGATATTTTTTCACCTATCTAACATGATCTATTGCTACCGTACCATAAAAATATGAAACTGATGCTAATCATATATATATATGTGAACACAAACACACACACATGCACATACACACAGTCCTCCACCCAGAGATAAACTGTGTCTGTTCTTCATTTCCCTCCTTCCATTGGTATCTAAGTTTTCACTGTTACTGAGGAAGGAAGATATTAATTTTTTGCTCTAGTAGTCAGAAGGTTAGAAGCATTAAAACAGATGCACCACAGTCATGTTTATTTGAGGTTTTTTTTTTTATCTAAAGACCAAAAGGAAGCAAATCTAATTGACAGATACATGAAACAGGGCTGTATTCTCAAATAGATTATTTTCTTGCTGCTAAGTTTCCTCTCTTGCTCTATCCAATACCTCATCTTTGCAAATATAGGGTTTGCTTCACAATGAATCTCAGGAAATCCTCCCTGTCACTCAGCCATCCAGGGAACAGTCCTCTATGGCAGGGCACGTCCTTTCACAGGTGGCTACGCCTGCTGAGAAGACAGCAGAGATTCCCCAGTGGGAAGAAAAAACCACAAAACAGACGGCTTTAGAGTCAAATAAAGATTTAAGTGTGAAAGGTCGTTTTAGTTAGGGGGGGAAGGAGGTTGGGGAAGATATCCCAGAGAGGACAGAGCCTAGCCCTGGAAAATGTCTGCCCTCTTCAATACAAAGTGAAATGCAGGTAAGTGGTGCCTTAGAGCAAACCAAACCTGCCTGACCCTTAGACTTCTGAGCTACATAAAACACAGATTCCTGGGTTCTACCCCAAAACTGCTCAGTCAAAACCTCTGGGTATTGAGCCTAGAAATCTGTATGTTTTCAAAGTACCTGACTAAAAGATGGAGCTTATTCGTGTTTGGAACCATGGCCTTATAAGACACACCAATTCACGGGTTTTGTCCTAGAAGCCAGTCTCAGCTTAGCTGACATGGGTCCCGGGATGGGAACCATTTATTCAGACTCTTGAAACCCTGTTTAAAGTAGGGAATGGAGGAGAATAACAGCTCTCAGCTAACAACCCTCTAATAGGATATGGCTATAACTCGGACGTGAGTTCATATATCTGGAATTCTGTGGCAAGAACGGAAGTGGAAAGGAAAACATAGGTGCAGAGGGTATTATTATACAGGACAATGTAAGGGAACATGTTGGCTGGTTAACTATGAAGTATATTCCGACACAGTGGCTCTGAGGTTTGGATTTGTATCCCAGAGCCCGGATTTTCTCTCCATCTCTGTACCCACCAGCCTTGACCTTATCTCCACCCGGCAATGGCCTCCCGACCGGTGGCCCGATGTCCGTGTTGGCCCATTCCCTGCCAATGCGTTCTATCCCCACGGGCCATGGTAATCTAAACATACAAGTGTAATTGTGTTATTCCCTTACTTAGTATGCTGTTAACAGTTCTTAGGATAAACACCAAAATCCTTAACATGGCCTCGGGGCTCTTCATGAACTGACTCAGCCTCATCTCTTCCATGTCGTTGTCGACCTACACTGCTTTCTTTGTTGTTTGGACTTGCAGTTTCCTCTGCCACCCCTACTCCCAAGCTTTCAGGAATTTTACGCCTGGGATGTCCCTCTCCATCCCTGACTCATCATCCAGATCTTAGATCAAATATCCCTTCTGCAAAGAAGACTTCCCTTCCCTCCTCACCTAAGCAGGGTCCCTTGTCCAACACTCTCATGGCTCCCTGTACTTCTTCCTTTGTCATTCTTCTCATGCATGTAGTAGGGTCTGTTTTTGTGATTACTTGATTAATGTCTAACTCCCTCGCTGTGATACAAACTCCACTAAGGCAAGGACCATATGTTTTAGTCCATAACCTACCCAGCACCTCAAACAGTATCTGATATATATTAGATACTCACATCTTCTAGGGAAAAACAGCCAATATGCTTGGATGACTGGGAAAACAGGAGTACCAATGGAGAAAGAGGGACACCAAAAAAGGGGGAAAAAAAATGAAATGTTTGATTTCAAGTACTACCTACAGTCGACAGCAGCAAATCCAAGTGGATTAATGTAGAGATAATAATAAAATTACAATGACATTTTATTTTATTTTTTTTAAAGACTTTATTCATTTGTCAGGCAGAGAAAGAAGCAAGCTCCCTGCTGACTAAGGAGCCCGATGCAGGACTTGATCCTAGGACCCTGAGACCATGACCTGAACCGAAGGAAGACTCTTAACCCACTGAGCCACCCAGGCATCCCAACAAAGACATTTGATTTTAACAGGTAATTGATAATTTACATTGTACTCTAGGGATGAAAATAACGTCTTGGAAGATATAATAATTCAAGTGGCAGTTAAATCCTGAGAAATCCAAACAAAAAAGTACACATATCAGAGAATCAAATATTAAGTCTCAAGGAAGGCCCATGGTTAGAGGGTGGGGGGGCAAGTGAGAGATACATAGACCATCAAGACAAGACCATCCAGAATGGTGCAGTGAAACAGAGAGCACTAGGGAGCGATTCTGTATCCAAAGCTGAATTACCAATCAAGTCAAATGCTGCAGAGAAAACAAAAATGGTGAAGATCAAACAGACCACTGGTAGTGCCACAAGTCTGCTTCTTGAAGAGCTGAGTAGTTGAAATTCTGTCATGGAGGAGGGGTAAAAGAACCAAGGAGGTGATACAAGCCTGTTTTCGAACACCTCCCATATGTACATCTACAAACGTAAATCTAGCATCTTCGATAGGTTGTTCTGGTTCTTACTGAAGAAGTACTAAAGAAGGCACCAACGGTGAAAAAGCCTTGCCTACATCTTCCCCAGATTAGAACCCTGGTTCTAATCTGAACCAATCATGTCACACGGTCTCAATGAGTGTTTACTGATCCTGATGGTGACATTATGGCTTTAGTCCATCTTCAGTGTACCCACTTCAATTTCAGCAGAACAGAATCTGTTGTGTTATAAATATCTGTGAAATATTTCATTAAATATGAATGCAAAAATTCAAATATACAGCAGCATTCCTTCTTGGAATGTTCCTTCCCAAGGGAGAGCAGTTTGGGGCAAACACAAAATGTCAGTTGATGCAAGTTTCTACTGGACCAGAATAACCTGGACACCCTAAACTATAATAAAGTTGAGTCACATAAAGAGCAGAGGTCACTGATTTAAGATTCTCATTAAACCATAAGATAATATAGTCCACCATTTAGCTTTAAGCACAGAAACAAAAGAGAGCCAAAAAAAAAAAAAAAAAAAGGCAGCAATTGACCAGTTTGCATCCAGAAGGCCACTAGAAAAGCTACTTTCTTCCAGTATTGATTAACAGATGGATGAAAATCCAATTACAAGAAAGAATTTCACCAAACTGTTGATCTAAACTGTTGCTTTTAGCTCTAGTTCACTTGGCAAATGTACTTACCTCTGGACAAGCCCATCTATGTGCCTCTGGGACCAGTGAAAGAAGTGTTCAACTGTTGGAATGTTCACATAACTTTAAGGACCCATGACTAAGCCCAGGGAAAATGTAGACAAGAGAGTTGGGAATGTTAATTTAAACTACTCCAACTCCTTGCTTTGATATCATCAGCCTTGCCTAACCCTTACCTTCCTATCCACCCAAAGGATAGATGCATTCATTACAGGTAGCTCTGGACATATGAAGAAGTCTTAATGGCTTTAACTGTCTATAATGTCATAATGAGCCATTATGAGCCATTCTATCATCTAGAAAGAGAAGGAAGTAGATGGCAGTCCCTCTCTCTCCTCAGTATATTCAGGCCACATGGACATCTGTAATCCAGCCTGGCAACCATACTTTATTAGGGATAGAGACAACCTGAAGTAAGCTTAAACCTCAGTAGACAGCATCGGTACAAGGCCTCAAAACAATGTCATCTGCAGACAAGTTCAAGGAATTGAGGCTAATTCTGATTACAGAAGAATAAGATGGGGTGGGATACAGGGTGGGGAGATGGGAAGGTAACCATGCATTGTTGAGCTGTACCAATGTCATTAGTTTTTTCATCTTCCCCCACTTAACTGTGAGTTATGAGTGCATCATGAGTGCAATGACTATATTTTATTTGTGTTGGGGACCCAGGGCAGGTCTAGGCCCGTAATAGGTACTCAATAAATACTCAGCTATAAAGTGAATGATAACTACCTTCAAATTTTTCAAAGAACTGCCATGTGGAGAGGAGAGATATGTTCTTTGTGATTCCAAATAACAGAATCAGGAACAATGGATATAAGGTATAAGAAGACAGCTTTATGTCAATGTAAGGAAGAATTTCCTATAGAGCTATTCTTAGAGAGACTAATAACTTCTTCCTTGGAGAAATCTAACAGAGACCATCCAAGTTTGGGACAGTGACAATAATGCAGAAGAGATTTAAGCATCAAGCAGGTTTACCTACATCATGGTTCTCAATCCTAGCAACACAGTAAAACTACCTAGGGTTCAGTTTTTGTTTTTGTTTTAATACAGATGCCTAAACACAATCCCCAGAAGTTTGGTTTCAAATGGTCCAGGGCATCACTATTTTATTTTATTTTTTTTAATTTAAAATAAATATATTTAAAATAAATAAATATTTAATATTTATTTATTAAATATTATATATTAAAATATATTTATAAATAAATAAAATATATATTTATTTTATTTAAATAAAATTTATAACAAAATAAAATAAAAATATTTTTATTTAAAATAAAATAAATATTTTATTTATTTAGAGCCAGATGGTTCTAATGTGCAACTACAGATGAGAAGCACTAGATGAAACTTTAAGGTTCTTTCCAAACTTAAGGCTCTGATTTTACATCTGAACAATTAGGAGTTCCCATTCAAAATACTTCAATTTTGACTGACTAATTCACTAGATGTTCTCTAACACTGGTTTAGCTAATGAAACATCTAAGGTAATGTTCCAAACAGAAGGATAAAAAATTGGACCAACAGAGAAAAACAGCATGGAAGCTGTATTAAAACACATACCTTAATCTGTAGTTTGCAAATTCTAAATAATTGAATTTTTACTTTATCAAAATTTCAGAAAGTACAAACATGCAAAGTTCTTCTCCTGAAGTTTCCTGATACGGAACCATCAGCAGTTGGATCACCAGTAGGTGTAGATATAATCAAAAACCTCGGAACTCTCAAATCTCAGAACGTTGTTTGAGACCTTTCAGCCTGAGGACTGAAAATATCGAAAGTGAATGGAAGAGTACATATGGTGGTTAGAACGCAAGTAGGTGACAATCAGATAATCTCATATGCTGCTTTTTTATCCTGAACTATTTTGGTAAAAGTCTGCTCTTTGGTAAATGAATTATTCACTTATATTTCAAGTGTATTTTAAATGTGTCACTTTTGAAAGCAGGGTAAGAGATATTTAAATAATATGTTATCACTTTTTAATAGGTTGAGAAGTGGTTGGGAATACTGCTGTAGATTGAAGAAGCCAGTCAGCTGCATGCCTAGAAAAACAAAGAAGGGATGGGCACAGAATCCTCTCCTTCAACCCAGTAACTAGAGACACATTTTACTGAATAGCTTCCCTAGTTTCAGGTTTCCCTTAATGTGCCTTTGGAGACTCTGACTTTGCCAAATGAGCCTGCTTGGTATTTAGCTGCCACTACTTGTGGCTCCTGATGGTTGAGGATTTAATTGATCTACATTTACACCTTTAGAAGAGACCATAATTCTGGAATAAACTTACATCATTAAAATATAAAAGTCGTGAAAACACACAGAAACAAATATAGTTTATTTCCAACAAAGGAAGTTGGAGGTGGGAAGGCATAATGCCATGTCCATAGTAAGTGTTCAAAGATACCAGAATGCAGAAACAAAAGGTCAGTTTTTGAAACAGAGATTTTCAAACGAAAGTCTCATAGCGAGGAATGTGGCTAGAGCACTAGAAGTCAGTGAGGCCACTAACAACACATAGTGTGAGTGAAGGAGACCATTAGGAAGAAACAAGTATGAAGAGCCTTCTAGGAAGCTTTGTAAGGACTCTGGCTATTACTCTAAGTGAAATTCAAAGTTGTGAGTAACACAATCTGACTTTGTTTTTTAAAGGATCATTTGGCTGCTATGTTGAAACTCCATCACAGGGGCCAAGGCAGAGAAGTAGGGAGACCATTCAGGAAGGATATGGCAATAAACCAGGTGACAGAGGGGTGGTATCTGGGATCAGGGTAACAGTATGTGGTCATATTCTAGATATTCAAGTACTTTGAAAATAAACCAGTAAGCTATACTGATACACTGAAAGTAGAATATGAGATAAAAAGATAAATTAAGATGACTTCAAGGGTTTGAGCCCAAGCAACTGAAAGGGAGGATTGCTCTTACTAATAAGGAAGGACTAAGAGAAGGATGTTTTGGGGGAGTACAGAAGTTCAGGATGAAACACACTAATTTTTCAATAGACCTATCACAAATTTAAGTGGAAAGCTGAGTAAGCAATAACCACACATATTTCATGTCTATGGAAGGGTTTCAGGTCAGAGATATAAATTTGGGAGTCTTTAACAGACAGATGGTATTTAAATCCATGAGTTTGGTTCGGCGTGAATGTAGACCGAATGGGGAAAACATCCTGAGGACTGAACCCTAGAGAATCCAATATTTAGAGGTCAAGAAGGTTAGGATGCACCAAGCAAAGGAACTGAGGGGGAACAGCCACTAAGGTAGGAAGAAACTGGAAGAGTATGAGATCCTGGAAGCCAAGGGAAGCAGCTGTTTCAAGGGAGAGAGTACAACCCAGCATATCAAATGCTATGCTAATGCAAATGCAAATCAGAGCTGAAATTTGTCTGTTTTTAGCAATGAGGAGGGCACTGGTGGTCACTGTAAGAATAACTTGGTTGCAGCAGAGGAGGTAAAAAGTCTCAGTGGAATGGATTCAGAACAGGAGAGGAAGTAGAAAGAGCAGGCACAGACCATCCAAGTAGGCACCACTGAATGACTACAGGAGACAATGAAGAATAAACAGACATATTCCCCAAGTGAAGCAACACAATTTAGCACATAGAAAACAAGTCCATATTCCTACTCTTAAAGGAAAGAAAGAGCTGCTTATCTCTTTGTAATAAGGTGAGACATTGTTTAACTTCTCATTTTGTCAGCCTACCTGGCTTCTGAATCTCAAGACACAGTATTTCTATTCAATTTGACAAACTCACGTGGCAGGCTTGGATTTTGGCTCCAACTCATTTTCCTCGTAGGCCATAATACAAATCCACACCCCAAATGTCTCAAGCCTCCACCCAATCAATAAATTGTAGTTAATGCCCTTAGGGAAAATGGTCTTTGATGAGACTCGGTGTTAGCAGCCAATCCAAGCCCATTAACTTCCACATCTGGAAACAGGTAAGGAAAATGAGGCTGATGGCTTCAATTTAGTTCTCATTTATCAGCATCACAAAACTCAACTCAAGGACATATAATTCAGGGTGATTGGATGAATTTGCTGAGTAGAGGTCCAAGGCAGAAATAATAAAGAGGCTGAAGGTCAGGATCCAAGATTACTGGTAGAGTTATGATGAGGGACCAGGTTTAGAGTCAACGAGCAAGAATAAAGGGCTCTGTGTAAGATACTCAGAGGACCAAACACAAAAAAACTACCAGGCTGATGTAGCATGGTATCATTTGCCACTCCCCTATAACCTCTGATTCTTAATTTCATTACAAAATATATAATAACAGTGATTACAATAAACCTTAGCATTTCTATAGCATAATCCCCTCCAAAATGCTTTGCTGTCTTCCTTTTCTCATGCGTCCCTTAGCAGGTAATAATACTCTCCATTTCATAGATGGAAAAAACTGAACTTACAGCGGGTGAGGTACACAGAACAATAAATGCCGATGACCAGTAAAGAACATACTTGGCTTCAGTGAATAAAACACTCCCCTAATGAGGGAAAGAACTGGCTATTTGAGTTTACCCAAATTCGAAGAGTATATGTAATAGGATGAAAAATATTTTATCTGTGGGGCACCTGGTGGCTCAGTTGGTTAAGTGACTGCCTTCAGCTCAGGTCATGATTCCAGGGTCCTGGGATCAAGCCCCAAATCAGGCTCCCTGCTCGGTGGGGAGCCTGCTTCTCCCTCTCCCTCTGCTACTCTGCCTACTTGTGCTCTCTTGCTCTCTGTGTCAAATAAATAAATAAAATCTTTTTTTAAAAAATTTTTTATCTGTGAACACCAGAATTCTTTCTTAAGGAGAAAATTATCGATGGTTAGGAAAACACTTTAATAGTGGATCCTGGCTGGCCCAGTTATAATCCCAATTTTTGCCTTTTGTCTTGGAGAAATGATTAATATTGCCAACTTTTGCTTTCAAAGGCATTCCATTTCTTAAGATGTGGTCACCCTGTTAAGAGATGATAGATAGATGATAGATAGATAGATAGATAGATAGATAGATAGATAGATAGATGAGATAGATGAGATATAGATAGATAGATGAGATATAGATGATAGATAGATAGATAGATAGATAGATAGATAGATAGATAGATAGATAGATAGATTATCACATAGAAAGCTGCCTGAGAGAAGGCAGGGAGGGAGGAAGTGAGACCTCACCCAAGAGCAACGATTAACAAGAAGTGACACAGCAAAGGGTTGGCCAAAGTGCTCCGCATTTGACATGAACAGAAATGGAGAGAAAAGCCAGAAGAGAGAAGAGAAATGAACAGTTAGAAGAAACCAGGCAAATGATGTGTGGCTGGGGCACTGTGTGGGATTAATGGTCAAATCCCCAACTGTAGGGTGACCTTAGGGCTTTTAAGAACAAAGATAGCTGATTTCTAATTTGAAATTCTTTTTATTCCTAAAATGTAAAACTCTGCCCTGTCCTCCCTTTTCCCCACTTTAGTCAAGTCTACTACACATGTAAATACTTTATGTAGGATATTTTTTTTAAGAGAAATTAAGGAAACTTGAGTTTCACAGCAAGAGCTAAGATACACAGAACAAAGAGAACACAGAAAGGACAAATGTTGACACAAAAACGGAAATTCAGAGAACTAGAAGTTTAGAGCCAGAGGGGCCATGAACACGTGGCCTCCAGAAATTCTCAAAATCTATAGGGTCAAGTATGGAGCTTTGGGACAATGTCCTGCAATTCTCACAGAGCATAAACACCGAGTTCACACTTGGGTTTCATAAACAGTGAATGTGATAGGGATTGACAGTTGTTTGGTTTATTAGAAAAATCAGTTAAAGTTCCTTAAACATTTTATTAAAACTTGAACTTATAAATATATATTTATTCACAATGTATTAATGTGGAGCTAAGGCTGCATAGTCTACCAACAGTCTGCTGAATGGAGTTCTCTATTGTCTTTCTTGCATAAAGCACATCCATGATGCAGCATCTAATTTCTTTGGAGGAAACAAAACGATCTAAATGCCGAATTCTTTGCCCCAGGGTACATGTCTGTGAATCTTCGGGCTTACACATTTCACAGCACTTAATAGCACATACCCTCCCCATTGTCCAAATAATACATTATATGTTAATAAAAATTAAAAAAAAAATAAAATAAAAAAATAAAATAAAATAAAATGAGATTTAAAAAAAAAAAAATAAAAATAAAAATAAATGCCGAATTCTCCTAGACTTCTTTGATATTTTTCTAATCTCATGCAGATGTTCTGCCCATCCCTAATTTGATAACAATTCTCCTTAGCAATGTGTTTTTATCATCTTTTCAAAGAAGCTTAGCTTCCATAGAAACACTTTCTTCTTGCATTACTGTCCCATCTACTTACGTAATAGTTAATAAAATTATGTAATTATGATACCAAAAAACAAATAGCATACATAAGTTTGCGACCAATGCAGCCAACTCTTCATCTCCAAGGCAGACATGGAGAAGTCATCGATGGGAGCAGAAGTGGTTGGTGTACTAGAACATTTACTCCGCCATGACTCCAGACAGTGGCCCATGTTTTACAGAGGAGAGAGCTCTATTATTCCAAGGAACTTGGTTAAGAGAGTCAAAAATCAAAAAGTTTCTATATGATTTTCCTGAAGAGTTAAACAGCTTGCCAATGCAAAGCACACTGGAAACATGACCGTGACCTGCTCCTCCAGCAGCTGCTCCACTCTCAACCTCCGGGCGTTCACCTGGCACTCCCATGATCGCCCTTCCAGGGGGACGGACGTGACCAGAGGCGAGAGGACCACCTCCCCTCCTGGCAAAAACATCATTCCCACTCCTAACTGAATAATTATATTGTGTAGTGAGCTGTGACATGGACTTACCCTTCAGTGAAGCCCCTTAAAAGAAGCCAGGTTGTACGAGGAGCCAGACAGAAGAACTCCGGAGCAGATTCTCAATAAGAAGTTGTAACATTTAGTGGTAATGACTAAACGCGTGTATTCAGTGTAAATTAGAGGACTCTCTTCGGCTGGAAAGGGCAGAGAGCTAAACCTAAGGAAGCAGTCAGAGAAAGCAAATTTTCTCCTAATCAGAAAAGTACAATCATGGTGAAGTGGAGCAGGTAAGTGGAGCTAGTGTGTATAATTAGGATCTTTTTTTTTTCCTTTCCCTGAAAACTGCAAGAAAAGAAAGGTGGGCATCTGAGAAGGAAGTTAAAACCACTGGAAGAGAACTTCCTTGGTTAACTGAGGGTACAGGTTAAGCCTGGTGACAGTCTTGGTAAAGAGCTGGGGCACCTGCAGCCTGAGGACGACACTTATGAATTTAGAGGGACCTCTGATGTCAGAAATTCTAAAGTGATAGCATTCCTTCTTTAAAGTTACAGATTTTTTTAATGGATATTAATCACTACACGCAGTTAATAAGCAAAATTCCTCACTACACCTGGGTTTTGTGTTTCTTTAAACTTTACTCTGCTTATATATTCTTCATTCATACAAGGTTTAATAAAATTACACATGGTAGTAAATTTAGTGTAAAATGATGTTGTTTTTATAAGAATGACAAAATTGAGTAAAAGAAATGCACCATTATCTCTGGGACTCAACCTCACCACCGCGCCACCTGAGAACCCACACCTGAGGCAGTTAATTAAGGAGAGTTCTACAACTTCGGGAGAACCGGATGACAAACTAAAAAACCATCAAGTAATGGCACCTGGCAGAAGGTGGGGGGGATGCAGAGAGTGGCAAGCTGAGCCTGATGCTCTGTTTTTATAATGAAAAGATATAAAAAGAAGCAAAAAGATTAAATGCAAGTTGCCACTGGGAGCTGCAAGAACAAATACGCAAATTTTGTCTTACTTGCTGCCAACTCTGCAGAAGCAGCGGCTTAAGCAGCGGCTGCAGTGGCTCCAGCCTAGCTCTTGTGTTTTCAAGTTGGGAGGCAGGTATGAGTGGGGCCTCCACACTTCTGGCTTTCTCATGTTCTCCTCCAGCTCAAACGCATGGTGAAGAAGCCCATACCAAGGCCTCTGCAGGACACCATCAACAGGGGCTGCTAATGATCGGAAACCTACTAACCTTTAAATGGGACGAGAACAGCTAAGAGAGTTGTGCAGATTATATTTATGAGAAGAAAAAGAAACTATGCTCTAAGCCAAAGCAAGAACTGACCAGGCTGGGTACAGTTAAGCCTAGTAAAGAAAAACCTACAGCTCTCCTAAAGAAAAGGCGTTTATCCTGAAGGCCTCCACCACCTCACAGCGTCCACGGCAACCACCAAACCCTGAGTGTGACAAGACAACATTCACAGTGTACCGTTATGCCTCACAGGACACCTGTGTTAGGTAACAGGCTAGACATTTTTTCCTGATTTGCATTTATGAAAGTGTTAACCCACATGCAAGACATGGTGGCAGAGTCTCCAAGACCTGGGCTAAATCCAACGGGAACTAAACATGTTATCAGTCAGATTCAAATATGGAAACTGTAGCAAAAGGGCGTGGTTGTTCAAGGATTTCTCAAGCCCTGGGAAATCATCTGGTTTTACCAAATTAACCCTAATCATCGTTAAAGCTCAAAGATTTCCATCCCACCCAATCTGGCAGTATTAACATCCATGAAAACTCTCGGACAACAGTTCTCAGAGTATAATCCTCAGACCAGTAGCACCAACGTTTTCTATTAGATATGAACATTCTCCAGTTACTGGGTAAATCCAGGGCTGAAGCCTAGAATCTGTTCTAACAAGCCTTCCAGATGATTCTCCCAACACACTGAAGTTTGAGAACCTCTGGTCTCTAACACTGGATCTCAAACCTGGCTCCACATTAGAGGCTCCTAGGAGACTTTAAGAAACAAAATGCTGAGTCCTGGTTCTCACACCCTCCCCCACTTCTGAGAGTCTAATTGAATTGACATCGTGCAGTGTAGGCATGTGAATTTTTCTGTAAATCCCCTGCTGATTCTAATGGGCAAGAAAGTTTGAAAACCACTAGAACAAACTCAGGAAAGGAACAGAAACAGACAACTTTTCATACCTGGGGCAAAAAGCATATATGTAGTCAACAGGTATGTAGAATAATAAGTAATCTACACTGATGGGCTGAACAATGTTCCTCCTTGATTATATTTCAATAAAAAAGAAAATAAATTTCCCCCAAAAGTCTTAGTCTTGATGAATTTTTTTTTTTAAGATTTTATTTATTTGAGAGAGAGAGCATGCATGCAAGAGAGGGGAGAGCAGGGAAGAGGGAGAGAAACAAGCAGGTTCCCTACTGAGGAGGGAGCCTGACAGGTGGCTCGATCTCAAGACCCAGGGATCATGACCTGAGCCAAAGGCAGACTCTTAAGAAACCGTAACTGAATGAGCCACATAGGCATCCCTAGGACTGATTTATTTAAATGTGTATTTGAGATTTCCTCTTTTGTCCTTGCTGCTAGGGAACTCAGAAGCTAGTTTTGTCCTTAGAAATTTTATCTACCCCTTTTATTTTTTTTAAGATTTTATTTTTAAGTAATCTCTCCAGACAACATGGGGCTCAAACTCACAACCCCAAGATTAAGAATCACCTACTCCACTGACTGAGCCAGCCAGGTGCCCCTTCTACTTCCTTTAAAGTAACTGACTCCTCTTCTTTTATATATACTGGAAGTCTTGTTGCTATGCTTCTCACACTGAAATACAAGTATCCCCAAATGTGGCTCATATGTCTGGACACCTCAATTTAATCAAAGTTAGGTTATTTTAAATGTTTTAATATTAATACAAACACAGATACATTCTGAATTGGAAGGCACAATTTGATCATTCTGGGTTCTTCCCCAAGCCTCCCAAGAATAGTGCCCATTTACTCTCCCTTCCCCTTCACTAGGGAAGTCCAAAAAGCACTAACGTCGTGTGTGTGTGTGTGTGTGTGTGTGTGTGTGTGTGTGTGAGGATTACTGAAAACCACCTGATATATATATATACAATGGAATACTATGCAGCCATCAAAAGAAACGAAATCTGGCCATTTGCAACGACGTGGATGGAGCTGGAGGGTATTATGCTAAGCGAAATAAGTCAGTCAGAGAAAGACAATTATCACGTGATCTCTCTGATATGAAGAATTTGAGAGGCAAGGCGTGAGTTTGGGGGCGGTGGGGGAGAGAAATGAAACAGGAAGGGATGGGGAGG
This sequence comes from Procyon lotor, assembly GCA_028646535.1. NCBI lineage: Eukaryota > Metazoa > Chordata > Mammalia > Carnivora > Procyonidae > Procyon > Procyon lotor. Next base: position 130,559,703 of record CM053603.1, on the reverse strand, counting down.
AAGACAAACCATAAAAGACTCCTAGACTCACGAAACGAACTAAGGGTGGCTGGGAGGCAGGGGGGTAGGGATGGGATGGCTGGGTTGTAGACATTGGGGAGGGTATGTGCTATGGTTAGTGCTGTGAAATGTGTAAGTCTGATGATTCACAGACATGTACCCTGGGGCAAATAATACATTATATGTTAAAAAAAATTTTAAAAAAAAGAAAAAAGAAAAAAGAAAACCACCTGAAATTATTTTGGAAGAAGGCATATAATATAAACAAATAAATGACAAAACTGCCCCTTGAGATCTTTTCTACATATGTAAAGCATTATTATTACCTCCAAACACTGTTTATTCTTTAGATTCCATCAGATACCAATATTCAATAAAGAGAAACAAGCTATTTCCATTTGGTATGACTGATAGATGAGATCCATTATGGCAGACATTCAGAATACCTTTGAAGCAATAATAGAGTTAATCCCTTAGATTAGATTGAGGATGAGACTAGACGCTATGAGAATGGCCATGAGAATGGCATTCCAAGTGAGGACTACTGTCTCCATGAGGGCTAAGGTGGGAGCAAGTCAGGATTTAGTGGTGGAAAAAGCAAGAGAACCGGACAGGAAGCAAAAAGGAGTAAGTTAGTGAAACTGGGATTCAAGGCAGAAACCTGTAAAAACTTATAAGGCAAAAGGCTTAGAAAATAGGGCATTCTCACCATTTCCCAGAAGAATCAGAGAGAGAGGAGAATGACAAAAATCCAAATCAAGACTACAACCTCAAGAAGATATTGTCAGCATTTTATATAGAATTCTTGTGCCCTATTTATGCATTTATTACACCCAAAGGGTTTATTGCTCAGTCTTTCTGCTGTCCTCTAGGTGAAAAATAGAACTCTGCTCCTCAGAGCTTTTACAGAAAATGGCAGTAAAATTCCCCCTTGAGTTTGTCCTATCGCCCAGCTTTTCCTTCTTGCTAAGTTGGAGCTTTCAGAATCGGCACTTTGGGGTGTCTCCGCTGAACCTGTGGCTTCAGGCAGCAGCGTGCCTCACTGCATCTTCGGGGCTTCTCACTTCCACTCGGCTCCATCCAGGGCAGATGGCGGCACATGTAAGTGCAGCATCCCTGGGCTTTGTCAATAGTTTGGAGAAACACAGTTTCTCTCTTTTTTTTTTTTTTGGTCAGTAGAAAAATTAAAATCTAAAACTCCTGACTATCCTTAGCACTTACTGTTCTAAGTGAAAAAAATAAACCTCTCCATTTCCCAGAAAGTTGGGGAAAGAAGCCTCTCACATTCCATGAACCCCACATTTGGAACCACAGCATCTCAGAGCCGTATCAGCGACCATCTAAGTCCAGAGCCCTGTTCTACCAGTGAGGGACTCGGGGCACCAAGAAGATGATCTCTCCCCAGACTACAAACCCAATGAGACCAGAGTCCCAGACTAGACCAGTCTTCTAGCTGAGTTCCATTGTCCTCCCAATCTACCTTGCTACACCCTTGAATGCCACAGACAGGGAAGGAAGCAAAATGAAACCTAATGGGATGCAAAGAAAGCCTTGACACTGGACAGGTGAGGAAAACTGATGCACACGCAGGAGGCAGCAAGCGGACAGGCAGCAGGTCTCTGGCACACGGGGAGCAGTGGAGGCCAATGGAGAGGGTCAAGAAGAGATAGCTCCAGAAGCTCCAGATGACGTCTGCAGAGTCTGGCTGAGGGCAGAGACCTTCGTTTCTCTCCCGGTTGGATGCTCCTGGACAAGGTACAAAGTGTTGCATCCAGAGAGGCAGAAAGTGCGACAGATAATCTAGAATATGGATTCTAACATTTGAGTCCTTATCTGTAAAGTGGGTTCATTACCCTGCTTTGTAAAGAGGGAAGTGAGACATGTGACCACATATGTAAATTATAGAGGGTGAAAGGGGAATGGGGGGAAATCAGAGGGGGAGATGAACCATGAGAGACTGTGGACTCTGAGCAACAAACTGAGGGCTCTGGGGGTGGGGGGGTTGGGCGAGCCTGGTGGTGGGTATTGAGGAGGGCACGTATTGCATGGAGCACTGTGGTACGTGAACAATTAATCTTGTAACACTAAAAAAATAAACATATTTGGGAGAAAAAAAATTATAGAGGGTGAGATGGTACCACTACTTCTGTCAGCACATCCTCTACCATGTCAAGGGCAAAAACATCTAGTCTTTTTGGGAATTTCTGACATACAATCCTGAAGTTTAAAGATGGACAAAGCATGTTGTGAAACAAGAAATAGCTTTGAAAACACAGACAAGTAGCTCTGTCCACGGCAGCTGGTACACAAACCTATTTCCTAACCTGTATTAGGAAATTAGTAAACTGGAGAATTGAATCATAATAATAATTATAATAATAAATAAATAAACATGTTAATAAAGCTCTCCCTAAAATGGAGTCTAACTCAGACCAGGACAAAATCTTTTCTTCTAAACGTTCACCTACTCACATAATGCAAATCTAATCCCGGTTAGATACCCCTTTGTTCCGAAAAATTCTCCCTCTGTCCCTCATTGTCCAGGAGCAGAAAGCCAAACTGCAGTCATAGTTTAAGCTTCCAATCCAGAACAAAAATATAACACTTAGAATAAAATTAAGAAGAGAAAGAATATCCTGTCACAGCCATCAGTTTTCAAATTAACTAGCTAACCAGAGATTGAAATATTTTACATAATTTTGGAAAATTCTTAATAATAACTGGAAATGCTTGCCATTATTTGGCTTCCTTTTTATACAAGAAATTAAATCCTCTACTAAGTGCAAGAAACTTAATATCTGGAAAAGAGCAAAAGGTATAGTCGGTAGAAATGACAGAAACCACAGTTACCCGATCTGGATCAAAAATATTAAACAAAGAAAAAACACTCATTATTCTGTCAGCTTAAAGACATTTTCAGCTTGCTCAAACTGGAACACGTCCCCCTGCGGTCTTGTAAAACTCACTGAATTGGAGTAAAGTAGTGTAAGCAGCAGCTTCATCTTCAAAGATGCCATGTAAAATATACATATTAACGAGCAGGGTTTTTCTTATTTTTACTCCTTCTCTCCATTTCTCTGCTCCATTCCAAGAATCGGCCATGTCTTGGTAGCACACTACCAACTAGAGTGTACACCTGATTGCACCCGCCACCACCCCCCAACCTTGAGGCCTCAGCTACTGCCACAGAAGCAGGGAGTGAGCTTCCTGAGCCAGTAAATTTGACATAAGTACTTACATCTCTTTCCTCTAAGATAGTACCTAGTAAATAGTGCCCAGGTTAAACTGCTTGTATTTGAAAAAGCAAATAAACCAAAAAGGCATGTTTGTGGGTGTGTGTCCCAGTGCTTTGCTCTGTAAATTCCTCCTGAATAACTGATTAGACCAGGGACAAGCAGTGTCTTAGATCTGAAACAAGAGATGTGTGAATTCAAATTCGCAGTTCTACATGCATCTTCAAAATTGAGGAGTTCTGATACAGCTTGCTATTTCCATTTTGCAGAATATTGGGAGTTCAGTAGACAAAATTAGGGATTAACCTCCTCCTGACCCTATGCCATCCTTGGCAATGGGCAGGTGGGTGCCCATGGAGCAGGATGACCATGAACTAAGAGAGAAGACCAGGTCATACTTGCATTGCCTTCTTCAGCTCTTTGAAATCTGACCTCCCTTTTCCTTCTTATCTATGGGAACTGAGATATGTCTCTCTAAAGTAGAGTGGTCACCCAGGAATGTGTAACTATATATTTAATTCTATACTGTGCATCTAGGCAACCATTTCTGGAGACCCTCCTATAGACCTAGTATATGTGAAATCCTGCATCTCCAGCATCTAGCACAGTGCCTCCTGCATAGGGGACACTAAGTAGATGAAGTTTATTGAGTGAATGAATGAATGAACGAATGCATGACGATTAGACCTAGATTGTAAAATAGAAGTTAATGCCAGAATTTACATTAATGCAATTTCAAACTTTAGGAAAAAAGACAGGTTTTGATCCTATGGCCCAAAGAAATACAGTTTATGTATGAACTGTATGAATTGAAATGAAAAAATTACAAAAGAAAAATAAAATAAATCTCATATGACACAGAAAACAATGCCTGATGGGGAATAAAAAAGGAGACACGATGAGAGAAGGGCCAGACAACTGAGGGGAACCAGGGAAATGGCCCAAACCCCCAGAGTGGGGCAGGCAGTCCCTCAAGCTTCGAGAATTTGACCACAGAGGTACAGGCAGGTGCTCTGAGCATCATCAGTAAATGTCTGGCATAAGCGATCAGCGGACAAATAGGGGTCAACCCTGAGAAAATCCAGCCACAGCTAGAGACAGCCCCATGCATGGGGTCTGGGTTCACAGACACAACTCCAGGAACTAAGTACCTCATTGCTTTGGCAGGAGCAGCAGCTCTCGTTACACAGCTGCTGAAAGAAAGCCTGATGTCCCTTAAACCTCCCTTGGTCTCAGTGGTGCTTACAACCAGAGAAGGGCTGAGCCCACAATAATATCAACAACAAACGCCAATACGGTCCTCACCGTGCTGGGTGCGGTGACATAGTCACTCGTTTAATACCCTCTCCGGCCTTAGGAAGCAGGTGGTACTATAATCATCTCCACCTTGGAGGTGAGGAGACTGAAGCACACAGCACTTTCAGTGCTTGTCCAAGGTCATGTAGCTAGTAAGTGGCACAGCAGAGATCCGAACCTGGGCAGCCTGGCATCAAAATCCATGCTCTCAACACCGTACTGCTTCTGTGAGATGCCGAAGGAGGTGATCGGGGAGCTCTGTGTCTTTCCGAGTAAGAACCACAAAACCAATTACCCATGTGGAGATCCACACTTTGCAATGTGCAGAATTAGAAAGCAGAGCACATAACCAAAGACTCAAACATAGGATGGCAAGACCCTAGAAGAATAATTCAGCAGGGCAAAAGCCCCAAAGGGCCTGAGGTTTGCTCATGCAGTGAATTAAAATTTACACAGTATGACTCACATGTGCAGAAATGGAGTTTAATTCCCCATGCTTCTGACCCCCGTTTCCATTTGTCTGCCCCTGCAGGGCTTCCAAGCAATCTCTTGTGGCTTAATACAGTCTCTTTAGGGTGAATATTCAGTGTATTCACAATTTGCCTTTTTATAATCTACCCCGGGGGTGGACTTACCAACTCCCCTAGCTCTGAAAAAGGGACTGCTGGCTGAGGACTCCTGCTTCACTTACTTCAGGGCATGCCTCTTTAACATGTGGCTATTTCACTTAGAATTAAATAAAATTAAAAATTCAGTTCTTCAGGGCACCTGGGTGGCTCAGGGTTAAGCGTCTGACTCTTGGTTTCAGCTCACGATCTCAGGGTTGTAAGATTGAGCCCCATTTTGGGCTCCGCACTTGGCCAGGAGTCTGCTTGAGATTCTATCTCCCTCTCCCTTGTGCTTGTGCGCTCTCTCTCTCTTTCTCTCTCCCCCTCTCTCTTTCTCTATTTGAAACAAATAAATAAATCTTACCAAAAAAAAAAAAAAATTCAGTTCCTCAGGGGCACCTGGGTAGCTCAGTAAGTTAAGCATCTGACTCTTGAGTCCAGATCTTGATCTCAGGGTTGTGAGTTCAAGCCCTATATTGGACTCCATTCTAAGCATGGAGCTTACTTTAAAAAAAAAAAATTCAGTTCCTCAGTCACACTAGCCACATTTCAAGTGCTCTATAGTACAGACATAGATCATTTCCATCATACAATATTCTACTGGACAGCACTACACACACACACACACACACACACACACACACACACATTTTTGTCTATTTGTCTTTCTTGACTTTCTTCCAAATGTAATACACATAAAATAACATACATATGTAACAAGACAGTCAAAATCAAGATGGAAGCTCCATGCCTTGTAGAACCAAGCTCTGCCAACAGGTGGCAGTGAGAGCTCACACAATTCATTTAGCCTCCTGATAAAACCCAAGATTCCTTGTTTTTAAAAAGGAGACAATATCACCAGTCCTACCAATTCTCTCAAGTGACTCTAACGGTCATGAGATAATGCATGTGGAAGTACTTTCAAATTTTTAAGACAACACTCTAACCGAGCCATTGCTATTCCTATTCTAAATAAAGACTCACGCTAAAGACTGAATGTGTGTGTTCCACCAAAATTCGTATGTTGAAACCTAACCTCTAAAATGGTGGTATTAAAGGTGAGGCCTTTGGGAGGTGATTAGGTCATGACGGTGGAGCCCTCCTAAATGGGAATGATGCTCTTAGAAAAGAGACCCGATTAAACCCCCTTCTGCCGTGTGAGGACACAGCAAGAAGACAGCCATCTATGAAGCTGGAAACAGACTGGATCTGCCGGCACCTTGACTTCCCAGCCTCCAGAACTATGAGAAATAAACTTCTGTTATTTAAGCCACTCCATCTACAGTATTCTGTTACAGCAGCCCAAACTGATTAAGACACATCATTATTTTAGTGTTAAAAGAAACACACACACACACATACACACACACAGCAGAATCCCAGACTAATTTTATCTCGGGTGCTAAAGAAATTTACATCTGTATCTCAGGGTTACCTACTCTAAGTTAGCGTAATGAAATCCTGAAGAATAGACAATAAATTAGAAGACTGTAGATGGAATAATTCTTGAGTTTTTAAAAGAAGGAAAAAGAATAGGTCTGGGAAAGCACAGACCAACACATTACTTACTAGTTCTTAGAAAATTTAGATCACACTTTATAAAAAAAGACTGTGGAATATTCATAACAAGATATATTTCTTAGAATTGCTTACTAAGCCAGATAACTTTAGGGATACTATAGTCTTACCTTGATTTCAGCAAAATATTTAACATTCGCCCTGTGATATGTCCCTGTGATCAAAATGATGAAATGGGAATTAATGGGCAGTGTGACTCAATACATTTATGTCCGTTCAAAAAAATACCCCCAAGTAGTGTTGATTATGTGTTCAAAGTTAACTTGAAAGGGGGATGTGGAGAATATTGTCCTTGGAGCCATTCTGCTGCACAGTCCTGACAATGATGGGTGCTCTCAAGGAGAGTCTCTGCATATGACAACAACACTGCACAATTCACCCAGGCTTCGGCAGAGAAGGCTCTGAAGGGCTACCCTCCAGAAGGGTGTGGCAGTCAGGCAACTTCAACTCTGGGCAAGAATGCACACATACACAGTATTACCAGATACTTTCTTTTGCTAAGCTAGCTATAACCACGCAAAGACAGATTATTAACCCCAGTTTAGAATTAAGGAAATTACGGAGCATCAGAGTGGCCAAATCCATCAGTCAGAGCAGAAGAGCCAGCCAGCAGTACAGCTGGGACTGCAGCCCTGATTTCCCTAACTCGAGAGCTTCCGGTCTTCCCTCTGTCCCACATCTGAACACATAGGTGGTAACTGTCTGGACTCCCAAAAAAGTACAACTCCCTCTTTAACCTTTCTCTGCCCCCTCTTCTTCCTCTCCTCCCACCTCCTTCCTTTTCCATGATCTTGCTCTTTTTTGTTTCAAAGATTTTATTTATTTGACAGAGAGACAGAGAGAGAGCGGATATAAGCAGGGGGAGCAGCAGAGGGAGAGGGAGAAGCAGGTTCCCCACTAAGCAGGGAGCCTGATGCAGGGCTCAATCCCAGAGCCCCAGAATCATGACCTGAGCCAAAGGCAGACACTTACCCAACTGAGCTACCCAAGTGCCCCGCCCCTCATGGTCTGCTCTCTACCTTCTTCCCTGCCTGTGTTTTATGTCTATTCACATCTAGGCAGGTTTTGTTCCCCTAAGGTCCTTAAGGAGAGGCCAGGAACTGATCTCTGCTCTAGAAAATGATGTTCATGGTCTCCCAAAGGCAAAATTACTAGATATCCCAAACACAGTTGGGAGTGACCCATATTTTACTGTTTGTTCCATTTTCAACTCCTCTGGGACAAATAACTGTCCTATTTTAAACTGGAACTAGGGTGTGGGGGTTGTGTACACATGAGTGAGTGAGGGGAAAGGCAGGGAGAGAATATATAATACCGTAGCTTCCTGACTTTATAGTTGAAAACTTCTAGGTCAATCATAGTTTGTACAGTCAGCATTCCAAAACCATGACCTCTTTCGCCCAACATACACATGCACCACCGGATACCTAGTAGCCTTCTATTTTTAATACTGACATTTGGAACCCCAGTATTATCATTAATATTGTACACGTGCATTTTTACCTTCATAACAAACCAGTCTGGTAAGAAGAAAAAATATTACAATTCCCATTTTAAAGAATCATCAAATTGGAGAATGTCAATCATTACATTTATAAGGAATTATAATACCAAGGAGTCCCCTGGCTTCCAGGCCAGCTCTCTCTAATCTCACAGGGCTCCCTGACAGCACTGAGAGGAAGAAAACTAGGTTTCCTGTGTTCTTATTTGGTTCTTTTTGTAGAAATGCAAATTCATATCCTAAGAGGGCGGGGACAGTTTAAATGAAGTAATTTACTCTCCCCTTGAGTGAAAAAGGGAAAGAAAGGAATAGAAAAAGAAACAGGACAAAACTTCCTAACACTTCAAATGCAGTCATGACCAGCTTAACCACAGACAGAGAAATAGTTACATATCACAGGGCTTAAGGGTCCTCCAACCTAACCCCCTCACCCATGCATAGACTGTGACATCCCTGATGATGATGACAACCATAATCACTAATGTTCACTGAGCACTAAGTCCCAAGCACTGTGTTTATGAATTTTTACATATTTTCTCTCATTTACTTAGTCTACAACCCTAAGAGATAACTATTATCATCAATCCATTTCACAGATGAGAAGAACTACCTTATCATCCATCTTCGGTCTTCACAACAGTCCTAAAGAGATTGCTGTTACCATGTCAAAGATGATAAACTGAGGCACAGAAAGGTCAAGTAACTTGCCCATGGGTCTCAGAGGTCTCCCAATGTACAGCCCAAAGCTCCTTTTACAGAGCAACATTTCAGCAATACAGAAAATACCTTCACCCCCTCCTCCCAATTGGCCCTCCAGCATAAAAATTTAAAATCAGGGACACCTGGGTGGCTCAGTTGGTTAAGTGGCTGCCTTCGGCACAGGTCACGATCCCAGGGTCCTGGGATTGAGTCCCATATCAGGCTCCTTGTTTGGCGGGAAGCCTGCTTCTCCCTCTGCCTCTGCCTGCTATTCTGCCTGCTTGTGCTTTCTCTCTCTCTGACAAACAAATAAACAAAATCTTTTTAAAAAAATGTAAAATCAGAACCTGAGGTTGACACCAGATGCAAAGAGGCCCAAGACTGGGCCATGCAGTATCCCACTGGAGAAAGGCCAGCACTGGCCCCTGAGGAAAGCAAGAGTCAGTAATTCAAAATGTAGGCCTGGATTTGTCACAAAAACAAACAATCCTCCAAAAATACAAAAGTAGTAATTTCATAAGAAGTGAACTTTTAAAAGAGAAACAGAGACTTGATAGCTCAGGAAAGGTAAAGCTATGGCAATGGGCTGTAAATCCTGATCATAAATTAAGGCTGAAAACTTAAGAGGATTTTTGATTCAGTTTCTGAGTAAACTGCTTTACTGGATACACCAGCACCACCTTGAGGTGAGAAAAAGGAACTTCTAAGGTTCTATCTTCTCCATACCAATAAAAATGCCTTTTCTATGGGGGTAAAACAATTTTGGATACACATCACAAGCCTCCAGAATTTCACTCACTAAGAGATGATCACTATTTTTACCAAATATCCCACTTTGGGGAAATCCTGTTTTATCCAGAGAGGACAAAATGCAAAATGAGGCTAGTCCTGGCATCTTCAGTGCATATCTTTATGAATGAATGCTGAAATACAATGTTGAGACCATATTTCACATTTCTGTAGCACTGTCACATACATGATTTTATTATCAAAACAACACCACAAGTTAGACAATATACTTATCCCATTTTACAGATGAGGAAATAGCAAGTTATTCGTGTTATTGGCCAAGTTAGTTATGAAGTTATTTGTGCCACTTGCAGAGCAAGCTAAGAAATTAACAGGACTTCACAGGAACCAAGGGTCTTATAAAGAGGAGCACACTGAAAAGGCCAAAGTATGAGAATCAAGAGTTGGTCAAGTAAATGTCCCACTCACTTTCAAATGACTTCTAAAGAGCTGACTTCTCAGCAAAGCTGTTATCTTCCACAAGTTCAAAAATGAATGGAACCATGGCAACAGATGTGGCCTCAGAGAGGCAGCCACAACTGGCTGGACCACTGGGCAACCCTCTGCCATGCCTGTGTGCCAGTCCATCGCTGAAGTTCTCCAGGGCCGACAGAGAAGGACATTTCCGCCAAGCTGAAATAAATACATCATCTTAACCAGACCATGGCACCTCATCCCCAACTTGTCCAAAATCTGCTTGTTCCTTCTTGTCTGTAGAACATCAGAGAAATTATTTTCATCCTTCTGTCTGAGTCAAGGAACTGAGCCAAGGAACTTCATTTAGCAGAGAAGAGTCTTACATGTAATCTTCCTACTAGGACTGTGCTCTGTTCATAATGGGATGGCATGCATTTGTCAGTTTTTTTGTACTCTGCTTTTAGAGGAACCTCTGCTGGGGGAGGATGCCCATCTGCCCCATCTCAGAGGAAACTTTCTTAACTTCTTTTTATGTGATGCTATGAGACATTTGGAGGGTCATATGTTCATTCAGCACTAATCTTACTGATCTCAAGTGTCAATTCATCAAATCTGTTAATATACTACAAAAATGTGTGTACATTAATCTGTATTTGCATTTCTAATTATTTCTTATTGAATATTTTTTGAAGATAGAGGTGTACAATTTAACAAAGTTATTCTAAATTGGAGAACTATAACTTGAAAGAATGTGGAACTCTCCCTTTAGGGTATTCCATAGTTATTTCTTTTTTTTTTTCCCCTTCAACTGTATTTTTTTTAATTTTTTTAATTTTTATTAACATATAATGTATTATTTGCCCCAGGGTACATGTCTGTGAATCATCAGACTTACACATTTCACAGCACTTACCATAGCACATACCCTCCCCAATGTCCACAACTCAGCCACCCTATCCCTACTCCCCCCAACCCCTGCCTCCCAGCCACCCTTAGTTCGTTTTGTGAATCTAGGAGTCTCTTATTGTTTGTCTCCCTCCCCATCCCTTCCTGTTTCATTTCTCTCCCCCACCCCCCCAAACTCCCGCCGTGCCTCTCAAATTCTTCCTATCAGAGATATCATGTGATAATTATCAAGTGTCAGGATATAAAATTAATACACAGAAATCAGTTGCACTTCTATATACCAACAGCAAAACAGAAGAAAGAGAAATTAAGGAGTCGATCCCATTTACCATTGCACCCAAAACCATAAGATACCTAGGAATAAACCTAACCAAAGAGGCAAAGAATCTGTACTCAGAAAACTACAAAGTGCTCCTGAAAGAAATTGAGGAAGACACCAAAAAATGGAAAAACGTTCCATGCTCATGGATTGGAAGAACAAATATTGTGAAAATGTCTATTCTACCTAAAGCGATCTACACATTTAATACAATCCCTATCAAAATACCATCCATTTATTTCAAAGAAATGGAACAAATAATCCTAAAATTTATATGGAACCAGAAAAGACCACAAATAGCCAGAGGAATGTTGAAAAAGAAAATCTATAGTTATTTCTAATATTTTTACTTGTTTATTGTTTGCATTTTAATTTGATGGTGAGGATATTTGATGTAGATTATAAGAATTGGACCATTTAGAAGAATTTCTGGCCACAGATCAGAACTCTTTTCTCCTTGGTTGGCCCCAAATTAATTAATAGATTCTTTTCTAATGGCAGTGAGTGAAAGGCCAAGATATCAATCAGACATTTTTTCAACAAAATCCTTTTGTTTTCTACTCAAGATAACATTAAGAAATCATCAGATATCACTTCTCCTTGAACTGTTTCAAAGGCCTGAGCCAAGCTAGAGAAACATACGTACACACACACACACACACACACACACACACACACATTCCCTAGCTTTGGTACTTAACCTGACCACAGTCAAGGTTCCAAAACTATAGGCAGGCAGGAGGCACTACATTGACCTGGTCCGTCTCTTTCTCCCTTGAGTGATCACAGCTTCTTCTATTATAACCCGAACATGATCAACAGTAACGACCTCTAATCATAATTCTCCTTTTTCATCAGCGTTCCAAGAGGCAGGCTTCCCATTCTTAAAAAAGGTATTAAAAGATAGCAAACATGCAAACATTTTGGTGACATAGTATAATATAAAGCTAATGAACAGCTTAAGTGTTCATTCTCTTTTCCATTGTTGTAACTCATAGACATAATCATCATATATATCTTTAAATGATATAATACAAATAACATATTTATACCTAATATTTATCATTTACACACACACATACACACACACATCTCATGGGAATCACCTAGACCCCACCATTCACAAAGGCCGTATGTCCACTGCAGGGGCCAAGAAACCTGTCAGCATGTGATGGCGGGCTTGCCGAAGGATCCTTGAGAATGCTGGGTCCAGTAATAAGAAAAACCTTAAGAAACAGAAGAAATCTGGAGGGACAATTTCAATAGATGTAACTATGTTCTACCCAACAATAAAATAATACACTGATAATGAAAACATTAAAGCATTATAAAAAAACAGACAAGGATTAGACAATTCAAGAAAAAAACACAAATGACTGAGAAAATTGCACAGCCCATCGCTAGCAGCTGCTTGAAATAGACGTTAAATAAAAATAATTGAGGAAATGTAAATTACCTCGCCAACAAGAACCATTTTCTATGGAGTTGGCAAAGATTAAAAACATTATAAAAACTCCTGACTATCCTCTTCCATTGTGAAAACGCTAAGACAATATGCATCAAAAGTCTTAAAGTTTTTATAGCTTTTGACCCAGTAATTTCAACTCTAGATAACTACCCCAAGGAAATAATCACAAGTTCAGGCAAATTTATGTGCAAATATGTTTATAATAGCATTATTTATTACAGTAATAAATAGAATCAATAAACATGCCCAACAAGAGAGAGCTGCTTAAATAAATTACAGGCCATCCAAACACGCATACTGTGGACTGTTACACGGCCATTAAAAATTACATTTACAAGGAATTTTGAATGACATGGGAAAACGCTTACGATGCACAAAGTGAAAAAAAAAAACATGATACAAAGCTATTCATATAGCACAATCTGAATTTTTTTTAAGTGGAGTTTGTGCACAGAGAAAAAGCACCAAAACATAAAAAAAATGTGTAAGATTACATGTGATTTTTATCTTACTCTTTATAATACTTCTTTGGTTTTTTTCCAATTTTTCCATAATGAGCATATATTAACAATTAGAAAACTTATTCGTTTTCTAATTGCACAGTACCACACTCTAGGCCTGGAAAGACCCCATTCTATCTACTCCCTTCTATCCCTGATTGTTTCCTAAACACATGAGGCCCATCCACCCCTCCCTGCTTTTCTTCTTTAAATCCTTACTGCTTGGAAGTCCTTCCAAGAACCTGAAAGTCAGTTCTTCTGGGTGACATTCTCTGAAGACCCCAGTAAGAACTGGCTGTTCCCTTCTTTGTTTTAAAATCACTTGATACCTGGTGGTAGTGATGTGAAAATCTTGGGGTTCAGAGCTGATGGTCAAGAAAGAATTTTTGAGACATCTTCAGTGCAAAAAGGTGGTTTTATTAAAGGACAGGGACAGGACCCGTGGGCAGAAAGAGCAACACTGAGGTCCTGAGGAGTGACTGGTTATGTACTTTCAAGGTGGGAAGGAGTTAGGGATATTGTAAATCTTTAAGGAATTTGGAAGCAAGGCTTCTAGGACCTTGAGGGGCTAGCTGTTGTTAGGAAAAGGTCATTTACTACTATACCGTAAACCCTTAGTCAGAAGACCCTTCAGGTGTTTACCAGTGGGTCATATGCCTGGACGATGACTGCCAACATGGATCTTGGGGGATAGAGATAAAGGACGTTTCCAAAGGAATTCTGGAGACTTACCAGATCCTAGAGGTTGGGCTAATGTTAAGATAAAGCGCTAACTTCAAGGCCATGGAGTTCCTAGAGGAAGGCCACTCTGACTGTCTCAGGGACTTGTCAACGTGCCATAAGTTGTAAGGAAATTTAATTTTTTCTTTTGCCTTTGTTCTCCACATCAGTAGGATGCCATTTACTAAATTAATTCCAATTATTCATTTATGTGTCTGTGTCCCCCCTCCCCAACCCCACACCATTGGACTCTGAACACTTCAAAGACCCTATGCCTTAGAAATCTTTAAATGTCTGATACCTGGTACCCTTCCTGGCCTGCTATAAACATTAAATATACGGATGAATGAATGATAAATGGAAGGATGCGTAGATGGATGGAGCCAAATGCGGAAGTTTTGCAAGGGTGAAAAAAATCTAAAAGCTAAGTCATCTTCAAGTTGCTTCATATATTTGGATGCACACACCCTACCGAAAACACACGGGAGGCACTACATTGAACACTGTAAGACGAGTTGAGCTATAATTAGCTTATAATAGAACTGGAATTTTTCTAGTTGAAACAACAAATCTGTTATCCTGCTTTACAGTAAATGGCTTTCTACAAAGGACACCCACATGCTATTTTATTATTAAAAACCATTCCAATAAAAGATATGCTGAAAAATTATTGCAATTTCTACTAATTAAAAACTAATTAAGTCATTTGCTGAATAATACATGTACTCTACTTGCATTATCTATGAACATGCTCTTCACTTACAAATATTTGTCTCCATTTCATTAAAGTAATTAAACTGCTTCAAGTACGGTTATTTTTACAAGCATTTTATAGCCAACTCTCAATTTTCCATACCAATGGAGAAGCATAATTGAAATATTTAAAACTGAGTAAGAGATAATACAGAACCTCCCTGCAGTTCCTCTCCTCCTCCAGTTTAACAAACAACAACAACTAACTTGAGTTTTAGCTTTGGCTCCCTTCTCTGACTCCCACTCTGGTGGCCCAAACAGAGAATCACTGCACATAAACAGTACGACTGTATTCATACGCATATGCCTCCTCCTTCCCTCCTCTATCTCTCAACATTCTCATTTTAATGTGTGTTAGGGCAAATGGAAGGATAAGTGAGCCTCCTTTCCCAGGGAAGAGGGACTATCTACAAATCAATGACAAAATTAATCCCACTCTGTCTCTCCGACCACATAGCCCATGCTTTGTCCCTGGCAATTAGGACAATTCTTTAAGTTCGTAGGGGGAAAAACTGCTGCACAAGGCAAAAACTTCTTCACACGAAAAATTATAATGGAGATTCTGAGTGAAGGTGTCAGGGTCTGCACGAGAATGTAACTGGCTGCAGCTTTGTTTGCTATTTTAAAGTAAGGGGAATTACTCGGAGGAAACTTTCCTTCGCAGTAGAGGAGGGAGGCTAATTATGAAGGGGCAGAGAGTAAATATAAGTTGGATGCATCTAATTACATATATCGAGAAACATGACAAGAAACTATATATTGGGGCGCCTGGGTGGCTCAGTGGGTTAAAGCCTCTGCCTTCGGCTCAGGTCATGATCTCAGGGTCCTGGGATCGAGCCCCGCATCGGGCTCTCTGCTCAGTGGGGAGCCTGCTTCCTCCTCTCTCTCTGCCTGCCTCTCTGCCTGCTTGTGATCTCTCTGTCAAATAAATAAGTCAAATCTTTAAAAAAAAAAAAAAAAGAAAGAAAGAAAGAAAGAAAGAAACTATATATTGGAAACCGGATGACAATCCACTTTCCATATGTGGTTATTGTCACTTTGTCAGGGATAAACTGAGCAGAGTTCTCCTAACTCTCTAATCTCAGTTTTTCACCTCCTGTAAGAGCTGAGTATGGGAGGAGCGAAGTGGTGCTGCACAGAGAAAGCACCACCCAGGGAGCCAGGAGCCCTGCAGGGGGGACAGCCAGGAGCAGACACAGGAAGGAGGAAGGTGGTCAGAGTGCAGATGGCAGGGGGAGACTGGCTCCAAGAGCCTGACAGCTGCAGTAATGAGACAAAACACGTGGCAGGCTGATGATGCAGACAGACAGACGCATACATTCATACATACACAGATGGATGCATGGACAAACAACACAGGCAGAAAGAAAGAATAGTAGCTGGTACCCACACCTATCATATAGGAACCTAATCCATGTACTCCACCCTGGAGGGTGGAGTATTGGAGTATTGGAGTACCCAATACTGGTTCCTAAGGCTAAAGACACAAAAGAGGTTGTATGGTAGGAGGCAGGGGGAGGAAGCTGTTACTGTTGTTTTGTTTCCTTCTAATACAGGCCTCAGAGGTGATCTCCAAGATGTGTTCAGAAGGCTTAAAGCAGAATTTGATTCAGACCTCGTGTGTTATATGACATCTCCTTTATTCTGGACTTTCCCCTCTTTTAAATTTTATTGGATTTTAATCGAAGACCATCTGATGAAATGTTCTGAACCTAGATTAGAATGGAGCATGTACTACAGCTGAATGAGAGGGAGGACAGCAGAATCACATAATGGAATATAAAATAGATTTTAAAAGCAATAAAACTGCAGCAGGCAGAGGGGTCTCCTCAGGGGCAGGGAGAAGCCAGGACAAGCAGGAACACATTCACTACCTAGAGAAAGAGAACTGAGTAAGTTCCTCCCCAGGCCAAGGATGGGCCCCCCCTTTGCCTTGGGCCAGGATGTGCTCGGTCCTGCCCAGGGCACAGCAGAAAGGAGAAACAGAGTCCAAGCTGCTTTATGTGGAAGACTGGAGAGAGTTATAAAAAGGTGAGAACCAGAGCTCTCAACTTGAGGCAGATCCTTGACTTCTCCAAAATTCATCCTGAGAGACAACGGAAGTCAGTTTTGCTATGCCATCTAGAACAGGACTTCTCTGAACCTTACCGTGCAACTGCACCACAGAGGATCTTACTAAAATGCAGATTATGAGGCAGAAGGTCCCTGGGTAAGCCTGAGAATCCACATTTCTAACAAGCTCCCAAGGATGCTGACATTTTGTTCCAGGGACCACAGTTAGAGCCGTGGAGGTAAAGCAGTATTTTTCTCACCTGCTTCAGCATCACAGCTTGAAGCTACAGTGCAGCCCCCAGGACCCCACCCAGAACTGCAGCTCTGGCGGGGAGGGCACCTCGTCATCTGCAGATGTATCAAGCTGCCCTGATGAGGTTTTATGCCTACTCTTCCACATGACAAAGTCCCGACCGTTTGTAACACGGAGCTCATTACACAAACGATTGTACAACTACGGAAAGGAGAGCTCCAAGCTGGAGGACAGAACTGAGGGTGATGTGAAGAGGTTGGAAGCGGCTTTCTCGGAGGAGCGGAGCAATGGGTCTGTGAAGACCAGACCGTGCTGGGAGCCCTCTCTCCGGGCCTCCAGGGCATGCTTGCTTTCCAGCAGGAACCCACTTACAGGCTCCACGTTGCTGAGCACGTTTTTTGTTTTGACTGAAGCAGAGCTGACACACAATACTGCATTCATTCCAGGTGTAGGACACAATAATGTGACAAGTCTATACATCATTGAGCAGATGTTTTTTTAAACAAACCCCATTATAGTGCCCTACCAAATGGAATCTCTTCAGGAGCCATCCCGAGGTCTGCACTTTCCCTCACAGCCAGCTGCCCACACCGTGACCAGTGCTGTTGACTGAGCCTCTGGGACCCATCCTGTCCTCCATCTCCTCCTCCCCACGTCCACGGCTACATCCTAGTCCAAGCCATTGTCTTCTCCCCTTTGGACCAGAGCTATGGTCTCTTTGCGACTGTCCCAACTACTGTCCTGCACCCTTGCAACTATCCCAACTACTGTCCTGCATTTCTTCTCTATTCCACAGCTAGCCTAGAACTCCCTCAGAAGCACCTTGGTGCATTTAGAATAAACTCTTCACTAAAGCCTGAAATGTCCCACATGGTCTTATTCCTCCACCTCTCTTGAACCTTCTCATTCTATCTCTGTGCTCCAGTTGCACTGGCCACCTCTTTGTTTCTTAAAACTTACCAAGCAACTTCCCATCTCACGGTCTATGCACACGCTCACTTTGTGTGGAACATTCTTTGCCAGACATAGCTAGACTTTGCTCTTCCTTTAGTCCTAGCCACAAATATCACCTTCCCTGAGTGAACTTCCCTGTCCACTTCACCATTAGTAAATCCCTCTCTGGCCCCTTGTCCTCCCTTTAGAGCATGTACTATGACTGGCAATTAGTTCACTTGTTTACTCATGGACTTTTCTTTCTCTTTCATTATACCACTGGTTCTCAAAGTGTGGTCCCTCGAGAGACCACACCAACATTACCAGAAAATCTCTGAGGGCTGGGCTCAGCCTCTGTTTAGCAAGCCATCCTTGTGAACTGATGTATGCTGAAGTCTGGAAACCACTGCACCAGTCTCTAACCACCACAGGGGTAAGGACTTAATCTGTCTTGTATGTATGCCCAGCACCTGGAATAGTGCATATAGTAGTAGACATTTGGTAAAGTTTTTTAAATGAATAAATAAATCCTTTAAGGCCAATTTCCATGCCCCAGCCAGTAATCCCTTCTTAAGCCATTAGTATACTTGCAAAAGAGCCATTTAAAAGAGAAATCTCATAAATTTTGTTTCCAATGAAGGAGTCCTAAGTTGGCTTCATAGCAGCAGATGGGTTTTAGGGGAAGCTGGGACACCCAGACTGCTACAGTATCCAGCTGAGATGATGGTGGTGGGAACCAGAGTGATGGCAGGGGAAAGGGACAAGGGGTGGTGAGCTGGTGAGCTGAAGGAGAGATCTCAGAGACTGAGCCAACAGGACTTCATGACTGCTCATAGGTGGAAGGGTATGAGGGAAAATGAAAGGCCAGGAAAAGCATGAGAGAGGTGTGAGGTAAAAATGGGGGGTTCACAAGTAAGAAAAAATAGGATAATAAAAGATAGTAAGCAGACTGCCTTTGCCTAGGAATGGTTACACAGGGCCCCTTCCTTTCTCTTTAACCCCCCTCCTTCTCCCCAAAAACACATGCAAGAAGTAGATATTCTAGTGTAACCCACAGCTAGAATGGCATATTTGAAAGAAGTCACTTAGGGGCCCCACATCCTTATTATGCGGCTGCTAATGCCACAGCCCCTTCAGGGAAGTGGCTTATTCAGGTTACACAGCTGCTGGTGGCCAGGAGGATCAGGCCCCAGTCCCCCACCTTCTAGTCCACTGAGACGGCTGCTTCACTGGGCGCTCTGTGGGACAGTAAGAAAAACTCCAGGGTCCAACGTGACTGAAAATGTTGCAGGCAACATTCTCTCTAGAGAGTTGTAGTTCACCTATTTGGGCTGTGAAGAGTCTTGCGCTGAAGGAAGCTGTTGAATCCTGCATGTCTCAAACACAGCTGACCACAGAGGCGTCTTCCCATGCACTTTCATAATACCTGCTGGCAGCCCAAAATGCACATACCAGGCATGAGCTACGGGGCAGACAGGGATAGATTAACCCCAAGCTAAAGGTTACACATGAATTTTTCATATACTCAGAGAAGTCTTGGTGCCTTTGTTATGTTTATCCACATGAGCTGTTCTATGCAGCGGGCAGAGCTCACTCTGAAGGCCTTCAGCCCTCCCCAAGGGAAAACCACAAGTGATGCACTGCTAGGCGATCCTCACTTTAGGTATTTCCGCATGCTTCAGCCATGGAGCTTCCCAGGCCAATCCCTGCACTTGGAAGCCCCGTACTGCCCAGCTGCCCTCTTCTACCATGAGGCCAGAGCATGCACATAAGGCCACCGTGATGCTCTAGAAGGAAAAATCCCCCACATGTGGCCAAGAGGAAGTGGGGAACAGGGGCAGTCAGGTTTAGGGATGACCAAGCATGGCTGCCCAGCAGGAAGAAGAAGGAAAGGGGAGGGGCCAGGGCTTGGGAGCCTCTTACCTAGGGATGATGGGGGCATTGGCAGGCTTAAGGCTGTATTCAGGAACCTGGAAAGGAGATCTCTCACCAGTGCTGGACTCCAAACTAGTGGGGGTGCACAGGGGAAGGGCATGGACCCGACACGGGGAGCCTGACTGAGGTAGCTGTGCCACCAGCTATGAGGGAGGGAGGAGCAAGGAAGAGAGCCCATGATCTGGAATTCATACACACCAAAGTCCGAATGAATAAGCTTCTTGTGTTTTAGCTGCACGACATTAGACACAGAATACCATTCTCCTGAGTCTGGGCTTCTGCATACGTAAAAGAGACACAATGACGTCTGCCTCCCAGAAATGCTGGGTAATTTAAATCAGATAATGAGTGAAAACACTGCCAGATAACAGAAGTGCAAGCAAATATAGGTATGATTACAATAGTTATCACAGGTATTTACTGAGCATTTACAATGTTCCAGGCACTGGGTTAAGTCCTTCACAGACATGAGGTTGCCTTCTAGGAGCTCTCTGAGGTAGATCACAGCAGAGCCTCAATTTTACAACTGAAGAAACTGAAGCCCAGAAAAACGAATTTACTTGCCCAGAGGCACACAGACAGAAGGCAGTAAAGCCAGCATCTGAACCAGAGTCTGAGTACAGAAAATTTTTCCCATTCTACAAACACTGTCACAGAAAAGGGCAGAGAGGCAGGCACACTAATAGTGAACCAGCAAAACTCACGGGGAGGGAGCGCTACGAATGCTGTGACAGTCAATGTCCCCTCCTGGCGTCCGTTTAACAAGCATCAGCCTTTGATTCCAATTTGCAGGCTCTGCCTGAGATACAGTAGACCTAGAATCCTGGTGAGGGACCCATCCAGACCTCAATGGGGACGAGAGAAGAGCCCAGCTGGGTGACAGGAGCCTGTGGGCTGGGGGCCGGCACTAGGGATGGCATTGATGCGCTCTCTGATGACTTCCATGACAGGAGCCTCCCTCCAGGCCCTCAGGCCTGCTCTACCTCTGGAGACAGAGAGCACAGTATAGACAAGGCTCGCGGTGGGAGAGGTGATCCCTGGTCACCAGCACTCCCACAGAAGCCCCTCTAGCCCATGTGGTGCCACAGCCATTGGCGATCCAGAGACAAAAGCTCCTCGATGGACGTTAACTCATGGGGAAGAGATTTTCCCAGCTGGAAGATGATGGACAAACCTGGCCTCTCTGGAGTGATCTTTGAAGAAAGCCAGGAAGTCAGGGGTTAAGGAGTGAGAGTTTCCGAGGAATGAGGCATGAGGCAGAAGCAACCTTCACATCACCTGCCTGCACCTGGTCACAGCAGGCCATCCTCCAAGTTTTATTGAACCAGTGCTCCAGTAAAGAAAAGCCAGTCCCAAACGTTCCGTATTCTGTGCTAGGATGGCTGGGAGAGGAGTTCCAGAAGGGCTTAACATGAACCCCAGAGATGAATTACAGTCCTGGGTGAAGCTGAAGGGGTGGAGTGGGGGCTTTAAGTGGATTTGAGGGTACAGTGCAGGGAATGGAGGGGTGTTGCTCAGCCCCCAGCCTCACCAGGGTTGGAAAATACAGGACTGAATAGTTTATCCCATGAGTGAAATTACATGTTAGCCAGGAATTACAGAGCAGGTCCTAAAACCAAGCAGTGCTGGCTGAGAAGGACAAAATCTTACAGCCTTGAAGAGAGGGGAAGGCAGAGAAGAGAAGAAGGAAGGGGAGGAGGAGAAAGGACGATGGGAAAGGAGGAGGAAAGGAGACAGTCCTAGGAGGAGGGAGGGAAGAGACAGGAGCTCCTAAATTAAGGTCAAATACTAAATGAAGAAATCTTACATCCAAGGCCAGTCCATAGACGATAGGCCCATTTTATTCTATTGCTTAGGATCTGAATAAAATCTATTGTTTTAAAACAATGCTGTCAGACTTTTGGGCAAGTCTGCTCTTCATTGTAACTTTAACTCTTGTAATAAAGGAAAAATAGAGTTTAAAATTAAACGTAAATGATAAAAACCTCAAAATTTTCAAGTCAAATTTCATTAACTGATAAAGGTCTACCCTGCACCCTGGGCAAGGTCAGTGGAAGGGATTTGGTTAATTTGTAAGATTAAAAGCATTATGAATAATTGAGGCCACATTAGAGGGAAGGGCTGTAGTTTGAATGGCATTCCAAGGTCAAAAGACTGAAGAGCTAAGAGCCCTTATCCAAAAACACTGAGTTAACCTTTCAGAGAGGAAAAATTCAAGTTTCTGTGGCCTTGAACTTCAATGACTGATAAACAAGAAACAGACAATATAAATTGGTAATCTACCTGTTTATACATAGATTTATCTTTCCTTTGGCTAAGGAATTTGACCAGTGGAGTCTTGAATATTTTAAGGTGTTCTTTATAAGGTAATGTGTTATCTTGACAGTTTATTAGCAACAAAGTCAAGAAGGTCAAAACTGAAGACTTCTTCTTTAATTTTATTTCTACTCTGCTTACATCTTAATAAAAGGTGTCTCTTGCAACAGTAAACAGAAACCAATCTGCATTTGCAGGTGAAGAAAAGGTGCTTTCAAATATATTATAAGCAGACAATGACATAAGCTTACTGGGATCAGCATTACTCAATATTCTCTGGACCTACACAAGATACGAAACTATCAGTCTCTTCTCTTGGCTGAATAGAAAGTGAATAGCAAAGTCCATAGGACATAAAACTAAACCAATTAAGACTGTGGTAGTTTTGTCACTGTTGCCATTAGTAATAATGATACCATTACACAGTATTTTATTGGTTTCTAATATTTTCCCATTATTAGTGGTCAGAGCTGCTTTGGTTGAAGGTGTGTGTTAGGGGCAGGTTGGGGGCTGAGTGTCTTGTCTTTCCATTCCCTCACACCCTCAGAGGTGGCCCTCCAGGCTCAATGGGAGACATAATTTGAATAACCATAGCCATAAACGGCCTGATTTGATCCTCAATGTTCCTTTCACGGATATTATGGTTGCTACCCTAACCTCTATTCCCCTTCTCTTGGTAGCTGTCAAGATTTCCATTCTGGAATCTATCTGCTGTAGCCCACCTGCTTTGGCAGAAGGTCATGCCGCACCTGGTTCTAGATGTGGGGCACGTAGGAAAAGAAGTATTATATCCCAAGAAGGGCTCAGCTGCTACTTGAAGGGTAGGAACTGACACAATTTGACCACTGAATGAACCCTGTACACTGGAATTTTCTAGGAGTCTGCAAGAAAAAAGGCATCATCTCTCTTCCAAAAGATTTCCAGAGTATTCCCATATATACACACTCTAAATGTGGACAAGAAGCATATGGGTCTCAAGTTGCGACAGCAAATGGGTATTTATTCTCAGGATGAAGCTAGCACCAGGAAAAGCAAAAAAAGGACACAGATGAAAAGAGACATGATTCCTAATGACATCATCTGCTGAATCACACCAATCCTGAAGCCTATCTAATTCTAGACTTCCGATCACATAAGCTAATATAGTCTATTACGTAAGCTGATTTGATTTGAATTTTCTGTTACTTACAGCTGATCTCACCCTAACTCAGATTGGTACCATATGAGGGGAGTTTAGTCAGCTGTGAGAGATAAGAAGGCTAACATTCTGAGATCTTATGTGACACAGAGTCCACAGCTAATAAGTGATGAGACCAAGTTTCAAGTCCTCCAACTCCAAGTCCAGTGCATTGTCATGTACCATCTCCATAGGGTGGTCCTAGAGAGCCTCTTCTCCAGATTAATAATTTCTACTAGTGTGAGTGCAAATATCTGACATTATACAATTAAAATAAAAATCGTAGTGTTGGTTCAAAAGATTTTTGCCTATTAAAGAGTAGCCCTGTTTTTTTCTAATAGCAAAGAGCCACCATCTCCCTACTTGTGAACCTAGCAGTAAATCCATCAAATGGCTCCATTCATAGCACCACCAGTAACATCAGGCAAAAGGATAGGCTGGCAAAAGTATGTGTAGATGGCTAGGTATGCTGCTCTTATTAGACAGGCTATAAAATACATTAAAACAGAAGCCCTAGGTCAGTTATTTAACACCAATTAACAACATTGGTTAGGCAGTATGGAATCATAAACAGAGTTTCTGCCTTCTTAGCTAATAAAATGTGTTAGCCAACAAAGGAGGGAATGGTGACCCTTCCTCCCTCTGCTATTTCTTTTTTTTTTTTTAAAGATTTTATTTATTTGACAGAGAGGGAACACAAGCAGAGGGAATGGCAGTGGGAGAAGCAGGCTTCCCACAGAGCAGGGAGCCCCATGCGGGGCTCGATCCCAGGACCCCAGGACCATGACCCGAGCCGAAGGCAGCCGCTTAACGACTAAGCCACCCAGGTGCCCCCCCTCTGCTACTTCTTCCCCCAGCTACACTCCTCTCCCACTATCATGATGTGAGATTAATTCTATTCTTGTATATGCTAAATAAGTGTGGGTGAGTTGAGAATCTTTCTATAGAGGAAAATGCACCCAGCTTACCTTAAACATCAATTATATGAAAGCAGGTTCCAGCAGGAGGGACAGAGAGAGCACAGTTAGAAAAAAGAAAAGTGATTTGTGCTCTAAAGAGATATCTTGGGTTACTAAAAAGTAAACAGAAATGAACCAAAAAAGAAAAAAGTCAAACTAACTAGAGATAAAATAGATATCAATTGTTATTTCAAATTAACATTTTTACTAAAACTAACTTCAGACTATCAGGGAGGAGTAGGAACTAAGCAGTTATAGCCAAAGAGGGGCCTATGCTCTTCTTCCCACTTGAAATACTGACCTCTCACCTATCAAAATTTCTGCATAATGAGAAGGTCAAGAGTAGTACTTAAGAGTTCTGGTTTCAAGCCAGACCTGGAGCCAAGGCCCATTCCCAATATTTGCTAACTATGTGACTGTATGAGTGACTAAATTACTGAACCTATTTAAAACTATTTCCTCATGTACAAAATGGGTGGTCGTGAGGATTAAGATTACAGATGTCAAGAGTTTAAGATATAGTGTCCAATAAAGTGAAGATACTATTATTAGCTGTACACCAATCATCCTTCAAAATTTTGCGCAGATTCCTCATTGTTGACCAGCCTCCCCTGGCTTCCCATAAACCCTGATAATTTGACTTATGGCAGCTACTAGAGCAGCCATTACCAATAAGTCTCTCCTAAATGCTCTGGCCACAGACTCCAGAGAGTTCTAAAGCATTAACCCTCCCTTTTCCAGGAATCCTTAGGTGGCTTTGCAGACTCTCTATAGGGCCGAGGATCAAGCCTCTGTATCACTGCCCTGTTTTCCTGGGCATCTAGGCACTCTTAGCTTAGTCTCGCCTAGAAGTATGTGACTCCTCGTGACCCAAACCAGCACTGGGGGGAAGGGGTGGCTCTCGATTAGGACCACCATAGAAGGCAGGATCCATGTGATCCATTTTCAAGGAGGGTCTGGAAGAACTGAGAAAGTAAGAACGATCATGCCTCTTCCTATTTTCTGCAAAGACTAAGTCTCAAGGGCTCCCATGTGGCATTGACTGAAAATCCATACCACGGTTCCAAGTACAAACTCAGGTGAGGTCTTGCTTCAGTTAAAGCAGTCAGGAGACAGAAAACACAGAAGAAATTTGAATAGAAAGAATTTAATATAAAAGTACATGAAGTTACTGATCAGAAAGCTGAAAGTATAAAAGAATATTAAGGTATCACAGCTGCAGCAAGTACAAGAAACAGCTATCACCCCTAGAACCAGAGGAACAAATGTAAGAGTATGTAATTATTCAAACTCAGAGACGAGGAAAAAAACTTACAAGAGGGTTACAGTCTTCAGAGAAGGGAATGCTAGGTGCAATGAGACTGACTCTCCAGGTGCTAGAAAAAACTGCAAACAAATTCAGCAGTTCCTATAGGAAGATGGGCTGCAGCCAGAGCGAAGAAGCTCTACTGTGTGACACTCAAAGGCAAACAGAAAGGAGTAAATCTCATCTTCCTCCTCTTGAGTCTCCCTCTTAGTGCTCCCTCCTGGTTAAGTCCTAACAGAGAACAGCCGACAAAACATAAATGTGACAGGCAAACTATTGCAAAGTAGAGTGTAGAAGGTTATCCGTGGAGGTGAGAGACGACAGCTTAATGACTAGCACAGGCTCCTATCCTCCCCTTTGACCAGAGATTTCTCACACAAGGAAATCACCGGAGCTTTCAGAGACATCCACTCTGCCCTTTTCTACTCAAAGGGCCCCCAGACCCTCAGCCACAACAGTCCCTGAGGAAGGCAGGGATTTCCCAAGGATATGAAAAGCTGAGAGGACTCCTAAAACTCCCACACCACATCTACCCCAGATGGGTCAAAACGGGATGTTAGTTGACCCCAAAGATATGTTTGTATATGGCTAAGGTCACTCCTTATTTAATGACTACATTTCCCAGCCTACATCACTAGAATTCATTAACCAATTTGCACTAGGTAACAGTCCATTTAATACGACACTAGCAATATGAAATGTTCCAAAGGCTCCACCATCCTCTAAGATGAATGTCTTCCCTTTGCTCTCATGGATAAATTAACATCTGTACACATATGTGTACATACATTTTCTTTCCATTTATTTTGCTTAAAATCCTATTCCCATTTCCCTTACATTTTTACACAGAAGCAGCTTAGATTTTTTAAACTTCCACAACAAGAGGGAGTCTAGAATGATGGCAACTGGTAAAAGTGTTCCCTCTCTCCCTAAATCCACGTGATCCACTGTTCCTGCCCCAGTTAGCTGCTGGGGCTGATGAGCAGCTAATTAACTGCCAGAGAGATGTCAGGCTCCAATTCATACCTAATGGGGAGAGTACACGGGAGCCTGAAGATCACAAAGAGATGGGGCAGTGACTGGATACCTTGAAGGAGCTCCATCTCCACAGATTTTTACCCCCTAAAGGTAAGGTCAACAATGGCCCCTTGTGTGAGATCTCACAGATCCCCAGGAAGCTGAGATGTGCTGAACTATGGAGCCAAAGTTTCCCTCCCCTTCAGGTGAGAAGAATGTGAGGGGTCTGGGGAGAAGGCAACTTTCTCCAGAGACCCCAGACTGCTGTTTCCACTTCAACACCCGAGGAGGTAAAGATGACATTACCTCTGACTGGCATCAGGACTCCTGCCCCTTGGGATACCCTAATAACCAGATCTGAGTCTCAGCAACACACAAAAGAGAAGACTAACACATCTAATGGTTCCAAAAAAGACCAAACGAAATGAGAGCCTAGCAAAGTGGTGCTTCCATGGCAAAAGAGGATGACTGGCCAAAAGCATACGAATAATACTTCATGAAATTCAAGTGCAATTCACAAGCACACACCAAAAATCCTCTAGAACTGAAAACCTTGATTTTCAAACTAAACAGCCCAGTAAATTAAATGACAGAAAAGTGGTAAACACTGAGACCCAAGTTAGTGCCCTAGAACTGTAATTAGATGAACAATCACAAAGAATAGAAAAGTAAATTGTGAGGGAAAGGATCAAAGTCATGGAGGATAGATTGGGAATTAAGATGTCAGTAATAGGAGTTCTAGAAATTACCAAAGGAATATAGTGACAAGAGGAAGTAAGTCAAGATAAAAAGCTTCTGCATAGCAAAGGGAACAGTCAACAAAACAAACAGGCAGCCCACAGAATGGGAGAAGATATTCACAAATGACACTACAGACAAAGGCCTGATATCTAAGATCTATAAAAACTCCTCAAACTCAACACTCACAAAACCAATAATCATGTCAAAAAATGAGAAGACATGAACAGACACTTCTCCAAAGAAGACATACAAGTGGCCAACAGACACATGAAAAATGTTCATCATCATTAGCCATCAGGGAGATTCAAATCAAAACCACACTGATATACCACCTTACACCAGTTAGAATGGCCAAAATCAATAAGACAGTAAACAACAAATGTTGGAAAGGATGTGGAGAAAGGGGAACCCTCTTACACTGTTGGTGGGAATGCAAGTTGGTGCAGCCACTTTGGAAAAAAGTGTGGAGATTCCTCAAGAAATTAAAAATAGAGCTACCCTATGACACTGCAATTGCACTACTGGGTATTTACCCCAAAGCAGCATATGCAGTACAAAGAAGGGCCATGTGTACCCCAATGTTCATAGCAGCAATGGCCAGAACTCCCAAATTGTGGAAAGAACCAAGATGCCCTTCAACAGATGAATAGACAAAGAAGATATGGTCCATGTATAAAATGGAATATTATGCCTCCATCAGAAAGGATGAATACCCAACTTTTAACATGGACAGGACTGGAGGAGATTCTGCTGAGTGAAATAAGTCAAGCAGAGAGAATCACTTATCATATGGTTTCACTTACATGTGGAGCATAAGGAAAAACATGGAGGACATTGTGAGAAGGAAAGGAAGGGTGAATTGGGGGAAATCAGAGGGAGAGATGAACCATGAGAGACTGTGGACTCTGAGCAACAAACTGAGGGTTTTGGAGGGGTAGGGGTGGGGGGTTGGGCGAGCCTGGTGGTGGGTACTGAGGAGGGCACGTACTGCATGGAGCACTGGGTGTGGCACATGAACAATGAATCTTGGAACACTGAAAAAATAAAATAAAAGTAATTGGAAAAAAAAAGAGGAAGTAGGTAAAATAAACAAACAATATGAGAACTTTCCTGAGATATAGGAAAGTCCTAGTTTTCAGATTAAAAGTGTGTGCCAAGTGTACACTAGGCAAATTTGACTGAAAAAGATATACTCCTCAGCCCACCACCTTAAAATTCCTGAAGCCTAAGGACAACAAAATAATTATGACTTTCTACTAAGAGGTAGTATAGAAATTTTTATTCATCACATTAAAAGTTAGAAGATTTTGGAGAACATCATTCTTACTGAGAGGGAAGGAATGAAATCCAAGAATTCTATATTCAACCCTGATACTTAAAAATTATTTGCATATATTTATTTCACCCATATCTCATCAGAAGAAAATGCTCGAGAAAGGACTCTATCCAAACAACTAATGAATCAGAATCAGAAGGAAGAACTCAATGCGTAACTAATGAAAAGGAGAGTAAACAGTGGTAACATCAGGCTTTGCAGTGTGTGTGTGTGTGTGTGTGTGTGTGAGAGAGAGAGAGAGAGAGAGAGAACTACAAATAAATACCAAAAATTGAAGGAATGAGTGATGTATTCTCTAAATAAGGATTATTAAAATAGAAGGGATAAGTGCCAGTTAAAATTTAAATAATACTAAACTCTCTCAGCAAAACTTTGACGTTAGGGATAGAGATAAGAAAGAGGTCTTCCAAAAGACTCATCTGGGTTGAGGTTGGGAGTTTAAGAGATGGGGAAAGTGAAAGTATTCTTAAAGTCTTATTTTATTGGGAGTAATCATCAGGAAAATAGAGGGAAAATAAAGGGTCTTAATGGGGGAAATAAATAGAAAAATAGGTGTACAAGTTTGAGCAACAGAAAAGGGAATAGGAAAGTACAAAACTTCCAAGTTAATAAGGAGAAAACAATTGAAATGAATATCAACTCTAACAAACCAGCAAAAACAATGAAAAGAGTACTCATTTGAATTATTTAAATATTTTTAGTATTCCATTTTAATTTCCATCTGTGGACTTTTTGGCTATGTATCTTTTGCTTTGTCCTGTTGCTAGCGGTTGCTCTAGAAATTACAGTATAAATATCTAACCTTACCTTCTCAGTATAATTATAGCTAATTTTGTTCCACTTTATACAAAATGTAGAAGACTTGCAATCACATAGGTCCTTTTCCTGACCTTTACAATTGTCATGTATTGCTTCTTCATACATTGAAAATCCTGTAAGTTTTTGCTTTTTTCAGTCATACATATTTTTGAAACCTTAAGAGGAAAAAAAAACTTTTCTGTTTACCCAGAGATTTGCAATTCCTGGTGTTCTCCCTTTATTCCTGAAGACCGTTTCATCCTGAAAATTCTCCTTGGTATTTCTTTTTATTTTTTAAAAAGATTTTATTTATTTATTTGACAGGGAGGAGAGAGATCACAAGTAGGCAGAGATGCAGGCAGAGAGAGAGAGGCAAACAGGCTCCCTGCTGAGCAGAGAGCCTGATGCAGGACTCGATCCCAGGACCCTGAGATCATGACCTGAGCCGAAGGCAGAGGCTTTAACCCACTGAGCCACCAAGGTGCCCCTCTCCTTGGCATTTCTTAAAGCATTTTGTATTCCTGCTAATGAATTCTCTTAGCTTTCCTTTGCCTAAGGAAAAAATACCTTTATTTTGCTCTCATTCCTGATGGATATTTTCACTGGACATAGAATTTTGGGTTGATGGTTCATTTTTTTTTGGCACTTAAAGTTGTTTTACTCTCTTCTGGCCTCCATGGTTTTTGATGAGATAACCATTGCTTCCATGTCTGTAATGTGTCACTTCCCCCCCCCGCCTGTCTTCAAGACTTTATCTTTAGTCTCATCAGCTTGACTCTGATGTACCTAAGTACTCCTCTCTTTGTGTCTGTCCTGTTTAAGTTTCAATGAGCTTTCTAAATCTGTTAACTTACGGGTTTATTTTTCCTGGGGAAAATTGGGAAGTTTGGCCATTATTTCTTAAAATGTGTTTCCTGCCTCTGTATCTTTCTCCTCTCGTTCTAGGACCACCACCAGATGTGTGTTAGACCTTTTGCTACTGTCTCACAGATCTCTGAGGTTCTGTTAACATTTTCAGTCTTTCATTTCTTTGTTTCTCAGATGAGATCACCTTCAAATTCACTGACATTGTTTCTCTATCTTCTCCATTATGCTACTGAGTTAATTCAGTGAACTTTTCTACTTAGGATATTATAGAAAATACATATACATGCATACATGTATATATATATACATATACATATATAAAAAATTCCCATTTGGCTCATTTTCATAGTTTTTATTTCTCTGCAGGGAACTCCTCTATCTTTCCATTCATTTCAAGTATGTATGCCTTGACCTCACAAAGCACAGTTAACAACAGATGTTTAAAGATTTTGTCTGATAATTCCAACATCTGGACCAACTCAGGGTTAGCATCTACGTATTGTCTTTTCCTTGAGAATTGGTCACATTTTCCTCATTCTTTATATATCAAGTAACTAGACATTGAGATTACTATGTCATGTAGATACTGAGTCCTATCATAATCTCTGTATTGATGAGGATGTGGAACAAAGGAAAATCTCATATACCGCTAGTCAGAATGTAAAACAATAACCACTTTGGAAAAAAGTTTACAGTGTTACGAAGTTAAATATACACCTACCATATAAACTCAACCATTTTACTCCTACATATTTACCCAACAGAAATGAAAGCATATGTCCATACAAAAACTTCTACATAAATGTTCATAGCAGATTTGTTCATAAACTCCAAAAAAAACTAGAAACAATCCAAATATCTATCAAAAGGTGATTGGATAAGCATATTGTGGCTTATCCATGCAATGGAATATAAAAGAAATGACTACTGCTATAACACACGAAGTAGATGAATCTCAAAATCATTCTGTCATTTGGAAGAATGGCAAAAAAAAGGAGCATATATACTTTATGGTTTCATTCATATTACAAATTCTACCTAATTTGTATTAGCAAAAAGTAGAAGTGTTTGCCTAAAGTCAGGGGTGAAGAGAGAGATAGATTATAAGCACACACAAAAAAATTTTGCAGGTGACAGGAATGCTTGTTATCATGATTGAAGAAATGATTTCACAAATGTACACATATATATATCCAATATATCAAAAACTGACCAATGGTATACTTTAAATATGTTCATTTAATGTGCTTTAATTATATCTCAATAAGCCATATAAATAAAAAGACGACTCAGTTATGTAAATGAATACAAAACAAAGAAGGAGAGCTGGACTAATATGAAGTACACTTGTCTGCCCTGAGCATGACTGAATTCTCCATGAAATGACAAAAGACAATCAGCTCTGTTTAACAAAAAAGAAAAAAAAAATCTCTTGAGCTTATAAGAAATACTTAAAGTGATAATGGAAGATTGAAAATAAAGAAACAAAGAGATAATGGGAAAATACAAATAAAAGGAAAGTTGAATGAAGCATTTTAAAATCAGACAAGGTTATAAAAACATCAGAGATGTCTTAGAAACATTTTGTAATAAGAATGCACTATTTATGAAGAAGACACCACAGTCACCAAAAAACACAGCAGATAAATATGTAAAGCAAAAAGTATTGGAAATGCAAACAGAACTTAATAAATAAATAAAGGAATACACAAGGAAGATTCAATATACTTCTTTCAAAAATGGGTAGACCTAGTAAACAAAAAATAAGCAAATATCCAGAGGAACTAACGCAAGCAATAAACTGAATAATACAAATAATGTTTTTTAAATATATGGAGAACAACATGGCTCCAAATAGAGAACATACATTTTTGTCTTATGTCCATGACACATTTGTAAAAAATTAGTCCTATATTTTGCTTAAATAAGAACATATTCAAGGAATTCATTTACAGGCCACAGTTTCCATTCATAATAAATTACAAATAAAACATTAAAGTGGCTTAATGAAGGAGGGGTCAGAACTTTTCTGAGGCTGAAATACAACCTGACATTGATCATGACAGAGGCTAAATAAACTCTGGGGTCAAATGCCACCTCCACCACTCTGTGACCCTGGAAGGTTACACAACCCCACTAAGATTCCAACTCCCACAAATAGCAGTGATTCTACTCACCCTACAAATTTCTAAAGTGTTGCTAGTGAAAAGACCAGTTGATATCATGAAAATGAAAGCATTTTTCAAATTATAAATTACTATGCAAATGTCGGTTTTCCATGAGAAAATATGTGTAAGTAGCAATCAACCTTGGAAGAAAAAGGAATTAGAAATAGGTCTTTCCATATTGGGGTCTACATTGTATGGTATGCAAAAACCTTTTTAAAGAAATGTAGTGAGGCCTTATATACTTGGAGTAGTAGAAGCTATAGCAACTAACGATGATAATATGTTACTAACTTAACAACTAAAGAGAAGGAAAAGTCCCTAAGATAGGAGCTACTTAAATATTTGATGACTAATAAATTAAATGTAATTAAATACTTCAGCAATTTTCTTCCCTGACCAGCATATAATTAACATTTAATTTGTTATAAAATATTTAAAGTTATGAAATATCCTATGGCATCCAAAATGTCTCCATTGTCAAGTATCTTGAGACAATGTGTCAAGGGTACAAGAGGTTAGACTGGCATTTAAATCTCAAGAAACAGAACATAAGAAGTACCTTTTGTGACTTTTTCACATAAAGAAATTGAGAATGAAATAAGGGTAATTTCATTTTCCAACTGAATTTGACCAAAGAATTTTTAACTAAGTGTTACTAGGGAAATGATGAAATAGGAATGAGGCCAAATCTAAAACTATGTTTGCAACTGCCTCAACAGTAAGAGGAAAACATGATTAAAAGTCAGTTAGGAAGAAAACACCATTCACTTTGTCCTCTTTGCACTTGAAATACATCTGGAAGAATGAGCATAAAGGAGGAGGAAGATTGGAAAGAAGGGTTATCTAGTAAGACTAGGGGTGCCATAAAAGAAGTGTCCTGTTCCCAACTTCCCCACAAGGCTGTCTGGAAGTTTCAGACAGAAATGCATTTCCCCACCAGTTCAAAGCTGGCCTTGGAAAGTACGTGAGCCTAGGCTTAAAGCAAGGAACCCAGGGGCTGGAAAGGCAGAGAGAGCTAAGGGGAGACATCTAGCTGGTAAGGAGAAAGCAGTCTGGGGAATAAACATCCACACTGCTAGTCTTCAATCTAGGACTACACAGAAGAGTCACTGGACCAGAAGAAACTTTCTTGTGGATCATCAGCAGAACTACAATGAACCAGACTAAGGCCAATCTCCTAAAAGAAGGCTCCCCAGTGTGCACCTACAACATCAAAGGGAACAGGTGGGTTCTTAAAGATCATGACTTGGGGATGCAGCCTCTTCCCTTCCAACCCTTCATTATCCTTCCTGCGTGCGTGATCTTCATTCAGCACCACCCCAGTTTAGTGACTCAAAGAGCAACATGGGTTCTACCAGAAGTGAGATAAGTATACACCAGACACTAAACTTTGGCCTTCACCAGAACTGATTCCAAGAGCCCCTCAAACAGCCTAACTCTCTATTCTAATAGACAGTCAGGGTGGCCTACCCAAACTCCCTTACCTAGCCACCCTCCTCTCACTAGTTTCAAGAGAGTCCAGCTGTAGTGCTAGGCCCCTAGCCTCAAGGAATACATTATGATCAGCACAATATATCCTCGTCATGGAAATCTCATTCTGCTTGTCAGTGACTGATTGAGGAATAATCAGGAACCTAGTTCCTGCCAAAAGAATTATGAGGAGAGGTCTACTGGGACCTCTCTATGAAAGAGAACTGAAAGAGACAATTCTCATAACCCTGTTTGTTGTTGTGTCTGTGTACAACTACGAGACAGCAACAGCCGTCTCATCACCACAGAAGGTCAAGCCTGAGGAAAAAGCATCCCAGGGAGGATGGAGATCAGAAAGAATGAAAGAAGCTGGCCAATTAAAGACATTAGTGGGTGACTGAATTAATCTACTCTTGAGATGTCCCACCTCTGGATGTCTCACACTGTGCCCTTTTTGTGACAGCCCTTCTCCCAACATACAGCCTTCCTTTTATTGCTGTGTTCATTTTTCTCGGTATCTCTGCCCTTTTTTTTTTTTAAAGATTTTATTTATTTATTAGACAGAGAGAGAGATCACAAGTAGGCAGAGAGGCAGACAGAGAGAGAGAGAGGGAAGCAGGCTCCCTGCTGAGCAGAGAGCCCAATGCGGGGCTCAATCCCAGAAACCTGAGATCATGACTCGAGCTGAAGGCAGAGGCTTTAACCCACTGAGCCACCCAGGCACCCCTATCTCTGCCCTTTTTAAATCATATCTTTTCCCCACTACCCGATTCACACACGCAAGGTTTCCACTTGAACAAACCCTGGCCTGCTCACACTTAGTGCAGTTCAGGGCAACAAACACGAGTAGTATCTATGTGTGTTGGCTGCCAGTCTTTGTGCCAAGAGTCAAGTTCATACCGACTCCATACAAATGTTTCTAAAGTGTAGCTCAAAATATGATTGGTACTGTCCCTCTCAGACAGCAGTCCCCCTGCTGGGTCATCCTACAGTTTTGGAGACATCCTATAATCCATGGTGTCTGTATCAGAAAGTGACTTTCTCTCTGCTCTCTGGACCTACTCCATCTTCCACTCTAGCAGAACATTATTTCACTCGCTTCTACCTGCAGGTGCAGAAGCAGCCGCCTGGGGAACAGGTGTGAGCGCAGCAAGAAGCATCTATCTATAAGGGTCAGGGACTGATGATGGCTTCAGTAAGCAGCCTGATTCTGCAGCTATTCTCAGAGTCCTCAGTTTTCTTGTCTGCTTTTCTCTACTTCTTCATCTCTATAGAACTACAAGTCCTATCCCTTTTCCTGGAAGGAAGACCACCTGCACTGCTTCACTCTCCAGGAAACTGTGGCCCTACGTCTGGTTCACTGGCTTGGTTCCTTACCTGCCTTTTGGCCTGGTTCTTAGACATGGCACTAGCCCCACGTCCCACCTTAATCACTTACCTGCCACACAAGAAGAGCTTCTGTCTACATCTCAACCTCTCAGACTTAGCCAGAGCTCTAAGAATTATAAGAGAGAGAGAGATGGAAATGCTTCCTTAATATTGTGGAACATACTGGCCTATAAATATAACCAGGAAAAGTGGAAAGAAAATTTCCACTGGGAAGGTGAGAAAACAAATGCATGTATAGCTTTGATATACACAAAGTTATGAAAGACGAGATTGAAGAATGGTCAACATGTAAAAGGCTGAGAGAAAAAATGAGATTTGGAAAACAAGCGATTTACTATTTCAGAATTCATACTAACCAGAACAGAATGGGGAGTATCCAAATTAGAACTCATTTCAGAGGAGGAATTCTTGTTTTGGTTGCATTTAACCTACCGGTAAGGGACTCCAGTGAGGAAGTAAGAACTCTGCGTAGGGCTTACTGACATCAGACACTCCATGAGTGAACAGCAGTGTTGTTGCTTTCATCCATGAACGATGACATGAACCTCCCATGAAACTGGGCAGCAACATCAGGTCTGGTAATGGCTGAAACTCTGCTTACAATATCAGAAGAGGTTTTGTTGGTGGAACAGCTCCCAGTCATGCCATCTAACCCTCTGATGAGCCCACCACAATGATCAAGTTCTTTGCATCCCCAGACCAGCAGGGAACATCAGCGTCACACCTAATTACCATCCTCAGAGAAAAGAGTCCTTTAATGATCTGGGATGAAACCAGGTCTGAATACTAATGAAAGGTGGCCTTCTAGGATATTAATTAGGGGTGACACTTTCAGGGCAAGCTTGACTTTTCTTTCTGGGATTCCAGTTGAGACCATGCACCGGATGTGAGCACAATGCAGATTAGGAGGAGAAAAAAACAACAGATAATTGGAAAAAAAAAAAAAAATAGGAAAAGAAACCATGAAAAGCCAATCGTGAAAGTTTCAAGCCTAAAACCCAAAAGCCCAAAACCTCAAAAATAATTTAAGTTAGTCTGTAACTCCACTGTTGGGTCCCCTCTCCTTGCCATGTGAGATTTAATAAAACTGACTCCATCCTTTTTTCCAGTGTTTGGTGAGCAGTCTAATGCTCTGTCCTAAGACATCCAAGGTCTCTAGGATTTACATTCTCAAGGTTTTTCTGAGTCTAAGTTTCTCAATTGACTGTGACAGTTCACCTACATTTCTTGCCTGGTTTCCTTGCCTCTCTCCCCAACACTCACAATGTTGTCTTGAAACCAGAGGTACTGGTAAGATCTGGATGCTTATTAGGAAGGCAGAATATTAGATCTGCTACTGGATCAAAATCTGCAAGATGAACAAGATCCCCAGTGATCTGCATGTATATTAAAGTTCTAAAAGCTCTGTTATACTCAATTTAGACAACATAGATACAGAACTCAATTGCTCCATAATTTCCCCAAAAGCATGGTGAACCTAACAGACTTTATTACAGATTTGGGACAACTGGAATTTGGGGCAATCTGGAGAATGGAAGCGATGCCTCTAACTTATATTTAATTATTAGCCACCCCATGCTTGTCTTCACACCACCTTGACCTGTTGCTTGACTACCTCTTCCCCTCGATTTTCACATCTCAATTACCTATTTTATTATGCAGACTAATTTAATTCTCCAATCCAATCTAGCTCTGTGCTCACTTTTGCATATATTTAAAAAATTCATTAATGTCCTTTGACAAAACAATGGGTTATCTCCACCACCAGAAGCCCCAAAAATCTTACAGAGACTCTGAAGTTTCATGCTTTCTTTTCTTTCTCCACTTCTGGCTTTCATGAGCAGAAGAAAGTAGTACAGATGTATATTTTTCCTCTGATATGAAATATGTCACCCTATCCCACTTGAAAGGCAAAAATTGCTCTAGTCACTTTGGATTTTGAAACATTTTTTTCATCCTGCAATGCTCAAATCTCAATTATTCATTGTAAAGCAAGATAAGAATAGCTCAGGTCATTCAAATCTAGAGTGTAAACACCATATGTGAGCCACTACTTTCAAATGTTTCACCAGAATTACAGGCAAAGAATGAAAATTATTCTAAGTTCTCATTGGCTTCTCTTTATTTGATCTGTCTCTTTGGTCAAAATCAGCTCCTATTTCAGACTCCAGACATGACTTTGGCCAGAGCAACCTAATAACATCTGCCTTGCCTGGGTCATCTGCTTCACTTGTGGGCCTTGTAGCGATGTCTCTCTGGGATTAGCTATAGTCTCTAACAGAGTTTTACTAAGAAATTCTTGGCTAAGGTAGGTATTGCCTCCATCTTAAAATCTTATTTTTGGTGTCTCATAATCAGAGGTGACCAGGAGCATGGGCTGTCATCAGACTCACTGAGAAGGGGGCAAAGGGAAAGAGACTCACTTGCCTCCAAGTGAGGTGGAAGCAAGAGAATGTTTCAGACATGGAAGGATGAAATCACAGGTTGGATAGGTGGCCTGCATGATCGATAAAACATCAGCTTAATTTGTTTTATAATGTAGGTGGCCAAATTCAATCAATAAAAGAGGTGATAAAAATAGCTTAGAGTTCAAATGAGCACAACAAACAACAAATAGGGGTGCGTGGGTGGCTCAGTGGGTTAAAGCCTCTGGCTTCGGCTCAGGTCATGATCTCAGGGTCCTGGGTTTGAGCCCTGCATCTCTCTACTCAGCAGGGAGACTGCTTGCCCCCGCTATCTACCTCTCTGCCTACTTGTGAACTCTCTCTCTCTCTCTGTCAAATAAATAAATAAAATCTTTTAATTAAAAAAACAAAACATTTTTTTCAGCATCTGCTAGTGCCAGGCATTGTGTGAGGCCCTGGGAAAGCACAAATCATTGCAAAATAGTCCCTGCCTTCAAAGAGTACAGTCGTATTCCAAAGTTAATTTGAATAAAAATATGGTAAATCCTAAAAGAGATATAAGTACAGGAGGTCTTATGTAAGCAGAGAATATTTCTTCTGTCCAGAGCAATCAAGAAAGGCTTCAGGAGAAGGAGTCACCTGAGAAGAGATTTTTCTATTCTACTATAGTGGAGATTGATGTCCTATTTTCATCACACCTTTTACAACAAATAAGCTTATCTTAGGATTTTAAACACAATTATCAACATAACTCCCCTGGAATGTTTATAATAAAATCGTTAAAAAAAAAAAAAAAAACTAGGCTGCAATGCAGAGTTGGAGATCTATGGAAAATTGACATTAGTTAATTTCTGTCATAAAACTATTTGGAAAGTGATATTAAGACAACAGTTCAAGGAAGAATGGCCCTATAATTTACTGTTCTATAATTTACTTCCAGGAGTGAAGGAGAGACACTTACAATAATTTCTAGGGACTGTAAGAACTGAAACCATAAAACTCCTAAAAGAAAACATAGGTGGTAGGCATCTTGACATTGGTCTTGGTGATGATTTTTTGGATTTGACACCAAGGGCAAAGGCAACAAAAGCAAAAGTAAGTAAGTGGTAAATACATTAAACCAAAAACCCTTTGCACAGCAAAGGAAACCACCAATAAAATGCAAAGACAGCCTTTGGAATGGGGGAAAATATTTGATCTAATCATATATAAGAGATTAATACCCAAAAACAACTCAATAGTGAAAAAGAACCAAATAAGCTGATTAAAAAATAGGCAGAGGAACTGAACATTTTTCCAAAGAGGACAGAGATGGCCAATAGGTACAGGAAAAGGTGATTAACATCACTAATGATCAGGGAAATAAATATCAAAATCAAATGAGATATCACCTCATGACTGTCAGAATGGCTATTATCAAAACAACAACAACCAAAAAAACAAATGTTGGTGAGGATGTGGAGAAAAGAGAACCCTTGTGCACTGTTGGTAGGAATATAACGGTACAGCCACTGTGGAAAACAGTATGCAAGCTACTCAAAAATTTAAAAGTAGGACTACCATGTAATTCAGCAATTCCACTTCTGGGTATTTATCACAAGAAATCAAACCCTAACTTGAAAAGATATATGCAGCCCCTTTCACTGCAGCAGTATTTATAATATCTGGGACATGGAAATAACCTTTTCAC
The DNA here is from genome assembly GCA_028646535.1 of Procyon lotor. Lineage (NCBI taxonomy): Eukaryota > Metazoa > Chordata > Mammalia > Carnivora > Procyonidae > Procyon > Procyon lotor. The sequence continues at coordinate 130,520,104 of CM053603.1, read as the reverse complement.
TGATGGATGGATAAAGGCATAGTGGTAAATATATATATTGGAACATTATTCAGCCATAAAAAAGAAGGAAATTCTGCCATTTGCAACAACAGGGATGGACTTGAAGGCATTATCCTACATGAAATAAGTCAGAGAAAGAAAAATATTGTGTGATGTCACTTACATATTCAATCTAAAAAAATCCTCATAAATACAGAGAATAGGTTAGTAGGGGGTACTGGGTAAAAGTGATCAAAAGCAGTTATTCAGTATATCAGTCCTGGGAATGTAATATACAGTATGGTGATTCTAGTTTAAAAATACTGTTTTTTGCATTTCAAAGTTGCTAAGAGAGATCTTAAAAGTTCTTATCACAGAAAGAGAATTTGTAACTTTGTGCGCTGATGGATGTTAAAAAGACTTATATGCACAAATCCAATCATTACATTGCATACCTAAACCTAATTAATGTTACATGTCAATCATACCTCAATAAAAAATAATAATTTCTAGTATTACAAATAGAAACTGAGACTGAGCTGGATGAACTGGTAACAGGGTCACCCTAGTGCAAGAGCACATTGCCAGTCATCTTGTATTTTAGTCTCTTCAGGCTGCTGTAACAAAAATACCATTGACTGGATGGCTTAAAACAATAGAAATTTCCCACAGTTCTAGAGTCTGGGAAGTCTAGGATTAAGGTGCTGACAAATTTAATGTCTGGTGAAGAGCCACTTCCTGGTTCACATATAGCCACCTTCTCATCGTAACCTCCCGTGAGAGAAGGGGCAAAGGAGTGCCGGGGTCTCTTTCATAAGGGCACTAATACCATATATGTACCTTTACAAAGGACCGAATCACCTCCCAAAGGCCCTACCTCCAGCTAGGTTTAAACATCTGGATTTTGGAGGAACACACAACTGGTAAATGGTAAATGCTGCTAACGACATACACTGTCATCACCACTGGTCTTCCTATGTTTCCTTCTGAAAAGAGATTTTTGGCCTTGAGAAAAAACAAATTTTTAATAGTGAGAGTAGGATCCCATCTGAATGGATCATTACTTAAAGTAAGATGTGACAGAAAAGAGGCCAGGAGCACACTTGACCCAGCCGCAGGGAGCAGACTCTGAGGAGACGGACTCAGCTGTAAAAGCCAACAGGGGTTCCTGGTCTATAGTATTCTCTGATGTCAGCCTGTGTTGTCTCACCAGCGGCTGGCAGGGGAGAGAGCAAGAGGAGGAGGAGCAAAGGTAAAGTTAGAGGCTATCTCAGCTGGTGGCAGAGACCACTGAAAGAATAGGTGAAACCCAACAAGTCAGGGCAGGAATGCACTATCTCAGTGGTCCCCAGGAAGGTGGTCAAGCCCAGCTGCAGCCCTGAGTTCATTCTGGTTCTGCCTGGAAAGACCAATTTATCCAATTAGTGGTACTGAGGCACTGGGGAGACAGAATAGTGTCAAATACGATGTTGATTTGATATCCATTTTAAAACATGTTCTTTATGATGAGTCTTTTCAAATGATAGTAATTACAGGGGCACCTGGGTGGCTCAGTCTGTTGAGTGACTTTTTTTTTGGTGCAAAAACGGTGGTTTTTTTTTCATTATTTATACAAATTTTTATTATGTTATATTAGTCACCATACAGTACTTCATTAGTTTTTGACGTAGTGTTCCATGACTCATTGTTTGCATATAATACCCAGGACTCCAGAAAACAAACTGAGGGTTTCAGTGGGAAGTGGGGGGTGAAGGGAGGGGTTAGCCCAGTAATGAGTATTAAGGAGCACATTTATTGCAATGAGTGACCAACTCCTGATTTCAGCTCAGGTCATGATCTCAGGGTAATGAGATTGAGCCCTATGTCAGGCTCCAAGCTCAACAAGAAGTCAGCTTGAGATTCTCTCTTCCTCTGCCCCTCCCCTCGCTTGCTCTCTTTCTCTCTAAAACAAATAAATCATTAAAACATTTATTGAATGATGTGTCAGGCACTATTCTAAGTGCTTCGTATCTGTTAATTCACCATATTTTTACAGTGAAATTACCTTAAATGCTGGATGCTATGGCAAATCATTTGTACCTGAGAAACTGAGGTACTGACATAGGAGCTGTGAAGTCCAAGAGGATACAGGAAGCAGGCAGCCACCATTTTTGCAGTCCTGTCTCTTTGAAGGTAGGTTTGAGCCATTCTTTAAAAGCAATGTTGCTTACATAAGAAACACACAAGAAAGAACTTGAGATTACCCTAGAGAGCACCTCAAGGGTTAATAAAGAAAATCCTTTCAGAAACGGTGAGAATTTTAAAGGTCTGTTCATTAACATGATATTGAGCTTGATGCATTATTCAAACTGCACACCTTAATTAATACAGTAGTCCAACATAGTTCACCTAGAACTAATGGATGATGGAGGAAGCAAGCTGGCTCCTCTTTCTCAGAGGTGTGGTAAGAAAGAGAAGTTGGCAGAAACTTTTTTTTTTTCTTTAAAGGTTTTATTTAGGGGCACCTGGGTGGCTCAGTCGTTAAGTGTCTACCTTCGGCCCAGGTCATGATCCCAGGGTCCTGGGATGGAGCCCCGCATCGGGCTCTCTGCTCAGCGGGGAGCCTGCTTCTCCCGCTACCATTCCCTCTGCTTGTGTTTCCTCTCTTGCTGTGTTTCTCTCTGTCAAATAAATAAAATCTTTAAAAAAATAAATAAATAAAGGCTTTATTTATTTGATAGAGAGAGAGAGATACAAGTAGGCAGAGAGGCAGGACCCCGCTGAGCAGAGAGCCCGATGTGGGGCTCAATCCCAGGACCCTGAGATCATGACCCGAGCCGAAGGCAGAGGCTTTAACCCACTGAGTTACCCAGGTGCCCCAGCAGAAACTTTCTAATAGAAAATCAGCTCTTGTGAGAAAAGCTCACAGCTACAGAGAAAACCATATTGCTGAGAACCAAGGGCAAATTCAGAGAGGGTCACTAGGTCTTGGGAACCTGAAAAGATCTCTACCACCCAGTGACTCAGATTGTAATTTAGATAGCCTACTTCTCAAAAATATCAGATTATTGTTAAACCACATTGCAATAAAGTAGAGCTCCTATTTGCTTCAGGATGAATGTTTTTAATTTTGAATGCTACTCTGAATTGTTTATCATGAAAATGTTTAATAATGCAATGTGGCTGCAATATCGGAGTGCACCATAGAGAGGGGCAGAGGCTGAATAATTGACTGGGAAAAGCCTCTCAGCTAAAGCCCAGCAGGAGCACGCTAGCCAGTAAAGGAAACACTGTAGTAGGAGAGTGGAAGAAAATAGCCCGAGGAAGACAAGGAGAATCAAAGAGAGTGTCACACAGAGAAAAGGAACTGCAGTTCCTTTCTCTTTTAAGTCCCTTACAGAAGGCCATGTGATGTATGCAGTAGGTTTCTGGACTACCCAGGAGTCCAAACAACAGCTCAATATGTGCTTTTGGCAGTAGACTTGGGGGAAAGATGAGATTCCACAAGCTCTTGGATGATGCCCCTCACTAAGGCCCAGGAAATACACCCCAACATATCAGCCGCAAAGATGAGCTAAAGACCTTCACAGCTGGCAACACAAGTTATTTTAGCTTCTAAGTGAAATTAATATTTATTGTGTATTGCTTCCAAATTAAATTTCTGATTAACTCATTCTTTGACAAGAAATCTCCTTAATTCCTAGAATGCTGAAAGAGAATAAAGAAAGCAACATCCATAGTCAATGAAGTAAATTTCCTGAGAATTTTTTGTAAAAAAAAGTTCTGAATCAAGTCACAACACATTCATATTAAATGATGTACTGGACATCTCCAGAAAATATCTTATAGGAGGCCTACATTTCCTGGTACCACCCCAGAAGGATTTTCCACCTCACAGGACTACACAGAACTAATAGAATGTAACCATTATTTGTCAAAAAGGTGTGGCAGGGTCTCTACATGCCCTTACTAGAGACTATCTATCTACAATGAGGGAGGAAAGCATGTATATTGGCAGATTCTTACTAAGAGCCATATTGTATAAAAAAATCTCCTTTATTCTCTCCTTTGATATGCGGGTTTCTATAAATAAAATGGGAGGAGCTAAACCTTTTGTAAGTCAAAGAAAACAAAATAAAATTTGATCGGGTGTCATAATAGCGTACAGTTTCAGTCCAGAATAAAGCAATAAAAGGGGTCAGCATCCCTCCCCACCTTTGCTAGAATAGTTGGGGGGTTTTTTCCACCATCCTGCCTGGTAGGGGAGAAGGAAAGGCTGGGAATGGGGATCCTGCCTTTCTAAAAAACCTTTGGAAAGAGCATCTCAGCATGACAGTGAGAAACCATATTGGTTCTCTATGGGAATTAAGCAGCTGCACTGTATGAATCTATAATTCCAGGGAAGTGACAGCCTCTTAACCACAAAGGGTATACGCTTTAGAGACAAAGTCACTATTAATCCCCCTGAGGTTTGCAGCAAAGGGTATGCTGTCAGCAGCAAACAACTCCAGGGGCTGCTGGCTTGAATTCTCAGGCCATGCCCACATGAACTGGAGTGTCTTTGTACTCTACAGTGACTCTAGAGACTGGTGATGCTTATTTCTCTCATGCTATTCTGTGAAGAACCGAATCCTGCTTCAGCTGCCAGTAGACCCAAACACAAGGACTAGGCAAGGGCGCAGCTGTGGCATGAGATTTAAGGTTAGGACCTAAATATACAAAGGGAGCACAGGCCAGGAGAGTGTCCCCAAGAGTTAAGGATCACCATAGTGACAAGCTCAGAGGCAAATGTGACAGAATGCCAAAACTCAAAGGCAAAATGTAGTAGCTAAAGTGATATAGAGAGTTGCTATAGAGATAAGGACATATTTATAATCAACTCCATGGATGAAGATTTCAGAATCCTACAAGATAATGGAAGCAGGATAGATTTATTGTTTATTTAATCTACAAAATTTCCTCCTGAACATTATGCCAAGTAACAAGGACAAGAAATACAAAGCAAAACAAAGCAAAACATACAAACCATACTTTTGCTTCTGACCATAACAGTAATTCATACCAAACTAATATTCTCATAGTAATCAATGGTAAAATTGGATAAAGCTATGAAGCAAATGTTTTCAGATTGGACAATGAGTAGTATATAAAAGAAGGGAAGTAAATGAGATAAACCCTATGATCTCCCTGGCTTTCTGTATGAAAGCAATTTCTGGGCCATAATTCTGGGAGATAAGTTCATGTAGAGCATAACAGGTTTATTACTTACAGACACAGAGATTAGAGATCAGGGCCTCAAAGGGGATGGATTTGTGAAGCCTTGTACTAAGAAGAAGAACACTTCACACACAGGTAGTGCAAGAAATTTGCAAAAGGATCTTTTTTGCAATAAGATTATTTGCATTTTCAACAAAGATTAAGTTGCACATGCACAGAGTGAGGAGATGAGGAATAACAGATAAACACTACCGGTGTTAAGCTCTATGCATTGAGGGGAGCATGGGTGGCTCAGTCAGTTGAGGGCTGACTCTTGGTTTTGGCTCAGGTCATGATCTAAGGGTTGTGAGATCAAGCTTTGTACTGGGCTCCATGCTCAGCAGAGAGTGTGCTTGAGATTCTCCCTCTCCTTCTGCCCCTCTACTTGTGCACATGATCTCACTCTCGCTCTCTGTCAAATAAGTAAATAAATCTTAAAAAAAAAAAAAAAAAGAAAGAAAGAAAAAAGATCTGTGCATTAAGTGGAAACTGCAGAGGTCATAAGTGCACACAGATACATGATACATGGTGCTCCAACCAGGCAATGTGAAAAAACCTTACTGCACACTTCAAGAATTCAATTGAGACCTCAGAAAATTCAAAAATGAGTTGCCTAATTCTAGCTATGTAGTAAAGCCTACTATAGGTCTACCTTAACACACCTTAAAAATATGCCTTGAAACCATCAAACTGATCCACCATTAAATTAATTGCCTGACAGAACAAAACCCAACACCCTTAAGAAAAAGACAACAAAAGCCGGGTGTTTTGTTTGTTTGTTTTATTTTTAATGAATCTTAAATGTCTTGCACACTATCAAAACTTACCAGATAAAAGAAAATGTGATCCTAATCCAAAAAAGAGTCAAAAGTAACAGATCCAGAGATGACAGAGATGTTGCAACTAACAAACAACTACTTTAAATAGCTAATATAAATATATTTAAGGATTTAGAAAAAAGAGGATATAATGGATGAAGATGTAAGTGGACCCTATATAAAAGAACCAAACAGAAACTACGTGACTTAAAACTGATAACTGAACTAAAATGAAAAATGCGCTAGATGAACATAACAGCAGACTAGATGATAAAGGAAAAAATTCAGTGAATATAAAGACAATGAACACTGTCCAAACTGAAGGACAGAGTGTGTCCATGGGAACGCTAGAAAATGAACAGAATCTCAGTGACTATATGGTAATTGCAAACAGTCTAATAAAGATGCGACTGGATTTCTAATGGGTAGAGGAGAGACAGGTTGCAGTAAAAACAAACATAAAATACTTGAAGAAAAAATGGCTGAGAACTTACCCAAGTTAATGAAAAATATCAACCCAGAGACTGGAGAAGTTCAACACACCATAATCCAAATAAATCAAAGAAAGCAACATATAAGTTCATCACACTCAAATTTCTAAAAATCAAAGATGAAAAGAAATGCAACCATAGAAAAGACCCCCAAATGCCAAGAATTATCACTGACTTTCCTTAGAAATAATGCAAGCCAGAAGCTAATTAAATGACATATTTAAAATGCTGAATGTAAAAATTAACATTGTTAATCTACAATTCTACACACAGTGCATTCTTCATACACTAAGATCCTTCATACACTAAGATAAAGACATTTTCAAATAAATAGTAAGATAGCTCATCACCAATAGACCTGCTCAACAAACATTTGTTAAGAAAGTTCTTTGAACTGAAGGAAAATGATCAAAATTATAAACATTCACGAAAGACACTAAAGTAGATATGAACAAATAGAAAAATACAGTACATACTTAAATAAGAAGATACAGTATCATAAAACCTTAATTCTGAGTTGATTCATAAATTTAATGTAACCGTAATAAAAATGTCAATAGAATCATTTTCTAGAGGCAGATATCTTAATTATAAAGTCAATTTGGAAGGAAAAAAACAAGAAAAAAACAGCCAGAAAAATCCTTATAAAAGAAGAGTAAAGGGGGGAGAAGCTATTATATATTAAGACATGTTATAATCCTTTAAAATTAAAACAGTGTAATATCAACACAAACAGAATACAAAGTCAAGAAACATACCCAAATGCATATAATTTGATATATGAAAAAAATGGTTTCTCAAATCATAGAAAAAATTACTTTTTAATAAACAATACTAAGATAACTAGATTACATTTTGGAAAACAAAATTGAATCTTTTCAGACTACTCACCAAGATAATTTCCAAACTGATTAGAGATTTAAATATAAAAAAATGAAATCTATAAGACAAATAGGCATACTCTTTTTTGGTTAGACAGACGGAAAATTTTTTTACCTAAGTTTCAGAAGCAAGAAATACTGCTTTATTTGACTTCATAAAATATAAAAGAAAAAAGAAAGAAAGTTACATTTAAAAAAATAAGAAAAACTAAAATACAAATGAACACACTTGGAAAATGCAACTTATAACCAAAAAAAGTCTAGTCTTCATAAGTACATAAAGGCTCTTTAAAAAAAAAATGCTAGCACAAAATATCAATAACCCCCCAAAAATAAAGAGCAACTACCAATCAATAAATTAATGAATAAGAAAATATTTCATAATCATATGAAAAGATGCTTATCTCACTCTTAGTAGGAGAAACATAAATTAAAAACACTGATATACTATTTCACACTTATTTGCCAGCAAAACCCATGAAACTAATCATGTATCCTTCTGTGAGGCTATAGGAAAACATTTTTTTTCATCTTAGCTAGCAGGTACGTAAAATGACAACCTCTAGTAAAATTACATTTGCATTTATCCAACCTACATTTATTTAACCTTAGGTAGTGATATCCTGAACTCTATTTTTATCTGAAAACATTTTATTTTTTTTAATAATTTTATTTTTTTTTTCAGTGTTACAAGATTTATTGTTTTGCATCACACCCAGTGCTCCATGCAATACGTGCCCTCCTCAATACCCACCACCAGGCTCGCCCAACCCCCACCCCCCACCCCTCCAAAACCCTCAGTTTGTTGCTCATAGTCCACAGTCTCTCATGGTTCATCTCCCCCTCTGGTTTCCCCCAATTCACCCCTCCCTTCCTTCTCCTAATTTCCTCCATGTTTTTCTTTGCGCTCAGCACATAAGTGAGACCGTAACGTAACTGGTTCTCTCTGCTTGACTTATTTCACTCCGCATAATCTCTTCCAGTCCCATCCATGTTGATACAAAAGTTGGATATTCGTCCTTTCTAATGGAGGCATAATATCCCATTGTATATATGCACCATATCTTCTTTATCCATTCATCTG